>CANTUZ010000001.1:179209409-180409409 GCA_947846985.1 Fratercula arctica
TTAGCATCAATTAATAAATTCTGAGAACTTTAAAGGATACTAAAAAAGCTTTCTACTCAGATGTATGTGACTGAAAGTATGCTGTGATGCTTTTTGTTTTGCTTTTTTACAAAGTATCTGTTACCCAGTTCCGTGCTTGCCTCCCTAGAGCATCTCTGGTACATCTCTGATACGTTGCGTTGGTACTTGGGCTTTCACTTCTCTCTGCTTTCACTAGGAGCTTCCTACGTGCCTGCACTGTGGTCTGTGCGCTGCTTCAAGGCATGCTATAAATACAGATCCACACCAAAGCCTCGTGTAAATAGGAGGCAGGAGTCGCTTCCTGGGGAGGTGTTGTGTGAGAAGCAAAAAAAAATTAAAAGCATTTCCAGTTTCCTTTGTAGGTGGAATTATTTTGGGAGTCACAACGTTAGAAACCAGTGATGGCAGGGAGGATCCGTGGTGCACAAACCCATTTTTCAGGTAGGCAGGGGATGGATATTGCCATGTGCAGACTCGCAGCTGCTCTAGGGCTGAGCGAAGCGCCGGCGTGAGGAGCAGACAGCTCGCCGCCTCAAACTGGAGCAAGTTGGGCGCCAACTCCAAATTTTAGGTCCTTGGCACCTCATCTTAGTTAGCGCCTGATGCCAGCAGCACTATGGGTTTTTTTGCCAGTGAAGTTCCCTTAGTATCCAAAAGTTGTTTAAGGCTCAGTTGCAAGGAACCTCAGTCCTGAGTTACGCCTGTATCCGTATTGCTCCTGCACAGTGCTGTGCCCTTGCCTGTACCCAGACACTGCTTAGGAAGTCAGGCAGCTTCTTGTCCTTCCTCAGCCAACGGCAAGGAAAGGAAATCGTATGCCCTATAGTTGATGTTATCCGACAGTGCGGCGTAACACTGTCTTCTGGTGCCCAATCCAGTTTCTAGAAACTCGAAACCAAGAAGCTTCTACCATTCTCCTGTGAGTACTGGTGCAGAAGGTAGCACAGCCATTTCCGACATTTTTCTCTTGCACTATGGCCTAAAATCTTATTTGTTTAATTTGATGAAGAAGGTAGGTAGAAATTTCATTTACACCTGAAGTGAGGCACACAACTGTCTTTTGGTACATTAATGCAACGATCCTTCCTTCATGAACACAAAAATGTATTGTCTGAGAGGGCTGATGTTCAGCGGCCTCAGGCTGGAGAGAGATTTTTTTATTTTTTTTTTTTTCCCTGCAAATTCTAAAAAACAACAGGGCTAACAAGCTGAAGGAAAAGTGCTCAGAGTCTGCTGTTAGCAGTGGATTTCTGTGTGAAAGTTACTTCCATGTTAAAATACGACGAGAGAGGTCTGGGAGGTATGGTCAACTCTGTGCCTCCAGGATCTTTTTGAAGAACCGCACTTGATGTTGGGGCAGAACTTTGGCTAGGTTTTTAAAGAACACTACGCACTCCAAGCAAATCTGCCGTCTTTCTTCCTGCCTCGGTGTTTTGCTTTTATTTTACATTTTATGTACAAATACTTTCAACATTTTTGTATCGAACGTGACTTGCAAATGGTGTGGAGTTGTTCCTCCCTGACATTTTTGGTGTGTAAATAGTTTTCCTCCACGTGTCTTAGATGAAGACATAGTGACGTGGCTGCCATAGAGAGAGTGACCAAACTATGCTGTAACTGCTGCTGTATTTCTACCTGTGATGTACTTGAAGGAGGATGCCCTTGTCCACCTCCACTCTCATTCTTTTTTCCTCCTTTTGTTTGTTGTGTTGTTCTTTTTTTAACCATTGCTGGTGGTCGTCTTTCATAGGTGTCTTATTTTGGTTTGGGATTATTTTTTAGCTGCCACCTTTTTCTTTCCTTCATTGGACAAGTCATCTTGTTTTGAGATCTGTACAACTCTCTGGGTTTTGCATGTCCTGAAGAATGGAGGACCTGCTGGAGGAAGAGGTTTTGGACCAATGTACTTCTGCTTTGTGACTGTGAAATGTTAACCTTTTTGTAACCTTAAGAACAAAAAAATGTTTAGTAAAGGGATATATTTTGTGGTTTTTGAAACTTTTCAGTGCAATGAACAAAAGAGGAGGATGCAGAAGTGGTGTACGCGCAAAGTTTTAAAATAAAATTTTAAATTATATATTATACATGTATCCATCTATATCTATAACCATTGTTATTCTGCCTTTGTCCTGAAGTTTACCTAAGTCTCTGCGTGTGTATTACTAATTGTGCGATACGGCCAGGTAGCACACCCTGCTATCGAGGGAATGGCTGATTCACTGACACAAGGTCTCACTCTTGATTTAATGAAGGAAATCCCTGTGAGGTGCATTAGCCTCTGGGTTGATCTGGAGGAGTTCGGCTGTAGGATAACCGTGTGAGCTGTGTGCCGCCATGAGACCGTGATTCAGTGCTCAGACTTGCCAGTTGCCACGTTCTGACTCAGTGAAGAGCTATGCAAAGTGATCAGCTGTCAACTCTCTGTGACATGAGAAACTGGGTGTCATTTTTGCAATGACAACACAGTTGGAATAAGTTTTCCCTCCTCCCCAGTTTCTTGGGAATCAGAGTCTCAAATTCTGCTGTAAGTTTAGAGCAAAACCAAGGGTGAATTCATAGATTCCAAACTGTCTATGGTTATTTGGTAACCAAAGATGTAGCAAACTGTCACGGTTGTTTGGTAACCAAAGATGTATTTGAAGGTACCAAAGATCGTAGAACCATAGAATGGTTTGGGTTGGAAAGGACTTTAAAGACCATCTAGTTCCAACCCCCCTGCCCTGGGCAGGGACACCTCCCACTAGACCAGGCTGCTCAAAGCCCCATCCAGCCTGGCCTTGAACACTTCCAGGGATGGGGCATCCACAGCTTCTCTGGGCAACCTGTTCCAGTGCCTCACCACCCTCACAGTGAAAACATTTTTCCTGATAGCTAATCTAAATCTCCCCTCTTTCAGTTTAAAACTGTTACCCCTTGTCCTATTGCTACACTCCCTGATAAAGAGTCCCTCCCCATCTCTCCTGTAGGCCCCCTTTAGGTACTGAAAGGCCGCTATAAGGTCTCCCCGGAGCCTTCTCTTCTCCAGGCTGATCAATCCCAACTCTCTCAGCCTGTCCTCATAGCAGAGGTGCTCCAGCCCTCTGATCATCCTCGTGGCGCTCCTCTGGACCCACTCCAACAGGTCCATGTCCTTCTTGTGCTGAGGACTCCAAAGCTGGATGCAGTAAGATGCAGGAACCAACACCAGCCTCTTTGCATTGTACCAGCACAGCGCCCCGGGCAACACCCATCCGGGTCACCAGCAGGAGAATGAGGGGTAGGCAGATACCTGCTGTTTATGTCTTTGAAATATTGTAGTGTAGGAAAAGCTGTTCTCCTGATTCCTATTTCACCTCACACTCGGTAGAAGAGCAGTGAAAACATTTGTTCCAGTGTCACCCCACTTTTTAACATGCTGCACATGCCCAGTGTGTTCATGGAGCATAACGGAGGGTGCAAAGAGAAGCGATTTGCTACTTTCGCTCTGGTTCTTCTCACTCTCCTGTTAAGTCCTACCCTTTATTACTGCAGTCCGGCCACTGAGTCAAGTTTAAAATTGCTGTGCAAATAAACTTCAGCCCAGCTTTGCCTGGCTCGCTGGTGTTGGACTGAATAAATAAGAGTTGGTAGCATGCAGCGATGCATGTCAGGTGAATGTAAAGGAGCTTGCTCCATGGCATCCTATTGCTTTTGCATCTCTTACACCCTTAGTTCTGTAAGCCTGTAGGCCAAGTAAGGCTTGTTATTTTCATTTTTTAGGTAAAACAGATACAGCTTTTCAAATTTGGACATCAGTTTCTATAATTCCTGTACGCAATAAATCAGTGTGTAGCCAAATAATATATTCATGTTATTCTACTGAATGTACTCAGTTAACAGAAGTGACATAAGGGAACAATCCCAGTAATTTATTGTATTTTGTACAGTTACTGTAAAACCGAGACCTGGAGTTTCATCTTCTTAATGTATCCTCATGCCGCAATGTACTTTCACAGAAAGTTTACTTCTTTATACTATTACACTGCAGCTTTTATTGATTCCAGAGTTTCTCTCATGCTTTCCAGGAAGGCTTATATAAACCAAAGTTATTGCACATCCTGTTCTTGTTAGAAGGAAGAATGAAGGCTTTTTTTTTTTTTTTAAATCCTCTACTTTTTGCAAAACAAAGGCTGCCATAACGTTTTAGGGACATAAAATGATAAAAGGAGTATGATCGAGGTAGACAAAATGTGTCTACAGGTAGATAAAGAACAGATGATTTGGAGACTCTTTTTTTTTTTAATAATTTAAGAACAATTAATCATAAAGTTGAAGCTGCAGGAATAGTCCACAGCACTCTGCCACAAAATACGGAAGGAAGCTACAGCAGAAAAATAATCAGATCTTTATTCCAGCTAATTTAAGGCTGATTATTTAGATGCATAGCCAGAGGGAGGTCTCTGAACCTTCATGAATTTAGGCCACCTAAGCTCAGAATTACAGCCTTTTTCCTGGGTGTATAGTGCATAATTTCTCAGGCTCTAAAGAGTCAGAAATGTCCCTGCTCTTTACTCCTGAGCGTTTATTCCCTTATACAGTAGAAGGCAATCCCTTATGGTGTTCGTCTGTAAAGACAGCGTTACATCCAGCTGCAATGGTCTGGCGTCGTCCCTCAGCTCCATGGGCATCCCCGCATTGACCAGTCTGTTGGTGAGGGGTTTTTTTCCTTCTCTCTGGTAAATCGAGGCCTTTCCCAACCACCTCGATCCCAACACAGCATCTTTCTGGTTCCTTTATGCTGTGGGTGGTATTTTTTTCCTTCCTCCTCGTTGCCGTGCTCCTCTCTGATTTAAACCATTTTGGGGTAGTTAATGCTGCATCAGGGGTGCCACTGAGTCCTTGGCCATCCCCCTCCACCACCGCTCCCTTCCTACGGGTGCCGGTGCAGACAGCATCACCATCAACGCGGGAATCGCTGGTCGCCAAAGGGAAGCCCCATAGAAAGGAAAATTATTTCTTCATTAACCTGACGTTGCTCATCATTACCTCAAAATGAAAACTTAACATGCATGTAGTATGTGAATTCTCTTCTTTGAAAGGGGAAAATTTAATGGCTTTAAGTTGATTTTAGCAGGTTCTGGCAGGCCCAGTTATTCTCCGGGGAAACTACTTCTCCTTAGAAATGAGGAGCTGGCTGGAAGATCTGAAGGTGATCAAAGGTGATCACACAAGCTCAAATGCAGCATTTAGCTTCTGATGTGACGGTCATTGCTTATTTCTGTAAAATTATTGCTACAACTTTGGGGGAGGGCTAAGCAAACAAACCTGAAATTTTGCTATTTTTGCTTTAGGAAGGTAAAACTTGAGAATATGGAAAGTCTGCAAGATAGCCATGAGTGAATTCACAAGAAAAGATACTGTTTTCCCGTGAGAGTAACTGTTGAAGACAAATGGCTAGACGGACACCTCATCAAGGAGCACAAATTGTCCCTAAACAGAGAGCCTTTCTCTGCCCAGTATAATATTCGATAAAGCTCAGGGAGGTAAGAGCGACTGATACACCTGCAGCCACCTCAGGCTCTTCAAAACTTTCGACTGGGTCTGCCCCTCCAGATCTCTCCAATGTGTATTCAGTTTAGTTGTTCATCCCGCGGCCCCTCGCAGCTGGAGCGCCGCAGCGGCTGCGGGCTGGGGCAGCTGTTTGGCGGAACGGCGCGGTGTCGCAGCACGGACTGGGATGGGGAAGGGGAGACCAGAAGCCAAATCCAGCTGCAGCTCTCCAGGATCTAGAAGCAGACAAGCCAATTACTCAAACAGGGAATTGCCAAAGAATGTACGAAGAGCGGGGAATTGCTGCATCCTCAAGCAGTTTAAGACCTTGATTCTGAAAGAGCCTCTCCTCCCCACTTCGTGCCTGTTTACTTTCATTCCTGGGTTGGTTCTGCAGCTAATTGCACCAAGCATCTTATTTCTTACCATCCTCCAGCTTTCCCTAGAGCTTTGTCAGCCAAATGTCAACTGCATCTCATCTAGCTGAGATCAAGGCACTCCACAAACAAGCTCCTAATACAAACGCCTTATACTGCAGTTTCTGAGGATTGAGTTCGCTTTGCTCCCAATTAAAAAAATAAATTTACTTTGCTGGTCTTTGCGCCCCCTTCTTAGTGCTTGTTTTTCACCAGCACTCATGCAATTGAGTTTTACTTCTGGGAATTCAGACTATGTTAGAAGAGCTGGAACATCATTCTTACCCCTTCTCTGCATGAGCCCCAGCGTAGAAGCAGTTTCAATGAGCCAGACAAGAATCAAAACACACCCTTCAAACGGAGTCTCATGTCCAGACATACAAGTATTTTATGAATGGGAAAAATATGAAACACAATGCTTAGACAGTAAATCTTGCTGTGGTTACAGTTTTCTAAGAATCGTGTTTTAGGGATGGTCTGTTTAGTGCCAAAAAAAAAAAAAAAAAGGGAGGAGGGGGGAGAAAAAAAAGATTTATGGTTATGTACAATTTCCCAGTTGTGCTTCTCCGCTACCGCTCCTGCAGGGTTTCCCTGGTGCTGGCTGCACTGGGGAAGCCGGTAACGTGGGGCTCACGCGGGTACTCGGTCAGGTAGGAAACGGGGAAGACAACACCCAACCAACCTGCAGGCCTGGCGTGAGCCACATGGCACAGACCGAGTTCTAATAAATACGCTGTTGTAGCATACTGAACTTGAATTTATAACTTTATAACTATATAAATGTATGTATATAGGAAAAAATTGGCAAGGAACTTTGAGCAGCAACTAAGATGTTGGAAGACGTGATCTGGTTGTGCCTGTTACAGGAGCCAAAAGCAAGCAGTGAACTGTAAATACACCTAAATAACACCTGTAAGTTACCCAGAATACAGCTAAGTATACGTCTGTGCTTTTGTTAACAAACCCTCCACCTTTTAGGAGGATTAGTGAGGAAGAAACAGCAAGACACCCCCTTTCTCCAGGTGCCTTATCCACAATGGAAACAAAATTGAGTTTTAAAAACTGAACTGGGAGTAACTCATTTTTTTTCATTCTTTGGAGGGTTCAACATCTACCTCTGTATTAAAAAGCATCCTATATTTGCAGTTCCTGGGAATGCACCAGCGTGTGGCCATCAGACGGCTTGGTCCTGTGAAAACGTCCACCCCTGGCCCGCAGCAGGCAGCTGAGCATCACGGTGATCGGCGGAAACAACGATTCTTGGGGACCTGCAAGGTTAAGCAGTGGCTAAACAATGGTAGGACACAACCATTGAAGTAAAGGGGTAAATCCTTCAGGATATGTATCCTTTTTTTTTTTTTTTTTTTTTTTTTTTTTTTTTTGGAAGAAAGCTGGTATTTGCACACTACCCAAAACAAGGCTCAGGAGCAAAAACATCAACTCTTGTAAACTTCTCGGTAGGGTCACTGCTCCTCCACTCAGGGAAAGGCAGAATAAACAGACTCATCTCTCCTTCTGCCCTGGAAGCAGGCAAAGAGAAAGAAAAGCAGGGCTTTGCTAGCAGTCAAGAACCTGCACGACTCCTGCACATGAGGTCATGGTCAGCCTCATAAAATGGAGCTTGGTAGTGAGGCTTGAGGTTTTCGTGTCTCCTTGCTGTGCTGGGCTATAGCTGGCACTCAACACTGTCCGTTGTTGTCTCGTGACAGCTGAGGTGGATTTTGTTGCTTTTCCCCAATCCTGTGTTGTGCCTAAAAACAAATGTGCTGAGGTTTCTGGAGAAATAGTTATTATTTTTATTCTTTAAATGCATCTAGGGCCATAACACGCTGATTGCACGCCAGCCTCCCCCAGCAACTGTTCATGCTCCCCCTTGCTCTCCCCCAGTAACATAACACACGATGTGCAACGAGCCACTCGATCCCAGGAAGGTGATTCATTTCTGAAAGGCATATTTGGGGAAAAAAAACCCCATATTTTGAGGGTGTTGCTGTGGCTCTGTGTGACTTGCATCAGGGATGAAGTAGAAACTCAAGATTGCAGACAAATCCCAGGGTCACATTCACAAGGCGCAGGGAAACAGTGGGGGAAGGATGCGAACGGAGCACGAGTAGTTCTGTTCCTTCATCTGAAAATAAACTCTAATAGCAATTAGGGGAAAGGAGTAGGAAATTAATAAGGCAGTAAAGATTTTTTTCCAAATCGGTCACAAACCATTGGTTTATCCCTTGAAAAGCTCAGCTGACAAGGATTCTCTCATCCCTTTGTCCTCCTATCTCTTTCAATAATCATCCTTCTTCATGCAAATATAGATGGAGAGGGGAGAACAGTGAAAGGTTAAAATGGAAGCAGGCTATCTTTCATCAACATGGTAATTTTGCTGCTTGGCTCGGTGCCAAACGCTCGCTGCAGCCACTCGCTGCCATTCCAACGTGAGTGAAAGGATCTTTAATAAGAGTGTAAATAAAAGCCAGGCTGAGAAATGAGTTTTCCATCCCGGCAATCGCTGGCCTAACCTCTGCTGTAAATAGTCTCTGAGAGCGGCACAGATGGAGTACCAGCACCTGGGGATCAAGGCAATCTCTGCACAGTGCAATTTAAACAGCTGGGTACAATTGAAACACGAATTAGCAGGGATAGACGGAGGGATTCCATTTTGTGCGCTAGGTAAAAACAAATCATTCACTCCTTTTTCCCCTTTAAAAAAAAAAAGCAAAAAGGGGGGGGGGGGGAGAACTTTTGACATGATCTTGTGGGAGGTGCTCTTCACTGCAGCTGTTAGATTAATTTAACCATGAGAATTTCCCACAAGGCACTGTAAAAACAGAGCCCTAATTTATGATCATTGATTTAACAGCTTGAAAGTGATTTATCTGACCTCAGTAAAGATAGCGAGGACACCAGAAGAATGATCGGTCATTCTGGGCTTTGTGTGGCTGTGATTGGCCTTATTAATTTAGAGCAGAAGGTCTGTTTCAATGTCTTACTGAGACAGTCAAAGGCAGTTGGCAACTGAACCATTTTAAATACTTGGTTTTTTGTTTGTTTTTTTTTTTTTTTTTTTGAAGCATTACTAATGCTGCTAAGTACTAAGAATTTATCCCACATGGAAAAGATCCTCATTAGTTAAGACATGGTAAGGCTTCATTTAGAACTGCACACAAACAGACGCCTGGTCTTGGATTTGCAAGTAATTTTTTTTTTTTTTTTTTTTAAGCTGTTGTTGGGAATCTAAAGCACAGTGTGGCATAGAATTGTTAAGTATTACAGAAAATAAGAAATAGCTTTAGAAGAGCTAAAAGAGGTTGGCACAAGGGATTGCTGGCTCTTGCTCTTTTTAAGGGTAGATTTCAGAAACACCTAAACGCTTCACGTATTTTACTATTTTTATCATTCAGTCCTCTTTATGGAAGTTATAGAGTGTATCTGTTGACAAGTAAATATGTCTAGGTTTTATTTCAGAAGAATATGCTTTTGGTTAAAATGAGTGTAGCTTCCACTACGGAAATGTCACAACCGAGTGATGCAATTTCTTCGCGCAAGTAAGAGGAGAAAGGATGAAAGGCAAAGGGAGAGGCGAGCGCTCTCTCTCCAGAAGGAACAACTGCTTTTAAGAGTGTGAAATGAAATACAGGTGCTTTAAACGTTTACCAGAAAATCTGAATACAGAATGAAGTGTGTTTGCACAAGCGTGTGCGCAGGTACAAAAATCACATAGGAGGTGCCAAAACTGTTTCTTGTATTTTAGAGCACTAACCAGAAAAATGGGCTGGAAAGAGTTGAGTACCAGTTTATCTTGCCACCTGGACTGACATGTGGTTGGGTTAAATGTCACTGATTTCGATGGTTCTGCATTTCATTCACCGCTGGATTATGCCCAGCTTTAAAGTCCATCTACAGGGATCTCAGTAATTGTCTTGCCACTTTTCAAGGTGGGAGACAGAAACGCTGCAGGCCAGGATTTCATCCACAGGGGATGAATGCTTACAGTCATTTTGCCATCCTGATGAAATGCCATCTGACCTGAAACTAAGATAGTCCACTTAGTCTCCATACAACGGGGAAAAAAAGCAGAAAACAATATTTCATCCCTCCAAAACATGAAATAAGAGCAATTATTTTAAACAGTGAAAAGACGACATAAGACAACAGAATAAATTATGAAATATATAGAAAAAAATCTCCCCACAAAATCTCATACACGTTATCAAGAGCTTGAAGAATAAATGCAGAAACAGCTACTTATCTCACTAAAAGGTTTGGGGGGACAATGGTAACTATAAAACCAAGCCCAAACCCCCTTACAAATAAAACAAAGGTGAAGCCCACATTATGGGCCTGAAGAATACAGAAAGCTGTGTGTCAGCCTGCACATCTTCTTGCCATCATCTCACATTGCCATCAACCTTGCGTTGTTCCCTATAGCACACTATAGAAACATTAGGAGAAGCTGATCAATTATGTGCAGTATTACTTTGCTTAAATTCAAATTTCTGGGGGGAAAAAAGAAAAAACAATAAGGTGAGTAGCACACTAAAGTGTTTACACACACTGTCTTTATCCACGACAAGTCTCCTAAATAAATAAAATAAAGCAGCTTCTTCAGAGTACTGACCTGCATACCAACAAATCTGCGTCCCTCCCAAAATAACGCTAGATATTTCTTCCCACTTAAAGCCCATTCTGGATGGGTTCAGATCTAATTCTGGAAAATTACAAATATGCATCCTCAACAGTATAGACGTCACGAACACTTCTAAAGGAATGACTGCTTTTTAGCAAATAGGCCACCTTTTTTTTTTGATCCCTGATTTTACCAGTGACACTGAACACGATTACGTACATAGGTGTATATGAGTCTTACAGGTTAGTTTAGAAGCACAGCTATTTTTCAGTTATCGTCACAGGAACAACAATCTAAAGACATTCTCTTTTAGGGGCTATAGTCCACATGACGTCCTGGAATAGTGTTCATCTCAAGAGAGAGTTCTCCTGTTTAAAATTCCTAAGGACAGTTTAATTGGCATCTCAGGGTCCAAACTATGTGACTCATTTACTGCTGAAGCACCAGCAGTTCTGGACTAGAATATAGAGAATCACATTTGGCTTTTTTTAAAAAAAAAAAAAAAAAAAAAAAAAAAAAATCAGTGACTATGTTTGCAGAAATATTCCTGCTTTAGCAAGAGCCAGAGAGACCATTTGAGATGACTGAAACTCAAAAAATTCTAATAACCAACAAGCCTGATGAGGTGATCTTTTACGCGTCCTCCTCCTCTTTTTCTTTGAACTTCTAAGAACCATTTGTATGAAAAGGTGTCTTTAATTTCTGCAAAAGCGATCTGCAGCCAAAGATGCTTGAAGTGCCAATGTGTTTACCATTAAAACAAGGAAAGGGACAGCCCCTTCCTCAGATGCTGCGCTGCCCTTCCAAGCTCTGGATCAACCCACAACCCTCCCACTCCTGCTGATGGTGTGCCTGCTCCCAACAACAAAGACCAGAAGCAGACTTCCCTTTAAAAAACTCTAGAAGGAAATAACTGACTGCCCAAAGCTGCAATTAAAGCTACTTTTAGATATTTACATACAAAACGCAACAAAAAAATAGCATCTCTTAAATATGCCCATAGCTCAAGAAAGGAGAGTGACTGGGGGGGTTGCAGGGCTCAGATTATGTGGTGTGACCAGGAAAAGCCCAGTTCTGCCCTGGGAGTGGACAGCATAACTGGAGCAGGCTTCGTGAGCGCCTCTCCACCATCCACTAGTCAAAAACGCTACACATCTTACAGCAAAGTATGGTGTCCACAGAAAATTCATAAAATGCATGTGAGAGTTAAAACCACGAGCTCAAAGTACTGCATTCAGGGATGCGGAGAGGACTACAGGCAAGAGGAAGCATTTGGAGCAAGATCGGTGCCCATGAAAAGCTGAGTGTGCGTTCAGTGGCACCCACCTCTGTGGAACACGAGCTGTGGCACAAACCCACCCAACACCAGCAGCACCGCAGGCAAATACCAGCGTGGGAGACCAGCCACCACCGGCAGGAAAGGAACCACACAAACCCCAAACAAATCTGGTTGTTACGGCAGGTCTCTGCGTACCGCGCTCTGGAGCTCACTCCACCAGCTGGAACGAACACTGTGTTCATGTTTGCTTCAATGACAGGAAAATCGCTAGAATGAAGCTTATGGAACTGAATTAAGATAGGGGGGTTTTTGTTTGTTTGTTTACCTTTGCAGATTTAACATTACTCAAGATCTGGAGAAAGAATCAGTTCCAATAACGTAGCCAGCCGGACTTGGTCCTCATAAAAAAAGCTGTTCATTACTAGTCGGGTGTACAGCGTATTGCTTATAAACGCAGAGGTAAGAGAAAGCCTCCGAGCAGAGTCTCGAAGCTGCAGGACCGCAATAAGGCAAGTCACTCGCGAACCTCAATTTTGCTTCCACGGAATGCAGCACAAAGTCACCGGCAATTTTGTTCAACGCTGAGTGACGCCATCAGCAGAGAGGTGAGAGGAGGGGGAGAGGAGGGGTCACGGGGAGTTTTGCTGGAGGGAGTGTCGAGTCACTAAGTCATCAGTCGCTAGTGTGCAAACGCCCGATGCTGCAACAGGTGGAAAGCAGCACGCCACTGGCTGGGGATTAGCAAACAAAGTGAGGGTTTGTGAGATCAAAGATGTATGATCAGTCTTGTTCATCTTGAGGATGAAGGCACTGACTCCACCTCACATGCAAAGCACCATCCTCTGGATTACAGCTATTACCTACAGGTACAAATGTGTTGCAGAACATATCCATGAGTTATGCATAAAAGCAGTCTTTTGTATGGGAAGGAGGAACTAGATTGTTCACATGGAATGCGTTTGTGTAACAAAAATACTGAATACTGTTATTACCTGCTTTCAGTCTCCGTCCTATTGAAAGGAACTAACTGTTCATTATTATCAGTGATAAATATAGTCGGAGCTATTTAACTTAAATTTCAGTCTTTAATGGAAACATGCTTCATCTGTAATGTTATTACTCCTACCATCACTGCATCCACAGTCATTTCTTGTGGCTACCATTAGGCCACCTTCCATCATCTGCAGTGACAGGCAGACACACAGGTTTTCAAGAAATTACTCAGAAGAATAAAATTCCCAAAGTCGTAACTTCAACACAATTACCCTATGTTCTTAAAAATTGCACTTCATGAAAGAGCCACCACGAAATATTCTTGTTCTGACTATGTTCTGTTTTCTAGTAACAGCAGAATTTTTATTTTTGAACAGAGACTGTTTGGATATATGTTCATCACTCAGTATTGCTGAGAAACCCTATGCTAGTTTTTTTAGCATGCTTTCTGTAAATACTTTCTTAGGTGGGAGTGAGCAGTAGTCCTTTAAAACTGGGACCAAGAATGATTCATGCATGCATCCCATTAGTTTCATATGTTTTTCTTACATTGTTTTTTTCTGTCTTCAGCATCTGCCCCATCAGACTAATTAAATTTGGAAACTACAGAACAGTGAAACCAGGATTTGCCAGGAAACAGAAGAACATGAAAAAAGAGTATTGTTATAGTAGCAACATTTCTGAAAGCAGGAGATGAAAACCAGCAGAACGTGGGGTACAACAGCAACAGAAACCATAGAACAGCTGAAGAAGGTAACAGATGCTCAAAAGCACAACCGCAAAGACTTCATTTTCATTCTGTGTCCCACCATTACACGGTATCTACACTAGCATTACAGCAATAGTTAAGTCAGGCTCCTGTCTGTCAGCTGAGGTTTCTCAACCATGTCTTGAGAACACCAGTTCTCCTAGGCTACAGGCCTATGAATGCCACCACTGGGTGCCACTGCATGGCAAGGACTGGGAAGTTTGAAAGATCTGAGGATCTGAACCAGTAAAGCCTGGTTTCCTCTGTATTTGTGCCTATATAATGCATTCTTGTGTGGATTTTAAGGTAACTGATAAGAGTTCTCACAATCTTTCCATTAGTAGGCTCTCTTCTTTATGCAGCTGCCTAGACAAAGGCATAATTTGGCATAATTTTTCCATAAACTTAGTATTTTTAATTTCTCTTCCTATTGGTCACATCTGGATGAAATAGGACAAGGATTCAAGGTTCACAAGGAAGGATTAGCAAATGCACAATCACATAAACCTTATTTTCTTAGAAAGCCAGGTTAGAAGTGTTTAGCCATAGAAAAGTAATTAGTAAAAAAGCAAGTGAAATTACCTTATAAAGCAGAACAAGCTCTTGAAAAAGAAAGAATAAAATAGCACGTGACTATGGATTCGTTTTACCTTCCTGTTTCAAGAGGCACGGGGAAGGCTGAAATGCTTAAAAACGACTTGGCTGCAATGTTAAGTGCGTAACAGTGGCATGACGCTATAAAATGACAGCCAACAAAACAATACTTGTCATGAGACAGGATCAAGAAAAACAGCTGGAAAACATCTTAATAAACATTTAAGAGTATACAATAGGAAGGGGCTTTTGAGAACCCAGATTTTATTCCTTGCTGGTTTTGCAACTGTCTCCCATAAGCCTTCTCATGAGTTTGTAAAATGCTTTCTTAAAACTAGTCTTTTTTTTTCCCCCCGATCCCAGAAGTCCATCTACAATGACTATTGCTCGAATGGCACTGTCCATCTTTCTCCATGACATACTCTGTGATGAGCCTTCATATCCTATGCCCTTCCTCCCTCTTCCTGTTCATGTAGGCATGGATTGTATGTAAATCAAGCTCTATCTCAACTTAAATCCCCCCTGCATGGGTCTAAGTTGAATCTCAGAAAGTATCCATAATATTAGTATATCCATTAAGAAATAGCCTCTTTCTGTACTGTTTCTCAGTGATCCATCAATCTTAGCACCAACTCTTGAGTCATCTGTTGATCATCACACCTTTGCCCTTCTGTCTTCAGGAAATGCGAAAATTCCACTGAAGTTTGTAGGAAATCTGTACACTTTTGTTCACTGGATCATTAGCGTTTTCAGATCCAAACCTATAATTCAGATCCAAACCAAACATACTTCTGGATCCATTCTCATGACAGCCTACCCATTTTTTCTTGAGAAGGGAGTACCAGTTACATGCCTGTCCTCTTTCTGATGCTAATTGCATCTTCCTTAGATTCCCCACATTTTCTTTCTTCTGTCTGCAGACCATTCTGTCATCTGTTCTCTGTCACAGTCCATTTATCATGTTCACTGTTCCTTGAGCCTCAGACATTATCACCTCAATTTTTTCTTCTTTTCTGCTGATGCTGCCTTCTCTCCTGAACTCATCTGCTACTCTGTTTTCTTCCTTCTTTCTATCTTTTCTCTCCTTCAGTAAAGGAAACTTGTTCCACAACTTTATTTTTCCTTCACTAGCCAGTCTTTTCAATTTGAATTGTGCATCAGTTATTCAAAAGGTCACTTGCACTTTTTTTCCAAGTGTTCTCTTTTGGTAAATATCCACAAAAAATCACCCATCTAATCTTCTTCTCCTTCACTCCCATCTTGCTGTTGTCTTCACGAATCCATTTACGCTTATGTTGTTGTCACAAGCTGTAGCTAGAATTTCTCTTAGAAGAGACAAGTGCTTATAGAGAAGTAAAGGATACAGCAATATTTAACTGGAATCATCCACCATTATTTCTACATAATCAGGTTAGGTGAGCTGAGGGAGCTTTGGCAAATGGCAAGTACATAAACTATTTCAAAATGCACGTATAAGGACTTACAGTTCAGTATTTCTCATTAAACACTAAGCTTGCTGCCCGAATTCCACCACCAATAGGACAATAATTAAGTAGTAGTCAACTTCGTCATCAGAATTCAAGTGCAACTAACTAAACTTGCTTTCTTTGATAGGAAAACAAACATAATGGAGAGAAGAAATGCACTGGTGTTCGTATTACCCGAAAGAAGATTTAGAAATGTGTTCTACTAGAATCCATCCCTGCAACACACTTCTCTATGTATTCATTAGCAATTGTGGGCTGGGGTAGGGAAAATAAGATTCTTACCAGCATTGTTTGAAATGGAAAAGAGCAAAAGTCTAGTCACTGCAAATTCAATATCATGTTGATAAATAAAGAAGTCACCTTAAATAAACAAAAGCGTCATGAGAGATGTGAAGCAGTGCTGATAAGAAGTAACTGAATTCAGAAAAGAAGGAAGGGGTTAAGTTATAGGAACATTGAATCAGGAGAGATATTTTACATTCATTACATAGTGAGGTAATACTGTTCCAACAAAAATAAAAAACATGTATTTTATGCAAGACAAATGAGGTCATTAGTTTATGTTTGAAACTGGTCTGATTTCAGTCATAGACCTAGGATTCTCTCTAGTACAGCGCAGTTTTTGAAAAGGCTAATGGAAATGATCACATGGGAAGGGTCAAAATAATAATAATTAAAAAATGGAAAATAAGATCCATCAGGCAAACTTGTGAAAAAGTCCTTGAATAGATGCATTCATTTTAAGAACATTATTTTCCACATGTATGTAAAGATCTGTCCTTTTTTTTTTTTTTCAAACTCTAAAATCACTTGAAGGAGAATGGAAGTTACTTTGTAAAGACAAAAAGAAAAAACAGCCAAAACAGAAACTCAATAAAGAAGTGGAATTATTGCTGGAGAAAATTACGATACTTTAATGTTACATTTGTGTATCTACTAAAGACTGGCTTATTTACATACTTCTTGATATGAAATAGCATGTTCTTACATGAAGCAGTATTAATTCGCTATCAAGTTAAACAGTGTAAGAACTCCAATTTCTTTCAATCATCTGCAAATACCAACAAAAATGCAGTGATATGCAACCCATCCTGCAACTGCCAAATTCAGGTTATATTGGATAAAGAAAGGGAGAGGGAATAACCACATGTGTTGCTTTTCAAGCAGTACCTTCTTTTGTTTTTGTAGTTACCTAGCACAGGCATTTCTGATAACCTCCGGTATGACAGTGAGACAGAGAGTTCGTTTGCTCCTTTGTCTTTTTCCTGTAGGTTTTAAGACAAGTAGAGCTTTACAGGCACTTACTAGAAATACAAAGGCAGCCAAACAACTTGTATTACATGGCAACACATCTGAACTACAAAGGGGAAACCATGTCCTGGGTCAGGTTCAACATCAGGATTGTTTCAGAGTAACCACGTAACAATACAGCCATTGCACCAGTCTGTGGTTTAGGTGACAAAACTGTGGCAGGTGGCTGCAGACTCCTCAAATAAGTACTTACAGGTTCTATAGAAAAGGTTAATCATTTTTGGCATAGCTTCAGACTACTTCTTCCAAACCCCCAGGCCCATCTGTGCACCATCTTGTTCGAGCCCTAGTTCTCTCACTGATTCCCCAAGTTCACTTGGGGCAGCTGAAAAGTCTCAGTCCGTGTTTCCTGATAAAATTCTGTAAATGGCTTCTTTCAAGTGTTGAACAAGGCAGAGATTAAGTTTAGCTGGTTATGCTGCACCAGACCACAGAGAAGTGTCCTTGGAGAGGAAAAGCAATTTCTCAGCACTAGCTTAAAAGAAAAATCTGTTGGCACAAACACAGATGCTTAAAAACAAGTATATCATACATGTAGGAAAGAATGAGGAATCTAAGGAAATTAGCCTTTATCACAGCTTTTCTTGGGATTTTTTGTGAGAAGCAGCCCATAATGCAGAGTGATCTGATGGCCCGCATTAAGTGATAGCTTCTTGCTGCAGCAATAGCTCAGATGCTTCTGTAAATGGAGCATATGATCTGCATTACTTCAAAAGGATACTGACCATACCCAGCAGTGGATATAGTAATTCTCCAGTTGCCTTCTTCAGCCAAAAAAGACCTAAGTGAAATACACACTGTTGAATGAAGAGTGTTTCTAATGCTTTTAGTAATTTGGAAAACAAAACCTGCTGGAATTGAGAAAAACAAACAAACAAACACACACACACCACACCTCCTCACCCCCCCTCCCCCAACCCCCCCCCCCCAAAAAAAAAAAAATGTTTGAGAAGAATAACTTTCCTGGTGCAGAAATCTTGGGTTTGGTTCAGGTTTTTTTCAACCCAAAGTTTAAAAATTAAACAAAGCCCTTCGCAGTAACAGTAGTCGAGTAAGCACCCAAAGAGAAGCAATGTGCTATTCACAACCAAAGCCAATGATGAGAGCAAAGGAAGTGTTCTGTTACAGCTATGTCATAACACTAAAATGATTGTAATCCACTTGCCGAAGCAGGCAAGCAAGTTTTTCTTATAGTATACAAACTCTCCATTTATAAGTATTTTTAAATTATAACACCAAGAAGTATTTACACTAGGTATTTGCCACTATCTGCGTTAGAAAAGACAACCAAACAAAAAAACCCCCAACCCCTGAAAAACCCACCCCACCTACAGCCCAATTACTGGTGCAAAAACTGTGACTTTTAGAGTTTTTCTGAGTAGCCCTTTTCCTTCAAGGTGGCAACGTAGCACCTCCTGAGTCTGTTCACACTCCAACATAGAAAACAAAGCAAAAAGATCTGCGGGGTTGGGTAAAAACACACAGGAGGGCTGCCTTTCAGCTACAGCTATTGCTCCTCACCCTTCCCAGGCGACTATAGCAGTAGTTGTCTGACCTTTTGGGTAACTTTGCAGCAACAACTCAAGCACAGGGGGATACTGGGTTTCACTCGCTACCACCCTATTAGGGTAGACCAAGCCTGGCTTTTGGTGACAGGCAGAGGACAATGAATTCAGCAGCTGCTCAAGGAAGAAAATACCTATCTCTGTACAGGTTAGGATGGGCAGACGTTGCTACAGCTAGAAGGAAAGGAGACCAAAGCACCCCACACTTCTGCAGACAAAGCTATGGCTGGGTGCTCTTGCCAGCAGGAGGGCAGGCTGCCCAGATGCAGGGAAGGAACCGCTGGGCACATTCCATGTCAGATATGTTAAGATGAGCGTCAGAACAGTTGCATCCAGCAGAATGGATGACACTAAAGAGGATGGTCACAGAAAACAGCAACTTATTCACAGAATCACAGTGGTAGGGGTTGGAAGGGACCTTTGGAGATCACCTAGTCCAACCCCCCTGCCAGAGCAGGGTCACCTGGAGCAGGCTGGCCAGGAATGCATCCAGGCTGGTTTTGAATATCTCCAGAGAAGGAGACTCCACCATCTCTCTGGGCAGCCTGTTCCAGTGCTCTGCCACCCTCAAAGTAAAGAAGTTTTTCCTCATGTTGAGATGGAATTTCCTGTGTTCCAGCTTGTGCCCGTTACTCCTTGTCCCGTCGCCGGGCTCCATCAAAGGCCAAAAGAATGTCCATCCACACATGCCTTGTGAACCAGAACCAGGAACATAAGCTTCATGTGATTTCTAGGAACAGCGAAGGCAGCAGGATATGAAGTCAAGGAAACACTAGTGCCAGGCATGCAATAACTGCATTTGACAGAGAAAACGGTGGTGTGCAATATCGCAACAGTGCATTGTTAATGATTTTATTCTTCTTGACCATGAGGAGAAGAGGAAGGAAAATGCTGACTTTGAGTAGACAAGGAGTTTGATGCTGAAGAGACCAGGTACTGTTTTGGCCTAGCAGTACCACTGTCATCACTTGCACTATACAAAAGTCATACCGTTTTTTCAAGTGTCAAACATTAAACATGGATCAGTGTGTGTTGTTTAAAGACAAGCTGTAAGACCTAAATCACGTTTCAATTCTATCACTTTTCCCCCATCAATTGTTCAAATGTTTCATCACTCCAAACATCAAACTGTACAAATTAATGGCATAAGATTGAACTGCATCTTCTGTGCTTCTATGTATTAATAAAAGCTCCCCACAATGAGTTTACTTTGCCATATGTAAGTGCTATGTTACCTTCCATCCTTTTCTCTGATCTGCTGACTACGTATATGGCTTGCATCTTGAGACTTTTTCCCCAAACACTTCAGTCTTTGAATTCTCTCCAATAGTCCCATTTTCCTTCTGAATTAAGATGACCAGTCCATCAATATACAATAATCAAGTGATATACGAAGGGAAGATCACTTTGTTCAGCTTAATAGCTTGCTTTCTGTATACTGAAGCACCGTAGCAGAAGTCCACTTCAAGAGGACTACAATGACACCAGCCCCTTTTCTAAATCTTTGCTTAATGAGATGTAGTCCTGTGTTGATTACCTTGGTCCACATATACTGCCAAAACCAGTACAAAGTGGTTAATATGATGCTATCTTGCACTGTATTAAATGCCAGGGTTATGAGCCCAGCAATCTCATCCTGCTTAATTCTATCAAAGACAACCATACTGGAAACGAACAAGCCCTTTAAGAAGAACGTGGGGGAGGCAGCAGCAAATCCTACCCAGTAAAATCATTTGAAGGGTAACCTAAGTCTTAATTTTATCTCTTTCCCTCTTTCTCTTTTAGATACACGAAATACAAGAAACACTCCTGTTCTGACAGTCTTGACAAACCAAAATGTTGATAATAGTGTTAACAGTGTTTTTAGGGATGGGGGGGGGGGGGGGGGGAATCTAAGTGGCCTAGAGATTAATGTTGTGAAGCCAAAAGGGAGGTACAAACATAACAAGTGTGAAAGGGAGAAAAAAAAAAATCTAAATGCTAAACAAATAAGAAAATGTAATTTGATCTTGCTAGGTTCTTCCATACCAGTCACTACTAATGAAAAGTTAAGTGTCACATTTCAGTGACTTCAAGCTCCGCCAAAAGTATTATCGCATCAGACACTGCTTTTTACCTGGTCACAAATTTGCAGAAGACAAGCTTTTTAAACAAGACTTGATTAGCATAAAGGCAAAAATCAGGACTAGAAAAGAAAGAGGGAGAAACTGAAGCACAAAGGGGCAATCTAAAGTAGCGAAGTCTTCTTATTTCAGGTAATGGTTGGGACTAGAGCAGAGTCAGTAAAGATGGTAAGATGACCTCAGTCCTTGCTGCTTTGGCTTGGTCTGAGAACTTTGGGATTTCAATGTATCATGATTGAACCCAGAAATCTTCAGGTGTGGCGACTCACACTGGTGTTGACTTTGCAGGTAAATGTTGCACATCTTTTTACTCAAACAATGAACTCCAAAGGAGACAAAGAGAGGGGAAGCCCTCCTCTTCCACCATTTAAGCTTAATTTTCAAAACACCAGGTCCACTGCAATCGTTTTCCTGTCAAACACTCCTATTATCCATCAGATATAATCTCAATATGTTCTTTAAACCAGCAGGAATTTTTGACTGAATTAATTCTATTTTTAATTTTTTCCTGACGTTTACAAATAATTTTATATAACAGACCGAGAGTGGCCATCTGTTACCTCAAACTACTTTTAGGTCTCTATACAACACATCCTGCGGATGTAGCCTACTTTTTTGCTAGTAGATACGGTATTTCATGATTGACAGTATTAAATATGTTAGACTGTGACTAACAAAAGATTTTGGATTGCTTTGTAACAGTAAACGCTGTATGTGCACTGTCCTATCAATCATTGTGTCACCTGCGGCTATTGTTATGGATGGTATTTTGCCTTGATCATTGATAACTGGATTGAACAATACTGGCATCCATACACAGAATTGCAAATTTTGGCCTTGGGATGCATGTGCCAAAGTAGACGAGCCCTGGGAAACAGCCCGTACACAGCTCAGTTCCAGTGGTTCACACTCTGCCTCTGCTGATTCTTCTGAAGGTGGACCCTGCTGCTCCACAGCTGCCTGCAGCCCCTCCTGTCACACAAGTCAATAGCAGGCTGTGGAGGGTACCACAAAGACCTCAGAATTACCATAAAGGATTTTCTGGGCCAATGCCAAGTCCAGCCTTGGCATGAGCTGACCACAGCCATCTGGCCAGGCTTACACATGATCATTGTGACCAGCTGAGCCACCTGCATTAGGGCTTCCTGAGGCAGAAGATCCTAACAGCACCTGAACTGTTTGCATGCCACCTCCAGATTCAACTTCAGCTAACTGCAGTTCATGTGGCGGCTGCTGGGGGTTGTCAGGAGCCCCGTGATATCCTAAGCACTCCACCATCATGTTGTTACAACAGCAGGACTGTAGGTAGGACAAGACTGTGGAAGGGAGGGGAGAACATACTGCATATTTAAGGACCTCTGCTCCCACTAGACCTTGCACTGATTATTTCATTTGGGTTTTGGTTAGCATCGCTACTGTTTATCTACTTTCTTTAAGCCTTACACTTTGTTGCTTTATTAGACTATTTTTACCTTTCAACCATTAAAGAAAGGATTGGTAAACTTAAGCACTTGCTTCCTCTGCCATCCTTCTCTATTTTCTTTTCTACTCTAGCCTGTAGCCATGTACTCAAGTAGCAGACAGCAGCTGGGCACAGGATGCATGACAGACCATGTATGACATCGGGGACTAAGAAGACTAGAAAGCAATCTTTCAGGTGCTGGAAAGATGTTCATGAGGCTAGGGAGTAGCAGAAAAGCTAGGTCACAAGAGATGGAAGAAACCTCAGGGATCTGGAAAATAATGGCATCGTAGCTGGCAGACTGGCACACCTATAAACATTTAATGTGTATAGCAGTGCTAGCTCTCACTTTGTATATTTGTATACACTATTTCAGACCTACCGTACATCTAGGCATTCTAGCCAAACCTACATGAGATTATACAAAACTAACCTACTGCATCCTTGCTGACAGAAGCATTTCTTAGGTCCATATTCAGGTTTTGCAGCATGAAAGGCCACCACGATAGTGATGGCACCAGCAATGAGCCTAGCTCAAAGGATTACTATTACACTGCCACACTAAATCTCTAGGCTGCCAAATCCCAGCACCTGACTGAAATCACTATCTACATCAGACACGACACAGAGCATCACAAGATAGATATGGACAGTGACAATACATGTGTACATCCTGATAACAGTTACGATTATCACCTTGGGAAAGAAGACCTCAGAAAGCAGAGCTATCGCATATTAAGTACAACCCATTGTATACATAGATACTGGCCCCTAACAAGGCAAGTCAGGTAGGTAAGTGGAGGCAAGGAAGCTATTTATTTTCTGCTTAGCGTAAGAACTCTAGAGAACACATCATATAGTAAGTTTTTGCATCACCATGATACAAACCACCCAGTAACATGGATTCAGACATCAGATTTACCCATTCTAAAGTAATTGTCCACCAGGTGACCAGAATTGGATGCAGCAGTTGACCTAACAAGAGGTGCACTGATGCAGTTGGCAAAGTGACAGCTCTCAACCCACAGTCCTGAGAAAAGGCCTACTCATGCAAGTGTCCTGGATCTGCTGGCAATTTCCTCCTTGTTCACCTAAGACAAAACCTCTCCTCAAGCGGTAAGTTGTAGTTTGACCTAGACTTGTAAGGAGGTGCAGGCAGCTTTACAGACAGAAAAGTTTTTGAAAGCTATGACGACAGAAAAATCTAAGATCTAAACTCCAACCAGATGTCCTTGTTCCATCCTGTGTAACACAGACAGCCTTGAAGCAGTGCTGGCTAGCTGCAAGCAGCAAGAACTAGATGCAGTACGGCATAGAATCAACTTTGCAGGACATGCTGAAGGGCTGTAGTTTATATAAGACCCTTACATAAATTATACATGCTGGTGTAGCCCTTAGGTATGCAACAGATGAACAGCCTCCTCACTACAGCCACCTGCATTGCCAAGAAATTTAGGAATAAGTTTCATACTGTAAAGCATAGCTGCTGACTTGCAGTACAGAGGCGACCTGTTAATCTGGAAGAAGCCCAGGGCTTCACGAACAAGAGTGAGACTGCATCGTTTACCCTGTGCACCTATTGCACAGACACAGCATTTCAAGGACTGTACTTTGGCCTTACATCTCCCTCAGCTTCTAATACATGTGTTCGATTTAGGAACAGAGAGAAGAAAAGAACGCACACCACTGAACATCCACCTCCTTGGCCTCATCTTCCTCCTAGCATAATTGAGGGTTCAGCTACAACACATCTAGAAATCATTCAAGGAAACACACAACAGTGGGATCTGTCCTGTCAGAACAGGGGGAATGCAAAAATAGATTCAGGTGGTGGCTTTCTTACCTGAATTAGTACCTATTACAGAGGTCATTGCCACAGCAATATGTTTTTCAGAAGGTTCTGAAGCTCCCATGCTCCAATACCAGGAATGGAAACACCACAGAGGCTCTCAAAGAAATGTCTCAGGTTTTGAGTTCACTTTTGATCTGTGTCATTTATGTTAGGCATACCACCACACTTGCCACTGCACGAGACATTAACATGTCTGTAACAGCTGCACCCATCACTACCTGATGAGTCCCATGGTACTCTACAGAAACACAATTCATTTCAAGTACCATTTTATTGGACAAGAGTGATACAGCTTTCGCTCACACCTACCTAAGAAAAAAGGCACCACTTCATACTTCAAATACCGAAATGTTATTCATTATCATAACCAAAGCTCTCAATGATAATTAAAATGTACTATTTTTTAGGTTTATTTTAATGTTCCAGAAGCTTTCTTCTGGAAGTTCCTCAACTGGACCAACTTCCCCTTTAAGAGCATAGTGTAGAAACTCTGGGAGCAAACAAGATCTGCTTTAGACTGAAAACTAAGCTTTCAGTCTAAAACACAAGGCCTCAGCAAAAACCACACATGTAAACCACACTAGATAAACGACAAACGAGATTAAAAAGTAGATTTCAAAGCAGTTGGAAGTCTGTCACCATACTTTTTTTTTCTTTGCTTCCACACTATTTTTCTTTGCAGGTGGCATACGAAGGAAGCCCTTGCCTTTCCAATCAAAAGCCTTGACATCAAAGTAATGTACCACAGGTAACACTGGGCTATCACTTGAAGAGTCCCTCCTAATGTGGTACTTCAGAAGTTAACCAACAGCAAAAGTATCCCCTCTTCTCCTCCAATACTCACAAACCTTCACACAGAAGGTGGGAGAAGCATGACCTCACCTCATTCAATGCCAGCATTTTCACGCCAATTCCTTAAGGCTTAAGACACATGGTAAGGCAAAATCCTTGCTTCTTGCAAAGGATGAAACAGAGGGCAGAAAAAGCACCTTTCAGAATGGGATGAGGCACACTCTGAGTTGTCTTCAGGTGTAAGGGGGAATTGTGAAACATCACACCACTTTAGCAATGAGGTGTTTAAACATATTTTCATGAAAGTTAGAAAAACGTAATTTAATTTTAAAATTTCAATCATCTTTCAAGTGGCTGAAGACAGTTCTTGACTTCAAATGTTACTTTGGAGAGGGTGGAAAGAAGGAATAAGGTGATCAAGGACCAGGAAGGGGTCTGATAACCAGACCTCATAGATGCTATTTTCTATAGCTGGCCTAGAATAAGAGACTTAGAGCGTTTATGAAAGAAGGTGCAAGACTGGATGTTTTTCCATTTGTATCCTGACACACTGGCTTCACTAAGTTCTAGACAAACTTAATCGGTTACACCAAGACTGTTCTTTGTTGCAGCCATTGCAAACTTCACCAGAAGCCTAAAACAGACAGGCAAACTTCAAACACTATTAACTGCAAAGACACAGGCAGTTTTGCCTGGGTTGCAGAGGCAAGCAGGGTACACAAACTAATAGGGAAAGAATGAGAACTTCAGGTACAAAGAAAATGTAAAGACAGGAGAAATAAGCAAATTTAGGAAGAGAAACTGGAAGGCCAGGTAAGAGAGCCCTTTCTGCAGGTAAAGTCTTGGATAAGGAGAAGAAACAGATGTTCACTTCCAGTCTTCAGACTTCCCAGACAGAACACAGCAGCAATCTTCATTGTGATGTAGCACTTTCCGTGCCCAAGGGCATACTCCATCCCCTTCCCATTAAATACAAGCCTTTCACTTCAGCAATGCCACTAAATCCCCAGTAAAGGTAAGTTTTTCTGTCATGTTTCTCATCTCTCCCCACCTTTCACACTTTCAGTGGCAGGGCACATGTTCGTTTATGACAGAAATTCACAAAGCCTGTACATTACTGTAGCTGAAGGACTCTCAGCTAACAACTCAACTAGCTCAACTATGAAGGTTGGTGCTTTCTCAAAAATAATAAGTTTTTATCAATTATGATCCAAATATATATTAGAAGACTAACATTAAAGATACTCTACATAACTAAAATCTAGGTATTTAAGAGTTTCCCAAACATTCACACTTATGTTTTGAAGGACACCTCTATTTCTCCTACAGAATCTCTCTAGATGCGTATATGAATGTATATATGAATATGTGTGTATATATATATAAAACCTCCTCTAGAAGCAATGTTCTAAAACCTATTCTAAACCTGTTCTAAAATCTGTTATTTCATTGAGTGACACTTAAGCACAGGACAGTGGAAGATGCAAGTAAACCATTTAAATATAAAGAATGCGGTCAGCTTTCTTTTATAATTACTACTGTAAGCATTTCCTTATGTTAATTTAGTACTCATTCTTACAGAGCAAACAAAGCATCCAACGAAAAGCCGCACATATAACTTGTTAAATGCATTGAAGTATTTTAAGTAAGTGCTTATGTATTTATAGACATAACTCTCTAGAAACTGGCATTTCCTCTTACTGTCTTAAGCTGCTTCCCAGTGTAAGTGGGAGGTCTCACTCATTATGTGCATGGCCCAGGATCTATTAAAGTAGAAGAACCAAGCCAGCCCCCAGTGAAGAAAAGTTCTCAAACATCAATTTTGCTAGCATGGGAACACAGCACTCTCCTTGGTGACAGCAAGGGCAACTGCACCCTGCAGGGAAGCAACTATCTTGAATCTAAGATTTTTAGGTTGATGCGTGCCAGTATCTTTAGAAGCAGCATTGACAGACAGTAGCTGGAGGGGTGAGCAGCTGGTGACTGTTCTTCACAAAATAGGTAAGACAATAGCGCAAAAAGACATCAAACCAGGGAATAAGAGCATCTAAAGCTTAATCGACTATGCCGTGAATCTCAATGCATTTTTATTATTCCATGAGTCAAAAGAAGTGCTCAGAAAAGCTACAGAGGAACATTTCTTGCAGTACTTTCTCACCCAGCACAGCAAACAATACACAATAGGGATACTATAAACTAAATAACTTTGCACAGAAATTCCATCAACTCAGCCATGTGCCTATTTTAATGTTTCTATAACAAATTCACACAAGAAGTTTGACTGAGTAAAACCTCTGAATAAAGGGAAAAAAAAAAAAACTTCAGCAAGAGACAATGCCATAGACAATAACGTGCCAGCAGTACAGCTTTTGAATCGGTATGATGCAATTTTTCTTTCCGAACTAATTCATCAAATCACAATAAAGGATCACTGAATTTGCAAGATATAAGCTTTCCGTTTTATGTTTTCACAGTATTCTCAGAAATACCAGCTTCAACTTTTACAACATCGCTAAAATAAGGCTCTCCTTTCCACTGAAGAATTAATCTTTTTGTCTCAAAGCACGATGTTGCAGCCTTCTTTATATAAAGTAAGTACCTAAGTCGGACAGTTAAGCAGCAAAGACCGAGTAGGACAATGCTAAGGATGGAACTTGTCTGGACTAATTTCTGTAGTTTGAATGCAAGACTAAGAAGTGTTCTGAACCAAGAGGTGTACGGATATCCCTAAAGCAAAGTATCTTGAATGCAACTCCTCAAGGAAAGAATTCACATGTATGCACCTAAAAACCTACCAAGCAATACATAACTGAGACCTACGTGGACATGAGGACAAACCACCTCATGCATTACACAACACCTCAGCAGCAGACCCCACACCTGCATTATTTCAGTAGCACCATCTTATTTTAGTACAGGGTCTTAACATTCTCCTGAACTCTGATTGCTCAGGTGGCAAGTGAAGTTTTAGGGGGATATTTTACACAGGAAATAAACAACTAAGTGCTTAAGGGTAGCATACTTGAACACATCATCTCCCATCAGTTCTCTCCCTCAGACCCAAAAAGCTACAAAGGGAGCCAAATTCTAGTTCTACCCAAGTTGCCTGAGCATAAGAAGGGAAAGCAACAGAGAGGACAATTTCACACCACCCACCTACAGGCACTTAGCTTAGCTGAAGCTCCTTCACCTCCCTTACAATCAACACACAGAGACAAGCTCCTTGAAAGGATAATTCAGACCAAATAATGCAAAAGGCACTTGAAAGCGTGATTTACATCAGGGATCTATTTTTGCCTCCTCCACTGAAGAGAGAGGGACTTGTGGATTAGCCAGCTAAAAGAGATGCCTAAAGGTAGATGGTGAAAATATCACCATAATTTCCAGATCAAACCTCAAGGGTCTCTGTGTGAGACGTGCTGTTTGTTAGGATGTGAAAGGCAGCCAGTACCCTTTTTGCCCCTTCCAATTAAGGTGGGGGGGGAAAAAAAGGCAAGGAATGTTTTAAATTTGTGGACAGCCAACAACTATGACAGCTATTTTACTTAAAGAAAATCTACTAGGAAGAACACTTAACATAGCAGTTTATTAGTAAGCATGAGAATAGAGAATACTTAGCTTTTAAAAAGTTTAGTTTATGCTAGAGCTTGAATTACCAGAATAACACATTGCACAGAGCAGAAATGAAGTATCATCAGATTAAACTTGTCATCAAGTACAATGTCCCCTATGTCCTGCAAGGCACTTGACACTCAGCAGAGATGCAAGAGCAACCTTTGCATGTCTTCTAAACACATAATGAGTTCAAGCAATTCAAAAAAGAGGCAAAATTAAATATCTGCAATTTTGCCCAACTCTTCCCAATATTATAAATACATTAGAACCATGAATTAGAAGCACCAACTTATTTTCAAGTGTCAAAGCTTTAACTTTCACTACAAGCTCAAAAGATTAACCACAACATGTTCATAGTTAGGTCTTATAAAAGACTGAAAAATTAACACTCATTTTTAAAAACATAAGAGACAGTTATGCGTATTTATGGTAAATGTTTTAATATATTCCAAGTTTAAGCCATTGTATCAACAGAGCAAAATTCATATCAAAAAGATACCCTTAGCCATCACTATAAGTGTACCAGCAATTTTAATTAATTGACAGTAGCAGATTCATGGGTTTGCTTTTCACAGTAAGTCACAATATACAGGAAAAATATCTCAGAAGTTCATCTAAACAATTGCTAGCACCAAACCGTACAATTAATCAACTCTACTGCAAAAAGACTATCTTATCAATGTAAGGAAAGCAGAAATTACATATTTTTGCTTTGGTTAGATAAATATTCAAGATTTTTTTTACCATTCAAACCATAACACTTAGTATCACACACACAAGTTTTGCATATTCAGAACACAGAAAAGTACAAGTCCACCATTGATCTCCATCTCACAAAACAGAAAATCCACCTCTTTCAAGGGTGCCATGAGAATAATAAGGTCTAAGCACGAGAAGAAACACAGACACTTGCTCTTCAGCCCAAATTGAGGCGCCCTCCGAACAGTGTGAAACTAATGGTTTTCCATCCAGCTCTGCGAAAGAAGCAGCGTCCTACTGACGGGGTTGAACCCCGCTGCTCATCTCAGTGGCCAAGGCTAGGGCTCCTTCTCCAGAAGGAACGGTTGCCACCTCAGCAATCCCGGGAAAACAAAGGGGATTCCCACTGTCATTGTCTTCATCTGCAGCTGATCATCACCAGCACTAGCAAGGCAGTAGCTTGCGCAGTTATCTCCACAGCGGGCAATGTCACAACCCGACCAACAGCACAAACTACTACCTCAGCCAGGGCCCTGGTGCACCCGGCCCCCGTCGAGGGGGGAAACCAGCAGACAGACAACGCAGCCACCATAAACGAAATTGGGGGGTTGGGGGGGGGGGGTAAACAGCAGAAAGATAAAAGGGCTCTGGGGTCTTTTGATGATCCTCTTGTCTCCTTTATCTGCTGCAGACATCAACCAGACTCCTCTCGCCTGACGGTGGAAAGCGAAGGGAAACCCCGCCCAGCTCCCTCCCCAGCTTTGCCCTTTTCCTTGCATGACCTGAAACCGACGGGAAGAGCTTCATTTATCAGATACATTACAGACCCCAGCTGGCACAGTAAAGATCACGTTTAATTTCAAACAGCCACAGTTCCGCAAGCCTGTAACAGATGGGGCGGGGAGGGGAAGGAGGGAGGGAGGGAAGAAAGGAGAGAAAGGGGGGGGGGGGGGGGGGGGGGGAGAAAGACACAGCAGACAGACACCCCCCCACCCCCCCCCCCGCCCTCCTCACCCACCCTCCGCGGAACCTGCCCGCGTCGCCCCTCCTCGTAGCACGGCGGCCCCGCCAAGCCCCGGCCCCGGGGAAGCGGGTGCGGGGCGGAGAGGCGACAGCCGCCGCCGGCAGCCCGCCCTGCCCGCCCGTAGCTGACCTCCCGCCGCCCCCCCAACCCCCGCCAGGCCGGTCCGCCCGCTCCCCAGAGAGGCGGAGGCGATGGGCCGGGGCGCTCCCGGACCCAGCCCCGCTCTCCCCGAGGAGGCGCCGTGCCGCTGCCCGCGGCGGAGGGCTCGGGGAGGGACCCCTCCGCCCCAGCCAGGAGCCCCCGCCGTCTCTCCCAGCGGGAAAGGAGGGAACCCAGCCCTCAGGCGAGGGCGTCGGGGCGCAGCCCAGAGGGTCGGGGAGGGGGGAAGCGCTCGCCTTGCCGAGGCCGCAGGACAAAGGAGGCGCCGGGCAGGCGCCGCGGCCCCGCTCCCGCCGCGGCTCCGTCCCTCGCCGCTGCCGCCTCCGCCGCCTGTGTGTCCGGCTGAACCATAGAGATCATTTAAGGCGGGGGGAGAGAGGGGCTCATCCGCTGCCCACGTGACTGGACATGTCACTCACCCCGCCGGCGCCATCTTGAAGAGGGAGGGGGAAGGCTGCCCCCATCTGGCAGTCAAGATGGCGCGGGGCGGCGGTAGGCCGCTATTCACAGACGGACGCTGCGCCACTCCGCTGCGGCTCTGCCATCGATTCCCGCCGGACTGCGCAGGAGGGTGTTACGCTCGTCCGGGGGGATGCCGGGAGGAGGAAGAATCTCCCGCTCTCGATCCGGGACTCCCGGACAGCCGCGGGAAAGGCGGCGGTCGCAGCGGGGCCCACGGGAAGCTTAGGCGGGGCGGGGCGAGGGGGAACAGGGGCCTTCGAACTGGGGCTATTTCACTGGAAAGGCGTTCCGAGAGACGCACAGCGACGGGGACGGGCTTTTCGCCCCTTCAAGGCTGCGGGTGGCGGGGGGCGCCTGGTGGCGGGGCAGGAGAGGCTCCGGTGCTGAGCGGAGCCAGGGCGGGCCGGCCGGGCCGGAGGAAGCGCTGAAAGCTGCAGGGTGGCACTGGAACGTCGTGGTACTTTGTGCTTGCATGTGTCTTTTAGTCACAGGAGGCAAAGCGGCAGCTCCCACCGGCTTCCTGCAGCGCGACGGGGTTAAAGCGCCGCCTTCCCACGGCGCGCTGGGCGAAGGGGAGGGCACTGGCTTTCAGAGTACAGAGCAAACATTGCCTTCGTTGGCTCTGGGCTTTAACGTTTGAAAGGAATTCGTTTTGCACACTAAAGCTTTTTTTATTTTTTTTTTCCTTTCTTTTTCTAGAAGTGGAAAACGTGGAAGCTTTTTTATTTCTAAATGGAAGTAGACCCCAGGACGATTACTCCGTACCAGAAACTGACCTCGAAGAAACAGACTGTGAACCTCATTACAAATTCACAAAAGTTACAAACACCAACATTTTTATCGTTTATTCTGGCCTTCACCACCAACACATCTCACGAACAAATCTATTGAAAAAAACCAGCTACAAGAGAGATTAGGCTGCAATTGCTAAAAAAAAAAAAAAAAAGTATAATTCCATTTACAAAGACTGTATTGACACCAGTGATGCAGAATATGGAAATAATCCAGCTTGCAGCCAGACATCAAATGAAACACAGTAGTCTTAGAGTTTCCAGTGTCAAAACTATCTACAACATGTGTTGAGAATAAAATGCAATGCCTTTTGTGACAACTTGGGACAAATTCGTAGTTGAGAAAGTCAGCCTAGAAAGCAGCCAAAACACTGCCACACTAAAGACGACACAAAGATGAAATACTTTATGATCATGTAGTTCCCTGTTTTTAAATTGCTACCTGTATTAGGCATCAGATGCAATTAGATCACTGATCGCTTGTTTAAAAGCGATTTAAACCAGTGACGTTCTGTTGGAGAAAATGTGCTAAGAGTATCTGTACGCTTATAAAGTACATATGGTTTCAATATTCACTGACAAGTTAAATTCTACAGCTGAGAAAATGGAAGTACACAGTAACTTGAAGTCCTTTGGTTCTGGAAGGGATTGCTTGATCTCCTTCAGACCACTTTCTCTCAATTCCCATTTTCCTCAGTAAAGCTGCATGATACCGTTTCTCACTGGGACGGTAGGATGTAATTGTTCCGCTATTTGAGGTCAATTCAGGAGAGGCAAAGTATTACAAAGAGATGGATGCACCAAGGAAATGTACGTTCCATTCCTACTCAGTTACTAAGTTGGCATAACCCAATTCTGAACGAGAAACACAATCTAAAATTGGGAAAGTTTAAGTGTTTATTAAAGAAAAAAACAAAAGCCAGATATTTTCACACCCTTTTTCCTATAAAAAATTCCAGATAGATTTATTTCAACTAAGATTACAAAAGGTATTAATAGTGGAAAAAATCTCCCATACTTAGTCAGAATTTTGAAGTGTTAGTTAATTCTGGGTTAATTTTTACTTTTTTTTTTTTTACTGTATTTTCTTCTGTTCTAATGCCACTTCAACTATATAACGTAAAGCCACTTTTACACAAGGCTATCAGTATTTCCTGTCTTAATGGCTTGTTTTCCTGAATTAAAGTCTCTCTTTATATTCATTAATTAACAGACAAATCCATCTTAACATCATAAGTACATTTAGAAGGTTTCTCAGACAAGGAGTCTGCAATTTCTATATGAGGAAAATCAGCACTTCTGGGTGAAAGTAAAATGTAAATTTAAACCACATCATTGGGATGAATTTAATTATTTATAAGAAGGGGCAGATAAACAACAGTAGAATTCCATTTCCTCTTGGAAGTTTGGTAAGTTTATTAATTGAAATATTTGTAGTCTATCATGTATGGGCAGGAATTGTTATTTTTTTTTTTAATTGTAATCAGATGTCACAAAAACCTAACGGCAGATATTCAGCATACATCACAATTTATTATATGGTAAATCAGAACATCTACAGTGATATTTTCTTCTGAGATTTGCATTTTTCTAAAAACTAGAAGTCCAGGAAGTTTAATTAAAGTAGGTACTGGAAAACAATGAAAAAGGAACTAGAAGTTTAGGAAATGTGCAAGGCCACGGATGGATGCAGGTGCCAGTCTGCAAGCTTCTGGACCCTGTTTGCTGGAGCCACCCACCTTGCCGATTCCCTCACACTGTCCCACACCCTGCAATGCAAAGGTCTGAAAGATTTTGAGCATTGGTGCCCTTAGTTACTTGCAGTAATTCAAGTCTTCTTTACCGAGAATGTGAATGTACAGCGACTTTCAAAGAAGTCATGTTTACTAGCAAATTTTTCCTCAGAGATGAGAAATTCAAATGCCAAAAATAAGCATTCAGGCATCAGGTAGCTGCCTATAGGCATCAGAAACAACTGTAGCCTTGCTGACCTGGAACGACTGGGAAGAAAGCAGCAGTTAAATGCTGTATAAAAAACAAACAGAAAAATTCTCTGATAAGGAGTATACAAAAGTGTAGCAGGACTGGAAATGTTTCGTTCGGTTTACTGAGTTCATGAAGACAATAACGTCATGTACTCGTCCAAATTGGGGAACCTACAGAAAACCAAGACAGATCAGCAGCAAGGAGAATTTAAGGTTCAAAAAGAGCTCTTTCTACACTACCAGTAACTGTTGAGCTCTGTTGTTGTTTAGTTAAGTCTTCATCTAAGTATTTAGACTAATGCTATGACTACAGGGAAGTCATAGCATGTTGTCCCTTGCAGAGACAGGATACAACAAATAAATACTTGCATATGATCTCAACAAGATGAAAAAACAGCGAAGCCTCAGCATAGGCACCTGCAAAAGACAAGTAAAAAACCAAAAAGCAAACAAAAAACCACAAAGAACATGCTCATAGGAGAGCTCAAAAAACCTACAGCACCATCAACACTTTGCAATAGCAAAGTCAGTTGAATTTACTGCGGCTGGCTGAGCCACTGACAGAGATTCATCTTCCCCATTTTGAGATGTCTAAAGTAAACTGGAAAAAAAACCCCACAAAACACCAGATGCCTAAGCCTCATGTAGTTGTCCTGTGCTCCCATAGCAAGAACCGACACCCGCACAGCAACTTAGGTGACCTCTTTTAGAATGGACTGGGTCTCCTGCTCCCCCTGCCTGTTTGTCTTCCCTGGCTGCAAATGAAAGCCAGGCTAGTTAACCTGGGGGTAGGACTTCAAAAATCTTACGTTAACCTAAATCTCAGAAGAGGAATCCAACTTGTGTCTCTCAAAGCAAAAACTCCATACTGCCTCCCATAAGTTTGATTACAGGAGGAATAATTTCTGTCAAAAGTGACTTCTTTTTAATAATGAATTAAATAAGCAGGGAACTATGTTTTAAACCTTATTTTGCATCTGTATTTCTCTCTCTTAAATGATTACTTTTATTACTTCATTAGCAATTATTTAAGTGTTTGCAATTAAATATAGTCATTGCACTAAGATAGGCAGCCTTTTATAACTAGGGAATACATTTTACGTAGTTAACAATTCTATAGCTTATTAGATGCTAAGTAGTTACATTTTATTTTATCAGAAAATGGTGAGTACATTTTCTCTTGATTATTTAACACTTCATTAGTTTGTAGAGAGCTCTATTTGGATGCAAAGTAGAATAATACCAAAAATGGTATTCAAAATAATTCTTAGATTGATCTGTTTTAAATGTATTGGATACATTCATGAAATAACTGATTGTTTCTGGCTGGAACACTGCCTTCAGCTTTTAGATACAGTAGATTTTACTTTCACAGATCTATCCTATGTATGGAAGGGGAAAAAATCCCCAAGTTTTTGCAATTCCTAATCCATTTCCAAGTTTGAACTAGTTGTTTGAATTTAGCTGGTTCAAGTGAAATTGAACTGCAAGAAGCAGGTAGTGCTATCAGACTGTGGTTTAGCACTTCAAAAACTTGCTTCCCGATTCTTACTCTATAAAGAGGAAGGGTTTTATGCTACTCCATTCATCAGTTCAGTGCATTCTCTTTAAGGCTTTGGCAACACATAACTGCTTAAAATTTTAAGAGATTATAGTGCGTACAGCTATAACAGAGGTTATTGATTTCATATTTTGAGAGAAAATATTTAATTTAAATCAGTCTCTTCTAAAATAAATGTTTATTTTTCCTCATTTGTTCTAGGGCAGTACTGTGTGTAGGCTCTTGGGGCTCATTTTAGTGGTAAGGTAGTACCATATTGCACTACAGCGCCAAGCCCTGAAGCATGAGCAGATGCTCAGGAAGTAGATCTGCAAGTAATAGTGGTGATGTACTCCAGAAACCAGATCTTTGTACATGTACATGCCAGCACTACTATGCACATAATATTCCTGCCGCCTTCCATGGTTTCTCATGAGAGGTTATCAAAACCAGACTGCTCTCTGTGCTTTTTAAAGGTCCTCTGTTGGTGGTAATCCAGTTTTGGCTGCCATTTTTCTATGGAGCCCTCAGTCCCTCCCCTCCTGACCAAGCATTAGTCTGTGATGTGACCGGGAAAAGAAGTGTGAGTCTTCTGGCAAGGAAGCCAGAAACATAAGCAATTCCTTGGCAACTTTAATAGTTCCAAGTAAGAAATAGTTAACATTAAAAACAACAGACCAATGTCAAGTTTCAAGTTTCCAACAGTCTCTCATCCACAGGAGCCTCTGCAATCTTGAAGCTGTCAACTTCGGAAATACCACTGGTCATGGAGACTCATGCCAAGTCTAAGGCAGATATGCTGTGCACAGAGAGCAGCAGTTACGGTTCCAGTTTGAAGATCGGGGTCTTCAATAACAAAACTGCGAAGATGCCAAACAGAGACCTGACTTGCAAGGGATTTTTCTTTCTTATTTATCTATTGGCAATCCCTTGTGAAAACAAAACAGACCAAAAAAACCTCAACAACATTAAACTGACAGGTAGTATGGGCTGAGGCCTTCCGAGTGCGTTTCAACATTGCAGTATTTTTGATTGAAGAAAAAGATGGTAGCTGTAGTTAAGTCGTCCTTTCCATAAGGAACAAGTTTAAGGTGAAAAGAGGATTACAGTGCTGACAAATGAGATTCTTTAAGAAGTTCTTACGGTAGGCATCTGGACCGTCAGTGGGAATAAATGCGTTAACATGGAGAGAAAAGCATATCGTACTGATTTTAAAAATAAGCTTATCTGAGAACTCCTCTAAACGTAGATTATAAAGGAAATTCAAGCCATGAACACTCTCATCTCTTGCTAATGAAATGCTGCAGTTAGCATAGTAAACACACAGGTATCTTGTCCTTTTTAGCCAACCTGTTTCATAATCAAGACATAAATGCTTAAATAAGGAGCTCAGAAATAGAAGGATCAGTTTTTAGCATTTTACTAACTGATTGGACACACGGACCGTTACATTCTGCATCAGAAAAGTGGATGGTAACTAATGCATTGTAGTTCTATTTGATGCATTCTACAGTGCAACACAAAAACTCTATTCTGCTGGTAATACCACTCAGTGAGTAATACCACTCAGTACTATTTTCACTGCAAGAATTCCATCCTGTCTTCAATATACACCTTAATTCTTTAAGACATACATTGTTAGTTGAAATCTTTTGAAACGGTGTGAGTAGAGATCAGGTGTTACGTAACTGAAAAATGAAGATTTATTTAAATACAGTTTTGACTGGATGCTTTAGACAATTACACAATCATTGTATAGATCAAATATGGATTATGCACAGAAATGTATCAGTTTTAAAAGTTGATATAAAATTTTAATTTTTCATTGCTTAAAAGATGTTAAGATTTGTTTTATACTTCTATTATTAGAAACTGTTGCAAAACATGTTTTCAGATCCAGTTCTTGATGGTGTTAATGACAGCTGTTTGCACTGACAGCCATTTTACCACTGGAGCAATTTTCTAAGGAAAACCATCAAAACTGTTTCGAAATTCAAGTCTCCTATTCAAGACAGCTGGCAAAATTAAATAGAAAAAGCTGACTACTGCTTAACAGCAGCATCTTACAGTCACGTTGATGAATTGCATCCTGGTTTTTGGGAGACCATTTCGCCAGTTGAGATGTTGAGTTATAATCCTGTTTTCTAGCATACTTGTAATACATCTGTCAATTTGCTACCAATTTAGTAAGCATGCTCTCTTATCCTCATATTGTATTCAGAGAAGCTACATGTAGATTTCCCAATCTGCGCACAGACCCTGATCAACTAATACTTGGCTTTCAGGGTCCTGTCTGCTTGGCTACACTTTGCTTCCCTGGTTTGCTTCCAAAAGAGTCACGTGAAACAGTGTCCAAAGCCTTATTAAAATCAAGATTTAGAAACTAGTTCTTATCCCCACGCACAAGATCTGCCACTTTTTCCTAGAAAGAAATTAGACTGGCTTTATGTGACTTCATTATAGCAAATATTTATCAGATGTTATGGACACACAGATATCTTGCTGATGGTAACAACAGATTGTAATTTTTACTTGTCAGAAAAAAAAGAATCAATGGCAGGCCAGATGATCTATAATTTCCATCTTCTCCTCCATTTTTTCCTTAAAAAGTTAAAACACTGGTTTTACTTTTTTTCATCCATCTAGCACTTCTCTTGTTTTACACTTGTTTTCAAAGATGATCTTAAAAATGCTGAAGTTCCTCAGATTAGTTCTTTAAATACCAGAAAGAAATTCTGCAGGCCCAGTCAATTTGACAACGTGTAACTATTTTCTATCCTATTTTCCTTTTTCTAGATAAGCTTCTTCAACCTTTGTCACTCATATAAATTGCATGAGCAATACACTGGCAGTTGATTTTTGACTTTTTGGATCAACCATCACTATAACAAACCAAAAAATTCAACACCAAATTGCAATTCTGAACCAAACACATGATTACTTGATATGTGAATAGCCATCCTCTTTTAAGTAGTCAGCACTTTTATTAGCACAGATCTTTTACTACTACTTATATACTTATTCTCTGTCAGCTGACAGTTGTATCTCATCTACTTTCATTCCTATCTGTTAACACTGTTCTTTGGTGGTATCTGAATACCTTCTGTAGGCCTCCCCTCCTTGTGATGGAAGCCAATGAAGTTCCTCATTTAACTGAGTTGGTCTCTTATTACAGCTAATCTCTGTCACCTGCACTGGGATACACTTTCAGTCATGACCTTTGCATCTCCAAGGAACTGTCTTATCTCCTCAGTTCCTCTCTTACCTCAGACTTGTCTTCTCTGAGATCTTACCTATCAGTTTTCTGAAGTCTGCCCTCCTGAAGTCCAGTCATTTTTATTTTGGTGTTCTCCCTCCACCCTATCTATTTCACTATCTTTTTTACACCATCATTTTTTGTCCTCACTTGCTGCTGATGTATTCATTCTTGATCCCAGCAACTGGTTCCTAGAGAGTACAACATTGTCTGTCCTAAATGAGACATCAGTCAGATACTTTGAAGATGACATAAGTCTGCACACTTACAACTCGAGCTATGAAATGAGATTTGTATTTGGTGACTTCTTAAAACATGATGCAACCTTCATGTGAGGAAAAGTATTCTTACCCAGGGAGCGTGCTTATAAGCTGGTGCTCAAGTCCTGCTGAAGCTCTCTGAGAAGCTCTTTCCTGAGGCTTGAGATAAACTCAATACTGCACAGACCTTACTAACTAAACTTACTCAAAACCTGCAGCCAGGAAAAACTCTCCACGTACTTTTAGCTTTGTAACAATACAGCACTGTTTAGTAAGCTGCAGGAATCAGTGAGGTCTCAAACAGTTTACATCCCTACCTAAGCATTTTTACCTAAAGGTGCTAGAGATGAAAATTCTGTATCTCACCTGCCATGTGCAAACACTAATCATTAAGAGAGAACGTTTTCTTCTGTACCAAACCAGGCTCATAATGGGCACCATACATTATCATAGGATATTTTAATTGATAAAACTGGAAGACATTCCTGAGAATTCTTAAAGCAACACAATCTCAGTTCACCAAGCTAAAGGGGGAAGAAAAACATTATTCATTGGTACCACACAAGTCACATTTTCATAGCTCACTCCTTCACAACACTGTACACATACTATGCACAGGCACACAAACAGTAACGTTTTATGATACTCCCCTTACCCCTTGAAAACTGACATGGAGAACAATGACAGAATGCAATATCAGAATAGAGTGACAGAAAATACATGTAGTACATTTTATTTTCTGAAATTTCTGCATCCCTGGAAACTAGGGGTATTTCTGCTAGTGATAGTTTAGAAGATATTGTAGAAGGCGCCTGCCCATGTAGGAAACGAGTAGCAAGCTGCAATTTTGAAGTGAACACCTAGTAAAAGACACGGAACTGAGCCATACAGAAACAGATGAGGAGGAAACATGCTCCCCCCCCCCCCCTCCAAGAACAGTAGTATCTTGAACCTCTAAATTAATTTCTGCAGAATACGTTGATGACTAGTACTTGTGTTTGCCATGTGCTGAGGAAAAGAAAGGCATTAACCTCACTAAAAATATCTTGCCTGAAGAGTTCAAGGCCAGCTATAAGAAGGTTTGACGTTTGGCAAGAAGAAACAACTCGAGCTGGGTAAAAAAAAAAAAAAAAAAAAAAAAGAAACCATCTGCAGAATATGAGGATCACTGAAGTTTCACAGATGTACTCCTACTTGCTCTTGTAAATAACTAACAGTGACCATGTATTTCATGTGGCTTAATATCCAGTGACATTTCACCGTTCACCAATAAAACAGGTAGGGAAGCAGGCACATGTACAAGGGAAAAAAAGAGATGCCCCATCATCTCTGATGATAAGCAAATAACTACTGTAGGTTACTTCTAATAACAAGATTTTTTTATAAGAAGTTCCCAGCTTGAGGCATCTGTTCCTTTTTCTTAATCAGCTACTATGTAATCTTAAATCCTTGCGTACATTAAGGCAATGGTCATGGCATCGAGACATACAAGTTTTCCCAAGTAATCCAAAATCTTGATAGGAACCTTCTAATAATCTTTAAGACCCCCACATTTTCTCTTTGGATTCCCAATCCATGTCTCTTTTGAAGTTGGTAAGAAGAAGAAAAAAGGTAAAGACTGTGGTTACATTCAATAAGTAATTAATGCTTATCTTCTAACTTCCAGATGACACATTTATACAGTCAGGTGTACCCCCTTTCTAGTTGATTTCAGTGATACAATGCAGACCCCAATCCTGAAAACATCCACGTTTTACTTCTCACAACTAAGCAGCCCTACAGACTTGAAAAGGACTTGGACGTGGGTCTACTCAATAGGTAACATTAAATTAAATTTGTTCGGAAACGAGATTTACCTTGTTAGAAACATGTAAAAATGTGAAATCTAAGTATTCAAAAATGCTGTTTGCATCAAAGAAGCCCGAAGAATATTTAGCAAAAAGTTCAAATAGAAAAAAGGAACTGGTATTTCAAGTTGGAAGAAACATTTGAGTGCTGGACAAGAAGGCACAGTAAAGGGAATAAATCTTACTCACAGACAAAATTAGTCAATGAAAAACCTCTTTTCTAAACTAAGTAGCTTTGAGTTCTCACACTGTGCAAAATCAGGAGAGCAGTTCGAATATGGTCAGCCTCAGCTTGCATGTCCAAGACATGCCTCAAATAGTACAGATATTATTCATTCTGTAATTAAGAGGAAAGGAAGGAAAGTTAGCTCATTGGTAGTTTATTTCAAAACCTTTTGAAGATTGACGTCCATAGGTGGCAAAGCATTCTAAGCTCTAGAGTCAGGAAAGACTTATACACCCCCTTTTTAAAATACAGATAAAGCTGAAATTTGCTTCATTGGACAGGATGCATCTGTGTTATCACAGAAAAAACAATTAGAACCTCATTAGAAACACACTCACCCACAGTTTGTTCTGCACACCTCTTTCCAGAAATTCTGATACAGTCTAAACCAAATTAATACCCTTCTTTCCTGTCCTACAGTTTGTTCCTTTAACGACCCTGACTTATCTTCCACTAATTAGGAGAGCAGTTGCCAGGTTTTCACTTTCAGAGTATGGATAATGTACTGCATTATACTGGAATGGCTCCTCCAAAGAAGCTATTTTGACATAAATTCTGTTAATGGGAAGCATTTGTTTCCTTAATGTAAACTGTGTGTTCTGTAAAGACTATCCGTGCTTGACAATTAAGTTCCACGCAACTTTGGTCACAGAGAAATGTGCAATATCTTGAAGCCTCTTTAATATTTACTTTGGAACAGAAAGCTTTTAAAAAGGACCATAAACTGGAGCCTTATGGGAGCAAGCTGCTCAAAGCTGTGCTTGTGTAACATCATTTACACAGGGTACTTCTGACCCTGACCAGTTCATCAGACCTTCAACTTGAAGCTCCTACAACCTCTACATCTATTCACATGTACCAATCAATGTCCTTGTAGCCAGGAATGTGTAAAGCAAACAGATATAATACCATTTCTTATGCATGATAATCTCTTTTAATGTCTACAAAAGACTTTAAGGAACAAAAACCTAAAAGTAAGCTCTGAAATCCATAGAAAGGCACCTATCTTGTCTCTCTCTCTTTTTTTTTTTTTTTTTTTTTTTTTTTTTTTTTACATTTGGCCTTTGTGCTTTCACATCACAAGTTAAAAATATGTGAATACAGGTGAAACATTATTGAAATAATAATTAATGATTTAATAATAAGAGTTTAAGTGCTAAGTCACAAATTTTAAAAACAATACTTGAGTGTTTTGCTTCAATTGTGTATTACGTGAAAGTGAAACATTCACATTTACTTAATGACAAATTCTACTGCACTTCTAAATGAGTAACTATCTTCAAAAATACAATTCTCATGGTTTTATATCAGACACAGTTTAAAAGATTAGAACAATTTGTTTGGGTTGAAAAGACAGTACAAAACAAAGCACTTAAAATTATTGAACAAAATATTACAGCCAAGTATTTCAGATATTTGAAATCACTTTTCCTGGGTCATGATTCAAAGACTGTGATACCTGCCAAGGTGGTCTAAAAAGGCTAACAACCCTCAAATACGTATTTTTTTTTTTTTTAAAGCAAGGCTGAACTACAAAAATGGATAGAGTTGACTAGAACAAACATCTTGAAACAAACAGATTATGAAGTGAGGTATGGTAGTGTTGAAGTGCTACAGTGGATTTCTGCATATTCAAACTTATGTCAGGTCAACTACTCTGAAGTTTGAGATCAGCAGACTACTGACTGCTTGCTGCACTCTTTTGTCATATGACCCCTTCTTATATGTCCAATGGCCACGGAGGAGATACATTCAATTAAGCAAAAACTAAGAACATGATCAGATATGAATGAGCATATCTGGCAATTTAGAAGGCAAACTGTAAGTAAAAATGCAAGCATACAACTTACTCATAATAAATACATTTTCAAGCATTTAACATTATCAATATTTTAAAAAGAATTTAAATAATAAATGCAACTATTTTATACAGAACTGTACCATTTATTATACACACAAGTATATCAGTTCCCTTTGTTTACAAAGGCTGGTTACAGATATATGGAATGTTACAGTACCATCTTGCATAAAATTTTAGTACAATTCGTACTTCAAAAAAAGGGTGCAAAACACCAGCCTAATAAATCCGACTGAATTGAAATATTTTTAATTACATCATTAACACATACACAACAAGCTGTACATAAGCCCACTTTTCAATCACCACTTCAAGATACTGTAGCAAGTACATTAGATTATAAATGATTCCAGCTATTCAGTTAAATTTAGTAAAGGTTTGCACTGCTACTCACTTTGGAACCTTTGAGATTTAGCCTGTATTCATCGATTGCTGAGCTCTTGTTAGTACAGTTAAAAGGCAGTCAGCACTGGTTGCCAAAGTACTAGTCACAAGAGATCTCCTCAGAGAAACTTCACCCAGGAACAAACATTTTTGGATACTTTTTTTCCTTCAAAAATAATAATAAAAAAAAAAGTTTTATGGGGTCAAGACTCTCCGTTCTGTACCTTGCATGCTGGTGGATGCATGAAGTCCTTAAAGGGAACCAGTGCCTCTTTCAGAGCAGAGCACACTTCCGAGGACGAGCAGGTGATACATTCTACTAAAGTCGGGTACAAGGCAATAACTTGTGCCCATGTGTTAGCATCGACTGCAAGGAAGAAAAGAACAGATTCAATCACTTACTACTGTCCAAATTCTCACAATAGATTTTTTCCAATACCTGTACAAATAAGGACACATTCAGGTGCCTAAACATAGGTACCTAGTGCTATATAGGCACTACGGCATCTGTACAGGGCTCTCAGATACGAAGCAGGATTTTTGCAATAGCGCCATACTCTTTTTTTGCAGCAGCAGCTGGAAGCCAGATGGGATATCCATAAAATGGTGCTACACACCTGTGTTTCTATGTATGAGTCATTCGCTGTGTTTCCTGGATGAAAAACTGACAAATTGAAGATACTACTTCTATTAAATCCATAACGCACATACATGTTCTGCCTGCTTTTCTCAGCTATTGACAGAAAATTGAACTGGATGCAGTTTTCGCTTTTGGCAATTTGTCAGTGATGAGGCGTTCTATTAATTTCAAATCATTCCAGATTACAAAAGCTATAGAAAGCAGAGGGAGAAACACTGGACCAAGACACAAAAATATCCATGGTAAAGTTTGTTAGTCCAACAAGTGAAATTAAACATTGTAGAATGAATCTTATTTATTATGTCATTTCCTTGCTTATCTCTGGTTTAGCTCTATTTTCAAGAGAGAATAAAACCCTGATTTCAGACAACGTTAACAGTTTTATTTCTTTAAGAAAGTTTTAAAAGCTACAAGAAGCGGGAGTAAAGCAATTCTGTAATTTGTCCAGTGGTTCTGTTCATAAGAAAGTCCACAGGAGGTTTGGCAATCATGGCCATAACATGGACCAGGTGAATGAAGAATTTCTGTCATTGCGGGAAGAGGGATGTGGTGAACAGTCCAGCTGAGCTGGCTGCTCTACCCCTCTGAGACAAAAGCCCACCAAAGCACCACTTCAGCTGCATTCAGGGCTCACCAAAAGCCTTTATGTATCCTGGCAGAGTTCTGCCCTCAGCCTGTTGCCATCAGCCTTGGAAACCACAGTATCATAAATCTGGCAGCTCAGTGATGCTGCAAGTGAGGCACTGCCTCTTTCAGGAAACCCACCTGCCTGTGTTTTTCTGGAAAGGCTCGTTTGTTTGTTTGTTTCAGGGTTCAAAAGGTTTTTTTCTGTTCCTCATAATGTCAAAAGCAGGGAGGTAGAGGGAAGTGTTGTATCTGCAGTTCTGTCAGAGTTGCAGAGTCCAATACTAAGACTCCTGACTAAGTTTTCTGGTGAGAACTCTCTATGCATACAGTAGGTGCAGCTTACAGGAAGATCAGGACACATGATTACAAATGAAGTTGAGGTCTTCCATTTAATTCAGCGCTTTAAATACCTCTGTCAACCATTTACTTGGGCATCCATGAGCTAAGACATCTTTCTGAATACGGGGGACAGGAGGTACTAGAGCAGAAAGGGAGGGAAAGCAAGACCGCAAGTTTCAGTATCTAACAGCCTGCCCCTGCGCTTTACTGGTACACCCCTTTAACTGCAGAGTGCACCGATGGGAACATGATCCATAGCAACCTATAAAGGTATCATAAGAAGAAAAAGGATCTAGCAAGACCACAGATATTTAAGAATGCTATTGGCATTTTATAGAAGGTTTTTGGTTTGGTTGGTTTTAGAAGACACCAAGCTCTATCTAATAAAATAGAAATCTTCAATTCATGGCATCTTTTATTAAACATATCTTAGTACCTTATACTTTTAGTTATACTGGAAAAACTTTGTGGTTTTTTTTTTGGTCTACCTGCCACCTACATACACAGAGAATTACAAAATACCGAATCTTACAGATTACACCTTTTCTTTTAAATTTGTGTGAAAATGACTACAGGAAAAAATAAATATCTCTTTGTGGCAGATATAACATTCCCTTGTTTAGAACCATGTTGTTGTTTAACAATAACTTACCATTTTCAGGTTGAGTTTTTTTAAGTGAATCTATGAGAGTACTGACAGCTTTTAAAACAAATATGATTTCCGTTACTTGTTGCCTACAAAGGGAAAAATGCAAACAGTCAACTATTCATTTTTTTCTCAAGTTTTCTTCGAAACCTACACAACATTAAAAAAAAAACCAAACATGTAATAGAAACAGCTGTAATGAAACCTACCAAAAAGAGGATATTTAGAGATTAAGGTTATAATTTGTCTTTAACTTCCCCACCATCAATTGCTGTTGTCTCAGCTAGGATAGCTTTAAATTTGATAGTGGGAATAGTAACCACATACACATCTCAATCTGAAAATACTCAATGTAACATGATTAACTGTAACATGAAAATAATCAGTTTCATTCATTCATGATGAAAACCTTCAAAAGTTACATGAAATTTAAGTAAGTTCCCATTTAAAAGAATTTCCTGGTACTTTAGTCAATTTTTCTGTTTCAAGAACAATTACTTCAGTAATGATTCACAATGTTGCTGTTTGGATATTTTTTTTCTTATTTTCAGGGAGACTCTCCACTTCTCAATTTAGAAACTACAGACAGCTCTACTAGGAATAAAGGGAAATCATATTTCAGAAGTATTACATTACAGATATCAGAAGCATTGTTTCAGTAACTGAAAATGTTAGTTACTAAGTCACATTCCTATTGCCTATGTAACAGCACTGAATACAACCATCATAATTTAAAGCTTTTTCAATTAAAAAAGATTGGTATCAACATTTTCTTTGAAATGTCTTCCCCACAAACATTTCCCTGGATTTGAATTTCACCCCTCCCTCCACACAAAATATTTTTTGAATGATTGAGGGATATTTGGCATGCAACTTTCTTCTCGTAAAGTACTGCTAATACCTTTCATTTCCTAAAGACAACGTACGTACCGTGGAAGAGGACATTTGCCACTCAGTCTCTCATCTTCTATGTAGCGATGCAATACATCCTGGGACCTTTTCAAGAGCACCGAAAGTGCCATTCGAGAGATGTAGCCTTCCTGAGGAGTTGTGACTTTGTTACTGAATGAAAACTGGAGCAGTGTTTCAAAACACACCTTAGAAAACTCCTCTCTCATTCGAATATCTATTTCGGCTTCTGTCAAAGTAAAACGTTATATTTAATTGTGCAGCATGCATGCCGATACACTACATAGTGCATTTCAATCAGTTCATTATGTTTTGCAAAAAGGTTACCGCTCTTCTAGTATTAAAAAAGATTAACAGTGATATGAACAAATATTAAGAATACATTCTAAGAAAAGGTGACTGTGCAATAATTACAATAGTCCCAAAAATAAAATATGCAACACATCCAGTAACGTGCTACCTACTTGACAATGCTTTAATAATAAAATATATGAAATCAATTAAAAAAACCCCAGCAACCCCAGTTCTACATCATAAGTACTACTATTTGTTACTGTACAATCCAAATACTTTTCTCTGTAATGGTTTATATCCATTTCTTTCATCTTTCCTAAAAAACTGTAAGTGTTTTTTCTTAAAGGCAGAAAAGGTAGCTAGTTAGGTACACCTTATAGTTATCCTAAAGTCATTTAGGTTTTAAGAGCAGGATATTAAAGTGTCTGAAATTATTGTTAGAACTATTTCAGCTGGCACAATGCAAAACAAACTATGTAGAAAGTATAGAGTAACACAAGTACAATATTATATATGATACTGACCAAGAAGTAAGGAAATAATTTTTAAAAACTTGCAAGGAATGCTCAACAACTTCCATGAAATATGACATAGTTTATAAAAGCAAGTCTATACTGAATGCATGCCATGGATCTTCAAGTCTATCAGAATACGTACTCTAAACATTTTCATTAGTTTCCAGCAAATTTAATCACCATATCTTTTGTCATTCAGGTACCGTACCTGTAAAGGAGGATGACTGAGAATGTATTGAGCCTTTATTGAGCATAGTCATTATTTGACCAACAAATTCCTTAGGAATAAAATTAGCATATGGCAGTATCTCTGTGCTGATAAGCTGCACCACCTAAAATAAATTACATGTATTTATATTGGTTTTCTGAATATTAAAGTTGCAATTCTAGTATGAAGAAGACAGAAACATTAAACAAGAGAGACATGCCTAATGAAACTTCACAAAATCTTCCAATGCTAGCTTTTAAAATTTGCGTGTATGTCCAAAAATTGTGGTCTTGCATGTAACATTGAACTTAAAATAATAAACTTTTTTTCCCCCCTTACTTTTGTTGGAGTTTCCAAAGCTGGTGTCACTCAGATTTCCACTCACATTTGAAGTATATTCTTTAAATCAAATTTATGGTTTTAAAAAGAGAAGATTTAACACCAGGAATCTCCCTCCACCCAATTCAATATCCTCACTATGACATCAACACATATATCACATGCTTTCAATGTGACATCTGCAAAGCAGAACATGTGAGTTAATTGTCTGAACAAGCTTCAGGCAATGCACTTGAACTGGAATGCTTTCTATCCATGGTCTTGATGCTCCCAGTCAGAAACAAAGTGGGTTTAGATCTCCATGAATTAATGCATCAGTTCTCAGAGTTCTCCTCAACAGAACCACTCCCAGTTTTCATCCAGTAATCTTTGTGTCCCAGCTGCCACTCCGGAGAGATGACAGGTGACCAAACCCACAGATACTGCCGTGTCTTCTCTCCAACTCCTTTTCCTTTGTACCCCTGATTCCTGCTCTGCCACATCTCTTTGTCCTGGAGTGAAAGGGGACCAGTCCCTCTTCATTCCAAGTATCATCTTCTCTTGATTTTATTCGGCCTTACCCAACCAAACATGATCTCTTCTACAATTACAGCAGCCTCTGGACTGCACAAACAAGACCTCATTTCTTCATTTATGCGCAAGCTTTTTGGTATTGAGAACACATCTGGAAGGCAACGATGTCATTGCTGATTGAATGTCCCCCCCTCAACAGAGAAAGCGCTCACTTTAGGTTTGATTGTCAGCTTCCTCCATGGTTTACAATTATCTGTGTAATTACTTAGCAATAACATAATAAATAAGAATTAAATAATGAGTTAGAAGCAGAAACACGTTTTGGTTTAGCCACTCTATGCTGTTTTGATCTTGAGTGGACAGGAAGTAGTTTGGCATGCCACTTCCTACTTTTTGCATAATTCTGAAGCAGCCGAATTCTGAGCCTATGAATTTCCTGACTTGTTTTCAGACAAGGAAAACAATATCATGAAAAAGAATAATGAATGAGTAACTTATCCAAAAATTATTTCAGAACCAAATGCAATCTGTGAATGTTACTATCTCGTTATGTTCAACAGTGTGTTTGTTATAGTCTCCTTACCTCAACATCAATACTCTCATTCTTCTGAAATTCTTGAATTGAGAGATTATCAGGTGGTGTACTGAAAATAAACACACTATGTTATACTTTGAAATGTACAACATCTGTAAGGAGACAGGTATGAGAAAATACATGACATTTAAAGTTATTACATGCATCAAGTTGGTACTATTACATGGTATTGATTAACATTTTAGAATAAAATCTTCCGAATAATCATGATAAAAATGATTCAAAGGAATAAAGTAGTAGAACACTAAAATTGAAGAGTTACAATTGATGGACCTGATTAAGGACTTGCCTCACCAACACCATTTTTCACATGCATCTCAATGTAATCTCTCTTGTCTTACATGTGCAAAAGTCACGATATCTGTTTAGCTGAGTCTGTGAAGGTATCATCAGGGGATCAGAGTTTATTACATTTTACTTTTTCTCTCACTTTGCAAGAGACCTTTGATTTTCGGCAGTACATCTATAAAAAATTTTAATTTTACATTTTCTTCCGCATTAATGAAACACACTTTTCATTAATGGGATATTACTTTGTCTTTTTCCTTGATAACTTAAAAAATGTATTTATTCTCATTCTTAATGAATTTTATGAAGAGATAAACCCATTTTACAAACAATTTTGAAGAAATTCAAAACTTTCTGCAGTTCTTCCACTGTATATAAACATTTATTTACAGATTAAATGTCCAGAAGTGATTCAACCATGAAAATTAGCCAATACTTTACAAGGTTCTACCTTTCCTGCTTGGAAATTTGGAAATCTTGTATCATTTGATAGGAAATTTTATGCCAACCATCAGTCATGCAGTTTTCTCTGGTGAAGTTTTATCTCATTTTTTGAGTCCTTCCTTGTACTTTCTGGACTACCCATTCCGTGAATTCAAATTCCTTTCCTTTGCTGGATTGTGGTTCTGCTGAGTTAATGGGCCAAGTTCCTCAGCAGGACAGAAAGAGTAAAGGCCTCCAACTTAAACAGCAATGAACTACTTCAGCTGATGTGCCTGCATCAGTGTTTTAGTTTGGATCAGAAATGGGCTTTTCAAGTTAAACTTTTAGACATCCCTGTTTATAAACCGGGGCATTATAGTGCATAGAACTGGATTAATATTCAATGAAACTAAACCAAAAAAAGTACTCCAAGCTCTTGTAGATGCTTGCATGACAGGAAGCCAGACTAGAGCGACTCTGAAATAAAACAGCTAAAGTTGCGGGTGTTGGGTCCTCACCATGAACTCTTTTGCTTTACAGATCTGCTTCTGCTGCACTTGGGGGGAGGGGAGGTTAGTGGAGATAAAAAAAAAAAAAAAAAACCACAAAGAAGATACTTCACACAATAGATACACTCTGAAATATCTTGCTTATAATCCCATGATCATAGGATTGCCTGCTAAAATCTACGCAGATTCAACATACAGTTAGCAAAACCATTAGAAGAAAAACCCATTATGAGCCAGTGACAACCTGTGGTACAAGAACCTTCTGAGCTACATAAATTGGGAGGCTGAAAATGTCATGAAAATACCACTATGCGGCCACCTTGCACCTTCTTTAATAATAAATCCAACAGAAACAGCACACAGGTCTAGATATATGTTTGTTCTGACCTAGTTATGCCGTTCTCGTTTTCCTGACATAGAGCAGAATTCAGAATCCTCATACTTATGTCTCTTTGGAATTTAAAGACGGCTGCAAAACCCGATGGATTGCAGGTTCAGTTTCTCCATAGCATCTGATTTGCACTGAAGGTGGTATGTTACTAGAGCTAATGGAATAACCGGTAGCATTAACAGCAAAAATGAGAGACAAGGTGCTACGTAAGGTCAATATAATTTCATATACTGAGTTCTCTCCTTTTGCTATAATCTTACTTTTTGTCTTTTTAAAATAACTGTGTAACATCTTCAAGCTGAGGAACAGTATGGAAATATGACCACTTGAAAGGAACAGTTAGAAATACTGGAAGTAAGATTGCCTGTTCTACTTCAACTTGCTGCTATTGTGTCTGCTTGTGTGTTACAATGCATCTTAAATTAGATGATGATTTTTTTTTTCCTCCAGAGAAACCATCTGATTAAGTACACAGGATGGTCACTACTGAGAAGGAAGGAAAATGATAGGGTCAATCTGCCACAACATTCCCTGCCTAATTTATGGCAGAACAGGCAGATGCAAGGAAAAAGAGAGCTCTGGACTGAACAAAGACCCAAGCTGTTCCGTGAGCAGAGGAATCGGTGCAGTATTGCAGTGACAAGCAGACCAGCATCCTTTGGCCTATTTCCAAGGTCCCTCCCCAGCCCCCAGGAGTGTGGGGGGGCTTTTCCTCCACCCCCTGTCCCTCCCCAGGAAACACCAGACATGGTGGGTAGTTCAGAGCTAAGCATGTGCTCACTGGCAAGGCAGCTGCCAAACACACGGTTGTGGACCTGTGCCAGTCTTGTTCTCATAAGGGCACTCGTCTGGACCCGTCTTCTCCATCCCACTGCCAGGATTAATGAAAGGTTTAAGAGATTTGGAGGCTTCTGAATCTCACTCAAATCCAGTTATTTTAGCTAACAGGTTTGGGTTCTTCCCCCCACCCTCCCCCCAGTGCTCCTATATGATGCTGACCAAGTCAAATAAGATTTTTCCAAGATAGGCTTTTTCCCCCCCCCATCTTCTGGGTGCTTAGCATGACACACCCGAAGTTCAGTCTGCACACCTACAGCTAATTTTCATTTTTTACAATTATGACAGTATGTACCAATGTTCCTGCTTGAAAAATAAACAGATCTCCCTTCCTCAAAGGGATTTCACGTGGATAATTTCACCACTGTCTGTGAAACACTCAAGTGCTATACGTATGACTAGAAAAAAAGCAAAGATGAAAATATGGAATGCTGTATTTGTTATTGGTTTGTGTGTTAGGTAGTCAGCAAGTTTGGAGTTACATGTTGACAACAAAGAATAAAAGGAAATATTAAGTAGTTCAGTCGGTACCTTTTGTAACACAAAGTACTTTTAAATAGTAATTGTAATAGTAATAGTATTATGATGCATACAAATGCAGGTCGTGTTGAAATACACATGACGCTTTCGTTCTGACACTTCCTAATTAACGAATGACTGACTTTCTGAGCTGAGCTTTACTTTAAAGAGGTGTTAAGACCTTTCTGTCCAGTCATCTACATCTAATCTGCCGGATAGGCTACATGTCATGCTACATACTTGTTCATGTAGCAAATTACTCCCAGGTAAATAGATTTTTGTAAGTAAGGTGTCTATATGAAACATCTATCCGGGGGCCAAAAGCTTTGCTGCTCTGATGCAATACAGCCAAAGTGTAGTGGAAGGGTCAAGATCCGGGGAAGACCAGAGGCAGCGTGATGTCGACTGTTGCTCTGTGCAGGCTTTCCTGGCTACCAAGCCCCCAGTCACTGCCGCCCCGTCCAGGGAGGGCTTTAGAGCGTGACAACAAAGGGCAAACAGCCACCCAGAGTCCCACTGCACACAGCAGCACTCTGCTCTGAAGCATATTTTTGGGAGAGTATTGATTTAGTTCCCTCGTGTAAGTGCAGGCTTCTGCTCTAGGAAATTATATATACACACACGTTTGTTGAATTTCATTTTGTATAATGGCTTGACATCCTTCCATGAAAGCCTCTGGGAAAGAAGAATGATATGAAATAAACAGACCAGCCTCTTACTATAAGACAATTTTGTGTAAATTAAGTTACATGAAATGTATTAATTCTTAAATGTCATTTTGATTTATAATAAAAATCAAGATTATTGAGCCTCCTCAGCTGTAGCTTGCTTTAAAAAAAAAAAAAAAAAAGAACAGCTGAAACTTATTGCTTGGAAGCTGTTAATTCTCTATGACAGTAACATTTTAACATTTTCTTTTTTCATTTACCTGGGTTTTTTTGGCTATATTTGAAATTTCTTGATGTACAAAGCTGCAGAGACTATTTCTGCTGTGCTTTGTACTTTTGAAACATCAGTGATCCTCTCCTTCAGCCCCACAGCTGGCTTGAAATCCTGTCTCTGTCCAAAAGACAGAGGCAAGACCGTGCAGGGGAGGTTCACTATTTTACACGCAGAGATTCACAGAGCTGTTAATTTAAGGGTTCTTCTAACCACAGTGACCTCTTGCCTAACCAACGCCAACTCAGTTTCACTGCTGGAAGCAGTATGAGGCTACCTACACATGCAATTTCTAGGACCACAGTGATTAGAAGAATTATGAGTTAGACTAGAAAAATGTTTAAAATGTTGACTAAAAATTCAAACCATCAGTGAAACAGAAAGAGTTTTATCCTTCTACTCTATCCTTGGCCAGGTAGAGACTTGGAGAACGTGCATGTGAAAATGAGACAATGTTTTAATGACTAAAGCTAATGGGAAAAAGCGAGCCAAATCTGTTATGCAGTGTTACTAGGATGACTGCAATAACACATTATCAAGTTTTACAGAGATGCAGATGTTTCATATTTAGAACCATCCCAGCAGTGCTAAGTCAGCTTTGAAGAATAAAGGTTTGAAGAGCAGGTACAAAAGGAAGATATTTACCTAGCTTTGCCCGAAGCCTGGACAGATAATAGCATGGAACATGTAGAACATTAAATAGCAAAAATTGTGGAGTATGAAAAGGTATTAGGAGTGAAGGAAGAAAAGTAAGTTTCTTTGTGATAAAACCTTTCTGTTTCCTTGAAGCAGAGCGCTTAGGAAAAATTACAGAATGCTGGCATAAGAAAGTCAATTTTCAGTTTTAACCTTATTCAAGTCTAACTGAATATATCTAACTGTATTCCTGTCACAAGGGGTGACATGTTGGATAATGGTAAAAAACCAGATAATGCAGTAATGCTGTTACTCTGTCTCACCGATAGCCTCTTGGGGTATTTCTGAATTGCATTTTCCAAATTCTTTGCGCTCCAGAGCCTTTTCAATCCATGCTGGTCTTCAGCAGCGCAGCCAGACTTGTACACTTCTGCACCTGACTTAATAAGCCCCCTGTCCTGCATGGCATATTTGCACGTTGGAAAGCCAGCAGGGATGGCTGACTCACAGTCGCAGTAAGCGACAGTTATGGCCAGCAGGGTCACTAACACCAAATCAAGTTTACAAGTCACTAAATCTAACTAAGAGCACAGGGTGCTCTCATCTTCTCATCTGTGGCTTAGTCAATTGATTTTGGTGATACGGACAAATATCCAAGTACTAACAAAAGTTTTAGAAGACACGACTCATTGTTAATATAAATAAATCAGGGAACACTGAAAAACAGTTTGTCTGCCACCTAGCTGTCCAAAAATAAAGGACCAACATGGATGGCTGGAAAGGAAAGCACGTTTCCATTGCCTTTGCCTGTAATCTGAAGGTTGACATGCACCTCAAGTCTGCGATAAATTTTAGCTGTTACTTTCAAAACAGTGAATAGATTCTCCCAAATTACTCTGGAATAAGACACCGCTATGATTAACACGTACTTTCTATTAGAACTGTAACAAAGAGAAAAAAATGGAAGAACACAATAAATTTGAAAATTCTGAATTCAATTTACTTGGAAATGGAACAACTACAAATATAAGAGACTGACTATACTGCAATTACAATCCACTAAGAGACACAATTAGAAAACATTAACGCAAAAGGGACAGGTTGCCCCATTTGCCAAGGCTGGTTTCACAGCATCTTGCCCAGAAGTGCAGAAGGACTTAACCAAAGGAAATGAGAATTAACCTCAGCGTGGGGAACTTCCACAGCTATCTCTAGAGCCCTCCTTGCATCACAGTGAGAGAGGCACGCTTCAGGAGCATTGTGGGGAGAAGGAGGAGGAAAAGGATGAAGAAAAGGAGAAATGACTGCTATTACTAATTGTCCTGACTACTGGCGTGAGGCAGACGTACTCCCTTCTTAGCTTTAACTTTTTTTAGGACCGCAAGGCTCAGGCCTTGTGGGACAGGCCTCTGTGAACCAGAGGGAACAGAAAGGCTCTCTGTCCTAAAGCTACTAAGGGATAGGGCGGCTCTAACTGTAAGTAGGAGAACCACGCACTTGCGAAGATAAACTGCTATTTAGCAAAAGACGGACGGATGGGGGGGGGGGAGGGGGGGGGGCGACAAAAAAATCCCCCACAACCCCAAACCAGACGGTCAGTAGCCATACAATGTATATATAACATTTGGATTAGCAAAAATCATCTACTTATAATGATCCAGGAAAGAATAATGATAATGGACATTATTAATTATAACAGGCCAAATTATCTTGCCGTAGCCATATGGGTCTACAAACCACCAGCCTATTTTTAATATTTTAAATTCTTTTGAGCCTTAAAGCTTCTAAATGAAAGAACAGAAAAGTTTCATATAACTTTTCTGAGAACACCTTTAATTCTGATGAAAATGCTGATCCCTAAAATACATTTTGTATGTAAAATTATAGAATACACTCTGGTCTCTTAAGAGGCAAAACAAGACTTAAGCATATCTTAAGACTTAGGGGCATCATAAATATTCACAAAAGTACTATTTTTCCTTTACCTCCAGAGGATATTCACCCATGTACGACAGCTGGCAAAAGCTATTAGAATTAACGCCAACAGTGACTGTTTCTAGCAAGCAATACGTTAAGATGGAATTTCTACAGTTGGAACAACTTTCAAAAATGTATAAATCACTCACTGTAAATTAAGAAGAACAGACAACATATTTGGCCAAAAAGGTCATGCAGATGATAGTGGATTATCTCGAATTACATCGATGATTTGTGATAATCTTACTGCCCTGGATTTATGAATGATTAATACACCAAAACTGTAGCAGTGCCAGTCTGGGTCAGCTAAAAACATGCAAAATGGATTTGTTTCATCTGTTTTGCAGATGTTTAGGTCATTTACAATGAATAGCAGTATGTATTACCCAAACTAACTTCTAAGTGAATATACATTCTTCTACAATAACCTGAGAAACCTTCATTTTAATTCTGTAAACCCAACAATGGTACTGATTATAGAGTGTTAACTGATCTGGGCTGCCCATCTTCGAATGGAAGCGGGACTACTAACCACAGCTCAAAATAAAACCAAGCAAGATACTGCAAAGATTATTTTAAATTAAAGAAACAGTGAAGCATCAAAACAAAAACTTGGATGATTAAAGTGTCTTTTATGTAGTCTTGATGAGTTTTATTATTTTAATGTTCTCCTATTTAATAATATTTCTTTGAAGTTAATGCAAAAACAAAAGAAAGATTTTTTCATTCATATAACCCTATTGATGAAATTCCAAAACCATTCATTATTACAAATGTTTTCATTAACGGATGTGTCCCTAAAAATAAGTTTCATTTGTATTTATTTTTTGTCTGTTTTGGGCAAGCTGCTATTTATTCATCATTAGTAAATACAGCTGTGTTTGGTTGCTGATTTTTGTGTGTTTGAAAACTATACACACACAAATACACAGCATATTTGTGTTAGGTACAGAAGAACCCAACTGTTTTTACTAAAAAGAAAGATTAATTTGCTACTGAAATCAGCACAGAGACAGAAAATCAGGGAACTAAATTTTTCATATTACACATTATCCTTTAATCTGAGACACTATTAGATACACTTAAACTACTCCTAAAAAGATGCTTACCCACAGAAAACGGCTCCCTAAGCAATCTTCTACAATACCTAAACTTCCTTACTGTAAAAGGTTTCCTTAATGTCTAACCTAAATAATCTTTGCTGTACTGAAATCCATTTTTACCCATTCTCAAGGGACAATAAAAATTCTTCTCTGGAGCAATCTTTTAGCATATTCTGAAGATTTATCATGTCTTCCTAATGATATATTCTTTTGGTTGAACAAACTAATAGATCAGATTGTCTAAGTCTCTATTCACTATTATTTTTCACTTCTGGATTTTCTCAACCTGCCCACATCTACAGCGTTCCATTCTTGAGAGGTTATGCATGTACTTACACATCAGCCTGTCTCTCTAGCTATAAATCTGACTATTTAGCAGCTACACTTTTCACAAAGGATTATAAATAAAGCGTGGTTAATTATTAAGATGCAGTCGATTTATCTCGGGTAGAAACAAATGCAAGATAACTATGGGCTTCAAGTGAACAGCAATGTAAGAAACAATTTCCCAAAATTCATATTAGGTGTAATACTTCAAGATGGAACTCAAAAGAAATACATATAGTTAAATGGTGTTCACCTTAACTAAAAAAATATTATTGCAATTCTGTTCAAAGTGAAAAAAGGAACAAATTGAGTACACATCAGTAACTCTTGATCAAATCAATAGTAAACATCGTTGGGAGTCCATACAGAATTCCTTGGCGTGGTCAGAAAGGCTATGCATTGTATTCAGAGGTCAATCAAGCTCTGTTCTGCTCTGACATTTCACCTTTTAAATGAAGTTTTTTTTGACTGCTTTCTAAAAGTATACTTTTTTTGAAGTAGACAGACTGATTACCTTTTCCCCTTCATTCATTAAAATAATTTTCAGATATCAAATATCGCTAGAGATAAGGCTGTTTTTACTGAATTCTACTGACACATTTACTGAAGAAATTACTTATAGATATTTTCCACTTTAAAAACGTTTCCAGTTTAAAAAAAAAAAAAAAAGAGGAAATTGTGTTTACCTTTTGGTGAATAAGAAGTCTTCAAAAGTATTTGCTAGCTCTGGCCACATACTGTCAAATTTTCCAGAAGATGCATGCTGCCTTGCAACAGGTAGTCCAATAGACAGAACTTTGAGAAGAGAAGAAACAGCTAGCTTCCATGTGCTTTCAGAAGGACAGGAATATTTCAGACTAAGAGGTATTCTTAGTGTCTGCAAAATGAAAGTTAAAACAAAATTTAGAGTTGCTCAGACCAATCTAAGAATAGGACAGGTTTCTGAAGAATATCTTAGCAGACACTGTCATAGATGATAGTACACATTACACATTCCTACCTTTTCTGCTGGTATATGAGGTGCTCTTTTAAAAATATAATTATAAAGATGATTTACCATATACCAGCTGGCTAAGGCATAGGTCTTGCCAAGTACAAGGTTAAAAGTCAGAGTTGATCCATTATCAATTAAACTATGAAATTACATACTAATTTTCTTTTTCTGTATTGCTGTACACCATTTCTGCTAAGCCTGACAAGTGGGCTTTCCTAACATCTAACAGATTGCAGGCAGTTCGTTATCATGAGTGTATCCTGGAGAGTTTAGTTCTGTTCCTAGAAAGCTATCCCAAGTGCTTCCACAGTGAAGAAAAAAAGCCTCACAAAACTTAAACTTTTCTTGACATGCAACAGTTGAACTGCTGAACTGCATTAACTTTGAAATACAAATACTTAATTCATAACAGATTCCAAATAATACCACATAACTATTTTAAACGCATCCAGGTTTCTAAATTTCTATACAGGAACAAGCTGATATGAGCCAAGTCATTACAAACCAACCTAGGTTGCATACATTTTTTTCTAGACATTTACTACTATTTCTATTATTTATCAAAATTATTTGCTAAAATAGAAGCAAGGTCAAAAAGAAGTTAAGAGTTTGGCAATATCACCTTAAAGCACATTTGTGCACCTTTTAACATTTCATAGTTACATCAATGACACACAAAGTCATTAAAAGCAAATCAAAAGTAATAGCTAGAGCAGATGTCCCCAAAGGATGTATGCCAGTCTACAGAATATCAGTCTTCAGCCTTCCATGCCATATCTACTGAGAGACCTGCTTACCAGATTCAGGTGCACAGTACTTTCAAAAATTAATATTTTGTGGCCTAACACATTTGTTAATTTTTATCTCAACACTGAAATACTGATGCTGACATTTATCCAGCTAAAGAACAATGCATATGGCGTAATCGATAGCCTTGCAGCTTCAAAAGAAATCACCACCTGCTGCTCATCTTCATAAAATATCAATTTGTTTACTAAAGCTTTAAGCTTCCCAGAAAGTGTTTATTAACACTAGCTCAAAATAAAACTCATGATTTTCAATAGAAGCTAATTAAATTCAGAGCATCTGCAGGACAAACTTTTACCTTAATAATGTTCTGAAGAACCTTCTCCGTTACCACAGCTTTATGGCAAGCTGTCTTTTGGTATAAGTCCACAACAACTTCTAATGATCTCTCAGCAAATGGTACATAATTCAACGCTACCCATTCCGCCTAGGAAAAGAAATCAGTAAATTACTGAACTATACGTGAAGATGTATTAATTAAGGAACAGAAAAATGTATGTTTTGCATTGAACTCTCAGTTTAATGCATGCAAGGTTTGCTAAGAATATGGTCCAAGCAACAAAACTGCAAATACAACATAGTCTGACTAAGAAAATGTACTCTACTTTGAAGTAAAGTACATTTAAGTTGGAGAAATGTTGCAGTCTAGGCAAGACAACTACATTAGGACAATCTTTAAGGAAATTTAACTCACCGGTGCAAATAGTTGTATCTAGTGTGATTCCATTGTGTTGCAGGACAAATAGAATAAGAAGAATTAATACATATATAATAGTTACCTCTTCGATTACACTGAATCAGATGCTCATGCTTAGTGAACAGCAGAGTACACAGATAAAAATTATTGAACATGTCCCATTTCTCTACAACACGTGCAATTCAGAGATTTGCAGCTTGAGGGAATTTTCTCCATTCAAAATTATCGTGTCTTCCTATTAAATTTGGTAGTATGACACGTAGGACAAGTTATTTTAAATTAATTCACTGGACAAATTCAGACACATTCACTATGTGTGGTGTCCAGGCAAGACCTTTCCTACATGGAGGAATACAATGTATAAAAAGCAAAGTAGAATTCAAAGGCAGCAAACGAAGATAACAAAAGCATGTAAAAAATGCGAATAAATTAGCTTACTATACAACATGCAGAGTGAAGTTTTTACAGATGGAATAAACGCGTCTTGCTAAACAACCTGTATCTGAAGGTGATTTGGGTTCACCAGCCAAGTGAAACAAGTGAGATCTCTAATTAGTTACCTGATTATACTTTGCATTTGCAATGTGCTTTGTTTCCAGCTGTCCATACTGCGGAGGCTTGCAGGAAAATTCTACAAAGGCCAACAGCTGGTCGAAGATTGCAGGATACATTATCTGCATACTTTCTGAGCCCACACATATAGCCTATACCAAAATAAAATATAAAAAAAAAAAAATATCTATCTATCTTGAGCTTTTACATTCAAATATCTGCATCAGTACAAGGAGCTCCTAAAGAGAAAATTCCATATAAGACTATGCAAGAGTCATGCTGTATAAAAGACAGTGTATAGTTTGAACGGTTTAAGGAAAGTAAGCTTTGTTATTTTACTAAAGTAAATTAAGTGGCAAGATACCTGGGCATATATAGTTTAGTAAACACAGCTATCTCGTCTCATCCAATAAAAAGTATCTTTTCTTTACAAACTCTGCTTTGACATGACAGCAAAATATAAGTCTTACATAGGTCTTGTCTGTTGATCTCAGCCGCATCTTCTTTAAGTTCTACTTCAAGGAACATTTAAATCTCAGAAGTAATTCATACATGGTTTTCATAAGTAGTTAAAATTGTATCTTACAGAAAGGAACATAAATAAAATGAGAATATGATATGATTCTGGTATTGCTGAAACTCATAATCTTGCTTTAAAATGGGAAACTTTTCAGGAAGGGTGTACTTAGAAGATGTCAATGAAATATCATGTTGTCATGGGCTAATGATTTCCTGCTACAATATAAATCCCAAGGCAAACTCAGGGCATTTATTTTCAAAGCCAGATACAATAATTCTGTGAAGTTACTCCAATTATTTTCTGTCATTTTAAATGTCTTGCATTTCCTCCCTAAGTCTCTGCTCGCAAAGCTTGACGAAAGAGTCTATTTATTGCTCCACAAAAAGAACTTGTACAGTCATTTTTTCTCTGGGGAGGAATCAAGCCCTCTTTTCATTAACCACAGATCATCCACGGTAAGTTGTGGCTGAACTCACTCAAGGTACCAACAGCTCCGAAGCTGTTCGAGTGCAGCCACCATGCTGAGACTGTGTCACGAGCTGTGGCAGTCGATGGGCTAGCAAATATCTTGAGTCCCCAGCCATGGGAGGGAGCAAGCCAACAGGGGCTACAGGCACTGTCATCACTAGATCACCCTAAGACCTAGCTGCACCTTCAGCTGATCTACAACCCGCAGCTGAGTACTCCATCAATCATCAATGGTCTTTCCCTTTTCCTCAGCTTCCTGCAATTCAAAACACGTCTAATGCTCAAAAAGCTTAATCAACATTATGAATGTAGTGCAGCGCTCCTTCAAAAAAGCCATATTGCTTTGCTGGTGCTTGAGTGCAAAACTGTACTGAACTCTGAAAAAGATGCTTTGATGCTAGATACTCACCTGTGTGGCAGAAGGCTAAAAGGTTAATTGCTGATGTAAAAGTATTCAACATGCTGTAAAACAATTTCAGCTAACACGCTGCTGCACTGAAGTCACTGCACTAAATTTTAACAAGTTAATGCAAGACTATATACCTATTAGAAAAGGTATAAAAATGATTTTATATACCAGTAAACGTATTAGAAAGTAAAAGAGAACATCCACAAACCCCTGGATAATTTTCGTATAGATGCAACTTACTTGCACTGATGCAATTTACTTTACCCACAGAAGACTATCTTAACATCTATAATAGCAAAACTTCAAAATACATTTGCCGTTCATTCCACATTGTTAGATGATGATGATTATTACTATTATTATTCATTTCACGATCAGTAGCAAATAATTTCAGATGCTACTTTTTCTGTACTGGTGAGCAAAAGCAGTAACTACTTCCTATTTGAAGTTTATGCCTGGGTAGCTTCTTCTTAATATTTTATGAAACTCTTGTGAAATTTTTATTTTACAAATAGAAGCATTTCCTATCCAGTCTACTGGGATATTTTCAACTCTAAAAATTATCTATATAATATTTAAAAAAAAAAAAAGGAGAATTAGGTCACTTGGTTTTGAAAATTCATCTAACTGGAATTGCTTTTCAATTAGGTTTATGCTTCTGACTGACACAAGGTAACTTTTACCTAAGCACCTGAAAAACTCAAAAATAGCCTAGTAAAGTGTGTGACAAAGAATGTTGAAAGTATCTTCAAGAGCTGCTTATCAAACAGAGTACTATTTACTGCATTAAGTGCACGTATTTACATACTTAAAGAGACATGTATAAATCAAAAAGTAATGGTCAAGCAACAACGAAACACAAAAACACAAACAAACCCTAAAATCAAGTACTCTGCAGATCACTGTTTGTTGTAAAAATTGAGGCAGTACTTTAGTTTCAGAAGTTTATGCTTTAAAGCATTCTGGTACTAACCTTCAAATTTTTTAATAGCTTAGAGTTATCTAACAATTCCCAGTGCAATTATTGTCATGGAGTACTGGGTCTTTTTTACAGCCCTCCATAGCAAGTCTCTACCATAGATATATGTAAATATAGCCTTGAGTTTACCACACTCATAGCTCATGAGGTTTGCATCCATACTGCCTGCAGAGGGCAAAATTCAAATGTATCTGATCCCCAAGTATGTATCCGTGGTCCTCTGATGAGTTGACCTAGAGTGAATGTAGGGAGGGATTGAGAATAATCAGAGAATTTGGGCTTCAGTACAACCTTTAGCTGAGCTAGTGATGGAGCAGGCAACTACAGCAATGAAAGACTAGTAAACATGTTCAAATGAGAAATAAAAAGAAAATTAAGAACAAAACAAACTGAAAGGAGAACCAAAGTTCCCTTCCAGTCCTATGTTCCTGAGTTGCAATGTCCTTTGCTAGTGCAATCACATCATAAAATCTCTTCATTAAACCAGTCAGGGGCTCAGTCTTAACAATGTCAGGGTTTTTTCATGCTATTCCAACTGCAAAGTTGTTCCAGAACTTCCTAGAAAATCACAACTGACCCAAATCTTCCTGTATCAGCAAAGAACAAAACTTAATCTGATCCCATATGCAAACATGCAAGAAACATTTTGTTTCTTCAAAGGAGGTGGCAAATATTTACACACTCTTCTTTAACTGTTCCACTAGCTTCTGTGTGTACTCCCAAGAGTATGAATTCATTTCAACAGAGGAAGAAGATACCGTGGCCTCCAGCAAAACCATCTGACAGATGGCCCTTGCCCCACATCAGCACTGTCTGGCTGCCTTGTTATGTGAATTGTACTGTGCTACAGAGCCAAGGGGAGAAATCATGTGACTCCACAGAACTTACTGATGTCCAAATATACTTTAACTTTTTTTTTTTAGTGATTTCAGTGCTGTTCTGTTAGTAATATAACTACAAATGGGGTGGGAGGTACTGTATAAATTGAGGTACCTTCCTATGTAAGTCTGTATTTGCAAAGGCTTGTAGCTCCCATGCTAACCATTTAGACTGGGAGAAGGGACAGGGAGATGTCTCTTGTTTCTCATAGGAACTTATTGCTTTTGCTATTGTTTAGAAAACTTCAGCTAAGACAGTTTACCATCTTGACAAGAATAAATGTATTAAAAAATGTGCAGTTTTTCCTCATGGTAAAAACTCTGGTAACTGGTAAACTCTGGTAAAAACCCCGTCTTTGCAAAGTGCTAATGCCTGCAGCCTTCGGGAACCAAGAACATCTGGGATAAGGAGACCAGCAAAGAAACAGAAAAATCTGACATGATATGGAGTGATTAAGTAGTGAAAACAGGACTTGGGCAGGGCTGAGCTGCTGGAAAGGGAAGGGTTCAAAAGGGGTCAAGCCTGACTGGAAAAGGATGAAAATCTAGTGGATCCGACTGGTGTTAAAACTTCACGTTATTTATATCCCCACATACAACACTGAGACTTAACACCAACTTCTAATCTTATATCTCTGTTCTCAAAATACATTCATGAATATTTGTTAAACCCAAAAACTAAAGGAATGGTTGCAAGATAATGATTTTGCCTTGCTTGTGAGGTTTAAGTAAGCGTGGGGTAAGTCAATCCACACTAAGCAAAAAGAAAACAAGATATCGAATTGCTGCTCATTTAGTAGGCACCATGTGTTCTATGAGCTAAATGGGGCAGGATCCTGCCAGGGGCTGGGGGGGAGGTAGGACCACATAGTTAAGCAAAGTAGTCATAATATAGTAGTGCATAATATAAATGCATGATCTCATGCATTATCAACTTTGCTTCTTTTGACTAACTGATTTTTCTGAATGAACAATGTATTTTGCAAGGAGATATTTTATAACTCCAGAAAGAAAGAAGCAATACTTTTTTAACTATCCAGAAAAAGGGAGCCCTAATTTGTTGTTTACAGATTCACTTGCATGAAGGGTGCTCTTTGAGGATGAGTTCTATAGTAAGAATTCCTTAAGCAGAGATGCAGCATTTTCCTTAAAAAGCTGATTAACAAGAGGCAAGAAGGTAGGTGGTCTGCCAGAGACCTTTTTATATTTTGTTTTGCATGACCTCAAAGTTCTCATGATAGCTATTCTTCTAGACTTTATGGCAGTACCTGGGCAACATAAAGAATACTGTTCGTGGGACTGTTCCCCCAACTCCACATACAGACTTTCATAACAGTACAATACTTAAATAGACAAGTAAATGGCTACAAACACAGCACAACACTTAAGGTATTTCTGCAATCAAGCAAAAGTGCATTTCATAAAGATTACACCATTCCTTTCAATGCAGAGCACCGGGGTTGCACTAGGAATGGAGATCTGGCTGTTCTAATCCAGTATACTGTGCAATTAAACATGAATTTTAAAATTATTTATAAGTCACCTCACTAGAGTTCTGAGAAGAATTAAGACACAGTGTAGTTTACCTTTCACCACGCATTTGAAGTCACATTATTACCTTTTGTAAAACATCTAAAGCTGTAAGCACTGCTTCCTGTAAACTTGTCAAAACTGCTTCAGTGTAAGACGGAAGGATGAAAGGGGAAGCATCTGAACTGATTGGAACTGAAACAGCACCGTGCAAAATGACACCCAGCTTTTGGAGATCATCCATGCTGAAACCAGTTTTGATATGTTGGTAAAGAGCCGGGAATATTTGAATTAAAGCTGTAAGAAAAGGCTGGCTGGGAATGAAAGTCAATTTATCACAAGTAATTGGAGGTCTTGTACTTTCTGAACCAATCCTATACCAGCTGTTCCAGGCTGCCCACCAAAGATTCAAATCTTCAATCTCGTCTGTTATTACAGGTGGTTCAGATCCATTGTATCTTCCTAGTCTTTCTCCTATGGAGTCAGTCCTCATGAATGATCTGCCAAGACTAGTGGCAGTTGTTGTCCCTACCACCACAGGTACAGAAACATTGATAGCAGGTGGTGTATCAGGCTTCTCCGACTCTCGGACAGGAGAAACAATTTGTAAGATCTCCTGGAAGCTTTTCAGAGCAGCCAAGGAAACTTCATTATTTTTGCTGAGTGCTGCTGATTGGATATGATCAAGAAGAACATCCCAGGCTTGGGAAAAGTCTCCTATTTAAAAAAAAAAAAAAAAAAAAAAAAAAAAGAGAGAGAGAGAGAGAAAAACAGTCAGCTTGGAACTGGCTTCCTATTCCCCTTCCCACCCCGCCCTGTCTCAAAAAGGCTGTTCATGTACTTGTTACTCTTAATACAGAGAAATTTCATGAGGTTAGGCAACGGCTTGAATGACTTTCAGAATATATCAGTTCAACCATAACCAGAAAGAATATGACACAGAAACACACAAATATGAAGGATGAAACAATATATCTATGTTTATGTCAAATTTGCTACCGAAAAATCACATAGTACATGCCATATCAGAAAACTATATTTTTTTTTTAATTCAGGATAGTGAAACAGATTTATTCTTATACATACCAGACGCCTGTGGATTTCAGAAAGTGTTAAGCACACACAAGGAATTGAAGGTCAAATCTATAGTCATGCAATGCATTACAAAGAATTGATTTTAAAATGTTCTGATAATAGTACTGTGGAGAAAGATTTCATTTTTGGAGTTTGATTTTTTCATTAAATTTAGCCTTAACCTTCAATTTTCTATGTTACTAATTACAGGGTTCGAATACTTAAAGTAGCCCTGAAATGTCTGAATTTTTAATTCCGTTTTAAAAGTTTAATATCTTTTAAAATCTACTACGTTTCTGCAAATGACCAATACTCTTGATAGCCATGAATATGGTGATATCTGTATCACAAATAACCAAAATGAAATAAAACCCAACTTATTCCTAGTTATATATATGTCAATTGCATTCTATGGGATGGTGAGGGTTTATTAACGTAATGGGGAATTTTCTTTGCAAGCTATAAATTCCCTTTTTTTTTTTTTTCCCACTTTCTCCTTATAGGAATTAAACATCAGGTCATTCACCTGACCTGACCATGCTGTAAAATATTACTACATACAATCAAACAATGTAACTGTTCAATACTTCACTGACTTTACAAGTGAGTTTTCTTTATATTGTAAGAGCACTGTTAAACTTGACACACTGATGCCATGGAAGAGTTCTAGGCAAGTGTTGCATAACCTTAGAAAGTCAAGATGAGAAATACGTTCTGACAACCAAAAGAACAGAAAAATTTTATCAGGCTACTATAAATTAAAGCTATTTGGCACCCAGAACTGTGACTAGCAAGATTTAATCTCAAGTACTGTGATACAGAAGATTAAATTGATACTTAAAATTTTTGGCTCTAAGGAGCACGAATTAAAAACTCCATAATTTTCATCACATTTGAGGTAAGGCACAACAGAACACACTTTTAAGCTAAGATTAAGATTCTTGCCCAGTACTTTAGCTAAAAAATATACAAAGGCAGAAAGTTTACTACTGGATCTTTCAATAACTATATGTTTTACCTAAAGGCTGTAATAAGTATCTCCTGGTGTTAAATATTCTTGCAACTCCAGCCAGTGTTAATACCCATGTCTCAGCCCACTGTTTCTCAGCTGTATCCCTTGAATGATGGATGAGTATGTTGCCTCCTCCTGATTCAATCTTCTCTTTGTCAGCTGTGGTAGAAGATTCTCGAACCCTATCTAACAGGTGAAATAAAACCTGTAATAGTCAGAAAAAGAGGGAAAAAAAAAGCAACTTTTCAAATGACAGTTGTATTCACGGTAAAACAACAAAACCAGTAATTTTTACATCATCCTTTCTGTCACCTTGAGAATTCCCTTATTCTAAAAAGTCTCTGCAACAGCTAAAAGTAAGAATCAGCCAACTGATGCTCACTTGAGAAGGGTTAGAAACAGCATGATGAAAACCACCGATAGCAACGTTAGCACTAACAGAAGGCTAAAAGCAGTGGATCTCCGATACCTCACAGGTACAACAGGCAGACTCAACTACAGATTGATTTTTCCATAAGGCACAACCAACGTAATTGAACTTGAACAAGGCGTTTGACGGAGAGAAAAAACAGAGCACAGAGCAAAGCTCAATCTAATATCAGATCAGTCCAATCACATGACCCTCAAATATCTCCATATTTTCACACAAAACAAAAAAAAAAAAGAAAAAAAAAAGAGTCATTCATCCTTGTAGGAAGGGAACAGCCATTTTATCCAGCTGCTAAGTAGGAAAGAAATGATCAAGATACAATAATTACATTTCATAAGAGACTTTTAAGGGCCAGAGAAGAAAAAGTGTAAAAACCAACCCCAAAACCTAAGAAATCAGACTTCTGTTATCTTTAAAAAGTCTTAATAAACTAGCTAATTGATATTAAAATCACACGTCAATGGTTATTAAAATGTGAATGCAATTTAAAAAGCCTTCAGTGGAAGCTTACACATCGTACCTTCCATATTACTGTGTGCCACGTTGAATGTTGTAACAAAGTTCCGTGAGCACCAATAGTAGAAAACAGTGTCTGCCCAGCACTCTTTCGAACTGCAGGCCGGGGATCCACACACAGTTCTCCAAGTTTGGCATACAGACATAACCAAAGGCAGTCAAACGGTGGTGCAGGATGAAAAGGTCTATTGAGCATCACTCCCTTCTCTTCCGCCTGCTTCTGCAACACTGCTTCCTCTTTGTTTAGCTCCTTTTCAATTGTTTCACCTCTTTGGAAGAAATAATCCGAAATATTCCACTACAAAATAAATAAGACATATGCCGATGTACAATAAAAATACTATAATGTTCTTGATGATCATGAAATAAATTTTCTCTCATTTTCACATTTAAAAGTATTTTGTGAAGTACATGAAGATATTAATTTCCCTACACTGATAGAAGATCAGCACAAAAATACTGCAAGGTGCAGAAAGTATTTTTCTTAGCCTCAGCTTTTAGGCCTCAGTTATACCAGAAGTACTGGAAAGGGAAACATTGTATTAAAAATAAGATACTGATTAACATGGCTACAACACAATACAATTTCTCTAACTAACCCTGGCGTCATGCAGATTAAAGATAAATTGTGCTCACTCAATTTACAGATGATTCCAAATGACAGCATGGGAGTTCAGTAAGAACTCAAAAAATAAGTTTTGGCTTTCATTTGTAGAACTGACTACAGATTAGTTTTCATTAAAGAAAAAAAAAAAAGAAAGAAAAGAAAATGAAAGCTAGAAGCAGCACCACTGTAGCTTAATATAAAACTCACCAACAAACCAATTGAAGTTAAGCTAATATTTAGCTCTTGATTGTGAAGTCCAAAGCTTCCTGCAACTTCAACAACTATCTGTAGACAAGTACATGGCATTGTTGGAAGAAAGTCTGTCACAACCAACTGAAGACACTGGAATGCAGTCCGTATTAAGGACTCTCTTAAAAAAACAAAACAAAAACACAACACACACACACTCTCATTTCAAATTTCTTCAAGAGCACATAAATGTTTTGAATACAACACCTCAGGAGACAGCATTATTAAAAAAAGACTAAAAAAATCCATTTAATGTTTTTGAGGTGAATTTGCAACATTTTAAAATGTTTCAACTAGAGAGTTTTTTGAGGTGTAACATTAAGTTGAAGCTTCAAATTCTGATAGAGTATTTAGTCCATGTTAACTAGCTAATGAAGTTGAAGTTTAGGCTCTCCAGTGGTCCTCAGCTAGTTTTATACAGTAAAGTCCACTTCTCTGTTCTACAGTTCCAGGCCTTGTTCAAATGCATCAGCTAAAACATTCTAATTGAAAACATTCTAATTAAGCCACAACAGACAAAGCAAGCTTAAGTTTGAGCATAATTATCTTCCAAAAAGTAAGCTGTTCTTGTACCAGCAGTTACAAATTACTTAAAGTATGCCAAACAGGTAGGGAAAACGTATTTTTATTTATTAGGAAAGATGCACGCTAATGTAATGGTAGTCTCACTTGCTTCAATACTATATTATGTTAGCCAAATCTTTTCAAAATATCTGCCATCACATAGATCTTTAATAAATACTTTGCCTTCATAATTAAATTCTGAATATAAACAAAATAAAAATGTAGTATAGAAAATGTTTGTGAGAAGGAACTCTCAGAAGCAGCAAGGTCATCTATAATTAAAACCTTGTTTAGTGAGAGACAAAATGAAGGATTCAAAAGGATAGGTGGAGTGGAGATAATACAAAATAGGGAAGCTGCATTTAAGTTTCATAATAGCTTTTTTTTTTAATGCTTAATGTCTACTGTACAAAAGAAAGAATTCCAAAGGTTTGCAATACAGAAACTTAGTGTCTTTCAGAATATATATCCTGGGAAAAAGTTCAGTATACAGATATGTCAATTACATATTTCAGAATCCTAAATAATAATTTTTTCAATTAATTCAAAATGAAAATCATAGGTGGGTCATTTCCACCATATCATAACAGCCAACATGATATGGAAGCCAGAGGAATGCACAAGAAACCTCACATGGACTACAATGGTACAAGTAATTCTCTGATATGATGCATACTGCAGAGAAACATCCATCCTACCACAGAAGATCGAAGGATTTCTCATTGCTACACTCATGGACAAAATGCTCACACACTGCTTTCCCCCATATTCATTACAATAGTTTATAAACTGAAACACACCCAAAACTGCTGCAGTTCCCTCTCCACTACAGAGCGCCAGAGGTATGTGACCTTCAAGGACTCTAAGAGAAAAGGGAGAGAGGCAGGAAATGAAAGTATAGTTACACTACTCGTTTTGAAGAGCTGAGTTAATGAGAAAGTAACCTCTCTTCCTAATCTTCAAAAGCAAGACTGTTAAACAAATTCAAAACAGTTCACTTCCCAATTAACGTCCCACATTACTATGCATTTGGAGAAAGGTTTCGAAGTCCTTCATGAAAGTGGCAACAGCAGTACAGCTCTTCAAAATGTAAAGCTGTCCATAATGTTTAGCAAAAAACTAAATATAAATGCAAAAACTTAAGCGTAGCTGGAAACCTTGAGATCATGTAGGGCTTTATCTATCCTTAAAATAAACACGGGCATCCCATTGAAAAGATTTTCTTTTGTTTGGCAGGCTAGTGCCAAAGTGACCAAAGTATCACTGGCTCTCAAAATAGCATCTTCTGTATTTATAGCAGCCTGGCAAGAAGTTCTTCTGGAAGGCAAATGGATTTCTGTCCCGGAATACAGGATGGTCACTGACCAGAGGGAAGACACTTGTGAAGAAAGTCTCATGGTCAATAAGTTCATACAGTATGGTAATAGTGCCTGTATCTTGTTCTCACAGCTGTGAGAGACAAATTCTGTCATTTCCCAAGGAAATGGAGGCTTGCTTCATTTTTATTCCTGCTGTAGTTGATATGATGTGGGCAAACAGTGCTATGTAGTTGAAGAAAAGTAGACTATTCTATATGCTTTGTAGGAGGAGACTAACATTTAACACAAGATCTTAGCAACACCTTGAGATATCTGCCAGTGAGGTATGGGTTTGAGACGTAAAACAATCTGAAACTGGTTTGAGATATAAAACGATCTGAAACTGTCTTGAGAAGGAATCTGTGTTGGTTCTCATCCGTCAACAACTACAGTGAAAATCAAAAGGCATGTAGGCACCACAGAACACACTGCACCACATGTGGAAAAGGCAGGTACCAGAGGAAGGTTACCAAAAAGAGGATGCTGACAGCCAAGAACGCCAACATCCTCAAGGATTTTGGTGAGTACTACTACCAGAGCAAGCAACACTGGTACAAAAGCAAAATCCTTGCTCAAGCATTTGAAGGGGCTTTAGGAGGTCTTCATATGGTCAGAAGACAGAAGCTAAGGTGGGACAAAAGGAGGCTACGCTAAGCTGACTTCTTCTGATACCAGAGTTATTTGCTGACCTATCCTGGTGCTAGCCTTGACTAGCACCAAAGAAGGAATAATATGGTCTAAGTTTGCAGGTATAGTTCTTGGTGCTTACAGCTCCAGGGCCAGACGTCCATTTCACTGCTCATTTCAAAAAAAAGTCCTTGCAACTTCACCTCTCACTTTCCCCTGTGGGCAAGAGGACCAGTCCAGCAACATCCACCCTCTGCTGGCAACAGTCTCAGCTGTGTTAGTCAGCCAAAGGATTCACCCACAGCGAGTAAATAATCTTCCATCCTTGTACTACCAGCAGCCATTTAGACAGAATGGCTTCAAGAAAAAGAGATCGCATTCAGAAGATGACACACAGCAGAGACTATAAAAAGATTTAAGAAGAAAAAGAAACAACAGAGGAACTAAGCGCAACAGCTAAATCATACAGAATTATCTGCAAGCACCAGAGAGATGTCCAGCAAATGGTTAAGATCAAATGAATTGGCACAAGGAATACTCCTCAGTGTGTACTGCATGCTGACCACAGGAGAGGGCAGAATGGAACAATACTCTGGTCTTCTGAAAGATTAATTCAGTAAAATAAAAGAGTACTACAGGAAAACTGTATTTTTTGTTGAGTAAAATTGTTCATAAACTAAAAGTGACAATGAAAATAATGGCTATTATCGAAGTGGCTATTAAAGTAGGAAAATAAAAGCAAAATTCTTTCTACTGTTCTTATCTTACATGATTTTAGAATTTTATTTCCACCACTTACCCCTGATCACTTCGGATTGCCCCCATGACTCCAAGCACCAACGGCCAACCGGGTCCTAAGCTGTCACCCTGACTTTGCAAAATCTGTAGCACACACTCCAACTGCTTGATCCTGATATCAGGATGACTAATGTTTGACAGTTCCTTTAGTGGATTCAATAAAAGCAACTGCAGCCTCTAAAAATAAACAATAAAGCATATTAAGGATGCTAAAATTTAACTGATCCTTAATTATTTTTGTGTATAATAAGTGAAAACATACAGTACCAATTGAAGATTAATTAACTGAATTCAAAACTCAGTCATTAAATGCTCAAATTCAGTGTCAGAGTGGCCTTTCTAAAAAAATGTTTATAAAGGATTTCAGCAGGAAATCTACATTTTTTTCCTTCCCCCCCCCGTTCTCCAGGTCTCTCAGGAAGTACGTACAGCATGCTGTCACAGCTGCATAAAAACCATCATGCAACTTTACATTCATCCAGCAGAGCTAGACTCAGCTTTCTACTAACGAGACCTTGAAAAAACTATCCATTGAACCTCAGTAAAAATATTAGAATGTTTTATTAATAATAAATTCAATAGTGATTTAGAAGGTGAGGCAATTTATTTTCTACCTGCCACCACACCACATATATACTTCTAAACATTCTGGAATTGTTTTGCACTCACAAGTGTGATCCATAATGTTTTCTAATAAATGGACATGATATGCAGCCATCTCCACTCTTTGTTATGCATTTGAAAAAGGAAGGAGGGTAGTTCATTAGAATGCATGAGATGGTTCTCAATAGTTACATCTGAATGTTACAGCTGTAGGCTTTATAAACTCAACAGTAAAGTTGCTTCATGAATGCCTCCTATTCATTGAACTGTAGAAAACTTCCTCTAGGGAAAATTTTGATTTCACGTTCATTTTAAGTTCCAGAAAAGGAAGAAAGCAGTTGCTCTTAAACTTACTTTACCTGATTTTGAGATAATGGAGGATCGTGGCTGAATGTCAGTCCTGCTTTAATGAGAGAAGTTAAAGCTTCTGCTCCCCATTCCCTCATTCTGGAGTTTGGATGCTGACAGACCTGAAAACACAGCAATGATTTGCTTAAAGTCACTTATATTTAACCAAGATTTGAATATATGTAATACATAACAAACTGGACATTTTAATTATATTATAATTTACACACAATAATATTTTTACAACAATACAATTAATCTCTAGGTGACAAAATTAGGTTTAACAGTACAAAAATTTTTATCTTTTGGACAGACATACCTTCTGAATAAGGAAGCAATAGGAAGCAGTGAAAGACAGAGAAGGAAACATAATGAAAACCACAGCAGTTCAAGCCAATACATTTTCCAAAATGAATATACTAACTGCTAATTCAGATAATGATTGATTAAAAAGCACCAAACAACTCTTTAATGAACGCCTGAAACTCTCAGGTTTAACTTAGCCTTAAGCTACTCTAAAATTCAAAGTTTCATCTTTCACATACTGCTTAACATAATCGAGTAAGGAAGCATGACAGTAGCCAACACAGAAAGTGTCTGCTCTTCTATATTCTCAAATACAAAAAGTAACTACATAGTGAACATAAAATAAGCCTTACACTCCATTATTTCAAAAATTTGACAAAACAATAGCGAACACTACTCCAAGCTTGTTTCAAACGCATGTCTTCATTTCTCTGTCTCCTATCTAAACCTAACAGCTTTGCTAATTGCTTTTTTTAGAACAGAAAAATTAAAAACATTGTGCAAATCCATTGCAGAAACCTAGTATGACATGTACTCCTATATCTGATACATTACCCTCAAACAAATAATGTAAGTCTACAGTTTCGTTGACCTCTACATAATTATTTCCACCCGCCCTTCCAGCCCTAGCTCAGATGGTGTGAGAATCCAGAATCAACGTCCATGGCAGGATCATAAGGAATGCTGATTGTTTTGGTTGGTGGACTGTTCCCTTATCAGCCACTAGCCAAACTGAAAAGGAGGGCTTAATGTTAAAAAATGCAGACAAGAAACAACTACTCTCTCTTTTACTTTTGTTACCTTATATACAAAAAGAGAGAATTTGAACTACTTCTTGATGCTCTGAATCTGACTAGATAATCAGTTCCAGAGACAGGGAATGAATTCTTCCCTCAGGTTGTGTTTAACTGAATTTGCAGGTGGTGTTTTCTCCTTCCTCATTGTACCTCAACAACTTAGGTTTAAAAGGAAATAAAGCAGTACTTTAAAAGAAATTGAAATAGACTGTGTATTTCACACAAAACAGTGGCAAATACCCACAATGGATGACAGACTGAAACAGACTGCTTACTAGATGAAAACACAGAATCTCAAGATATGGATGGTGCACCCTATTGTCTTGGAGGGGGAAAAAAGACAAGAGAAAGAGATGCCTGTGCTTTAAGCCTTTAAACCCCTATGTATCCAAATTTCTTCTCCTAGATAAAAGATTATATGAAGATGATCTCCATAAAAAAGGTTAGAGATAGACAATCCTTAATACTGTTTGAAATAATGCGCTGGTCCTAAGGAGGTGTCTGATAGCTTTTCGTCCTCATTTTCCAAAAAGTTTCTCCTTTACCCACTTTAAATAGAAGCCTGTTTTTACATTTCACTCTTCTACATATCTGTTTAGTGAATTAAAACTTTAGAATTGCATTCCGTCACCTGTTTTTACTTTCAAATTCAAAATTTAAGAATTTTTTCCTTGATGGAGCATATTTTTCATGTTAAATACTTAAGAAATTTAAAAGGATTATGACACCTATTTTCATATTTGTACAGTATTCTCTTGAAGAGACCATTCAAAATGTTAACTTAAACATTTTTTAAACAAACCCTTTATTAGTAAATCTAATGACTTCAATCTATCAGGTAAGGACACAAAGACATAGCACAAATATACCTAGGAAGATTTTAAGATATGTGAATCCAAAGTGAAACCTGTTTCTGTTACCTTAATTGCAACCCATATATGAAGTATAATAAATTGGTAATTTTAAACATTGCCATGTTTAAAACATATAAAGACTGACAGCACCGTAAAGACAAAGTGAATAAGACATATTAAAATACTGTAATTTAAATACATAAATTCAATTCTAAATTCAAACTGTGATGCATTCAAGTTGCAAAAACAGAGTGCATAAACCAGAACATGTAAATACAATTTAATTTTTTTTTAAAAATTGCACTTTAAAAATGCATTTCCACAAGATCTTTATTAATACAAATTAAGCACTAGTACAACTGATAAAAGCAATTAGTTACCTCCAGAAGATGACCGGTCAGAGGTCTCCAAAGAATCTCAATCCTGTGCATGTTAACTAGTCCTGTTTCCAGTAATTTAGCAACAGCAAAAAGTGATGGCTCCTTAATGAAATGGAATTTGAACACATGACTTTGAGGTAACTCAGGTAATGTCATAGCCTTTTTCTACATTATAATTTATAAATTAAAGAACAACTAATCTTGTTGAAGTACTTTGTTTTGTAGGCTGTGAACACTGTCGCAACAGCTTAGGTAGCATGGCTGGGAAGTTTCCACAGGATCTGCAGTACTTCATGAGAAGCCACAAGGGGGTAGCAACAGCATACCATGAAGAATACTACTTTCATCATTTTTAATTTTTTTTTTTTTTTCCAGGTTTGACAATAACCAGAGCACGGACATTCTATTCAAAACTCTCATTTTTACATAGCCCTCCCTCCAACCCATTTTATAACATATTTTATTAGCAAAATAGCCTTTTTCCCACCACAACTGTTAAAATTAAAATTATATATGAACAAACAATATAAAATATTTCGTTTAAGAATCCCCTTACACTTTAGCTTCCATCAGCTTCATAAATGCCCTGCAAGAATATGATAAATTTCCCATTCATCAAATATATATGCAAATATTTGTGTAAACTTCTTTTGAATTTTTTTTTAAAAAATCAACATATAACCAAAAATTACTTGTGCAGGAAGTATTCTCTGTTCCCATTTCTGCTGATTTTTTATTCTCATTTTCAACTGATTTTAAACACAAACTTTGCTTATTTTAATTCATTCTCTGTTGCTGTCATTGTCAAATATTGTAAAACATATTTTCTGTCATGATTATCTCCAGTGTAATAGATCAAGGAAAAACTTTCAGAAACTCTCCTCTGGGATTAGATTATGACTAGAATATATACTCAATCTTATTCAGTCACAGGGTCTTTAACCTTTCTGGGCTAAAGGTTGTTTACTGAGGCCGACATGAATACCATCATTTTCCCAAGTAAATATGAATTATCAGGGTTGTTTTTAATATCTAAATTGTCAGGCTTTTTCTCAAGTATATTACAAAAGAAAATTGAAGTGAAAATGAGCACCTCACAGAACATAGCGCTATTCAGAATCCCTAACCTCTGAAATTTCAAGGGCTTTTAAAAGCTTTATCCACCCATAATCTGATTAATGGAAACACATGACATTCCTCAGTTAAAAAAACCACATAGCAGAAACACAATGAGAACGTTCAGAGAATTTAGTAACCATATGAACCATTATAAACAAGACATTCTCCAGCTCATAATTTATTTTTTACTCTAGAGTATCAAATGTATTACTGTCTTAATATTAGAAATAGTTATCTTAAAGGATAAACGTACAAGTCTTCTGCCTGTTTCACAAAAACATCTAAGAAGAAATAAAAAATTTGTTTTATACCTTATTGTTTCCATAGGCCATATCCATGGCTTCCAGAGACAAGGAGCAAAGGGCGTTTATTAAGTGATGTAAGGACACATCGTCAAGGTACCTGAAAAATAACAGCTATCAAAACACTGTCAAGTCTGAGATACATTATTTTAATTATAAGATAAGGTTTCTTACTGTGAGCTTTCAAAAAGCCTTGAAAGTATGTTGGATATAACTGGCAGATCAGTCATAACTGCTGTAGTCAGAACCTTGAAAAAGAAACAGAAATGTGTCTTATAGATTGCAATAGAAAATTCTGCATGATCATTAATTGTAAAATGAAAAATCACCCTTACAGTGCTGGGCCCTTCTACAGCTCTTCCAGGTTTTAATGCACCTCCAACACCAGGCTTCAGTCCCAGAATCCACACAAGATGCTGAAATACAAAATGATCGTTTTCAGCGGAAAAGCTTTTTCAGGCAGAGAGGAAACCAACATTGTACTCAAGCTAGCCAGCAGCCTTCCAGCCAAACAGAATTCAAGTGACATGCTACAGTTTTATACTCAAGGCAATTCAAAGTACACCATGAGTACACTCTAAGCTTCTTCTATTGCTCACATAAAAACTCAAAATGAAATTATGGCAAAAAAGCAAGGCATAAAAGCAAGGCATAAATGTTTCCTATTATACCTGAAGAGTAGCCAGGACAAGTTGCCATGATGTACCAAGAACGGCTCCATGGCAGTGAGCTAAGTTGAGTAACGTCCTCATACACTGTATATTTTTTGAAGTCAGCTAAAAAAAAACAAACAAAACCAAAGAAATGACAACACAACTTTTATTATTCTATAATAACAGTGTTTCTAGGAAACTTGCAATTTGTAACTACATAGTTTAAAGATTACATTTTGCTTGCACTGTATCCTTTTTAGAGTAGTTCAGTATCTCTCCTTTTCTCAGCCTTATCTTGCTGGGGTTGAATTTGTTTTGATCACTGTCCTCTCCTCTCAGTTTCACATTATTATCAAAGACACAAATTCAAGTACTCCAGCTTTAAGTGCATCTTCTCCACAAAATCAGAGTCTATCTTAAAAAAAAAAACCATGCTGAGCTAAGAGTCAGATAAAAAAATAAAAGACTGTTTACTGTTAGAGAACTTTGCTGTCCAGAGCTACTGCAACTTAAAAGCTTTGGATACTATTTCAGATGAACAACATTCTTACAAATAATGGTTTTCTGTTAGCTATTTTTGAGACACATTGAGATGCAGAAAGAAGCAGTTAAGCAGGATGACATCACTCACAAGTTGTACTTACCATTACTGTTCCCTGTGGCTGAAGAGCTAAGGGCTGCCCTACTGCTACAACTTGCTGATGAGACTCACTTGAGGGACTGATCATTTGAACATTCTGTCCCTGAATGGAATATGCTAGAGGAAAATTGAAAAGAAAAAAAATATAAATTTAAAATCCAGTACTTATGTGTAGTAACATCTACCTTCTGACAAACACACTCCAGAGAATTTTTCACAGTATTAGCTTTAAGGTAGCTCACTTTGAAACCTTTAGTTATATTTAAATTATTTTGTCGTTGCCTTATGGAGTTAAAGGAGCTAGTAATTACTCCCTCTCACTAACTATTAGATATTGCTTGCAATACGTTAATACATTTTATGTCAAGACTGAAATATTTGCGCTAAGATACCAGCATTAGACTATGTCTCAACTCAGGTATTTATGGGAATTGTGTGTAAATGGTATCGCTGTGTGCTACCATTGTACTAGTGCACTCAGAAAATGAAGGTGTCATAAATGCTATGTCATGATGTTTTCCCAATACAGGACTTCAGGACACCCATTTTATGACTCACGTCTAAAAAGAAGAGTAACCTATGTAAAATAACTTAAATTCACTGCTTCATTTCCATAGAGATCCGTGTAGCTCAGTCATGCGTACTGCTTCACAGACTTACAATCTAATAATATACTTAGCTTCTAGGCTGGAGTAAATGTGCTAGTTCTTATTCTAAGTAAAAATACTAAGGTATTTTTGTTTTATATTAAGAGGTCTAATGTTAGATCCATCTGCATATTCTTCAGGCAGTTAATTTCTCGGTATGTAATAATTCATTTTCAAAATTAGAAAGAGATCACATCCTCAACTGGCATATCCCATGAATTACAACATTCTCTCAGGATGTGGGAAGCATCGATTCAACTTCTTGTAAGCTGAACAGAGACCAGAACTTAACATCCTCCATTTACACACTAAATACTACCATCACTAGACAACTGTAGAAAACGCTGTAGTACACCACAAATGCAGGATGTTCTAGCCAACTCTTAAGTATCTGGCTTGCCCAGAGACCTTTTCAGAATGTGAATGACTTAATTACATATCCTAACAGATCTTCAGGATGACAGACAGATCTCCTTAGAATATGAACTTCTGACATATGCTAAGCATTTGGGAAGTTTTAGGTTGATTAGAATGATACCCAGCAGATGCTGCAAGACTAACCAGTGCTGGAAAGCAGGCAGTCTAGATCCTGTCTGAGGATTCTAACATAATTTACTATAGGCAAATACTACAGTTGCATATATTTGCAATTGCCTCCTAAGAAAATTTGAGTTTAGAGGACAATACATGGAAACACAATTAAGGAAAACCTACACACTTACATTTGCTGGACAGAGATGAAGTTGTGCTGTTTAACACAGTAAGGGCATAGTGAGGAGGCAAGGATCCTTTGCAAATGGCAGTGATAAAGGCATCTCTTGATGTTACAAGACCCAGTCTTCCACAAAGTGCAGCCATGGTCAGTTCTGCCTTTAGAATATTTTCAGTGGCAGCTTCATCAGTGCTGAAAGAGTACACACTTAGTAAGAACTAATCCACAGCACAGAAGCAGGCAGCTAACCAAAACTGAAAGCAATGAGAACATATACTTTAAACCTGTCAACGCTATAAATACTGAAGATCAAGCATAACCAAACAACAAAATTCTTCATTTCCTATAAAATTAGTCTTTAGTTCTGAATGACTTGGCAAACGAGACTATGAGGAGGTATTTAACACTAATTTCAGAAAGTGGGGTTTGATAACAAAAGACTCTTTGAAAGAGACAAAAGTTATTACCTAGTAAACATCTTTTCCACTTCAAAGACTGCATAGTACTAACAAATACTGAGATATTATTTAGTCTCTTATCAACAGCAATCAGGACATGGGTCGAATCATTTCAATGTGTTGAAACATTCAGTCAAAGTAAAAAGGAAAAAAATAATTTAAACAGTTTAAATGCAAGCCTTTGAAAATGTAATTAATTGTTCTATATTCAACTACATTAAAGGTTGATGCTAGACTTCTGGACACTTCTGTGTCATTTACTCTTAACAGATCCTCACTCAGTCTAGCCATCACTAACCCACAAACCTGTCTGCTCAGGTGCCATGAACAATCTCTCATACAACTGTCAACTTGTCTGGTATCAAAAGTCAGTTGAAAATATAGCTGAGAATGTCATCTTTGAAAAAAATCAAGAGAAATGGAAGACCAAATACCTTGCATCAAGTAGGAGAGACAAAGCAGCCAGAAGACCACACCAACATGCATTCACCATTTCTTCCCAGACAGCTCTGCTAACTTGAAAGAAATACATGTACTTGTTTATAGCCGAAACACAATATTTTACTGAATAACTTTCCATTATATCACAAACAAAATGTTTGCTACTGCATTTTTAAAGTGTGTTTTCATATGTATGTTTACATAGACACATATGTGTGTATACACAAGCACACTCACACCAGTATCATTTAAACAGTCACATTTAAAGTGACATTGCTAAAGTAACAAACATCACCAAGACAAAGCTTATTCTAAATTACACCAAAAAAATCTCACAAAAGCATATATAACTATTTTTAAACTTTCTCTGTAAAAATAAGTATTCAGAAGTGCATAAATGTGGGGCAAGAAACTCACTGAAATTTTGCAGTGAAGGAGAAATACTCTCTCCTGGTATTTATAATTCTCCATAATTATTATTATCTCCATTAATTTCTTTCATTTAATAGGAAAAAAAATAATAGCTCTAACAGACCTACAATCCGCCATGCCAAGGCCTAGGGCTCAGGCGGTGTTGCCTGCAGCACCATGGAGAGCGCTACGCCCCCCCCTCCCAACCCCCGCAGGCAGGGCTGGGGACAAACCCCTTCCCTCTCCCTCCTGCGGCTGATGCTCTGCTACAAACCTCACACAGGCCAAAAATCACTCTAAAACCACAAATCTTTCTGTACGTACATGTACAGGACTCCTCATATGTTGCCCAAATACAAGCCTCTATTCATATTAACTTTTAAAGACGTTCTGCCCTAAGTACTTCAGTCTTATGTAAAACCTCTCCATTAAAACATTCATTTTTTTTGAATTTGTTACTAGAAATACATTTTTGTTTTAATGTGGTCATAACTGCCATATTTCTCCCAGTCAGGTTGTGTCTTGTGACCTTGGATGTCAGCGCTAAGCACAATTAAGGACACGGGAAGACAGAATAGCATTTCTGGAGAACAGAACGCCTGTTCTCTCTCCCTCACATCCCACGTGCATACATGTAAAACAGTATTAACAGACCATAAGGAGCCTATGGCTAAGGTGCTATGGGACAGAAGCAGTACATCATGTCAAGTATTTTTTTAGAGAATACTGCCGTTGCGTTACAAAAAAAAGCCACCAAACCCACTTCATTGAAAGTTTTTATACACGATTTAGAAACAATAAATTCAAGCAACAAAGCATGAACTATTTTAATCTTGCTTTATGTAAAACTGCTGTATTTTATATAGTATTTGCATTTTGAAATACCTAGTTCTTTCTCTGACTGGTCAGATAAAGACTGCAAATCTTGCTGCTCTGAAGACTGTGCTGGTAATGAAGTTGCGTCTGTGGTGGTTTGACTGACTGTTTCTGCCTCTCCCAATTCTCCTTCAATCATGGTAGTGATACCACGGACAAGATCCAGTAAACAGTGAAATGCCACTGACATGGCATAGCCTTCAGGAATCGTAGGTGGCTCTACTTTGTCCAGCATTTCCAAACTAAAAAATTGAAAGCATGACAACTTAAGTGTGTAACAGTAACACTGTGAGTAAAAAACAATAATAAAAAACAAGATTCCAGAAGAATGCTAAATACAAACAGGCCCCAAACACCATCCTTCAAGACTTACAGCAACTCAACAAAAAAACCTTCTTGATTAAGTCATTAGCAAAAGAGTAAACAAGTCACTAAAAATAGTAAACGAAAGGGTACAATCCCTGAGAACAGTATTTAGATCTGCAAATAAATATTTTTAAAAATTAACACATATAAGCAAACATCACTGAAAGAATTATTCTACTTTTATTATTTTACTTAAAGCCACTGCAACAGAACCTATCAAGAAGAACACAACAAGTACATAGGAAGAACAGAGGAAATAGGTCAGAAAGTCATGACAGTGTGAATACAGTTATAACAAATTGAGAACAAGTCAGACATTCCATAATCATTATCTTTGAGTCTGTATGACCGGAAAAGTCTGTCATAGCTAGATAATATCTGACCAAATATTCATCACTGACATGCACAGGTAAACAATGGAAGTTATTTGTACAAAGAGGAAATGTCTACATGATTCGCTGCTGAAAACCATGCAGTTGAAACATCACTATGCTGGAACTGCATCCTCATTACCACTTTTTTTTCATATTTTACCTTAAAAGCACATAAAGAACTGCTGAGTTACAAATCCAACAGGAAACAGATTGTAGCTGCCACAACAGTAGCGTCTACACAAGGAGAGACTGTCTGTTAAAAAAACTACCTGCTAATACAACAACCACTATTTCATCATTTGCTCTACAAACTACTCTTAAAAAGCCTAGGCTTTCCAGCTACAATATATGAAAGAAATTTTTGTATTGTAGTGTCATCACTCTTTTCTGCACAAAGGATCTTCCTTCTCCCCAACACGCAACAGCTCACTCATTACCTCTCATTTCCTGAAGACAGCCTTAGATATCTGGGGGCATAGGCAGGATAGGCAAATCAAACAGTCAACATTTCACCCTCTATCTACAAATAAGTTTGTACATATATATGGCTCTAAGTAAAATTATTAATGGGGTTTATAGTTATAACGTGGTGGTGTTCCTCAGGGCTCAGTATTGGAGCCTGCCCTCTTTATTACCTTTATCAAAGATCTGGACAAGCGGATCGAGTAACCTCAGTAAGTTTGCAGATGACAACATGTTGGGTGCAAGTGTTGATCTGCTTGAGGGCAGGAAGGCTTTACAGAGGGATCAGGACAGAAGGCATCGATGGGCCAAGGTCAATGGTATGAGGATCAACAGGGCCAAGTGGCGGGTCCTGCACTTGGGTCACAACAACCCCATGCAGCGCTACAGGCTTGGGGAAGAGTGGCTGGAGAGCTGCCTGGGGGTGTTGGTCGACTGCCAGCTGAATATGAGCCAGCAGTGTGCCCAGGTGGCCAAGAAGGCCAACAGCATCCTAGCTTATATCAGAAATAGTGTGGCCAGCAGGACTATGGAAGTGATTGTCCCCCTGTACTCGGTACTGGTGAGCCCACACCTTCAAAACTGTGTTCAGTTTTGCGCTCCTCACTACAAGACAGACACTGAGATTCTGGAGTGTGTCCAGAGAAGGGCAACGAAGCTGGTGAGGGGTCTACAGAACAAGTCTTATGAGGCGCAGCTGAGGGAACTGTGCTTCCCTGGAGACAAGGAGGCTGAGGGGAGACCTTATCGCTCTCTACAACTACCTGAAAAGAGGTTGTAGTGAAGTCTGGGTCGGTCTCTTCTCCCAAGTGGCAAGCGATAGGACACAAGGAAACAACCTCAAGTTGTGCCAGGGGAGGTTTAGATTAGATATTAGGAAAAATTTCTTCACGGAAAGGGTTGTCAAGCACTGGAACAGGCTGCCCAGGGAAGTGGTTGAGGCACCATCCCTGGAGGTATTTAAAAGATGTGTAGATGTGGCACTTATGGACATGGTTTAGTGGTGGACTTGCCCGTGTGACGTTAACAGTTGGACTCAATGATCTTAAAGGTCTTTTCCAACCTAAACAATTCTATGATTCTATGACTGGACCTGTGAGGTAGAGGTCATTGTCGTGGTTTCAGTTAGGATAAAGTTAACTTTCTTACTAGCAGGTGGTACAGTGCTATGTTTTCGATTTAGGATGGGAATCGTGTGATAGCGCACTGGTGGTTTTGGTTGTTGCTAAGCAGTCAAGGCCTTTTTTGCTCCTCTTTCCGCCCCACCAGGGAGCAGGCTGGGGGACAGAAGGCACAAGAAGTTGGGAGGAGACACAGCTGGGGCAGCTGACTCCAACTGACCAAAGGGATATTCCATACCATGTGATGTCATGCTTAGTATATAAAGCTGGGGAAGAAGAAGGAAGGGGGGACTTTCGGGGTGATGGCATTTGTCTTCCTGCTTTCCTGGAGATGGCTGAACACCTGCTTGCCCATGGGAGGCAGTGAATTAATTCTTTGTTTTGCTTTGCTTGTGCGCGCCCCTTTTGCTCTACCTATTAAACTGTCTTTAACCTTTATCTCAGACAAGATAAAAAAGGAGTTTTTCCCTCATTTTTACTTTTCTGATTCTCTCACCCATCCAAACAAGGGGGGTGGTGTGGTGGTGAGCGGCTGCATGGTCCTACTTACCAGCTGGGGTTAAAACACAACATAGCAGTAGGAGAGAATCAGTGCTAGAATATGACCCAAATCTACACAGTTAGTCATCTCCTTCCATGCAGGGACTACAGATAAAAGTACAAGATAGGAGAAAAACTGCTGACAAGACATGCTAGCAACAATTCCGTAACCTTACACAGAAGAAAAAAATGAATGCAAAAATTACTCAGAGGGAATCGTGGAGTCACTGGAGGGACTCAAAGGGAAGACACAAGAAAGTTCAGAGCAGCATAGGAGACTATGATGGTGGCTGCAATGTTCTTGAGCCAGTTGAGAACAGAAAGTAAGAAAAAAGGAAGAAAAGCAGGAGGTTGTAGTAGGTGGCCAAAGCATTAAGTAGCTTTCATACACTTTTGTTAAAAATTTGCATTTCCTGAGAACAGTCAGGTAACCTAAAATAACATTCATGGCCACTGCTGTACCAAAAAGTCAAGTTCAACACATACACATTAAACAATTGAAATCTGAGGATGAATCTGTCCTGCGTCTAAAAGGCAGATAAAGGTATGCCAAAATTTCACGGGCTGTACAAATAACTTCCACTTTGGAAGAGACTAACCTTCAACGGTCATGACTGATGTAAAAAAACTTCCATTATTTCACAAGTAACGTAGTATTCACAGCTCTAAACTGAGAACACGATCTCCATTATACAAAGTCATGACAAAATAATTGGTCACCTAAGAAGGATCCATAGTCTAACCTTCGTATGTAGGTCAATATATTGTTTAGAATGACAACCTGGAAAATATCTACTATATCCTGTTCAATTAAAACTGTAAATACAGTAAAGCTGGTGTAAGAAATCTATTTTTCACTCTTACTCACGTCCCATTTGCTTATTGTCCCTAATGTTCGCCATTACACAACCTAGCAAAAGATATTCTAAAATTTTTATGTACTGTAGTGAGGCCTAAAAGTGAAGATTTGATACAGCAACAGTACGGTAGAAAAAAAAAAAATCCAACAGATGCTAAAGCCGCAGGGGACATTTGGATCAGAATCCAGAGAATTTGGACAAAATAGCAAAAAATCAGAACACCTCATGACACTGTCAAAAAGAAAATCCATAATATACGTCAATGCCAGTGAAACGAAGACCTTAATATTCACTAATAAAAAAATCCTTAAACCATCAAGTTGGAAATAAAAATATTTGTTATATACATTTTCAAAAAGATAGAGATACTTACTAGGTAGCTTTAGCACTGCCTTGTACTGATACATTCAGGATAGGTATCCAAGTGCCTCTGTACTCAAAGGCAGGTAATACAGTTGCACCTCCTCCCATTCCAAGCACTCCTGGGTTAGTTTGTGCTGAGCCAGTATTCCCCGATGCATTGCTTCCTGTTCAGAAAAACAAAGTGATCAAATTAACCAATCTAATTTTAGTGATCAGGATACACCCTTCCAAGTTGAAGTTGAGGTACATGGATTAATCCGAGACACCCTGCTCAATAGTAAAAACCACCACCAACACAAAAAACTATTTTTGAGCTCCCTCTGCTGTCTAAAACATGATCTTATGTACAAAGTAATCAGTTTAAAAGGCAGAATTGATTGATGCCAACTGCCTTATTTTCAGTCAGAATAACATGCTTCTGTGAAAGGTATAGCAGCACTCACAACATTCTGCGAATGAACTAAGTTTACATGGTCTCGATAAAACAATACATATTTTAGTGAAGAGTCAGACAGATATTTAAAAATTAAGGATTATTTGAATAGTTGCATCTAGAACTCAGTAGTAGGAAAGAGAGGTTAATCATTCCAAGAACAAAGATCATCATAAACTGTCAAGGTTTCAGATATGGAAAAGCCACAAGAAGAAACTCAAAGAGAACTGCAACATTTGACTCTGTTCCATGCCAAGGCAGAAGAAAACAAACTACACTGGGGAAGAGTTGACAATGTGCCAAACAACAGCTAGGAGGGAACAAATTTTGTTTCCAATTTAAGAAGCCAAAAAAAGCAGATAAAAGAACAAGGAATTCTGTATATATACACTTCCTACATATAGGAGGAGGTCTATACTTACTGGGAGTAGGTAGCACAAGTTCAGACTCTGTCTGTATAGACAATGGGGAGAGAAGGGCAGAGTCCCTAAGAAGGCGACTCACAGTGCCTGGTAACATTTTCATGTGGTCACTTTTAATATGTAGAGAGATCAAACTACTAATCTAGGCAATATGAATACTCACAGAAGCCTATGTAGACACTTTAACACAGAAAAGCTCAACAGATTGAAACAACAAAAGTCATACTGCTGAACAGAAATGGTTAACCAAATACTGCCACTAACACAAACACAGGTACACTGGTGTCATTTTCTGTGATCCCACTGAGCAGTCAGACATATAGAATTATTTTTATATCAATGTAACTCCTTAAAGTGGTAAAAAGGCTTATACTATAACAGTATAATAAAAGTGACATAGAACTTAAGTGCAGCTTTCAACTCCTCCTATGAAATAGCTCCCTGTTGCAAAACTCAGGCTCAAAAGCCAACTACAGATATATAAGACAGCCTGCTATGACAGGACCTTCGTTATAATCAGAAGACTCAGTTCGAAAATTAGGTTGCATCAATCTGTTCTTTGCATGTTAGACATGGCCACAGGAGGAAAAGAGTCAGAAAAAGAAATGCATGCAAGAGAGACATGAGAAACACTCAGGCAGAAAGAAGTGAAAAGGTAAAGGAGAAAACCTGGAATAACAAGCCAGAGAAACAGCAACAGCACTAAGGGTATGGCCCTACTGCAGTGCTGTTTCACATGAAGACAAACTTTTTCAGGAGAATGAGTATTTTAGAATGGTTTCTCATATGTGCGTGTTACACGATGAAAAGTGCTTTTCTGATTTACCTTAAGTGGATTAAGCTAACCCAGAAATAGTACTAATAAGAAATGTTCTATCAGCTTCTGTACAGACAGGTACTGAACAACAGCTGTAGACACAAATTCCTTCACGTTATCAATGATAACACCAACTTGGAATTCAGACATCAGGAACACTGGAAGGTGTGAGACTAAAGCCAGACTTTTTAATGTTCATTAATTTAGTATTAGATATGATAGATAATAATTATACTTTGACTATCTGTTTATTATCTCTTTCAAGGAGGCATGTCAAAAGACACCCTTAGAAATTATTTTTATGTTGCTTGTTGCTGATGCCTTTGCTTCCACCATCATGGGACAAAGCAGAGAGCCTTAACTCAGGTGTAAACACCTGCAAAGGCATTAACAGGAGCACCATTTTCTCTTAAAGAAATAAAAATATACCTAGTAAAATGCCAAAACCCTGGCTGCAAAAAAAAGACAATCAAGTTTAGTTTCAGTAAGTGACTGGTTTCAGCTACAAAAAAAGCAAACATCATCTGTAAAACACAGATCTTTCTTTCTGCCTCTTGGGTTCTTCAGTGCAGTTTTGCCCCTGAACATCCAGAAGCTGTTGCCTTCCAGGAGGAAGCAAACATACACTGTCTTACTACTTCAATTGTACACTGCCATAAATGACAACCCCACACAAGGAGACAGAAATCAGACAAATTTGTTATAGTCAGAAAATAGCATTAATTCCCTCAGAAAAGTTGTGAACCAAGGAGCTTGGGCGCTGCAGAAGCAGATACAAATGCAGGAGCACTGCTCTGCTGACTGGAGGCTATGTCTTCCCTCTAATACACGTAGATAAAATCATCTGTTGTACCAGACCTGAAAACACTAGTTTGTCTCAAGGTAGCTCTTCACCTCAATGAACATGGAAGTACAGATCTGTACCAAGACAAATATATATACTGAATCAAATCAGAATGCATTATTACGAGAAAACATTGGAAAACTAAAATGATAGTAAGGGCAAGGCTTTACCAGTTTGGTTTGGTGTCGCTGATGCACTCCCTGTGCTCGGTACAAGAAATAGTGACTGGATGAAGGACCCCAGTGCATTCACAATATCACGGAAAACTTTAGTGGAATGTTGTTTCATATCATACGATTGACAAAAGGACCTGGAAAGTGTTTTATAAAACGTAGTAAGTATTTGACAAATTAGTGAATAAAAGCATATTTTAACAGCAACTCTCCCCCCCCCCCCCCCAAACTGTAGACTTAAAAGCACATTTTAACTGCAAATATTTTGGTGAATAATAATATTTAGTTTTAGGTAAATGCTCCTTTGACACTGGTAGGACAGAGAGGATCTGGAATACTCAAATAACTGTAATTCAGCCCCTCCTGGATAATAAGCATTGCCTAATGCTTTATAAAAATTATCTTGAAGAGTTTATTGCATTTAAGTTTCTACATATTTACACTGTTTTAGGAAGCATTTTCCACAAGAGAAAAATAAAAATATTTCTTAAATTTTATGTAAAAGTGAAATTCAATATATTTAATACCTTAATAGCTGAGGCTGCACACAAAGCCTGTGAATAGATTCTACTGCAACAGCTCTTAGCCACTGTGGTTTGTCTGCATCCAGAAACTTAACCAGTAATGACAGAAAGATTTCACATTCTGTTACCTAAAATATATAGTTTATAGTCATTAAATTACAAGAAAAAGCCTCCTACAAAATATTTTCTCATAAGAACTTCTGTTTCATCTTAGGAGACCTATCCCAGCAAGTTTTGCACAGGATCTAAAAAACCCTTCAACAAGCATTTACTCAAAATTATATAAAAACATACCTAATCATAATATCTGTGGCAAGCTAACACCACATATGCAGTTGTATCAAAGCAGTTAGAATTCCTCACAGATATTGCATTAAAGTTCTTACATGTACTACAGTAAACAAAGGAAATGGAAAAAAAGCTTTTCTAGCAAATATCTAAAATTCAGGAGATAAGAACAGCTGAATACGTCCTCTTTATGCACATTCTGTCAACAGCTTTAGCAACACAAGTCAAAAACCTCTTAGCAAGTATTAACAAGGCACAGCAATCAACATTATCTAAAGCTAGGCAAAGAACATAAGATGATCAAAAGGTTCCCAAAACCTTAACTGAAAGGCAGTTAAGTACAGAAAAGACAACAGCTAATCTACTCTAAGAATTTATACAAGCCGTGTTTAATAAAATCATGTATGTAGAATACAGGTAAATACAAATACACATATGACAAAAAGAATATTTAGACTTTTCTTTCCTCAGTATATGTCAACAGTTCCCAAGAACTAATTAATACTATTACTGATCCCAGTACTGGCCTATACATAGAAAACCAGAACTGCATAAAGAAAGTTTGAATGTATTCTTACCAGCAAACTATAAAACTGCTTTATCAAAACAGAAACTACTCTCAGCAAACGCATGCAGATGGGGAAGTATGGTTTTTCCACTGGTGCTGGGGAAGATGATGTGCTGGAACCTTGCCTGAATTTGATATTTGGGGAGAAGAGCTTTATAACAAGAGGGCATACCCTTTCTTTAAGAAGAAAACTGAATTCCTGATGCTGAAAAAGAAAACAGAGCAAATTATAAGCAGATATTCTTTAATTGCTACCATTAGCTCTGATTATGCATCTTATTTATATTTACTGTAATGATCAAGCACTCTGAAGTCATGCAAATCTTTGTATAAATTACAGGCTCAGAAAATGAAAAGGAAGAACAGCAGACACCATTGTAAAGCTAACAAAAAGCATGATGAAATGACATGGTCATGTTAATACCATGCATCCCTCTTCTTCCATTTTGCAAATTGAAATAGACATAATACATAATTTATTATATATTTAATTTTTCTAATTTAGCAACTGTCTGCTAAAACATTACTGAAGGATCATGGTGCATTTATATGCAGTAGATCCACACAATTCACAGTCATGATTCTTGCTGCTCTGCAAACGGGGTGAGGTTAGTGCTTTCATAGAAATAACAATGCCATAAACTAAGTTGCAGAGCTGTCATAAATCATGCAAGATAAGAAAACGCATCCTTGGAGGAGATATAAATGGCAAAATAAAAAGAGAAACACAGTACAACATGCTCTACAAAATGCACAAATAGAATAGAAAAAAGTGGACAAAAAGCACAAAGTACTTTTCTATCACAAAAACCCAACATGTAAAAGCTACGAGTACTTTTGAAAAGTAATACTCCCACTAAATTAAAGAGGAGTTAATGAGGTGTAAATTTTACTACTCATGTGAACGGAAGTCTTCCTATTTTCCCTCCAAGAACTACTCACTTGTAAAAACACTTGTGGAAAGTCATTCAGGACTGACTCAAGAAGTTCAAGGCCAAATGTTCGGGTCATTTCTGTCATACCCACGAGCCAGTAGGGAGCATCAGCATTAACTAATTGACAAAGATCCTTAAAAAGAAACACAAAAACATTTACATTCTCTGCACAGTCCTGTACCAGCATAGGCTTTCTGAGTCTACAACAAAATCTACACTCTCTCCTTCTTTTGTAATGAGTAACTTCCAATTTCAACATAATTTTTCCTCAAATACTTCTTTTACACAAATTGTTAAGCAAAATACTTTTTAAAAGAAATTTTAAACTTTCCTGGTATCCTCCTAGTAATTGTGTTCATTTCTGCCCTCAAAAATATCTCAAGACCACTGGTTCTGCTTAGTCAAGAAGATTTTAGTGGTGTGATGAATACACCTACTACTTCTCATTATATACTTTAATATACGATACCAAGCACAAGAAGCAAGACTGAACTACAGTAGGAGCATTCGGCTCACAGAAAAAAGAATCTTGAATTTAATGCAGACATGCATGCTTAGCTCTTATTTAAGATTTATAGTAAAACATTTTCCTAGGCCACTTTGTCTTCATTTTCCAATCATCCCCCTGGGATACAGCATATCATTGCCAATTAAAATAAATGTGTGTAAGAAAGCCTGAGGCTCTGGTTAAGGACACTGTCAATATGCCAACAGCAAAATTCTGAGATTTCTTACAGAGATGTAGAAGCGCCCAGTCATAACTGCAAATGTATAAATATATGCTCCCCAACTACCTGAAAAAGCATATATGCATCTTTAGCACATGGCTTCAGCGTACTGACAGATCTTCTGTTACTGTTTCCTTGAACCGCAGCTGGCTGGTCCATAGTGTCTGTGTAAAAACAAAAACTACTTTTGTGAACAAAGGAACCGTTGAAAATCAAGTCCATATTAAGTGTTCTTACAAAAAGATTCTAGGAGAATGGACAGGTAATTCTCTGCAACATATCATGTCTACAGAAATAAACATTAAATTTAATACTAAAGATCGTCAATACCAAGCACTTCTTTCCAATAAATGTTCTCTTCAAACTACTGCCATGTATTTCACACTCAGTAATCTAAGCTACCTTCACCTTAAACAGCAACCTCACCTCAAATTCCTTCACAATACTAACCTGAAGACCAGTTCTCACAGCTTGAAAAAAATCTAGGTCTTATATATTGCTGACTTGGACTAACACAATGGCTAAGGATTTAATCTCCTTTGAATACAAGTAAGTATATAAAAGCAGTAAAAATTAATAATGTCTGTAATTTTTTTTAATGTTTATAGGCTTTTTACTACTACTTTATCTGAAAAGGATAAATATTTCATACATGTCCAAAAAACAGCTTAATACAAGCAAGCAGAGTAAGAAGTATGCCCACCTTTGTATCGTTCATCTTCAGCAACCACTCTCTCAAATACAACAGTAACTACCTGCCGCACCGTAGCTGCCGCAGTGTTATTTGTGATATTATCTTTTGTGAAGTGCAATCGAAAACAAAGTACAATTGCCTGAAAGGAAAAAATAAAAAATAAAAATCACCTTACAATAATATATTTTCATCTTTCAGGTATGAGTCAAGACAGCCGATTGAGGAATGCTTTCCACTACAGTTTGTCAAAAGGCTGCCTGAAAAAAAATTGCTTTAATAATTTTAAATCTTAAGAACTAGAATAAATTTTATGGATTACCCTAGCCAAAAACCTCTTTAGTACTCCTCCCCAAAGGTAATCTCAAGTGGTATTAACTGAAAACATTATGATATGCCAATAAACTACAATCATCATACAGAGAATACACAGTAATCAACCACATAAAACAACTTGTATGAATATTAATGTCAAAAGGACATTAAGATTATACGGTTAATCACAGAAAGGTCAGTCAACTCCAAAGCTAAAATGCCATTCCTCTCCTACATTAAATCACAATACTTTCACAACTGTGTTGCCTCAGCTGCTATTATTCCTCTCTAAGGTGCTTATTTTAATGTGTCACTGTGCTGGCAGTAACCTGAAAAATGTTTCCCATTGGATTTCGTATTACCTCTAACACATAGTTTAATACTTACTTAGTTTATAATGAGTTTTGAAAATTAACATCCGTACATGTAATGAAACCTGTATGTCTTGTTCTTTTGTCCTCATTCTGTGTTCTTGCACTTGCATGAACCTCAACCACACCCGGCTACAGCACTATATGCTCTAAGCCTCACACGATTGAGAATTTTCTTTTGCTTCTTTTTCTTGTAAAGAATTTGTGGACTCTGCTCAGGCGGTATCCCCGTATTAGTTTGAAATTTTACAACACAATCACATACATCTCCAGACTTTCAGAAGATACTGCATGATTCTCTAGGTTAATAACCTAACAGCAGTGCCCGTATTAAGGGGCTTTTCGAGATGGTTTACCAGTAATTTACTTAATTTAAACCAGCCAAGCTGAAACATGAATATGCAAATATGATTTTCTCGAAGAACTTTTCAACATGGGAAAAAAAAAAAAACCCAACTTTCAGGTATTTCTCGAAAGAATCTTGGCAGGAAAAAACCAAACAAACCATGGCAGCATTTTACCCACACCAAGCAATGCTTATATTTGGTTAACTGAGAAACTCTGGTAATTTCAGGCCTTGGCCAACACCAAGAAATTTTACAGGATATTGCTCTGTCAGGAATGGGGTTTTTTATTACCCTTGTCAGAGCCTGTCCAAATTTGACTATACATTTCTAAATGCACTAGATTTTAACGTGCAGTAAGGAAATTGTTAGGAGTACAGCAATTAGATTCTCCAGTAATTGTATTATGTGAGCACGCTTCTCAATCAGGGCACAAGACAAGAGAAAGATGTGCTGGGAAAGACCTTCCCTACTTATTTGACACTGCTGCGCCCACACACTCTTGGGGCTGGTGTCCAAAAGGAGAAATTTTCTAGACATTAGAGAAAAGAACAAATAAAGGATGATGAAAACTGTGTTTGGAAGACACACCAAAAATAGGATGTAGATACCAAGAACCTAAGAATAAGTAGGGAAGAGAGGGAGGGTATATGTATCTGCTTCTCATCACTTCTCTCATTTATTCTTCTTCCCCTGCCTCCATGATACGCAGAAGGGAAAGAGCCTTGATTCAAACTTGATAAAAAGACAACATCGCAGGTTGTTAAAGAACATCTGCTACCTAGCTAATGGCTGACAATCCCACTTTCTAAACTACTTCCATTTTCTTCAAAAATCATGCTTTTGCCCCAAGAACATAGCACCTCATTTGAAAAATGAGCGTTATTTGGAACAAATGAAACAAGATAGTGCTGAAGAGTCTTTGACATAATTTGACTACTTGAGCGAAAAAAGAACTTACTGACAAACCATTCATCCTTACCAGGTTTCTATTCTGCCGTTTCTAGGTTTTATACATTTTCCATTGTCTCCCTGCCTTCAGCAGACCTTTGTAACTTAGCTTTGTTTTCCTTTCATGTTTTTCCTTCCCTTGGTTAAGTAGATTAATAACGGTTTTAATATTCTCACATTTAACCAGCTAGGAAGTTATTTCATTAAAACCAGAAGCAAAGAAACACTGAAGACCTTCCACCAGAAGGGAATGCCTTCAAAAATATTCTTCAATTCTGTTCTCTCTCAAAAAAAAAAAAAAAAAACACCCCCAAAAAATTTCTTTGATATTAAACCAATACTCTGAAGGCAAAGCATAACAAAGACAGCAATTTAGAATAATTTCTTTAAAAATAAAAAGTCATTCTTACTTTAAAGAGAAAAAGATTATTAAATGTAATCTAGAAGAGGAACTTATTTTGAACAGAACATCACAATCCACAGATGGGTAAACAACGTTGTACACAAGCGAAGCATCTTGTAATTTAAAATGGATCGTAATCCTTATTTTTCATTTCAGTTGAAACATAATATTTAAAATGTTACATGTTTAAAATCATACAATAAAGTTATTTCAGTTCTGACTGAAGGAGCAATAACTGGACTGCTTCTGAAAGAGATTTAAGGCAGGGTGGCAGGCAGCTTCTTGTAATATTTGCTTTATTAGTGAGAGCTTACACTGTACTACGTGCTCTGATTTCAGTTTGAAAACATACATACAATGAATTTAGCAGATGAGAAAGATGGGCGTTAACCCAGTGTTTTTATTTAAAGTTCCCGTTAAGTCAGAAATGTATTATTGTGGAGGAATTAAAAAAAAAGATTGAAAAGGAACCTAAAAGCAATCCCATTTTCAAAGCGTAGATATAAAGATAATAGGGGCACAGCAGAATCAAGAAAGCTCCCTCCTATTCCATTATTTCCAGATGCTTCATATGTAAAATTTCTCCCTGTTTTTCCTCTTGGATATTGTAAGTACTATAGCTGGCAATAACAAATTCTTACCTTGGACAGTGCTTCATCATGCACAACTGTATTGGTTGTTAAAAGTACAAGAACTGTCTGGAGCAATTTAAGTTCTTCAAGACTATTTTCCATCAGTTGCCAAAGCATATTAATGATGTTTCCTGCTGCAGCCTACAAAGAAATAATTTTTTTGCCACCAATTAAGATATTTACATACTGATATATCATGTGTACATATGTAAGAATAGCACTCTCATAAATGCATATCATAACTGAATTTGCATGTTTGTCTATACAACAGGCCTACACTGAGAACATAAAGCCAATTTCATTGTCACAAACTTCCCAAAATATTTTTAAAGAATTGACAGAAATTTCTTAATGTTTAGTTAAAATCAAAGTGTGCACTCCATTTTCTACTTGGAGATATAAAAGAGACAGTACAAAGACATTTTACCCTCAAAATTCATTCATATCAGAGAAAAAAACCAGTGTAATTTAACATTATGCAAGCACAACTGACAGTATATTTTAACAGTATTATTTTCAGCAGCTTCTTCACACACTATATATGCAGTACCATAACACACCATGACATTTACAGTCATGAGAAAGTGCATCCATTTTATCTTATTTTTTTTAAAGTAAAATGTAACAAAAAGACAATATCATACAGAGTATGAGTATGTTATCATACAGAGTAAATTTTGTGGATGCAACTTTAAGAATTATATTTATCTGGGATCATTACGTATTCTGTTCCTGCAGTGTAAGAATGCAAATGAAATGAGCTAGTTCGGATTTTCATGGATTTCCTTTGAGAAATTACTAATGCTTCCTCATCTCTTTCTTCTTTTGGTTTTTTTTTTTTGTTGGGTTTTTTTTTTTTGTTGTGTTTTTGTTTGTTTGTTTGGTTTTTTTTTAAATGGTCAAAAAGGTTTTCTTTTAAATTACAATCTTTTAAAACCAGATACGAGTAAAATATTTTCCAGACTATGTTCATTATAGTATAAGCAGCCTCCTAAAATCAAGCATTCACCTTCAGGTTGAGTTCTGTATTTCTCACACTGAAATATTTATGTATTTATAAAAAGATTAACCTTACCTCTGAAACAACTTCATGGGACATGAGCCTCTGTATGGCTGCTAGACACAGCTGAGTGATCTTTGGTTCCTTTGTTCCACAACCCATTAGAAAAGGCTGCACTACCTCTGAGCTGTTCTCTTTCAGTGCTTTCAAAAAGAGATACGGAAGCAGTCAATGGTTAATACTTTGAAAAATACTTTGAAAAATTTGTTAATCATACCTATTAACAAAAAGCAATCTCCAGTCTTGGAAATTTGGGATTTACCCTTGCACCACAGGGAAAAGCCAAGTGAAGACAGACACTAGGCTGCCACAGCTCACTTCCATAATTACCCTGGCTGAGGCTCAAATCCCAAGCACCTTCAAACACTCTTACGCACTCAAGTGACTTTTTCTTTCCAAATCCAAAATGTCCACTTAAAAGAGTCCATTTGGTTAGTAAGAAGTTGTAAGGTTCTGCCCACCCCAGAGCTTTCTCTGGCCTTGGAGCGGTGAGCAGCTTTAGACTGTTAGCCTTCTCCTGCTCTGCTTCACCTCAGCACCGAATTCAAAAGCAACACAAAGCATGGCACGAAGAGCACATGGAACAAAGTGGAATAGAATCATGGAATCGTTAGAGTTGGAAGGGGTCTTGAAGATCATCCAGTTCCAACCCCCCTGCCATGGGCAGGGACACCTCCCACTAGACCAGGCTGCTCAAAGCCCCATCCAACCTGGCCTTGAACACTTCCAGTGATGGGGCATCCACAACTTCTCTGGGCAACCTGTTCCAGTGCCGCAACACACCCAGAGTAAATAATTTCTTCCTAATATCTAATCTAGATCTACCCTCTTTCAGTTTAAAAGCATTAGCCGCCGTCTTATTGCTACACTCCCTGATAAAGAGTCCCTCCCCATCTTTCCTATAGGCCTCTCAGTACTGAAAGACTGCTATAGGGTCTGCCTGGAGCCTTCTCTTCTCCAGGCTGATAACAAAATGCTACTAACAAAAGAGGAGGAGAAAGAGGCTGGGCTGTTTGTATCCTGGGTACATACATCTGGCTGTGAATTTTTCAACCTTTTAGGAAAAAAAATCTTCACAATGAATACAACATTCCACGCTGACATTTTAAAAAGTTTTTCCCCATACAAGTAATTCTAGAAATCTGAGATAAACTTCACAAAATGAAAAAAAAAAAAAAAGAAAATATTTCTGAAATATAAATGGAAAGCATGACTCAGACCAGTGAGTGTTTTTCTGTTTGTGTGTAGCTGTTAATTCATGAAAACTTTTAAGATTTTAGCTGTTCATCACCATTGCATATATTAAAAACTTCCTCACAGTTGGAAGTTCATTGTGTGTTCTTACACTGGATGTCATCCACTGTGTTTTAGTCTACGTGTAATAAGAGAAATGTGTTCATGAAAAAGCTTCACACACATTTTTAGAGCACAGATCTTACCATAAACAAACAAAAGATGCATTATCACATAAAAATGCAAATATGATAAATTTTATTTTTTTTCTGTTGAGCAATTTGAAGTTTGGCTCTCAAGAGCCATTAAGTATGGCTACAACTGATTTGGAAAAAAAATAATATCAAGATAAAAGCTAAAAAATATATTTTGGTGATATTTTTAAACTGAGGCATTAACTAACATGACTAACAAGTTTCTATGAAAATAATAAGACTTGTATAAATTATAGATGTCAACTTTCTATAAGGTAATAGCTCTCACAGGGTGATATTAACACATATATAGTCCATAGTTTCATCAGCCTCTTCAGAGCCAGTATAGACTCTACGTCCAGTTGACAGAGGCTGCCGTTGCACCAAATGCCTAATCAAAAACAATTAAACTGTGAGCATAAATGTGAATGAATACATAGGTTCACTGCCTGTTTAACTACCTGCTTTGATTTCAACATTTTTTTTTAATCAAACTACAAAGCAAATAAATCTGCTTTTAAAATATACAGTAAAACCATATCCACCAATGTCATTCTCTTATGAAACACCCCACGATTCTTGGATTAAAACCAAAACATTGGCTACTTCATCAAATATGGAAGTTTTTTCCGAATTAAGACATGTAATTTAGGCATCTAATTGTCAGTGTCTATATGTGAGCTAGATGTTTAAGCTGCCTTTATCATCTATGAACACCTACAACACGTGGCCGATTGAGCCTAGAGAGTTCATTCTAACATGGGCACAAATGCTTCTTCACTCATGTAAGTTTCTGAATTGCCACTAAATTTTGACCAGCAAGCAGAAAGAAGGAAGCAAAATTTTTAAAAAGATACTGCAAAACATGTATCCTTAACATAAGACTCATGATAAAGTTCTGCATGGCAAAAATGGCATGAGAGTTAACAGATAACAAGACAGAGAAAAATTTAAACCTTTCACAGTATTCTTCCTATAATCCATTAAAAACAATAATCTCACAACAGGATTTAGACAAGGATTTTTATGAAGCTTAAAAATTAATGTTTCGTAGATCTGGTTTGGTACCGATCATTTTATTACCATCCGTCTTAAATACACCAATTTTTTCTTATATCCAGGTCTGTTTCCATTTTGCTACCAAAATTTTGTAAGAATATATTAAAAAAGAAATCTATGATAATGAACCACATCAAAATAGAAGTTCTGGGAAAGTAAAACTTACTCCTTCATTCCATTGACAAGATTATAACTCTAATTTTTTAAGAGAACTAAAAAAAAAGAAATAAATAAAGAACTAAAATAAAAGTATGAATTGCACATCTCAGAGCTATGTGGAAATGATTTTTCACATGTATCTCTTGTGATATAAAGCACAAATTAACTTCTCTTTTGGAATTATTCAAATTCTCACAAATAAATTATAAAGCATATATACAGACTTCCAAGAATGAAGACTTTGAAACTGCTCAACTTAACTTTTCCAAAAGAAACAAAGAAGTTAGATCAACAACTTTAGAGCTCTTGCAAGTTAAACACATCTCACCAGACATAATAATACCTCTGTTTATTTGTCATTTTAAGATTACATCTACTTTCCTAATAATTATCACCTATTTTCCTAATAATTATAGTCTTACAAATTGCAGTGCTTCAAGAAAGCATCAGGTCAGCTTACACAAAACAATCTGATACAGTTGTTCTCATCTATTTGAGTGAAATGACAGTTTACATCAACATATAAAGAAAAATCACATCTTGATCAAAATATTAATTTGGATTACTAGAATGTCTAGTAGATGTTCCTAAATCATCTAGCAGTCAAAAATTATTTACTTCACTAGATTTCACAATTACAGTAGTCTTTTGCAGCTTTATTATTACTAAAGCATACATACTACTTTCCTCCAAAAAACTTTTAAATAGCAGGTAGGAGACAACAGAGATCTTGACATTAACTTATCTATAAGATGAGATTACAAGTGATGATACCTCAGAAAATATAAGAGTCCATAAAGAATTAGGACTATTTAACGGTATTATGTTTAAACCATGGAATGTTAAGATAATGTGCAGGCAAAGTATGTTCCCCTCTGTTTCTGCAGTTTCTTACTGGGAAAAAGGTTATTATCCTATTGGCAAAGATTAACTAATCAAAATAACTTTTAGGACCTGCTGGTTTTCCAAACCTCATAACAACAGATTTGTGCAATTTTTTTGATGCATGAAATAAATACTAACTACAGTCTAGTTTAAACCTTCCAAAGGGAAAGTACTTACAAAATTGGACCAACTACCAGAAAACGTTCCCTCAGAAAGACAAAAATAAAGACTGTGTCTCCATGCCCAAAATCAATGATCCTTCACATCTCTTTGCTTTGAAATTAAGACTAAAAAACAAAGAATTTTGCAGGATTACAAACTAGCTTTCTAAAATATAAAGTTCTTTACACAGCAACATGCCAAAGAATGTTGACAGCTTCCCAAATGGCTAACTAGAGATTTCTCTTGTTCATTTGTGTATTTTGATGCATAGCTGACATTACCTGGCATAGTTTTCCCACTTATGTCAGCATTCATGACAGCAGTAAAAACAAAGAAAATAAACAAATAAAAAAGAGGCATTAAAGTGAAATACTGAGGGGTGGGACTGCTACTTCAAATAATTCTAGAAAGTGCCTCCTTATCAATATCTGATTTACATACCTCAAAACAAGGAATAGTTATACATCTATTTCATTTAGACCTTTCAAATAATTCAGCGTTTTAAGGATTTTGACTACAGCTGGAGTAGACACTCAAATATTAATACAGGGACATTCAAATCTGGCTGAAGGCTTCACCAGCAATTGGCAAGAAGCCATCGATTTACACGCTATTTAATAAAGCTGAAGAAAGTCAGAGATACCATTTTAAGCACTTACAAAGCTGCAACTCACAAGGTATCTCCTGTCCCTCAAGGCAATGGTACATCTTAAATTGAATGACTTTGTCGCAGATTAAGAGGGAACTTTGCCTGCCAGGTGTAAGTCTCCAAAGGCTAGACTCTCATATTGAACACACAGATGAGGATCACACTGCACAACTCCACACAGAGCACTCAACAACAGCTGTGGTGAACGCAGACAGTGAATAAGATATTGATAATTTGGAGCCTAAGCATTTCATCCTATTTTAATAAGTGGATGGTTACTTTTGCACAGCCACAACTGAAAATAGAGACCTTCCTCAGCATCAGTACGGGACTAACAAGAAATAAACAGAAGTAGGATTCAAAAATTCTCATGCTACTGGATTTTTTGCTAGGTGCCAAAAAGTAAAGCATCACTGATATAGCACACAGTAAAAGACATGTAGGATTATTACACATATCCGAGACATCTTTTTAACATTTTGATCTGTAACCCCGATTTATTTTTCCCATTGCATTGCAAATAATTACCTGCCAAAATGTCAGTGTTCCGTGCAGCTATTGTTTTCACTTTTATTATTCCTGATTCAGCAGCCTGTAAGAGAAAGAAAATAAGTAGTTTAGATGCTATTTCCTACATCAATATCTGGAAAGAAATAAGCATACCTATAATAAATAAAAGTGTATAGTCTCAGAGCAAAAACATTTTTACGGTGTTTTCAGTAAGCAGAGCTAGTGCAGAAGTGAAATCTGTAGCTTCTGGAATTCCCTTCCAGAATTCCACAGGAAGGGGTATATTCTGAGGTTTAGAATTTTCAGAAAACACAATTTTTATTTTATTACTTTTCAGTCTATGAATACTGAGAAAAATCTCCAGTAAACATAAAAACAACTTCAAACTGTGAAACAACTACCACAACATATAATCTGTCACATTCATCAGATTGAAATACTGAAGAAACTGAGAATATCAGTAATTACATCAATGCTTAATATTTGGCACTTAAGCAATGAAGTCCAGTTGACAAACTGGATGTGATACACAAAACTTGAATATTCATCACTGTTCTTCCAATTGGGTAGCAGTATTTTCTGTTTGACAGATAACTTTTACTAACAACGAGTATCAGAACAGAAGTGATTTTCCCATGGATTTTGTATCCTGAATTCCCTATACAAATTATCCCAGGGCAGTACCATGAAGAAACCTTCCTAACAACACTCTCCAATCTTCCTGACATGCCGAACAATCCACACAAACAGTTCCTCCCCTTTCCCCGGAAGTCCGACCGTAAGACCAACAGCATTCTCCCCTCCCTCGTGCACCCCTGCAGCGGGACAACAAGCACTTCTCTCTTCAATTGTCCACAAACACCTCCCCGCAGAAATCACTAAAGTCATGTTCTCTAATGAAATCAAGCCACACTGAAAACATCACACTGAGGCTTCGTATTTCAAAATCATGATTTCTGTCAAGTTTTGTGTAAAAAGTGCAAAAACACATTGCAAATTTCCATTTTTTAATTCCCTTAAACTTCTGGAAACAATTAAAAGAATCACATTCTATACACCATGCACCAAAACAAATGCAACAGGTTTTCCCAAGCAACAGGACACAAATTGCTGGAAAATACTCTTTGAAAGTATTTTGAAATTTGAAAGTACATTTCCCCTTTTATTTCAGCTTCATATTTCTGTGTACTTCCCACACCAAACATTTCCATTTTTCCTCTGATACTACTATTTAAAGAAATGTGCCATCACTATATAAAACAGATTAGAGAAGCAGACAAGCTGTGGCAGCAGAAATATGAAAGCAACAGTACATGAAGTTCTACCAAGCAGTAATACTTCCCCTCCATCAAAACACTACTCCAACAAGATTTCCCAGAAAGTCAGGTTAAGATGACTGTATAAACTGAAAATCAAATATTTTAATCAAGAGCTTATACACTTATTTCTCAAAATAGCTATATTAGAAATGCGGAACTGAAATTTTCAACTTCCCCCCCCCCTTTTTTTTTTTTTCTTCATTTCCCAACACAAACATAGAAAGACTACCTTAGCATCATTGAAGAGATTCATGAAATTCTGGGCAATTATTTAAGCTTTGCTGAACACAGTGTTTCCGCTTTAAAAATACAGACAGAATAATATTCACAGTGCCTGAACTAACATACAAGACGCTCAAATGAGCACAAAGCGACATGCAAATATATCTTTCACATAATTAAAATAAGGAGTGCCAAATGCAGTTCTCATTTATTTTAATTACGTTAACTTAATGTGTTGAAGTGTCTAAATTTCAAGTCAATCCCCGTTCTTCTTCAGTTATAAACTGTCAGCTAATTAGGGGGAGTCTTGTCACAACAAATTGTTCCTGTTAATTAATATGAAGGATTTGTCACAGTCCAACTTCAATTATCTTCAAACTAAACCTCGTCACATCTACTAGCAATCGATTTCTTTCTTGCCAGGAGTGATGAACTCGCTCTGAATCAAGGAAATATTAAGCCTGCCCACATGCGTGACATTTGCAAACGCTGTGCACTCTGCATGAAGAAGGAAAAAATTATTTCCAACATAATGTCTCACAGTTAGTTGTCTCCATGCTAGCTTTATATAAAATAGCATGTATTTTTTTTTAAAACTAAGGTAAAACAAAACAACAGCTACTAGAAAAACAACAACAACTACTGCTCTGAATACAACAGATATTTTTTCCTCCATGAGATGTAGGAAATTCTATGATTATCTGCATTATGCTCTGGTTTCTATTTAGAATCCCAATTCAAAATGATTACAATTGAAAACTAATTACACTGCACACATCCTACCAAAAAAAAAAACCCCAATACTCCACCATATATGTAAAAAAGACCACATATTAACATTTACAAAAAATTACTTCAGTTGATCACAAATAACCAGTAGAAAAAAAAATGAGACTATAAATAGTTATCTGGCTATTCTGTTTACATCAGTGTAAAAGTGTATTTGGATTGCATCAACTTATCTGTTAATATCTCTTTCAATTTGCCAAGTTACTAAGTTTATAAATTTACATCAACTTGAAATTACTATAGCACTCTCCAGGACACTGCCCCATTAGGAAAGGATCTTATAAAAACACTAATCGAGGAGATGGCCAGCATCATACTGTGCATTTATGGGTATAAATATGATAATTTACTTCCACACAAATATAAGCCACCATGTTTTTAAAGCAGTTGTCACTTTTTAAAGTAACATTATCAGAGTTTCTCTTAGCACCGCAATTAATGAGCAAGTTATCTCTTTAATTTTAAGAGGAAGCAAATACATGTAATTCCTGTAACATAACACAGCTCAAGACTGAAACCTTCAGTCAATTAGGTTTCCTATTCTGCTACTTTTAATAACTGTGAAATGGACAGAAATAGTGTCTCAAACACACGCTTGCCATTATTTGGGTTTGTTTCATGTTCCTCCTGAAGCAACTACAGCACCCTGTTTGGTGAGGGGAAATATTGATGAAGAACAGAAATTGATCTCAGTGATAGCACATATTCAAGTCAATCTCTTCTGAAAACTTTGCCTTTAAACAAACAGCCAATAATCTCACAGCAAAATTCATCAGGACCCTCTGGGCTCAAGCACTTGCCCCATCATCTTTCTGCTTCCTTGGAACTTACCAAGTATTTGCTGATCACGTGGAAATCACCCTTCACAGAAATCAAAGTAAGGCAAATGGAGAATTTATGTACCCAAAAAAACCCAAGACACACATAGTGCCATTGCAAGTAAACTGAAAAGAAGCCTAGGCATAATATCTGCCTCCTGGTCTCGAAGTTCCTCTCCCAAGCTATGGTCTGACAACAACAGTCACAGCTTCCCAAGAACCTCACTTTAAAGCTACTGTATAGACAGATGCTCTCTGCACAAGAGACACCCGGATGTGGAAATTTGTAAAGACTCTCAGCCTCAGCTTTAAGAGTTTCTCAGATCCAAAACTCTTCCCCTCCTCACGGATTTCTCAGTCCTCAGTTCAAACAAGGAAGAACTTCCTGGCACATTAGATGCAATGTGTGCATCTTCTAACTTTTCAGAAATTTCAACCCTTGTGTAGGGCTAAAATCACTGACCAGGTACCAGACACAGGTAATGTCTGCTCAGGCACTCAGCAAGCAAAGACTTAACCCACCCTTAAGTAGAATCAACATTTTCCAACAACCAGGTAACACTGAAGTCCCAGAGCTAAATTTCTCCACGTAAAATATGTGCACACAGACTATAAAGATCTATAACTCATAAATAACATATGGAGGTATTAGGATGATTGGGGTATGCAATTCTACTACATACTAGTCAGGGCGATGTAAAGGCAAGCCACCCATATCAGCAGCAGAGCAATAAGTGCATCTAAAAGGCATCAGTTCCTCAAATCTGTCTTTTGGGGACACTGAAAGCTCTCAAGCCCAACCGCAGTGGATCAGTCTATGAAAGATACCACTATAGCTAAACTCCATGATGATGATAATCTTAACCTGGCAGCCCAAGAATGGCCACAAGGAATCATGGCATGGCGTATGCTTGAACGCATAACTGTGTAATTATTTAGTGGTTTACTTCTCACGGGCAAAGACATCATGGAGCTCTAGCGCAATGCATATAGACAGGCAAACAAGGTACCAGAGGGTGACCGCAGGGTCAGCTGGGATGTGATCCGACAGCATATCAGTTGCTCCACAGTAATCCCTACAGCCCTTACTCTGGGGTAAATGTGAAAGAGCTACCCTTCTTTCATTGAAAAACAACAACACAGTTAACTTTTCATAAGGGAGAGATGACACAAACCTCTAATCTCAAATCTCTCTCTTACCAGTGACCCTTTTCAGAAAGTGAAAAGAATACCCACTGCCTCTACCGCATCAGCAATTTTTTTAAAATTTCAAAAAGGAGTTTTTAAAAAGGTTTTAAAAAGGATCAACTGTCTGATCTTCAAAGAAACTGGTATCTCACAATTAGAACCAGAAGTCAGCACCCTTTTTTTTTTTTTTTAACCAAAAATTATACACACGCATAAAAATATTTAATGTATTAACCAGGCACGTACTAATTTCTACTAAGGGTTGATCTAACATTAAATATATTTTTCAATGAACTTCTAAATGTGATCGTATTGTTACCAAAAAGTAATAAAATTAAGAATTTTCACCACTAGTGTTCTGAATGACCATTTGTGTTTTGATTGTGTGTTCAGAGTAAATTGCTATCTCCAGAAACACCAAAATTGCTGTAAGGTTTGCAGCACTTACTACACAAGCTTTTGATTTCTCTCTTCTAAAAAGAAAAGCTTTCAGGAATGATGGTCTGTGTTGGTATATACATTACATTGTTTGCCAACCTTTTACTAAGATTGGATGAGAGTAATATATGTCATCTATGGCCACTTCCACACCTATTACGTGAAATAAAAGAGAAATTTTTTCCTATTCATCATTATCTGCCCTTCCAACTGGAACACCAACCCTATATCCAATAGTTTAGATAAGAGATCTTCCTGTCTAAAGTACAGTTTCACTTCATTGTTATTCTGGCTTGCTTTGCAAAAGCACATTCTGGACTATTACTGAACTGCTAAACTATTATTTGGAAAAGGACACACTCAGAAAAAGCTCCACACTAAATCAACCTCATGAAAGCGCTCGAGTATACCACATTTATGTGAAAAAGCACTGTACTTGCCTTCTGTATTTTTATGTTTCTCCCCAGGAGTACAATCCCTACTCAGACCTTTCTCTTTTATATATACTCATTCTACCTGTGATTTAAACTGGTGAAATGCCAGTTCTGATCTGACAGCACTGTGCAGTCTCAGGGATTTATTATATTGAATGATTTAACGTATTTGGGTTAGAGGTTGCTCACATTCTACTGGCTTGGAGCAAAGCCTACCAGCAGAGTCTCTGGGAATGGAGCACCACCCACCATAAAGGCAGATACAGGCAGGGAGTACAAAAACCAAGAACTTAAATCAACTGGACACATATAAGCCCATACATCCAAGGGCCAACGTCATTGAAAAGACACCCTCTATCACGGTCACGGTGACTGGGGAAGGTTATTGATGACTGGGGAGAAGCAAGCACCACACACATCTCAAGTGAGGGCAGGGAAGAGCTTTCGGGGCACTACAGCTTCATGTCACTCTGGGAAGGTTACGGAGCAAATCCTCCTGGAAGACACTTCTAGGTACATGCAGGACAGGAAGATTATTAGGAACAGCCAACACGAATTTAGTATGAGTCTCACCAACCCAACTACCTTCTACAATGAGATGATGGGCTGTGTGGGTAAGAGGAGAGCACTACACGCCTTATACCTTGACTATAGCAAAGCCTTTGATGACATCCGCAATTGCATCCTTATAGTCTAATTGGTGAGATAAGGATAAGTAGACAGTAAAGTGGGTGGAAGATTGATTCAAAGGGTTATTACAAATGGTATAAAGTCTAGCTGGTAACCAGTTACTGGTAGTGCTCCTCACGGATAGATACTGGGGCTAATACCATTTAACATCCTTATAGCATAGAGCCTGCAGACAAATTTAAATTCAGGGTACTGTTCAACATACTGGGGAGGAGGGCAGTGTATTCAGAGGAGCCCAGGTAGGCTGAGAAATGGACTGGTATGAACCTCATGAAGTTCAAAGGCCAATGCAAAGTCCAGCCCCATGCACCAGTACAGGCTGGGGGATGGCTTTGCAGACAGCAAAGCAGCTTTGCAGAAAATGACCCAGGGTCCTGGTGGACAACAAAATGGAAACAAGATCCAGCAACGAGCCCTTGTAACAAAGGTGGCCAACTTCATGCTGGGCTGTATTAGCAAGAACATAGGTAGCAGGTCAAGGGAAGGGAGTCGTTCACTCTCTTCGGCTCTTGTGGGACTGCTGCTGGAGCAATACATCCAGTTTTAGCCCACCCAGTGCAAGTCCAGTGGAGGTCTATCAAGAGGGTTGGGGGGATGGAGAACAATAGAGAAGGAGACGCTGTAAGAACTGCACTTGTTCAGCCTGAAGAACACAAGACTAAGAGGAGGGCTTGTTAATGTCCACAGCTTCCTAAAGGGAGGCTGTAGCGAATATGAAGCAGTTTGCAATCGCTGTTCAGACGTATACTCCATCCTGGATATATGTACAAGTAGAGAAAGAAAGAAGGGAACACTGAAAGCAATAATGCTCCTTTCAAATCACTTCATGTTCTGAAATTCCTTCAGAAGTTTCTCACTATAATTTTTCTTCCACAGAATCTTAGCTGTCATGGTAAAATAGTACTAATTTTCCCTATAAATTGAAAATTGTATTTTGGTAAACCACTTTCACCATCACAAAACCTTCACTACAAAGCCAGTTACAGTTTTCCAATTTTTTAAGTTTGGAACGTGTGATTTATTTGAATTGTTGAACAACCTAATTAACTTACTCTTTTTTAATCAAGAAATTAATATATTTGCTGCTTTTGTTTGTATTACCTTCATTTAGCATATAAGACAACAAATGGCAAACAGACCATCAGTCTCTATTCATATACAAAGTAGTTTCTTCAGCGGTTCACACTTTAGCTGAGACAGAAAGAAAACTGCTCTGGTTTATTCTACATCATGATTTACTTGTGCTCAATGAAGGAAATAAATAGTGTACATTTCTGATCCCAACAACAGGCACAACAACAGCTGAAGATACCAAACTAACTCCTGATAGACTTGACTCTACTCAAGGATGGTGCCATTCTCAATTACCAGAGCACCAATGCTTTGAGGAAAAAAAAAAAAAAAAAGCATTAACTGATTCTATTATACACTTTCTCCGCTGATTCAAGATTTATGATACTGCAGTTTTGGTAGTTTAAAAACACACAACCTTGTTCATTTCCATTTTTAGTGCAACTGTATTAGTTGGCCTCATATTAAAAGTGCTCCTTCTCTTGACAGAAGTGACTACTCCTCTGGTCTATTAATCTTCTGAAATCGTCAGTTTGCAGTATCAGCAGCCAATTCAGAATCCTGAAGGTTAATCGTCAATAATGCCAGGAAAGGTGCCAGTGTTATCTAAATTAATTCAGAGCTGTTGCCTCTGGAGGTACATCATTTAACATGAATGTGAAGGTAAAGATAATTAAATACAAATATTTTGTATCAAAGTTTTCATTTGACAAACAAAATATTACACCTCAGCTGGAAAAACCATCACACATAAATCAACAGAATAAATCAGAATGAATAACACACAAAACCTCATTATTGAGCAGCACTGATGTAGACTGAAAGAAAAAAAAAAGCTAACCAAGACTTGATACAGAAGAAACACAGCCAGTTAGCAACAAATTCTTAAGATATACTTCCACAGTCAGATAGAACCTGATGTAAATAAAATCAGATAGATTCAGGATAGAATCAGGATGTACGCTGTATTTTGTATTAGATTATATGTAAGTTATACATATACACTATATTTTACATATATAATATTAATATTTTATATATGTGTAGTGCGTGGATATCTTGAGAGACCCCATGTCTACCATTAATGAATTTCTGAGTGATCCATCAAGTACAACACTACTGATTATAAGTCACTGAAATTGAGCACTTGAATTTTCATTACATACTTTTGCACAACAATCATCATTCTACATTAAAAAAAAAAACAAACAACATCCCATTTCAGAGCTTTAGGAGATTTACACTTGAAGTTCAAACTAATTTTGCCTTCAGCTTGTTGATCAGAACAGATGGGACTAGGGAACTCCTGAGGCTTTGCCACAAATACCATATTCAGAGTCACCCAGTCAGAGACAGCAATGCCTGTTTGCCAGGCACCTGCTAAAAAGAAACAACAGTCAACAGTTTGGGCACTAGTTGAGAACTGGAGTCACCAAGAATTTCCAACTTCTGCTACAGGTTTCCTTTATAATCTTCAGGAAACCAAGGGAGGCAGATGGGGATTAAATCAGAGATTAAGATCCACAAATTTAAATATTTAGACTCCCATTACAATGGGGATTTAGTCTCTACTGAATGCGCCTTAACTCTTAAAGCCTCTCCTTAAACTAATTCAGCTGACTTGCTGGTAGGGCTCAATACAGAGGTTTAAGCTTAGGCCTCTGTATGCAAGACAACCACGTGCAGACAGTAGAAGACCTCATGCTCTTCTGGACCAGCTGCTGGAAGCCAAGGAAGAAACATTAATGTATCTCAAGTGGTAAAGATACCTAATGTGTAGGTGACAGAGTGACTCAGTCCCCTGGCAACAAGATCCTTTGAATAGCTCTATTCAGCTCTATTGACAGTATTTCCATAACAAACCGAGCCTGCACAATCAATGAAGAGAGTTTAGACACCTTAATCCTGCACTGCAACCTAACTTGAGAAGTTTACAGACAGATTGAGATACAGAAAGTTTTAGTCATTTTTTTCATTCATTAAATTGCAAGATATTACTTGATGGAGAAATTGGATCTATGTGCATGATGTGAATCATTTTTGAACACATGACATTTCTTACCAAAGACTAAAATGATTACATGAAATTTGGGATTTATAATAAATCTTGAATTAGAGCACATTTGAATAGATGACGGTCCCCTAGAAACATAACAGTACACTTTTAAAAACATAAATTTGAAAAATACTACTGTACACAGATCAATACTGAATAAAAAAACACTGTAAAAATAATGGATTCCAAATATGAAGCTAGAAGTCACGGCGATTGGTAAAGATCAGGAATTATAAAAGGAAATATTAGGGATCGCCTGTTTCAAGTTACAAGCTCACCTACGGGCTGGCAACTAAAGAATGCTACAGAACAATCTCCAGTCACATGCACAAAACACATGCTTGAGTGCAAGCTGCCTAATTATGACAATATGCATTTTACAGAGCATAGTTTCTCTATTTCAAAAGAACCTTTAAAATATTAGTTAAGTGAATACCCATTAAAGCAAACAAAAAACCTCTACGGTATTTGCATCCTTCTGAACTAAAGTTGTGAAGACCTGAAAATTTACCAACCTGGAAAGTTCAGTGTAGGATAAGTTCCCTGTAGGCTGTCAAAATTATTTAATCCATTTTATTCAAAAAAATAAAGCAGGAAACCAAAAACCTTGGTTACTCCTACAGAAAATGGTCTATGTGCAAAGGTTTGTTCTTTGCCAGGTCAATTTGGCTCATCTTTTTACCACTACAGTAGCATGAAAGCAGAGCTCTCACAAACCATTCAATGCTAGTAATGCATCAAGTAACTCAAATGCCCAAATCACATGGCATTTCAGCATGTTGTTTTCGTTTTTAGCCTTCTCTGATTTGTGTACTGCACTATATCCAACAGATTTTCTGAAATGTTGTTACTGTTACAGAACAAACAGCTGATATGCACCCTTTTTTTTAACTGTTCCTTCCAGTTGAATCCTAAAGATCGCTTTGAGATTATAAACTAAATTAACTGATCTGTATCTTTAACATATGTTTAAATTTCGCAATACATTCTCATACTTAGTTTCATACAGCTACCCAATGACATCAGCAAGGTTGCCTGAAAGGACAAGCTTCCCAACTAATGTTTTGGCATTAGCCCCACGATGTGTTCAGGATGAGCGTATCATTCCAAAATGAGAATGATTTAACCAAGGGGATGAAACTGTCATGTATGTCACTTGGTGCTGACAGGAGCAGACTCCAAAGGAAGAAATACATGAATAAAACCTGTGTTCACAGAACACAATGGATAGCCCCTCAGAAAGGGCAAATCCTATCCCTTGGCTCAGCTCTGCCTAGCCCACACCACTCCTACTGTAACTCAATAATTTAAAGTTTGCTTTATCCAGAAGTCACTCAAATCTGTATTCTTTAACTTTTACCCAAAGAATTTTGTAAGGCCTGCAAGTAGAGTTATTTATAAAAGAAGGAAAATAAGATTGCAAAGTTGGATTCTATTATCTTTCCTAGATACAGCAAATTAATTTACAATACAGTTTCAAAAATATGTCTGTATGCCAAAGGCATACACAACTCAATAAATAGCTAAACAAAAGCAATACTGCTGTTTCAAAGATCCGGAAAAGCAGCAGTACAGACAGGCTATCAAAAGCTATCTTTCACGAGTCTCAAGAGAGCACTTCAACTGACCAAAGTATTCAACGCTAAAACTGTGCTGCTCTTCCAGGCTGAGGGAAGCTGAACATTATTTCTTTTCCAGCCCTACTCTTCCAAATTACCACAGCAGCAAACATCCTAAAACATATGGAAACCTGCAATCCATTGCACAACTGCTAAGTGGAGGGCACACCCCGTCCCATGATGGGCCAAGCAGATCCTGCCATGGGAGGATGCACTCCCTGCCTGCCCTCTCCTACCAGCACAAGCGTGCCCGTAGCTGTGCAGGGAGCTGCGTAAGAGTTCATTTTTTTCGTGTGCTTTTTAAAGCTTATTTTGTTTTCACTGCTATTTAAAAGTAAAGAAAAAAAAAAAACCTGAGTCAACATAGAGACTACAAGCCTCCTAGAAAGCTGAGACTCTTAGTCTGGACCTGTGTAAACAATAATGAGTTACATACAACTGGAATTGAGGCTGAAAAGAACTTTTTGGGTATATGCATTTTCCCTTTTAACTCCATTATTTCTGCTCATTATAAGTATTTTCCTCTTGTACTTCTAAGGTTTCTTACGCAGTGAAACTATCTAACCAAATCACATGCAACTTACAGAACAATATCTTCATTCAGTAATAAGAAACAGCAGGTAACCTATTTAGCACACTAAACTATTTTCAATTTTGTGATAAGACAAAATTCTTACTCCAGCTCACTGAAGAGACCACCGCCAGCTTGCCACATACCCAGCACAGGATATCGAAACTCCAGTCACTAGGAGTTTAAGTTTATAAAGCTGTATGCGTGTGCCATGCAATTCAGTCCAGAGTTAGAAGCATTACGATGCTCTCTAGTACAGAGCAAAGCTTAGAGCCCACTATATTACAAACAACAGAATAATGATCAAGTAGTATTGTTTTCCAGAAGCAATGCCAGATTACTCAAGATAACATGAGCACTGATGCCTGTACCAGAGACTGCTTCATCCTCTGTAATTTCAAGCTCCAAAAGATGCTGTTTAATTTACACTTGCCCTGAGAGCTATCACAGCTGTGGTTTGTGTCTGTTTTTCTAACTGGAAAACAGAAATATATTGTGAAAATACCAATACATTTTTCAGTAATATCATTATTCACACATTTGCCAATATAAACAGTTTTGACATATCACCGACATAACCACCAAATCACTCTTTGGTCATAGTATATAGCTTTCATGTTTAGTATACTTCTCTAGTCAGTGATGATCTGAGGAAGTATTAAAGCGAAAAACCAACTAGCAACAGACATGGGTCTGAAGTCTAATAGTAACTGGTATTCCCCACACCCTTAAGAAAAATAAGTCTATCACGGTAGTTAATCCTCAAACATCATCAGCAACACAACTTCAAACCCACAGATTCTTTCCGCAGCTCCCATTCTCCATGCATTAAGCGGCACCACCTAGGCAAATCTTAATCGGGTATTATTTGTCACACAGAGCAAAGATGAGGCGTGGATTGCTTTGCGGCCAACAATACATTCTCCTATTTCTTAGTTAAAAGCTCTAACTAAAGGGAAGGAAGTTTGCCACATATTTGTGTCATAAATTTAACTTTGGGAGAAACTCAGTAATTTCAATGTTTCTTAACAGATTATCAAGAAGTCAGCAAAAACCTCAGAATCCACTGTTTTAAGTGACTGGACTCACAACTACATGATTTCCACATAAATGTGATCTAGTAAGAAAACTTTACAGACTCCGAAGTAGCAGAAAACATATGACATGAAAGTGCTTAAAACAGTGAAGAGTTCAAGTTCCATTTCCAATAAGGGTTTAAGACCTTACTTCTAGCTCCCAACTGAGGATAAGGTCTAAATCCCAGTCTGTGGGATCCCACAGACAGCTGTCCCCTTTTCTGCTGCATCCACCACCCTCCGCTCTGCTGCCACACCCACCCCCTCCCAAAAAAAAAAAAAAAAAAAAAAAACAAACCAAACCAAACCAAAAAAAGAAGAGATAAAGGTCTTCAGCTGTGTTATCTACCTGCCTGTTCAAAGAATCATTTAATATTGCTTTGGTCTCTCTGTACCTAATAGATATGGCATTAGTTTGTAATAACACATGCATTACAAAGATCTTAAGAAGTGAAAACTAAAACCCTATTTAATTTAAAAAACCCAACAAACCAGGGTCTATTTTTCTGATCATACTGCTTTCTAACTCCTTGAAGTATTGATTAAAACAGGATTTGCTCAAATTAATTATTTGAGCATCAAGTAGAATTGAGAACTACACTACTACTTTTATTAGCAGCAAACCTATCCGCTAAATTCATTTTGCAGAATTTTAACAGTATTAACATAAAAATCAAACAAACAGAATAGACAAATCATTTTAGAAATGGCTGACGATAACAAATAGCTGTGAGCAAAATTTTAGATTACGTCAGAAACTGGAAGGATTATTTAGAAGCAGCTTACCTTCATAAAGTACCTATCAAATCTAACAACTACAACACAGCTTTATTAATTTTGGACTAGGATTTTTTTCAATAGCTTTATCACAGTATGATAAGTTTATTAAGTGACATGGAAACATAAACATCAGCTGCAAGATAAACTCATGAATTACAACATATGTGGTAGTGATGAGGATAAGTCTAGTTACACTGCAAGTGAAAAAGTGAGAGTATGAGTAGTAGGAATTTGTTTCAAAAAGCCTGTGTTTAAACATGGTTTAAAAAGCTGGTGCTGTTCCAAATCAGCAAGAAGAACATGCCATTCCTCTGATCACTCTAGCCAAGTCTTATCACAATCAGACCAAATGCATGCGATTAAAATACCTGTTCAGCAGTTGAGATTTGACAGAAAAGGAAACCCGTTTCCTTTAAAACCAGAACAACAAAAAAATGGCTTCCAGAAGCAAGGAAGTAAGCTCGTTTCCTGCGACTGTATCATACATCCTACTGTAGGACTGCTCTCACCTCAGACCTCTCTGTAAGAGCCCAAAACTCATAGCAGAAGAGTCCCACATCTCTTTATAAACACCTTCCAGTACTATTCCATAAACCTACCCAAACTCCAAACAACTGTGAAAAACTTTGTTAAGTGTTTTTAATGAAGCTATGCAAATTGTTGTCGAGATGTAAAAGAAAACAACACATAAGTAGTCATACTTACATGAGATAAACATGCTGAACAAGTATCAAGAACGGCACACACAGTAGTTACTCTAACCGTTAGGATGACAGATATAATGAAGCATTACTAAAAATGTTAACTTAAGAACTACATTGCCCATCTCCTTTGTAGATCTTGAAGAAAGTAAACATTAACACAGTGGGGAAGCTTGTTCAGAGACCAAACAACTTACTCAGAGTCACAGAGTAATACACAGGAGCAAGTGGAAGCGGTGCCCCCGCCTCCTTCCAAAACACACACACAGATTTCTGTTCAACACACCACAACTTTTTCTTATTTACATGTGACCGCACACAAATTTCTCTGAACTGATCACAACTTTCTCATGTTTTTCTGTGACCACACGCAGTTTCTCAAACACACCAGTGTTCCTCTGCAACCTACAATCATATATAATGTGCTATGCCTACAGCATGTCGCTTCATGCCTTTTAAAACAAGCAGATTCATTAGCTTCAATTCATCTGTTCAAGTTTATAATACTTCACACAACATTAAATGTGCTATCACTTGTTTGGAACTAAAGTCATTACATACTTAATTCCTTTCTTCCAAACTGACAGAGTTTTTATCTTATTTTCCCTGCTGCTGGTTCTGCATCTTAGTCTGAGTTAATATGTTAGTATTTTTCCTCCCCCTATTGCGTAAAAAAATATTTTTTAAAAAGTGGCAAACTACTGATAGGGAAAAAGTTAAACTGACTGTGTAAACACACTAGAGGAAAAACATGGTTAAAATGTATACTTTAAATTAGATAGAAAAATTCAATTCAAGCAATCCTGCTCATCAGGACTTACTGAAGTCTCAAGCCACACACTAATTAAACCGAGGTTGGAAAAATAAAACATAACGCTCCTACTGGCATGAGTTTATTGATGGAATTTTTAAAAAGAGAGAAAAAGGTAACCTAAACCTACCTCTCCCAAGCTTCCTCGGTTGTAAACATTCCCCATGGGAAAGCCACGTAACCCCAACATGACGGGGTACGCCAGCGACCACAGGCGACCCGCGCAGTCAGGCAGACAGAGAAATAAGGAAGAAATTAAGGAATAAAGAAGGAAGGCCGACTCGGGAGCCGCGCTCCGGCGAGCCTGTGGGCTCCTTACGCGGGTGGGACACAGACCCCAAGGGAGACCTGCGAGGCCCCGCGTCCCCGGGGCGGGTTTCGGGGGAGATGCCGAGACAGCCACGCCGAACTGTGGTGCTTGTGCCCCGGGAGGAGGCTGGGGTTAAGAGGGGCTGCCCCCGTTTTGCCCCTGTCAACAGATGATCCCTCTCCCCAGCCCCCGCTCCCTGAGGTGAACTGGCCCGGGCCGCCTCCCCTCCCTCGGTACCGCACTAAAAACAACGACCCACGAGCAAACGCGACCGGCGAAACCTCGTCTCGGCGCAGACAGCGCTCGGCGACCCGCCGCCATAGAGGACGGACCTCAGCGGGAGCGGCACCGGGCTGAGGGGACGCCGTCGGCCGCCTCCGCTCCGGCGGGGCCCCGCGGCCAGGGAGGCCCCTCCGCAGCGGCGCCCACCGCCCGGCCCGCCCCGGCTCATCCCGCCCCTCACCTCCTTGACGGGGGGGAATTTTTTCCGGCACTCCAGGCTGAGGCCCCGCAGGTCTCCCTGCATGTTTTCCAGCAGCTTCTTCACGGCTTCGGGGCTGCTGGTCCCGGACATGGCGGCGCCGCCGGGCCGGGCCGGGCCGGCCCCGGGCCGGACGCTGTTCCGAGCGGGCAGGGGCAGCACCTCTCGCTCCGTGGCCCCGGCCGACACGTCTGCGCCCGACACCGGAACCCGTCAGCTCCGGCCTCGGCCCCTTCCCCGCTACCGCCGCCGCCGCCCCCTCCGCTCCCACAATCCCGGGCGACGCCAGCGCCGCGCGTCAAGGCCGCTTCCGCACACACGGCCCGGGGGCGGGGAGAGCGGCGGCCGCCGGGAGGCGGAACCCGGCCACAGCCTCCGGACCCGAGCTGGGCCGGCGCGGGAAGCGATGCCCCTTCTCCGCTGTGTCGCTGAAACCGGGCCGGCATTGAAGGGGGACGGGAGGCGGCGCTGGGGCCCAGGCCGAGGGTCAGCGCAGGTGGCCCTCCGCGGCCACCACCCGGCCGAGCGGCTGGAGGACCCCCTTCTCGCCGAGTCCGGATCCTGGGCGGGGGGGGAGGGGGTCGGCGCTGAATGAGGTTTAAAGAACGAAAAAGCGGGGCAGACTGTTACGTTTTCCTTGTGAATTGTGAAGTTCTTTGCTTTCTTCTGCAGGAGGGGAAGGTTTGTGTCCTTCGCGATCCGTGTGGGGGTGTGTGTCTGCGTCTGTGTGTGCGCGAAGTCGGGGTGAATCCTTCGTTGAGAAGTTTAGGATAAACCCAGGGCAAAAACAAGGCGGCAAGGGGGGCAGTCGGGTCCCAGGTACCCTCCTTGTCACCCGCAGCTGCTCAGTAGTGTCCCTCTGAAATCCAAAAGCTTTCCAAACAGCTGTTTTTAACCCATTTCGAAAACGGGCACCCCAACAGCGAGCATAAGATGTTCAGCCGGTGCCTTGTAGTAACGCTCCCTGCCTAACTTCAGCCACGGCGAAGGCTTCCCTCCCTTCTGGAGGACACCATTCCTCATCGAACAGTTAACATTTCACGAAGACTTTGGTCTCTGCAATAATTATTTTTCCATATTCCGGTTGCCGTAAATCCTGTACAGCTGTGGCTGCCTGCCTGTACTGCAGCATGGTTCCGTTACCCTTCCGTAAACCCAGGGAGTTGGAAAACATGGTTGAGTTTCCACAGTCTGTACTTTTTAAACTTGGGAATCTTGAAAAAAAGTTACAAAGAATGAGAACAGAGAATAATTTTTTACTGCCTTACTATTTAAAACAATTGTATTTTAAATAGTGGCTTTTCTCCAGACTTTCCTGAAAGTCTTCAGTCTTATTCGGAGAATGTTCTAAGATTTCTTTTTATCTTTCTCTGTGTGTGTGTGTCTTGTAATGAAAAAGGGAAAAGAACTTCTTGTAAATTTGAGCATCCCTACTTGTATGTTGGGGTTCATTTACTGTGAGATACATTGCAAATCATAAACAGGCTCCCACTGGCACAGCACTGTACACTGCACCCGTAGACATGAATCTTTATGGGGCAAAAAGTGCAGGATTGCTTTTTAAGTAATTTATTATTTTAAGATCTTCATTTTTACATCCTTTTCGAAGTACTGGGTGTTAACTTGACAGAACTGGATAAATGGATGTGAGTTTTTAAAACTGCGTGTAATACTGGCACAATTGAATTAGGTGGTCAAACTTTATGTGCCTTCAGACAAGGAATTAGGATTTCACCCCTATGTTGAATAAAATCAAACCCATCATTCTGCATCGTTGTTAACGCTTTCAAAATTTGTTGGTCTGTGTATTCTCAAAAGCTTTGATTTTTATATGCTTATTTAAAAAAACAAAACCCAAGACTGTTGTCTTCAGTAGAACTATTTCTGTGCTTAACCAATAAGCATTTTCCTAAGGGCTTTATCGTCTTAAATGCTTCTATTCTGGGCTTCAATCCTGATGGCAATTCACGGGCCAATCCAAATACCTTCATAAGAAACATGGATGATTTGCTAGGAGAATGAGTCAATTAATTATTGACTATGCATAGGTATTTCTTAAGTGAGCTTTAACGATTTACTTCCTCTTTGTTGTTTGGAATTTTCCACCCATTTACATAGTGAGCTGTGGGCATACTGGTACTCCCTGAATCTACTTGTCTGCCTAAACTAAAACAAGTGAAATTTCTTGTGAAATTTCAGGGTCAGTAAACTGTTTTATAACACTGCCTTTCTTACGAAAAGGGAGCAAGTGTTTTGGGTAGAATTTGTCTGAATGCGACATCTTGAGTTAAAGCATCCCACTGTCGTTATCCCTATAATCACAATGAGGAAGATGAGGAAAACTGTCATATGGCGGTATTTCCCTGTTATCGTGAGACAAGTAAGAAGAATTGAGATTAATCGCATTTAAAAGCAGCAAATTAGTATGTATTAGATTGTGCATACTAGTTTCCTGCAAATCCTACTGTTCTGTTTAACCAACAAGACTACTGTAAACATTACATTTGAATGGGGGACTACTTTTAGATTGTGAAGGCCTGATAAGTTAACTTATATGAAAAAATAGATGATGTTTTCTGTAATCAAAGCCATAGCAGTAAATTTGTCTACCCTTCCTCTCAGAGTAATGCCATCGAGTACTGAGGAAGTGGATGATTACTGTATTTGAGTAAAATTGTAAAAATGTTGAGTAAAATAACAGCTTGTTGCTGTATGAATTTTTTGACAAGGACTATGTGAAAAATTGTAAAAATATTTATGAACAGTAGTGATAAATATTTTGGAATATAAACTGTTACACCTCTTCGGAAGAAATGTTTTTTGTATTGTATTGTTTATCTTGTAATTTATACTGTTTGTGTAAAATGATGGTTTTTTGAGAAAAATCAGTTTATTTCCTGAGGTTAATTATTTTTATCATACTAGCTTGTACCTGCTGATTATCTGCCCTTTCTTATTCTGCCTATGTAGTGGCATAGAACAGGGAGCATGCTACGGCCTTTCCATATTTGTAACAGCTTGACAGCAAGCCTGCCACCTCTATTTTTTTTTTTTTTTAAACTTGTTCCTGGCTGATGTTCCACCCTTTTCACTACTCTCAATTTGCTCAGTGCTCTGTTTGGTAGATCACGAAAAAAACGACTATATGCTACTCCTCTCATAAGCAAAAAATACTAACATTCTTGATTCTTAAAATAATTTTCTCTTCTTATTACATTACAGAATCTTAGATTTAATAGTCTCTTGAGGTGCATGAAAAAAAATTTTACTGCAACTCTGCAGTTGTCTGTTGTGATGCCCAGAGTGTAGCTTTCAGTCTTCCACTGTCCGCTCTGCAGATTATTAGCACCCTGCTTTAGCTGTATCAGACAGTGCTGGAACGCAAAATTAATCTTCAAATATTGTAACAATGTATTCTGGAGAATTTCATCTGCTTCTAAGATTGAGATAATTATGACTTTTCAGTATCACATAATTTCTATTTATACATTGTGACACTTTTTGAACCAAGCAGAGCACTCTTGAATTTGGTGAGACCTGCTGTAATTCAGGATCTTAGGAAATTGGGTATTGAATTAATTTAACAAGCAACATGTCTATTAATTAAAAGGGATTTTTTAGGTTAAGTGCAGTCTCCATCTTTTCTGAAGGCCGTTCTGTGTTTGATACTTAAATCTCAGTGACTTAGTTTAAAATTTGTCCTATTTGCATACATCAATTTTTATCATTTACGTTTATCATACGTGTCGTTCCAGCTACCAGCTTTGACACTCAGTCTGCTCAGCATTGCCAGCCAAATACAGCAGGATTGCTCTTGGGTTTGGAAATTAATCATACGAGTGGTTGCAGAATTGAAATTCTGCAAGAAATTCAGATCTGCTGAATATGAGAATTGGGAACTATACACGTGCCTGAATCTCGTGTGCGTCTCTTAAAAACAAGACAATCTTTCTCACTGTTTTGATGTGAACCTTTTGTAAATGCAGCAGATTTTTGTTAGCAGTTGTTAGTTAAGCTAAACCACAGCAGTTAAACTATTTAAACTAGCCAGGATCCTTTTAAGTGGCACGGATTTGATTGTGAATGTGACTTACTGTAGTTGCATTTCATTGCAATAGATACTATTGCACGCATTCCTAACCCTGAGTAAGAGCGCTTGCCTGTCTTTTGGTGTGTTTTAAATGCCTCAGTTTCCATTCCAGTTGCTTTTGAGTCAGAAAGTGGAGCAGTGTCTGTGGACATCTCTGAGGGCACGTTTTTGACTAGCAAGCTAAAAATGCTAGTTAGCCGTTAAGCTAACTTTGTATCGCGCTGCAATTATTATATAGTTGTTTGCTTTGTTATTAAATTATGTGTTATTTTCTGATGGACAGTGGGTGATTGAAATCATTCCCTGTAGCTTTATGTCCTTAATTACCAACAAAAATGCTCATGAGACCTATTGTGATTCATTAAATTACCTCTTGGAACCAGTGTGCATGTTCGTTCCCAGTGATGTGCATCAGTCCTTTTGATTCGATTGAGCATGGGATAGCACCTGGCTGTATTAATTCCAGGTGTTTGCTCCTAGCTCTAGTCCATCCTGAGCGATGTGTGCAGATGCAGCCTTTCAGTATGAGACCAGGGTTCTGTCGCCGTGTTGTACAGGGGCAAAACTATCAGATTTCACTGTGGCAATCAATTGGTTTCATGCTGATGGGAAGAATTGTGGCTTTTCCTCTGGGTTTGCTCTACTAACACTCCTGTCTACTTCTGTAACTGATAGGAATCTATACACAGTAACAGTACTAAACTAACTTCAGGATATGAAATATCATCAATTTTGTGGTCACATAAAGATGTTTGCAGGCATCTCTGGTGTTTTTTTCCACTGAAGAGTTAAGAGTCGTGATGGAAAGAATTTTGCCTCATAGTGGATTGAACATAGACACTGATACCAAAAGGCAAAGTTAAATTTTAAATTAGAAGACAGTGAGGGATGGATTAATACAAAATACTTCCCGTAGTCCTGTATAAAAACTGATGTGTTGTATTGGTCTGCCTAAGCACAAAGAAGCCCTATGCACATGCTTTACTATGTGAATGCTTCAAAAGCTTAAATTGTGGACACAATAAATCGGGCAAGACAGTATTTCTGTTGTAGCCGCAAATGGGTTAAAAGCAGAGGTAATAACTTCCCTCTAGCACCTGGTGTTCTTTTTTTTATAGGATGGAAGCAAAACCCTTGTTTCTTTAGGATGTGGCTGTCTGAGGAAGTTAGATCTAGCAGCAAACTGAAAAATGCTTCTTTTTCCAGCAGGATCTCCCCTTCTTGTGAATTTAGCCTGTATTCCTTTTTGCATAGATGTGAGCATATGTTTACATGGTAGTACGCATTTTGTTTGTATATTTGCACGTTAATACACATTTTATTTTGTTTAGTCAACTAGAAGAGCAATCCCAGCTGCTGTCCGTCAGTGAATCATCCTCTTTGTCATTAGCAAACTGTCAGTAATTATGTCACATTATCTTTGAGGTCACTGACAAAAATGTTGAGTAGCAATGTGCAGAACGTCAGACCCAGGACACGTGCGGGGTACTCAGCAGTGATTCCCTGTTGAGTTACAGTACGATGGGTTCAGGGCCCACACACAGATCTCTCAACCAGAGGCTTAGATGCTTCCATGGCTCTTGCATAACGAGCCAGCAAAGCTGGTTTTCCAGTTTTTCCTGCTTGAACCTTGTCCAAACAGATTCTCAAAGCAGTGTTTTTTGGGGTTGGTTTGGTTTTTTTTGGCATTGCCCTTTCGAGCACTGGTAATTGAATCAGCTGAATCCGTTAACATCTTTTCTGAGAAAGAACTGCTGTCCACTGCTTGAATTAATGTATTGCTGTCTCCGAGCTGGCAGCATAACGACAGACAAACTGATACATGATATTCACAAAATCTTACCAGCAGCTCCCATACCCTTCATACTTACAGCTGAGCGCGAGTCAGGACAGATTAAATAACTTTTCCAGCTCACACAGGAAGTATGTGGCTGGCCTGGGAAACAAACCTTACTCTCTGCGTTAAACTGAATCTGCCTTTCATTCCCTTACACAATAAATAGTATTTATTCAATAATGGAATTATTATCTATTTAGGCAGCACCTGTGATTTTCCCCTGCATGGTACGTAATGACGTGCTGCGTTCATGATAACGTTTTTTTTTCTGCCAAGTGCAGGAAATACCAAAACCACGATGGAGATTTTACTTGACGGTGGTTTACAATGAAAAACCCCGGGCTGACCGTCCCTGCCACCATCTCAACAATCAGCACAGCCTGGGGGCACAGGATGGAGAAACTTCAGCGATGTTGCACTTCTGATCAGAATTTACTGCAGTCTTCATGTCTGTTGTCAGGAGTTTTGGTTCAGAAATGAAGGCAGAGATGTGCCGAAGCAAAATAATTGTGATTGTAGGCAGCATTCTTTGATCCAGAGCTCTTGCAGTGGGCAGTGGATCAGCTGCGCTCTTGGGAGAGGTCTTTTCCTGAGTATCTGATTCTGACTGCAGGATGCGTATCATAAAACTGCTCGTCAAGAATGTCAGAAATACACACTGTGCTGCAGTCTGTTTATTTTGCTGCGCTCTCATCTGTTTACCAAAAAAGGTCTCTATATCTTTTTAATCATTTCCTTTTTATCTCCTCTTCAAGCTTGTATGAAAATTATGGAAATATTTCCAGGCACCTAGTAGCCTACAGACAGTCTGCTAATTACGAAGCAGCACCAGAGAGGAGAAGGGTGTTCCCCTGTATAAAAATAATTCTATTTGGCTGCTGCAGCAGAGAGGAGAAGCCGCTGGGTGCTTCCCCCAGGTTCTGGTGAATCTTAAATCTGGCGATTTAAGATAATCATTCCAGATCGCAGCCCTGGGGCTGCCAAGTGATACCATTACTGGGGGAGAGTTTCCATTGACTGGATGGATGTTTGATCCTTTGCGTTAGGGGTGGCCTCTGTCTGTGTGGAAAGCATTGCCGTCACATCTATAAAACGCAGAAAATAATTATAAAAATAGATATGCTCACTATACTCACATAAGGCTCCGGGGATACCTTGTAGCAGCCTTCCAGTACCTAAAGGGGGCCTACAGGAAGGATGGGGAGGGACTCTTCATCAGGGAGTGTAATGATAGGACACGGGGTAACAGTTTCAAACTGAAGGAGAGTAGATTTAGATTAGACATTCAGAAGAAATTCTTTACTGTGGGGGTGGTGAGGCACTGGAACAGGTTGCCCAGGGAAGTTGTGGATGCCCCATCCCTGGAAGTGTTCAAGGCCAGGCTGGATGGGGCTTTGAGCAGCCTGGTCTAGTGGGAAGTGTCCCTGCCCATGGCAGGGGGTTCAAACTAGGTGGTCTTTAAGGTCCCTTCCAACCCGAACATTCTGTGATTCTATGATAAGTAGGATGGAGGCCAGCGCACTGTGTAGGTGTTCTTCTTCTGTCGCACTGCCACGGCAACACTGCCAGCACGACCAGCTTCATTTGTAGCTACCTCAGAGCAGCCTAGAAAAGACTCAGCGTGGCCAGGTTCTTTGGAGAGCCTCCAGCACAACTGTTCACAAAAATCACTGAAGTGTGAGGACTCCATTATTTTACAGGCAGTTCTTTTGATAAACCGTAAGGATTAAAGATTTCTTATGGAAGAGATCCTGATGAGGAGCTCTTTGGTACAGAGGCCTTGATTTACTTTATATGTTGCGCTCATCTCTGTTGCTTTATGAAGATCATAGACCTCCGCTTTCATTTAGAGGGCTTTGCCCTTGCTGTAAATATATTTGTATGGCTGCGCATGTGGCTGTGTTTATAAGCAGCAGTCTGAAAGAAATTTTGTTACTTGGGTTGAGTCAAAACAGATAAACAGAATGAAGGTACTTCTCAGGGAATTTGGAAGACGGCCAAAGAAATCTAATCCTGAAGAGCCAAACACTTTCCTTCATAGTAAAATGACTACACAGATCACTCCCACATGTGAATACGTGTTCCCGGTAAATCAGGGCTATACCATAGTATGTATCCATGTCCTGGGTCATGTGCAAGCTGGTACATCCATATCCAAGGATGCATATATGTGGGAATTTCATAGTTAATACTGGTATTTTGGAAGCATTTCTAAAAGTTGTCTTCAGTATTTCACAAATGGGAGGCCCTTTCTGGAACCCGCTCCCAGGCCATGGTGGATGAGCTTGTCCTCTTCCTCACGCCGGTGCATGGCCGTGCTCTTGGCCACCCACTGGCTGGAGCATAGGAAATTCCAGGTCGGCTGTTCCAGCTGAGAACCAAGCCCTGGAGCTGCGGAATGGATCATTAAGTGTGACTTGAAACTTGTTCAGCCAGTCTGAGACCTTATTTCCCTTTGGCAGCATGGTCATCAGGAGATTCCTCTGGCTGTTTATTTCTAGGGGCCCTACTTCCCTGCTCCAATCTTAACTAACAAAACCACGTCATGACCTAAGAAGATGTGATAAGCAATTTAATTATGAAATTAGCAGTTAACATGTACTAAGTATTGACAAATTCTTTAGCAGATGGCTGTGCTCCTGACCAGCTCAGCCGCACTTCAGTATGGGGGGGTACAAATGTCTGGTGGGTTTGAATGTCTTATTTTGTTGGAGGCAAGACCATAGAAAGCCAGGACCAGCATTACCAAAAGTTACAGTAGGGTTTCAAAACACTTGACGCTTCATGGATTTTTTTCCCTCCTTCAGGACATTTGGAGCCTTCCTTTGTAAAGATGTTCCTCAGTGCTATTAACACATGTACTGCTCTCAAGAGATTTTCCAACACCTGGACACATACATTGCAGTTTACTAGCTAATGTCTAGGTGAGGACTCACGTCAAAAAATAGTATGGCTATTCTATTACTTTCTTATTAAAAAAAAGTCCTAATAATGTGGAAGGATCACCTCCAGATTGTTTGCTTTCTAGGGGTTTTCTGTATCTTTCACTAAGAACTTAAATCCATTGCTAGGAACTAAATTACTTTTGTTTTCTTTCCCTTCAAGGCAACCCACATCTATCACAGGTTTTAATTCTCAGTCAGTTGTTAGCGAGAACCCAAGTTTTTAGCGAGTTGTTGCTAAAAAAACTTGGTTTTTTTTTAAACAAAGGACTCTGCTTTTTTTTTTAGAATGTATTGGAAATTCTCTACCACCTCCTTATTAGTATCCTGCAGCTACTTTCTCATTACATTCATCTTTTCTATTCGTGCAGCAAAGGCTTTTCCATAGTCCTGCCCTTGTCTTAGCTGTGATTCATCATTTTTACATACCTTCGCAGTTCTGCACAATTTCTTCGTCTTCGCCATGGGTTCTGTTGCTTTTGGGTAGAGTCACATTGGATTACTTGATGTGTTTGTTCTGGAATGGAGTATGGAAATGTAAATCTTAAATCTGGTTTGTTTCCTTTTCTTTTTACCTGCACATTTGTTCACACACAGAAGTTTTGGGAAGATTTTTATTGGTTAAATAAATTAAGTTGGTATATCTATGTAGGCTTTTTATGTCACGGAAAGAGTATCTTGTCTGTCAAATGGTAATAATGTTGTCAAATGCTACTGGGAAAATGGGGACATTATAATCCATCACGATATTAAGGGAGCAATTTATGCCATAAAAATGAGCTTTCTAAATGACAATCTCAGACTGAGCATGATGTTAGCCGAACAGAAATCCAAAGATTATAGAGAGAGGATAACCAAAGCCTTCCCATAGTAAGTAGTTCTACAAACTTTTTTGATTTCTCTCTTAATCTTTGCCACCTGATCTGAAAAATATTACAGAAATGTCTAAGGTTACATTTCCTGAAGACAACTTCTAAGGCATTATTTCCTATACCAAAAATCAACATGTACATCTAATTTCCTCCAATTGTGTAAAAATAAGTGAATTCAACAATTCAGGATATCTTATGAAGTTAGTTCTGCTGTCCCCATCCCATCACTTGATGGTGATTATTGTGTATTATAGGCATCAGAAATCTGAATATTTTTCTTATGCTTGATCAAAACATTTCCATTGACTTTGTTGCCCAACTGCAGTTCATTAATCTAAAATGTTCACGACGTGTTTTTTAAATTCAGAATTTGGAAAGCAAAAAAGAAAAAAAAATAGCATATAAATTATTTTATTTTACAGTGAACCCCCAAAACATTCACATAGTGTCAGAGGCCAGAAACTCATCGGTGGCAGAGAATTTTTTAAAAGTAAAAGGTGAAACTCAAAGTGCCGTTATCGACAGTCCTGGGACACTTCTGAAAAATGTGTCTGAATGTCGGGCTCAGCTCTATGAGTTGTATTTAGGATCCATGTCGTACACGGCAAAATTATTCAGGACATCAGTCTCGCCAAATAAATAGGTTATTTAGACGCTGCATTTAATTCATAGAGCAGCTATTAGGTAATGCAAAATTAGTCAACATGACTAAGAGGTTTTATTTGATTTGGCAAATGCATCTATAGAGTAGCAATGCTGCGGCCCTGGGGTTTTTTTATGGACCTGTTCGCTTGCGATTGAATTATGTTGGGGTTTATGGAAGCTGCTCTTTCCCTATTGGAATGGGGGGAGCAGGACTCAAATCGCATCCAAATGCCTTTCCCTCTTACTCAGCAAATTGCCCAAGGAAACCAGTTCCATGTGAGCAGTCCTAAACTGTGTATTTCGTACCACTGAGAAACAAACATCTGAGCTGGCAGAAGGGATGTTCTTTGTATTTGTTTTTTAATAGGTGTAGATGAGACAGAGTTAGTAATTACTGTCCCTTCTGTTTGCAGACTTTCCCCTCAGCTGAGAGACGCTCACATTCACGCAACACCCACGGCACACTTCAGTATTTTATAGCATTGACAGATGTTGAAAACAAGCATAGCTCCTCTCAATTCTTCCCAGGCACCCTTCGCTGTGTTCTGGAAAATGCCTCGGTGTCCCCAGAGCCAGCTGCAGACGCTGTTTCAGTTGCACAATGCGTAGGTTTTAATTTTCATTTTTGAGGAACCGTGCATTTTTTCAGCAGGGCCGTGTCTGAACTGGTCATTGGGCTTTGACAGAAATTGTCATGGAAAAGCAGGGGTGCTCTTCCAGCATCACAAAGAAAGAAGGAGAAGGGAGACAGACGTGCGTTTCAGGGTAGGCGGTAACCGAAGGGAAGAATTACTTTGAGGAAGTGACAATAAATCGAAGAGGTCGTTCAGATGGGATTTGGAGTGGCTTCATGAGCTTGATTTAAGTTAGCAGTGGTGCAGGAAGGGAAGAAAAATCATACCGTTTGCTACCCTGAAACGAGCACGGGTTTTATTCCCATATTAACAATTCAGGCCTCTATCCAAAACTTTTAAGTGATTTTTAAGGGGTGCCGTTAGGTCTGAAGAGGAAGGAAGAGTCCTCTGAAAAGAACAGGGTATTTATGGATTCATAGATGTCAAAGCCGGGGCAGATGGCTCAGACTACGTCTCCATCCTGGCAGGGGAAGGGCCACTGCGTGTCCCGGCGTCCTCCCTCCTTAGCCCAGGGCCAGCATCCAGCCCAGAGTTAACTTAGCACCCACCACCTGCCTCTGCTGGGTGTTCGCTGGGGTCCTCCTTCTCCTCCTTAAAAGGTAATTGCAGAAAAGACTCCCGCACTTGTCTCTGTTTTCAGATTGTCTGGTTTCGGTTTTGAATCATTAGTTCTTTGAATTTGTCTCTCCACTCCAATACCCCCTTGCATACAGTTATTTCTCCCCCCCCCCCCCCCCTCGTTAAGGTATCGCACACAAATTGAGGCACTTCTGTGTAGTCTTTCTGAGAAAACAGTTCTTCTTCAGATCTGTTAGTGCAAACGTATTTACTCTGGGGTTGTAACTTTTTTTCTATAACGTCTCCCGGGTTACAATCTGAACTTTTAAGAGGTAGTAACTCAAATGTGTATTTTGCCAGGATTCTTCTGTATCCAAGGTCAAGTTCTTACGCCACCACTTCACGTTGGCAGCTCCTGCTGAATTGCTTGTCCACCAGCACTGCACAAGATTTAGGGCTACTTACTACTTTCCACCCTCTGTATCTACGAGCTGAATGTTTTACACACTGAATAAAAACCTTAATTTAAGACCAAGTGCCACTAACTTCTCCAGTAACACCCCTATTCCACAGTGATTTCCTAATGGAAACTATTTTGAGATTGTTGGTCAGTGCATAAACTTTGTATCAGTCAGTACTGCCTAACACTCATGTTTTGATGAGGTGATAATGAAGAGCCAAGCACTTAAATAATTCTAGGTGCACCTATATTAGAATCTTTATCAACTCTCTTTTGCAATTACTGCCCCCCCAAATAACAAAACTTACTTTTAATAAAACCATACTGATGGAATTCTTTGAGTCCTGTATCAGCTTTTGCATTATTTGGCCCAGGGTGACTGTTAATGCTACCTGGCATACAGTAACCCACGTCATTCCCTCCTTAATGGGGCAATTGGTCATAAATTTATCACATTCGGACTCTTCTGGGGCTTCCACGCTATTCCAAGATTTAATTTCTTTTCGCTGAGAGAGGTGCCTCTGCCTGCCTCAGGAACACGTGGTGCCAGCAGAGCGTGCAATGTTGGAACTAAGAAAGTGGAACTGTTTTCACACTTAGTTTACCACCCCTCAAGGAAAAAGAATTAAAAAAAGTCTCAAGACAGCAATTTGCCTGCAGACTAAGAATTTGCTTGTTCTGTCAAATATAGCTTTCATATTGTTTCACTACGCTTACAGTCATTTTATTTTTTTTGGTGAAAGTAACTAGTACTCAGAAACAATGAGATACTATGCTCTGAAATTACAGTCTGATATCAAAGAAGGCATAATTTTTGAGGAAAACTGGTTTGCCGATGAATTTCTTTCCCTGCCACACTGACTTCCTTCTGAAGAATTTCAAACTCTTAAAAAATACACTGCACTCCGTAACACAGCGCTAACTTGCTGGCAAAGCTAGAAGGGGTTGTGGCGTTCCTGTTAGCAAGGAGATGTTTCTACATCTTTTAAACTCTATCTGGATGATCCAGCTATTAGTAGGTTAAGAACATTCCTCCAAATTTAAGAACCCATATATGTGTATCTATATGTCTACCTCTGCGTTTTCAAAGGGAGAATGAAGTGTGTCAGGAGACCGAATTATCAGATATTAAAGCTCCGATCTACAAACTCCAAAGTGATACTTTGGTAAGTCAAACCAGATCCTTTGCTCCTTCCTGAGTTTTCCAAGCAAGTTCTAGGCTAACATGAATTGGGAAAATCAATGGGAGGATGACCGTCAGGGGGCTCTTTGGGTGTGTGATTCAGAGATGATCACTTCTCTAGGATTACTTCCTCTACTTATCTCTCAAGCGCTCTGATTAAAATAAGCAAGTTAAACTCACAAGCTATTTAGTACATGGCTTTGTATTGGGTTACTGTATTCCACACCTAAATGCAAGGTTTTAAGCCCAAAGCCTGTCATTTCCCCCCCACTGTATCAGTTTGTCCGATCTTAAATATATTGCCTCATTTCACCAACCATCTCAGAGTCAGTATTTTTCCATTTGAGTGATTATTGTTACAGTATTACTTTTAAAAACCAAATAATAGGTTTTTATGACAATAAACAGGTTTTTTGCAGCCTTATAAATGTTTTCACAGACAATGACAGGGAGAATCCCTTTTATACATACTATCGTCTGAAAATACTATTAATCTTATTCTGTGTTGGTCATTAAATAGCCATTTTGTAACCAATAATGTAAGTTTTAGATGAAGACTACCCATTACACAAGCACCGTGGGAAAAGAATTTGTAAGAAAATGGAAGACTAAATAAGGCCTTGAATAGCTTTATTGAAATCTGTATAAATAAACATGCGCATTTCAAATGTAAACCCAAGTGAACTCAAGTGCAGACAAAATTTTAACCTCTGTCATGCAGGAGGTTAGTTTACATTTAAAAAAAAAAAACCTCAAAGCAGCTTTAAAATACCAGGATGAAACACCAGTTTTAATATCAAGGTATAAAGCAAAGCCATGTCCAACATACCTCATTTATATCCTGGTCAAATGCAATTTTTTAAACTTTTTAATGCTAACATAAATAAATAATTTACCAAAATGTGCACTCACAGAGTGAACTTTTATTTACAATACACAATTTATAACCTATTGTATTTGATTAGTTCAAGTGAAGAACATCGTACTTTTTGCTTTTTTTCTTTTTTAAATTATTTGTTTCAACAGTGGGACACAACGCAATTCTCCAGGTAGTAGATATGTGAAGTGTGCCCCGGCACTGAAGAGCCCCTCTCAAAGGCAGTATTGTATACAAATCAACAATACATTCTTCCAACTAGATCAAAGGGAAAGCAGCAAATTAAAAAATGTTTCGAACTGTCACACTTATTTTGGCATCCTGGACCCCTGAACGTAGTCAACTAAAATCCAATTCAAAGTCTGTATGCCTTATATACTGTACAGGTTCTGACTTGAACATGCAAATGCCAATTCTCCTAATAATGAGTCACCCTTTTCAGATATGCTGTAAGGCTATGGTGAATTCCATCAGGAACACACAAAGGAAATTAACAGGCCTACCTTTAAAGTCCTTCTGTTCGTTAACAATTTAAAGGCAGGTTATATTGAAAAAATTCTCATCTAAGCCCGATACACAGTCATTACTATGGATACAGAATACTATTAACTCTGACCCTATTACAGAGTAGTTTGCAAGCTGTCAAACTACAAAAACTGGGGAGAGAGAACTTACAGCACAATTTTAAATTTTGGACTGACACCAGATTAAAATTATGCATGTTTTATAAGCAAGATAACAGGAATTATGTCTGCAGAGTAGATTCCAACAAGCAACAAAGGATACTTACATTTAATTGAAAAACTTTCTGTTAATGCAGCATGAAATCCAGAACCTGTTCCACAGCAGCAGTAAGATGAACATAATATTCTGGATGCTCAACTATATCACAAAAGGTTAAAACACCTTTTCAAGCTATTTCTTCTATTGTGACCGAATTTAAAAAAAAAAAGTTAATAAGTTAATTTTTAGGGAGAAACAAAAATTTGCTGTTTCAAGAAAACTACTGCTTCTATATTTATGACATTTTTACTTGCAGTCTGTGTGACAGCCTAAGGAACATGTACATATTCATCCAGAAACGAGACTTGGCAGTAGTATTCTTGCAGTACTAAGAAAATAAATGTCAGAAGTCCACATTAACATTTTAGTTATTAACTCACATCCAAAACAAAAGAAAACATAATCCATCAGAACAGCAGCTGAAAACTTAAAAGGGGTTTATTTGTGATTTCCTATATATAGCTTGTGAATACAAGACTGTAAATGCATTAGAGACAATTTCTGTTTAAGTTTTTATTGTTTCACTTCAAGTACTGCACATGTTAAAATGTAATAAAGATTTACATTCTGTTATCTGAAATTCCCCAGATTTTTATTCTTAATTTGGTGGGCAATTTCACTCTTTCAATAGGTATCCCCTGTAAGAAAGTCTCTTTTATGGCTTCTAGTTCTTCCATTAGTTAGTGTGCATACAATTTTCATTTTCTATATCATTATCGTTTTCATTGCTGTCTTCATCGCTTTCTAGTGGGATGCCTGTGGCAGCTGAAGCACCTTGTTTAGTTTCCCGGTCAAGAGGGAAAAAGCCAGTTCCACTGATCGTGTCCTGTCTCTGGTAGAAGAGCACATATGCTGCTTTGGACTGTAAAAGAGAGAAGTGTAATATGCTCATGAGGCTCCAGACAAAACATTCACAATCCAAGTTATCCTATTTTTTGTTTCTTCTTCCAAGTCTACAAGGTAAAATTACAAAGAAACCCAAAGCTCTCATGTAAGTTACTTTTGCGTGTTGGAGCAAACCATTTTTGTTTTGTACTGTCCTTTGAAAGAACACAAACTACTACCCACAAATTCACTACTGGAAGGTTTAGGATTTACTCTTCATTTTTCTTCCCTCAAGAAGAAAACATCATCAACCATCCCAATTTTAGAAACACAAAAGGTACTTGCCACTATTTGGTCCTCACACGCAGGGGACACACTACTGTCATCAAAGTAGTACCATTTTCCATCATCCTTATTTTTTGCAAAAGCAGTATCTAGGAGAAGAAAGTACAATGTCTAAGGACTTTGTATCTTCATAGATGTAATACAATCAGTTCCTACAGTCTGTTACTGTCAAACACCTGACATTTAACTAACTAAAACCTATTATCGCTATTTGACTCATACTGTCACACTTTTTTTTTTTTTTTTGAAGTAAAGAAAGCTTAACCAGTAACATTCCTCTTCTAAAGAGAATGTATAGTGAGAAAGGACAGTCAAAATCCCTCAATCGCTTTTTCATTGTTCTCTCTTCTTTCAAGGAGATGCACAACGTACAAAACAACAGACAAGACAAAAATCAGTTGTACGAGTACAGTAGCTCTTATGGAGCTCTGATGTTGTCTCTTTTCCAATATGCATAGCTAGAAGTATGAAAGAACCTACAATTATCCTTGAAAGCTCATTTCAAATAGATTTTTCTGTTAGAATACTTGTGAAAGCATTTCAAGGTAATGAAAAAAACCTGTCCCTCAGCCATTAAAAAATGACATTGATTCAAAGCCATCAGTACTTAAATCAAAATAAACATGGAAAGGAAGCTGACACATAGAATGATAATATTTGAAATCAACTTACAATGCCCTCCTCCCATTCCTCCATAGTGGTTGGAGACAGCGATCAAGTTGTAGCGGCAAGGCCCTGCATTGGGATTAATAAGGAACTCTGACATGTCCAAGTCACTGTTTAAAAAAAACCAAACACACACAAATAAAACAACCAAAAGAAGGTCATGTTAATAATATTTTTAACCATTTCGCATTTTGGTGGTCTTTGAGCCCTTTATTTTATATTCCTCACAAAACCCACACACACCGGACTACACTGACAGTGCATCTCTTTCGCCCTGGGAGGAGCACAACAGGAACCAGTCATCTCAGACAAAACTATTAACAGAGTTCTTTCATACTTATCTACTATTATTATTGTTCCAAGTTCATACTTTTCACCTACAAGCATTTTGTCATCAGTGTTTACTGGATCCACACGTGGAAGCTGAGAACAAAACCATTTTACATAATTGCTGGATTAAACATGTGCCCTAGTCACGCTAACTTTTACACTTCTAGCACCAAGATATTTAGGTTTCTTACTTTACTGGAAAGTCAACCAATGTATCCAACTTGTCCCTCATGTATCTGCTGTAGGAAAAGCGCTTTAGATGAACTACCAGTACAGGGGGCAGTGACCACAAGTCTAACTTCTTGGTAGCTTGCTGATGCTCTTTACAGTTTGGACAATACCTAAAAGAAAAAAAAAAAAAATCCACCAATTTTAAATAACTGCAGCCTGTATGTATGTGAGAATACATTACCATAGAGAAAGCCAGTAACATGGGAGGAACTGAATGAGCAAAAGCTGAAACACACACGTTCCATCTTCTGCCACTGATATCCCTTCCAGTTTAAAACGTGAGGGGGTAGTGTGCAAGCGTGCTCACAGTGAAGCTCGACAGCATTTTAAGCACAAATGTAGCACCCCCCATTACAGGATTCTCCTTTCCTATAGTAGTCCCTGTACCTTTAGTTAAAGCACAGCTTTCTCATATTTTATGGAAAAAGATGAAGGGTTACGAAAATACTTCAGGAAAACTGACTATATGAAAAGCCATAAATAAGAGACAACTGTGGTTCTCCCAAGTTTCAGTTTCCAAATTCATCCATCTCCTGCCCCATCCCACCTACCACTAAAACCAGATAACAGTGACTACTGGAACCTGAAAAAACTCCTTACTAAAAAAAAACTTGCCTCCTTAGTCGGCAAGTACTAAACAGGCTGTGACTTACTCATTTCTGTTCCCTGCAATGCATATTTCAGTCTTTCAAGAACTAAGGCTCAGGGTAGAAGGTAAGTAAGAACAATGCATGGAAGCAACTCTTCTGTGGTCAACACATATTCTGCATCTTGGTATCTAACTAGTAAAGATCTAAGAAAAAAGGGATGAGCCCTAATTCAAAAAGACTGCACAAGTGTCTTTACATAGCAACATCAGATGAAGACAAGAAATCAGGGTAGCCGTGAGGGCACGCTGTAATTGAAGAACTGTTTTCCCAGTTGGCTTAGAGTATCTGGAATATAAATAGCACTGGACTAGGGATGATGCGCTCTTGTAGATTAGACCTGTGAAGACCCGGCAATTGAAGAAAGAATGTGATTAATGACCTCTGGTGAGACGTATCTAGTAGCAACTGCTTGACTTCAGCACTAATTGTATTTTGTAGTTTAAATACTCTGCTTAAAATGTGCTGCAAAAATGGAAGCGCTTCACCATACCTGAGTTATATGGTATCTCAAATAGTGTCTCCAGTGTTGTATAATCTATCCAACTCAGAAAAAAATAAGAACTTGTAAGTCAGCCCTCTCCTCTGCCCAAATACAGAAGGATCTCTGGTGACAAAGTTTGGAAGTCATCAACACTTTTGAGTATTTACAAAAGAAAAAGTGTCAGACCCTCTTTTCAAACTTAATTCTGAGCTTGAGGTGTTGACAAAAGATTCTTATCTGCTAGAAGATTCCTGGACAAGAAGGATCTTATGGGACATAATTGTGAATATTCAGATATGTTTCCAAATCATAATTTGGAAGAACCATGAATCAGAATAAAAGTCTCTGCCAAAAACTTAATGGTTGGAACATGAATTTGACAGGTCCTACTCACTACAGACATCCCCTATCCCACAAGCCTGTTGTTTAAGCGCATCCCTATTTCATATATCAATGCAAGGCAAATTACTTCGGTATGCATCCACCTTTCTAATCTCAGAAGGGAATATTTGTTTAAACCACTGTGTTGGATTTGGCACAGTATTATTGATTCACTGCGGACCACGGTTTACAGACTAGAATACCTTATGGATCTACTCTTCCTCCTAATTCTGAATGCAGTTGTTCTCTCCCATACAAATACAACCTTCTCTATATAGTTAACAATTTTAGTTAAGCAATGCATCAAAACAGAAAAAATTTTGAGAATTTTACACTACGCTTGAAATGACAAGATTCAAAATACCATTAAGAAACCAATTAGGTATCTCTGTTAATGTTCAAGTGTGGTTTTGATTACTTTTTGAGAAATACAGCATAGAACATAATTTTCATTTTTTGTCCTTACCAAGGGTCTTCAGCACCTAGTTTTTCCTTTGTTGTGAACAGCTCAATGCAGTCTTTTAATTTCACAAAAGGCTTTTTGGGAGGCTTATATTCCACACTTTCATGTTTTTCAAAATCCTAAAGAGAAGTATTTCTTGAGTTAAGAGAACAAATGAAACAAAACTCATTTTAGTGATGTCGTCTTACTATAAACAGTAACTACAAAGCTCCTATATATGGAAAAACTGATCAGAAACCATTCAAGCAAAAAGTTTTCATGGCTTCAGATTTACTTCCAAATTAGTAAGCCTCCGATTTGCTAATTTCTTAGATGTGTAAATGAAGTTTATTTATGACAACAGATTTACTACAAAAAAAATGTAAAAAAAAAAGAAGAGATACTAGCTTCGTTTTGTGAAGATTTACAATCTCTTATGTCACATTAATTAAGCTGTATTTTTCACATTTAAGTTTTATTAGTGCTGGAAAGTGGAGCAACATAAACAGCTTACCTCTGCTGCACTATCATCAAAATATCTCTTCTTCAATTCAGGATCCCAATCCAAAGCAAGGAAAGATCTTTCTAAGATTAAAAACATGTCTTCTCTTAATATTATTTCTTGCTTTACATGAAATTGTATTAACTTTGGGCACTCTTCAAAATGAATTTAACAATGCTAGCATGAATTTAAGATGAAAAATTCCGCATTTCTAAGACTTAATTACAGTAATTAATTAATTATTTATACAGAATTTACAATTGGAAAAAAAGATCTATCAAATAGCACACAGAGAGAATGAAACACTATTCTATGGAACTGGAGTCAGAAAAAAGTATCAGAATGAAACATTGCCCGACCTGTTCCCCATGACTTACCATCAAGCCTAGGTTGCCTATCATCAAATCTAATATGCCTGGTATCATCTTTGATGTAGTTTATGTCAGTATTGCCTAAATTATTGAACTGGAATGTAAACAATCGCTTTTTGTGTCCCGTGAGTGGTTGACCTTTGCAAGTATCCTCAGTACACAATCCATTTTCAGAGTCATTGTCACCTCCAACTGAGTCTTCTGACTGGCTGTTTTCATTCTCTGAAGGAAGCTCCTGATCCTGGCTGGATTCATCATCTTGTTCATCTGTTTCCATTTCACCTGAAACAATCGTAAGAATAAGGAGGGAGGGATGAGCCATAGAATAACAATAACTGAAAGACACTACAGAATTAACTTCAGTTTCAAATTGAGCACAAAACACTAAACAAGTTTAGATATTCCAGTCTTACTTGGAGATCCTTCTTCATGTATTCCATTTGGGCCATTACCATTGATACCATGGTCCTTACAGCAATGTAGGGATCCTTCAGTGTCTTCACTTTCAGTACATGTTTTTACATATCGGCTAAATATGACAAATTAAAGCAACAGTTAGAATCAATGGATTTAAATATTTACACTGTTCAAGCCAGATAATTAGATGGTTATAACAAATCCTGCACTCCTGATTTATTCAGGATTAGTAGTTTTATTGCCTAACACGTCTACTGTTACGGGCACATCTGAAATTCTGCTTGTCTATGATCTTACGTGTTTGGCAGTTACTTGATTTTATACAACTTGATCCTTGGTATTAGTCTCTGTCCAGAAACCACTTCTTTAACTGTTCATTAACCGTATTTTTTACACAGGAAAAAAAAGTGGGTTCACTTACAGAGGAAGTTACATCAACAGAAAATGAAGCATAAATTTAAATTGGAGGTTATATGATTCTAATTTCTTCCACATAATGACACGTATTACAGTCTAGTTTCAGAAAGTGTCCACCATGTTGTTTCACAACATAAATTAGTATATAAATTTGTATAGTAGATACAGGAGGTATAACCATAGCAGAATAATTGGCAAAGCATTTCCATTTTACCAAGCCCTAACAAACAGCTATGTATACAGCAGGATTAATTCCCCTGAACTGACAATACAGATTGACTCTCTGCTGTCTTCTCAAATAATTTCTGGATGACGTCATGCTAATAAAAAATCAAATTAAAAACCATACTAGTTCACATTTCAAGTGGCTAAATTTTTAGAGTTAATATATTTAACAGAAAGCAAATAAAAGACTAAGTACTCAAATCTAATCAGTTTGTTAGCAATGCATGTAAAAGTAAGTGCCTACTGATTCCAACTATTAGCACTATTCATAACAAATGTGTTTTTCTTTAAACAATAACCTTACCACATTCTTAGCAGCAGCAGGTTATACAGTTTATCTTCCGTATTGTTTCTAGGCACTGCTATGAGAAAAGGTTGACCAAACAGTGAAGAACCACTATGGCTGTAGCTAGTGTGCCTGCACTTTTCCCTTAAACAAACAGGAATTATAACTTGCTCTGTATCTTCTGTTCTATTGATAGCAATTTCAAATCTAGAAGAAAAACAATCAGAAACAGAAAAGACAACTGTCATTTAAAAGGCTACAAAGGGGAAAAATTAAAAAATAATAACCCCTCCAAGATTTGTCTTTATCTTATAATTAGGTTTCAATCTTTTGCAAATAACTAAACAAACTGCAAAGGGACATGAAGTTTGTTATCTCTACTTACACATAAATGTCATCACGTTCCATAATACTACTTAGATTTTCATCCATGCCAAATATCCTGTGGAACCTGTGATTGTATATATCAGTAACAATCATCTAAAAAGAAAACAGAGCATACATCATTAAATCAGGTCCAATATGTGTTAAACTGTTCATTGTTGTACTTCATAGAAGAAATCACTCTTACCTTATCTGCAGCAACACCAGACAAAGACGCCAATGCTGTGCAAAGATCCAATATATTGCCAATTTTGGGAACAACCACTTTGTACTAAAAAAAACCCCAAACAACTGTCACTTTAATTTCTTGAGAGAACAAACGTGCATGAGAAAAAACCCAAACAACTTATCATATATTCAGCATACTTCATGTACTTCTTTCAGATTCTCGAACTTAAGGTATAAAGTATGTAAATCAACTAACACAAATTCTGACAGCTGCTGAAAATGTAGTAGTAACCTTCACAACTTCACTCATACAAACACACACACTTTGAATAGTATATTTGTTAGTTTATACAATGCTTTTTAATGTTATTTTACTTTCTCCATAAAAAGACTAACCGCACCAATTACTTAGATTTATATTTCAACAACACCTACTTAAATAAGTATTTAAATAGTATGCATGCTATTGACTGGATTCTTAAATTTGCAATACAACACAAGTTGTTTACAAAGTATTGCTGGGGAAAAAAAAGCAATGTTTTTTCTATCCAGTGGTAATAGATAAAGACTGAATTCTAATTTCACATGCAGAGAGAGAGCCTGATGATTAACAGTTAAAGAAAACCTCTCTTTGGCTTCCCTTAGTGCAGTACACCTGCAGTTTGTAATGAAACTCCACACAGGACTATTATGATAAATAAAGACAGGATTAATTAGAAATAAAGTATTGTAACTATGTAATTAATTGCCAAGTACAGCATGTGTTTGGTATCTCCGTAAGTCTTATAGCTAGACTCACAAAAGCTCTACAGAACTTGTACACTTCCCGAACTCTATTCATTTCTGCCTAACCATATCACATGTCATACAGGGTCATCTTCAACTACTGTGTCCCTTGTGCAAACCTGTTCTCACAAATAATTAAATTTCTAGCAGGCTCATTTCCCACTAGTTAATACACGTCCTTTATCTTTGACTTCCCTAACTCATATTGCCTTTGAGAACACCCCCTGTTTCCCCCCACTTTCCTTCTTATAGTACTCTGATTTCAGACATTAAAGCCTTTTTCAAGTCTGCCTAACTGCTTGTGTCTTATTTATTTCACCTATCCTTGCTTAGCCCATAAGGTACAGCTAGAACCATTTAATCATGATTTTGTTACCATAACCTATGTACATTGTTTCATGCCATTCTAAGGTGTATAATACCATCCTTCCTAAAAAAGGCAAAAGAGATACTCATTAAAAAGAAATCTCATCTGATTTTTTTTCTTTTGACTATTAAGTGATAGCACAGAAGAATTCAGGACTACCTGATATATTTAGTCATGGGGTTTTTTTGCACCACTTCTACCAGTATTTGCCTTCTGAGGCTAGGGACTTCAGCTAAGAAACTGAGAAATTAAGTCTGGATTAAGTGTATAAATACTTTTTTTATAAGCATACAAATTCATTATAGCAACCCTAGAATAAAAAATGAGGACAGCATACATTTTAAAGATTAAGAAGCCTTATTAACACAACCATAAAGAAATTACCAATATCTTCCTTGAAACTGGTAGAAATCTAAGAAGGTATGTATAGTCTTCCTCAGGCTTTCTAAGTATGACTCCAGAATACATACCAGAAAACTAAAGCTTGTTGGATTTGCTACTGTACTTATAAATTTAAAAAATGTAAAGGAACTCAAGGGATTGAAAGGAATTGTTAATGCTATATGAATCAGGAATTTTGTACATAAACTAAGAGGCTTACCTGCATAGGCTTTGCAAGTGGATCCATTCTAACTAAATAAACTTCCAAAGTGCGTTCTTTTTTCATGGGTAATGGAAGTGTCAAGTAACAAAAGGGATCAAAGGTTACAGATATCTTAGCACATTCAGGACAAACTAGGGTGGATTTAAAAAGGCCATGAAATATATCTACAATGATGGAATCATTTCTTTTTAAATGGTTTTCCCAGGCTTCTTCAGCAACCACCTGTAATTAAAGCACGACTTGGGTTATGAGAAAGTAGTAGGAAATGAATAGTGAGAATTATTAGTAAGAGCACTTGATAGAACATTCTCAGTTACCACCTGAACATAGAAATCTCAATCCAAAGGACCCTGTAAGATATGTTATTATTAGCAGGATCACAGGTTAAAAGACGTTTGCTTTTTCTAGGACAGAGATTCTGTCAGTCTTATTACATAGTCTGAGAGAGACTTCAAGTGGCTTGGGGCAAGACAAAAGCAAATAAAACTAAAAATTCCACCTGAAGTAACTCACACTCATAACAAAAGAAATTGTCTATCTGCTTGTAGCTCAATGCTAGAAGAGTTTCCCTAAAGTAAGAGTACCAGAGAGAGACAGAATGCTGCATCCTGAGGATATAAGAATAAAAGAACAATAGAATGGAAATCTCCAACTGAACTCAACACTGAATTGAACATAAAGGTCTTAACACCCTTCCACGCTCCCAATTATCTTCCAAATAAACAGAAATTTACACAGGTACTTGAACAAGATCTCCATTTTAAGGTCTTGTCTTATTTTCTGAAATCTCTTCCAGAAAAAGCAATACGTTACCAGTGTCCCAACCTTCCAGCGCACAATCATGTGGAGGTATCTTGCAACGTATAGCCTTGAATAAAATGAAGACGACCAACAACAAAAACACTACCTTGTCTGGTCTCCCGTCTGCATCCTTTAACTGAATGTAAGGCTTTTTCCTAATGCGATTCAAATCCTCATGTAATCCATCTAACAGAAAAGCCAGTAGCTCTTGACAATCTTGTTGCTGATAACCTGAAAATTGTGGGGCAAATCGTCCCACTTGTGTCTAAAAAAAAAAAAAAAAACAAAAAACAAACAAACAAAAAACCAAATATACTGCTGGTACCTTAATTAATTCTGAGATGCTACAGCAGAAAGTTGAAAAGGTAAAATGTATAAAGTTATAAAAGATAAGCTTTTCAACAGTGACAGGAAGCCAAAACTAATTCTCAAAGACCAAAGCACTAGGACAGCTGACACTTATTTAAATATACATCCAAGTGTTTTAATAGGTAAATGAATGGACTGCATACTGATGAATATTACTTCAAATTCTTATTCTTGCATATTTCTTTAAGTTTTGTATAGTTAAACTACAAAACCAAAAATGACACTGTACATTCAGGTTAAATTCCCTACTGACCTTAAATGCTCTTGGGGTAACATAGCTGTATTTTCCTGACCACATTTGCTTGATAAGCTCTGCATAAGATTTTGCTATTTCACCTCGCATTCCTAAAGGATTGTCAAAATTCAGCTCTTCTTGGTACTTATCATTGAGGAAGTACTCTGTAAGAGGAGGTGTGTTGCTCAGACACTGTGAACAGAAGTACAAAATTTTTAGAACAGTGATTTGAATTCGTTCAAACAAAGAATGTCTGAACTTTGTTAAAGCAGCTGGGAACAAGAAAAAAAAAAAAAAAAGGTCAATTCCAGAAGCAAATAACAGATAACGGTTTTAAACCAAGACTGGCTGCAGCTATCATTACAAGTTATCCACCAATAATATTTTTCATAAGCTTTACATCAAAATTTAATATACATAGTAGTCCAGCCAACCACAGTGTGACAGGACACTTTGTATCGAGGTTCAAAATAAACAAAACAAGGCGGTTCTTGATACATGAATAGTAGCTTTATGAAACTCCTTGCTGAAACTTGTTACAGATGCACAAAGTTTACAGGGTCTCAAGGAAAGACTGCGTAGATACTTGGAAGAGAAAGCCAATAGGGCTTATTATATCAAATTACACCACATTCAGAACACCATGTGAGCAGAAAACAGTTGAAAACCGAGAGAGATTTTTTTTTTCTGGCAGGTATGGGAGGGAGGGGAAGGTGAGGATGCTTGCCCTACTCCTTCTCTTCCTAGGCACCTGCTTATAGATGCTGTTGAAGACAGCAATCTATGCTAGATGGACTAGACTTTGAATGAGAATTGGTGCAGCCCTTCCTATGTTCTTTTAAATTTTGTGAAGCTGTTTAGAGCTGGAAGTAGTTCAAGGAAAGCAAGGGCCTTGTTTTAGACCGAGATAATGACTTATCCTCTGCACCAGTTTGTCTCTTCTGTCAGCACTTAGAGACAGCAGGATGTAATCACTGAAGTACGATTTACAATTTTAGGAAGCCACTTTGAATTTTTGTGTGCTACTCCTTGCGCTTCTTTAAACAAAAACTTTCCCATCACTTGGAAATGATCCTCATGCCATGCCTTAGCAAATAGATTTAGCAAAGTTTCTTCATTAAATATTATAAGCCTTTCTGCATTCTTTCTTCTATTAAAGATTTCAAGAAAGGTCAAGTATTTAATCAGTCTCACCTGCCTCTCTGCAAATAAAGGGAATAACAGAAAATTTTACCTTCATATACGCTACTGCATAAGATGCAGCAATTGAGACTGGAAGAATTACAACTTACAACTTTATTGAGCGAGGCAAAAAAAGTTATTCCTATTTCTACCTATCATACCCATGTAACATCACAAAGCAAAACCAGTCATAATGCTGTAGAGATGAGTTTCATGCCTGTATCACATTCCTTTCTTTTTCTGCCATCTCACCTGAACCTTTCATGAGCTGTCAACACTGCAAAAATATCCTGATATTACAGACTCTTTTGGACACCGAGGGTTGAAGAAAGCTCATTTTTTTCTCTTGCGACATGGCAAAGAGCTTTTATTCCTAGTAGTGGTGATCCCAAGCTGCCCCTGCCCCCCACCTCACAGATGTGTGTTGTCAGTTCTGAACTGATCCATGCAGGTAAGAGGAGAAACAGTTGGTCTCTCAAATCCAAACAGAAGTGGTCAATCAGAGTTTTCGTAAGAAACTAACCATAAATAAAGCTACACTTTAGGTAAAATTGCATGTTCAATCTGAGTGATGTGACAAACCCTACTGCCCAAAGATCTGTCCCTTCTCTGCTGACCCCCATCTGACTGCACAATAAAAACATTAATGTCACTAAACTGTCAAAAAAATATTCTTCCTCCCCACTTTTCCTCAGGATTACTTTTGGTCTCTTTTAGGAAATCAAATCAGTTCAGTTGATCAGCTTAGCATCAGGAATGTCCAGAACAAGGAACTAAATAGTGCAAAATAGTAAATTTTTCTACACGTTCTTAGTCAAGCACTACACAATGTGCTTAGAGTGTATTGTTTCACCAAAACATGAATTTATCTTTTCCTAGTTTTCACCTGATAAATTAGTTTTGTCACTTTCTCAGAATATTAATTTATATTTGTATGTATAAGTCAAGAAGATCACTACAGATAATTTCTATTTTTCCTTATAACAATGTCCACATTCCAACATAAGATGACACTGATGGTAGTACTGGAATGCACAAGTATCTATCTGAACATGGCAACTTCTGAGATATAGAGCTGACATCTTTTCTAAAAAATCAGATGCCACAACTTTTTTAAAAGTAGCTGCTAAAGGAACTAATACAGTTGGCCACATACCCACTGACCTTTTCAATGTAACTGACAAAGCTAAATAATTACAAATGTTGTTTACATCTTGAAAATGCTGATCATGATTAAAACCACAGGGGAAAAAAGCATCCAGAAGCCTGGATGTTTGGAGCCTTTGAAAGGAAGCCTACATTCTTACTTTCTCAGGATGTGGTAGGTTATCAAGGAACCTTATGGAAAGCATAAATAAAAAAAAAAAAACAACAAAAAAACAACCCCGAACTATTAGAACCAAGACAATCTACTAGACAGCAAAGTCATCAGATTTATGTGCCCTGTTCAACCTACTGTTTTTTTGTTTGTTTTAAAACACAGACATAGGTAAACTAACAAGTATACCCACAGATGAAGAGTAATAGAATACAAAAAAGCTAAACAAATACAATACAACTACAGAAAACAGTCTGTGAACTAAAGAGGTAACAGAATGGCACTTCATTTCAGCTACTGCAGTCTCCACAAGTTTCCTTTAACCAACAAAACTCCTGTGAAGTGCTCAGTCGCTGAACCTAAACTGGTTGTTTAGCTAAAGGATCATGGGAAAAGATGTAACAGAATGTAGAAACTCCAAGACCAGCTATGAGACAAACCACAGAAGAGAAGGATCAGTCTTCAGCACGACAAAGTTTAACACTGAAATTATAGTTCCATGTTACATGTTCATTACTTGGAAGAAAAGGAAAAAAAAATATTTTTCTGTAGCAGAGCAATCCGTGGATAACAACTGTTTATGTAATCAGTATCAAAGGATCATAATCAATCTCCAAGAAAATTAGTCAAACAATATGACTGGATGAAACAATGCTTCACACAATTTGTGCATCAACTGCATTATGCAACACTGCGTGCGCTGCTGACTTACATACACATGCGTACAAACACCCTGGACGAATTCTAAACCATTGAGTCAAAAAGGAGACCTAATCACCTGTAAAGACACATACAGTCTACTGTTTCTAGAGCACAGCTGTAACTAGTAGGGTGTGGGAGGCATTAAGATGCATAGGAAAATGAACAATAAATAATCTTCATTTTTAGTGCCTTATACATATACACACCAATGCTGTAGCCTCACTGGAATACTGTAATTCCAATACGAGATTATGATCTTGTTTAGCAAGTCTACCTGTCCTATGAAACCTTAATATAGGTGGAAACATAGTAATAAAAATAGTCATGTTGTACTTCTCTAAATCCACATAATTTAAGTAAGGGAAAACTCTGTTGAAAGACTTTGCAAGGACTCTGATTGACAAAAAGAAAATAAAATGAATGAAGAAAGAGGGCCACCAAGACAGACAGTGGCCTGGGAGCACTTGCCCTGTGAGAAAAGGCTGAAGCATGGGAGCTTGTTCAGCCTGCAGAAGAGGCTGTTTCAGAAAGACCCATCACAGCCTTCTAGTACCTACAGGGAAGTTAAGGAGAAGATGGAACCAGGCTCTCCACAGTGGTACGACAAAAAAACAATGGGATAAGCTAAAACAAGAGAGGTTAAGGATATAAGGAAAGAAGTTTTCACTGTAAGAACAGTCAAGCAGTGGAGCTGGGAGGCCGCACAGCCTTGGAGGTTTTCAAGACCCAACTGGATAAAGCCCTGGGCAACGTGGTCTGACCTCAGAGCTGACCTTCCCTTTGAGCAGGAGGTTGCACCAGAAACCTCCTGAAGTTCTTTCTAATCCAAATTGTTCTATGATCCTATGGTAACAATGAAACACTTATTCACATCCCATAAGGGATGTTACATAGAAATAATGATAAAAATAACATTTCAAAGCAAAGAAAACATCATTACCTATTATGCCAGTGAACTGGGGAAATGAGAAGCAGACAATACAACCATGAAATGGAGCTAAAAATTGAGTGTTCCTATAAGTATCTTCAGCTGTTCTTCAGCTGTCCTACTTAAAAACAATTTTAAGCAAGGGACATTGAAATTTTGTATTTCAGCCTTCCAATAAAAGACCAAAAGCCGACTGACTGAAAGATCCCATAGGAGAAAAAATTAATTACTTTACAGTTGTCTATCCTACTTTTGTCTGAAGCACTTTGTGTGAGACGTGGTGAAAAGTACTCAGCTAATATGCCCCTTAAACCCAAACTCCGTATGCCAATGGCAACTGAAACAGAGCACTAAAAACTGGATCATTTCAGGTTTCAGTGAAAGATGTTATGTTTTGTCCGGATAAACTCACAGCCATAAGTAACTGTACAGGGAATGCATATCAGCTGTCTAAAGAAGGAAAACTGTTGAAATACCGCATTACAAAGCTCTCAACAGCTGCTGTTCGAAAGTCAAGTATATATATTCACACTGATGGAAAAAACAAAACTGAAAATGGGAGGGGGAGAAGTGAAAAGTGTTTTCAATTAAAACATTTGCTTTCATTCTTCTCCTATTTTTGAATCACAAAATTAAAACTTTGTGAACTCTCAGGTTTTCACTGCAAAAGAAAAAAAACATAGTTTCCTACAGAGCTCTACTCACTAGTATCCCACCAAAAAGGCAAAGCAATACTTAGGAAACATCCACAGGTGGCAGCACAGCAATGCTTCAGGAGATTCATATTTTATGTTTTTTTTAGCTTTGAACATAGCCGTGTACATAAGTAAATGTGAATAAAACATCTACTTGCCAAATACTTTTTTTTTTTCTTGATACGGGTTCAAGCATTCATAATAATGTTTTCATAAAGTCCACAAGCTCCCTTTTGTCTTTCCTGTTTTATTTAATGCTCAGATCTGCAAAAGCAGACATTTAGGCCTTAATAATAAAAGTCAAGCCTTAGGTGTTAGCACTGAAATAAATTAAAATTAGATACATGGAATACTCCTCCAAAAGACTCTGAAAAATCTATACAAAAGTTCCAATACAACAAAAAATGAAATAATATTGAATTACTGCCTTTTAAAATAAACGGTGATAAGACAACAGCACTCGGGGAGAAATACAATAGTATCTTAACCTTCTTGGCCTTATTCCTACTCAGCTTGCAGCTGTCTGTGGTACCGCAGAGGATTTTACCCAGTTCTTCACCATCTCTCCTCTAGTCGTCTTGTGAAAGCCCCTCCTTGGAAAAGCAAAGTCTCTACAATAATCACTTAGAAGGATGAAGAGGCAAGCCTAACCTTACCTGTAGATTGACGAACTATTAATGAACTGGCAACAAGATTTAAGAAACTGCCAGGATTATCACATTTCTACCTAGTATGGTTACAGTACAAAATCCTTCAGACAAGTTTGTCAGACTCTGGACAGCAAGATGTGCAACGAACTGGCCCTCTTCTTCAAGGAACACAGGACAAAGATCCGAGATACACCCATCTGGTATATCAGTCCCTCCTCCCAGTTTTGTGTCATCTCTAATCTTGCTGAGGGTGCACTCTGTTCCATCATCCATGTAAAAGCCTAGAGCACCCAATATTCCCAAGCAGAATTCCCCAGTCTGCCATCCACATACTATTCGGGGGCCACCCCTTCATTGCTTCAGAGATTAGACAAGATCAAACGTGTTCAGAGTGCTTTGGCCATAGGCACTACACCTCTAGCCAGAATAGTCCAAAGTTACTCTGTTAACAGTAGGAGATGACATTTCACTGCACTGATTTTCCATTAATTTATGCCTTCAGCATAATTGGAAATAAGATAAAGTCAATTGGTGGCAAGGAGGAAGAAGACAGTAGAACTTGCAGTCTGTGAGACTGCAGTCTGTGTGTTAAGAACATGACACACTTCCACTAAAAAGCACTTTCGTCGATTTCTTAGAGAACATGAAACTCTGAACAATACCTTCTTTGAGTGATACAGAAGGTGGAACTGAAAGATACTTTACACTTCCTTGCTAAGAAAGCTGGCAAATAATGCATTTGGAAATACACACCATCAAGGACATACTAAAGGTATCATGCCAAACTAAAAGCTGCACTGCTCAATAAACACCTAATTTTCTTACCCAAAGCACTGTCTTGTGAATCAGCAAAATTGTATTTATTAATTTACACTACAGTTTCTCAGAACTTATTTGAACACTTGATTCCATAGATATAACTGAAAAGCAATGAAGTCAAAGCAGACATGATTTAGAACGCAGACCTCAATTAAATCCAGTTAACATCATTTTACATTTTTTTTATGACTGCTTTAATTACAAAACACAAGTTCCAGAACTAAACAAAGCCAAATTAAACTACTAGTTCATTCTGATCATTAATTAATCTATCACTGCAGCTTCCACTTAAAAGGATTAAGGGTTTTTTTGTCTTGATAAGAGTAACACTAGGTATACTAGTATTTCTCTTGCAATCACAACAAAGAAACAAGCTATTACATTCCTGTAAAATATCTCATCCATGAAATAGCAGCTATTCAAAGGGGAAAGGTTGAAAGGAAATATGTCCAAAGGTTCCCTGCATGTTAACCTGTGCAATAAAAGTACATAATAATTAGTTTGAAATAAATGCCCACTAATGCACCAGTTATCTACTTTTTGACACTTGAGCACTACAATCTGTACTCAAGTGCATCTCAAAATGAAAAAGTATTTTTCATGACATGCATGCATGGCAATCATTACAAAAAAGCAAAGAATCCCACGTAAGGGTTCACTCATGTAGAATGCTGGTCAAATCTCTTTCTGACATTGATCACTGTGCACGACACAGGGGAAACAATGAATGCAGCTATGTAAAACAACTTTTCTAGTATACCAATATAGATATATTATTTCTTCACTTTTAATCCTACTCTGCTACTTAATGGAGTCTCTTAATATTAGTTTCCAAACATGACCAAATGTAACAAGATATTAGCTTCCAAGTAATAAGACAAGCTCATTTTATCCTAAAGTACGTACCTGAATTGCTGAATTCATGAAACATGTATTCCCCAAGTTACTCAGGCCACATAGGCCTGGCTGCTCATTGTGTCTTCCTGGCTCTGAATAATCATAATTCTTATAAGCAGTATATGATGGGAGACAATAGTTTGAATTTTTCACACTGTAAAAAAACAAAACATCTTTCAAAACGTAAACATGTACTCTATAGTACTTTAATACATACAAGTACTTTATAAGCTTAAATGATTAAAGATGTTAAAGCAACTTCTGTGAACAAGAAAGAATTTTAAAGAAGTATTTAACTAATGTAATAACATTAATTTCAAAGTCATCAAAATCTAATGTACTGCAATAACTGTAATTATTATATCCCTACCCCTTTTTGATAGGAGCAGCTTCACAGCTTACTCTATCCTTCATTGCTCCATCAAATTTAATACACTCAGACTTTAGACACCACCAGCAGCAATCAATCATTTACGTCCCTTTTGCATCCTGCTACTGCAAGAGTGAGGTCGGTGGGAATGGGAATGCAGAGTTACAGGTGAAAGCTGAGATTTCCAAGGCCACTGTGGCATAGCTGCCTCACTGCATCAGAGAGTCTATTTATAGCTTCCCTGCTAGGACAGCACAATCCAGCATGCAAATGCAGGAAAGCCTTGAGAGGCAAAAGAATGCGCAAAATGCCTTGCAACAACTTCATTATAAATTGCTATGATGCATCTGTTTGGAGAAACTGGAGAAGACCGAAACAGGTAAAATGGTAAGACTTAAGGCAATTTGTTTCCAGATGAAATCATGCAAATACTAAATTCAGAATAACCCTCAAAACAGTAAAGTAAGCATATCCAAGAACACTAGAAAGGCAAAAGAATCTTCTAAGAGAATGCTCTGTAATATTACAGATGTTAGAAAAAAACCAACCAACCAGAAAGGTTAAACTCTTTCTTAAACTCTTTCAGGCACTAACTGTAGTGAAACCTGCGTGATAGTAGCTTTGGCTAAAGTTCAAGAGTATTTCTGCAGTTACTAAGCATTATTCACATTAGATGCAACTTGAACAAAAATGTGAAACTTGGTTGCTAAGAATTACAAGGAAAAATATGCAGTGCAAAGAATGAATCCTGATAAATAATTGAGATTTATAATTGTAAATGTCTGAGGATGCAAGTGCCCAATGGCACACTACAGCCATTATTCCTGAATGCTACCACACTTTACATCCAACTGAATTCCAACCGTCCCCCTCAGTGCACATTTACTCACTTTTCATGAATAACAGCTGTTTTGCTTTAATCACAAGACTTATTGAAAATTTCAAACAGAAGGGGAAGAAACTTTCTCCCTCTTCTGACAGCTTCAGAAATCTGCTTCACTGTCCATAAAGCTGCTGCTCTCAAACTTTTACATCTGATCATTTATTTTTAATAGTTGACTTTCCTAGCAATCATTCCCTCTTCCATGCACATGCATTTTCTCTGCTCTCTGGCTGGCCCCCAAACTAGCTAAGTGGCATTGGGTTTGTTGGTATTTTTCTGGGAAAAATCCCAGTAAAGTTAGTTTTGCCTGTTCAGATTAATCCTAACTTAATGCTTCACCCTAGTTTACACAAGATACTTTTTGAACTCCGGGGCCCACACAGCCTTCAAGCTTGCTTCTGTGATCAGCCCTTCCCTATCACTAGCCCCTGGTTCACCCACACAAGAGATCCCCAGGGAAAATTACCTTCCATCACCCTTTGCAGCTGCATTCCAGCTACTGCAATCAACACCAATTCCCTTAAGTTGGCAAGCTTTAGCTCCCCCAGGAAGAAAAAGCACAAGCTTTCCATTGGTGGTAAATGCAACCTCCACAATACAGCCAACCCCCTGACCCAGCTCAACAGTTCCTTCTTTTTCCTCCCTTCGCAAACTGCCACCTTAGGAGGGACACTAGAAAGCGAGGAAATGCAACTGGAGTCTTTTGGCTATTGTGCATTCACATGAAAGATTTCCTCAAATTACTTGAGTAACATCATGATAATTTAATTCAAGATAATTGTAATGCAGATAGATCCCCAGTGTTGGTTTGCTCTAAGGGACAAAGTGTCAGAGTTTACTTCTCAAAAGGGAAAGCCATTTCTGAACTCCATCTTCTGTACTGGCCCACAGAAATACATTTCAGGGGTTTAGAGAACACGGTTACCACACTCATCCCCTGAGTCAGGTTTACTTATATAGCTTTCTTTCAGGTTTCTGTGATACTTTATCAAAATGTATCAAACAAAATACAGTGCTGACTACGTGCAGGAGACTAGGAGATGTCTCTTTACAGCTTTATCAGTCTGCAAACTTAGTTTTTTCTGGAAGAATTATTTTTATTTAAATTACATTGTGCCTCTGCTTTTCATGCTTTTGAGACTGGACAAAAAATAAAGTATTAATAGTCAGTAGTAAATGGTTAACAATATAAAGCAAGCAAAGATGCAAGGCAAGTCTACATAAACTTCATTCAAACAGAAATGCCCTAGAAAAAGTAACTTGTGACAGCATGTCCCTAACCTCCATTTGCTTTTCCTGCAAAACCTTTAGAAAGTTGCCTTTATCAAAGGAACAATGCATGGAAAAGCAGAGGGGCAGTATTAGAATGGGGCGCTTAGGTAAAGGCAATAAAAGAAAGAAAACGCTCAAAAAATAATGCAAGACTTAAAAAAATTAAATCTTCAGACCCTTGAACAACTAGACAGGGTTCCTGAAGTAGTGAAAATCGTGAAGGGAGGTTTCCAAGTGAGATTTTATTATCCGTAAATCTATAAATTTTGAGTTGTATACGCCGTATGTGAAATTACTTATATGTACTGTCTATATCCTGCCTATAAACCTCAAAGCAGCTTTCAGATGATGATGAACCCAGAGCACTCATTGTGTAGTTGGAGTTCTGGGAAGCGTGGAGAAGAGAAGAGAAGTTTGGAAAAGCATCAATGGCTTTATAAGGTACACAATTTGACAGTAGTGCGCCATATACCAACAACAGGTGCTGCAAAAGGAATTTGATTTGCAAGAACGAGCTCAGAAAATTAAAAGCTTGGAACACTTATTGGGCTCTCTAATATCTCAACCACCTTAATGCACTGCCAATATGTTTTTGTTACCAGCCACTTTAACAAACCCATAATCGGGTTCCATGTCATCACACAAAGAGTACTGTCTTTGTTATCGTTCATGATCATCATCTGGAGAGCAAAATATAGCATTATAATCTATTCAAATAAAGTAAAAAAAAAAAAAAAAATTCACCTTCCTCATAGTATTTGCCTATGTGTCAGGTGCAACATGAAGAAACTGATTCTACAGGTGACGTAATTAACATTTATACTTCTTGAAATAAGCATATTGAAATATACCGAACGTGAACAAAGCTGCCAACTGGCCGTCTTCTGATAAGCTGACACTACTGAATGATGAAGCAAGTCATTTTAGGAGCCTGAAACAATGGTTACAAGTGATGAAAATGAAACAACTTCTCTCTTAATTCCCCAAGCAAATTCCCTACTCAAATGTTTCTTATCCCTTCCCCACATAATTTAAAAAAATACCATATGTGACATGAAATGTATTGCTTTATAACAGCAATAAACAAGAAATTCCAGTAAGACCTAAATGATGCGTGTCTCTCCCTGCTCTTCTGAATCCACTAATACATATTATGCTAATCCTCCTATGTTACTCTTTCAACAAGATCACCTGTAAAGGCAAAAGAACATCAATGATCAATTATTTGGAATCCTCAATTCCATCAAGTGTAAACTCACATCTACAGAAATGAAGGCTTTGGACCTGGTAAAATTTGTGCAAGCTATTTCTATTATGACTAGCTCACCACAAAATTAAGTATTTATCAATTTGAGGCTTACTATTACTCAGAACACTTCCTGGATTAGACAAGTATTACCAAAATGTGTATCATATAAAGAAACATGATACTTTCAAGAGTTTTAACATAATTTGTACTCTATAGCCGAGCTATAATAATTGCAAAACCAGGCTTGCAATGACTAACATTTATCACTATTACTACACACAACCTGTTGTTTGCTTTTTCTGCCTTACAAATCAGCTTTGTCAGCTAAAATTATCTTCAAAACAAATGCTGGTATTTCTTTTAGAGTCACAGCATCTCATGTCCATATGGAGGAGCCAGTGGATCCCGGAAAGCCACAAATGTATGATTTGTGCTACTCTGCTAAAGATAACGTGCAATGTAAGAGACAATAAGGCAGAAACATGAAAATAAATTCCAGGCAAAGCTGACATAATTTGTTAATTAAGAAAGCAGTGAAAAGAAGATACCATTAACTAATGGAAAAGAAGTGCTTTCCTAGACAAGGAGATATTTGCAGGAAAAGTAGAACATAGAAACTCATCTTAACCCAGAATGCTACAATGCAATTAAATAGAGAGATTATCTTTCCATTTAGCTTTTGAAGCATAAAATTCCTATTGCAACAGTATATAATTTAAAGTACACAGTGTATTAATGGATATGACTTCTCTATTACTGAGCTAGTTAATCTTGAATACATATTCTGACAGAAAAGCTGCTGAAGTTTCTCCCATATTATACATTGTAGTGAATTATAAATTTGTGATTTCTTAAATAGTTATTTTAAACTCATCATAATTGGAGTATTGCATTGTAAGGATAACCATACACTTCTGCACTGAATACCTGCCTTAAATAACATCCAGATAAACAGTGTTTTGAGTTACAAGAGAAAAATGGCAGCTGTTTCATAACACTATAGAGAACATGTACCTGCTACCTGATTTACAGATGTTTAAGTTATAGTTCAGGCACTTCAAAGGACCAATTCCTTACAAAATCTGAATTTTGTATCACTTCTTTTTAAATAAGTATTTCTGTTGAAAACCTCAAATTAAAAAAAAACAAAAAACAATCCCAGAATTTTTCTTTAAGTTCTAAAAGCTCCCATTTTGCCTCCAAAATAAACCAAAAAATACAGATAAAATCAGCTAAAGCAAGTGAAGAAACTATCTTTAAAAGCTGCAAGAGCTGGCATCAGGTTTCATAAGTGCTTCCTAAAAATAACTAGAGCATCACTAGGGAGAAGCTAACATTAAAAAAAAAAAAAAAAAAAGAAAAAAAGGAAAAAACCCCCAAAAGGAAGAAAGCCTTGCTGGCTTAATTTAAAATGGTGACTCCCTAGGAAAAATTAACTGTTAAACTTTGGCTTTAGCATTACAATTGTCTTTTGCATAAGCAATGGGGGAAGGAGATATTAGTTCTCATGTGGAGGCTCAGCTCTGGGCAAGTAATTTTTCACACAATCATAGATACAATATACTGTTTATTTACTACACATTCACACATAGAGTACAATAGACTGCAGTTAAATACATGGATTTCAACTGTTTAACAGTGAGAGTTGGGGCTACTCACAATTGGTAGAAGCACAAGTGACACTTCACCCCTTAGGAAAAATCACTTCTGATAAATGCAGTATTTAACTGGAAGATATTGTATAAGATATTTAATATTTATGTCACCTTTTTAATATTTATTAACATCTTCATGTTTGATCACAAAATGCATGTTTGGAAAAATATTTTAAATTTGAATGAAATGTAAGAATAAGCCTCTTTGATTCCTCCCAGCTTGCGTTAAAGATGAGTGCTCTCTGGTTTCAAGCATTTGAAAGATGCTCCATTATTTGTTAAAGTGAAATAATTCCACATCTTTCTATATTCACCAACTTTTTTTACAGTTGTGGTCAACAAAAAAAAGTTTACACACCACAAAGTTGGCCACTGGAATATGAAAGCTCTTCTTTTAGAGTTTTATCACATTCTTAATTAAACTTCTGATTTGGAACATAACAGAGAAAACCCTTAAAAGCAGGAAGCCTCTTTTACTAAGCTGCTGCTCATTGCAATATTCAAGCACGCCTATCAGAATGATCTCTCTCAAATCTTCTAGCACTATGACACAGAAGTTAAGTTGCTGATAATTAATCAATGGCTACAATCACTATGACAACCACTACAGCTAAAACAATTCAGCTGTAGTGGTACCAAACGAATGTGTGATGTCACGTATGCTGCTATAATACCTTAGCATCAACAAATAAGGGAAAACCTGACCACCATAGATGCAAGTACTTTATACTCTTTTTGTTGTCCATCTAAATTCAGGCAGGATAACAACAACAACAACAATGTCTTTTTAGCATGATAAACTCTAAATGAAGTCTTTTCTTACAATGCTCAACATTCTTTCTAGTGTCTCTTCTATTAAGGACTAAGAGTTACCCAACATCTTTAACTGCGTTTCAATTCCTGGTATCATGCTTTACAATACCTACACTATGAAACAGTGACCATTAACAATTAACAATCCAAATATTGTAAAACAAATCAAAATCCTTAATCTAGGAGCTACGAAACATCGAAATTTGTTTATGTCACACTGGGGTGATTAAATTAAATAATGTTTTAAGGTACATTGCTTACTTTCTGTTGTTCATGTTGTTATAATTATTTGATAGAGATGGAGAGATCTTTGGTAAAGTTGAAAAATTGGATGCACCTGGGGACCTTTAAAAATATGAAAATGATAAATTAGATAAAAATGCTGAGATATTAAAAACTATGAAAGAAAGCTAATAAATGAACAATGCATATAAACAAGCATGGAAAAGAAATATTTTTTAAAAAGTGGGCAAAGCACTAAAAATACCAAGGACACGCAGCCCTCGGAATCCATCTTTTAAAACTTTGAAATGCTGCACGGTACTTTAAACTTTCATCTCGTGTTGAAGAAATAGAATCATAAGAAACAAAAAGCAAGGAAACAAACAAAAAAAAAAATCACAGACCACTGTGCTAAAAAAATTATTTTCAGTTTATAGTATGACTATAGATATTTTGATGTTCCAAAACCTAGAATGTAAAATTTCTAACATGGAAATGTTATGAATTCTTCATTTAACTGTATATGGATGTTGAGACGAGATACAAAAATTATTAAGATACATACTTCAAGGTTAGTTTAAAAGCAGCATGAAAGCATTTCATTAAAATTGTCTTATTAATAGTGTTGAAAAAATCCAGGATATTATGCACAATACTAAATAACCTTTAATTCTTTTTTTTTTTGCCAAAAGTAATAGCATTATCACTCATCCCCACTGTTTAAGACTATTTTTAAAAATAACAATATTGATAATTTTAATCGCAAAGACCCTCTGAATGTAACAAATAAAATATAGAGCTATTTTGCAGTGTATTTTTCTTTTTCTGATCAAATTTCACAGATAACCACGGAAAAGGCTCTGAATACTCAAAGAAATTTAGGAACCTTCATATTTTTGTGGTCCTTTTGCAACTCCAACTGGTTTGCAAAAAGCTCCAGCTGTCCTTGGAAAGCTTTGAAATACACATCACAATCTTAAGAGAAGAAATTCTGCATGCTCAGGATTTTTTTAAGCACCTTTCAAGAACTAAACTCTGCAAAAAGATAAACATTTTTACACAGGGAATTTTCCCAAGTGTATTCATAGAATCATAGAATCGTTTAGGTTGGAAAAGACCTTTAAGATCATTGAGTCCAACTGTTAACCTCACACTACCAAGTCCACCACTGAACCATGTCCCGAAACACCACATCTACGTGTCTTTTAAAATATCTCCAGGGATAGTGACGCAACCACCTCCCTGGGCAGCCTGTTCCAATGGCTTCACAACTGTTTTGATGAATAAATTTCCTATTATCCAATGTAAACCTCCCCTGGCACAACTTGAGGCTGTTTCCTCTTGTGCTATCACTTGTTACTCGGGAGAAGAGACCGACCCCCACCTCGCTACAACCTCCTTTCAGGTAGTTGTAGAGAGCGATAAGGTCCCCCCTCAGCCTCCTTTTCTCCAGGCTAAACAACCCCAGTGCCCTCAGCCGCTCCTCATAAGACTTGTGCTCCAGACCCCTCACCAGCTTCGTCGTCCTTCTCTGGACATGCTCCAGCACCTCAATGTCTTTCTTGTAGTGAGGGGCCCAAAACTGAACACAGTATTGGAGATTTGCTTTCACCAGTGCTGAGTACAAGGTTCCCCCCCCGTATTAGGGAAGATCACTTCCCTAGTCCTGCTGGCCACACTATTTCTAATACAAGCCAAGATGCTACTGGCCTTCTTGGCCATCTGGGCACACTGCTGGCTCATATTCAGCTGGCAGTCGACCAACACCCCCAGGTCCTTTTCTGCCAGGCAGCTTTCCAGCCACTCTTCCCCAAGCCTGTAGTGCTGCATGGGGTTGTTGTGACCCAAATGCAGGACCCGGCACTTGGCCTTGTTGAACCTCATACCATTGGCCTCGGCCCATCAACCCAAGGGTGCACTTGACTCCCTCGTCCAGATAAAGATATTAAAGAGAACAGGCCCCAATACTGAGCCCTGGCGGACACCACCAGTGACCAGCTGTCAATATTTTCAAATTTATTTTCAACTTTTTATTAATAAACCTTTTCCAAAAGAAAAGATATATCACTATGTGAAGAAAATGTTATTTAATTTTTAAAATATTCTCACCAACATTCATAAAGCTTTCCTGTAGATTTTATCAATCTAAATCCTCCTTGAATATTATCTTCAAAGAATTAAAATACACAGACTATGTCCACAAGAAAGGTGTAAGACTGAAGCAAGTTTAACCCCACTTAAGTTCAAGACAAAAGTTAATTTATGCACATTCATACATGCAATTATTTTAGATGCTATTTAAACTGAGTCACTTTGAACTGAAATTGAACTTTTCAAAACAAATCTGAATTTTTTTACATAATTTAAACCAAATTCAAATGCAATACAGTTTTAAATTAAAAACCTCAATGTATAATTGTTGTCTAAAAACTAAAAGAAACCAGAATACACTACGTAAATAAGGGGCTGCTTTGCACTGAAAACTAAAAAGTTGTTAATTTGTTTCTTACAGAAGATGACTATCAGTAGTTTTATTCTTTGATAGCATTTCCAATCAAATACAAATGCTGATAACATGTAAAAGAGTAAGAGATTCCTACTACTCTGAGGTGTGCAGCCTTTCTGTTTGCCTACAGCTACTTACATTGCTAAACCCTGGGTACAGAGAAGAACAGAATTCATTCACAGCTCTTACAAGCTTTTAATACATTTCAATACTTGTGGGAAAACTTCGTAACAACATTGGCAGAAATCCCGCCCCATTTAAAACAAAAAAATAAGATGAAAACAAGGATAATAAAACACCCTTAAAAAGCAGTAAGTGCCAAGGCTGAATGTATTGCCATATGTATTCTGCCTTTAAAATTGTGTAAAAAGAATGACCAAAAGTATCTACTTGTAAAACAACTGCAATGACTTAGGAATCTCCTACAAAAAAAATGAGTAATCAAATGTGCAACAAAAACTCAATTATGTTTTAAGTGCAAGGTTCTAAGACAAAGTATATGACCTTTTAGCAGTATACTATCTTGAGCGTGTATTAATGTCCAAAGAATACAGTTACTTGCTTGACAAAAATAATAAATTTAAAACACTGGTTGTAAAAAAACCAATAATCACTAAAGGGCCTTGTTTCTCATATACAGAAGAGTAAACCAAACCCTCAACATAGCTGGAAAAACACCAGGAACTATGTAACAGGTAACTTTTTATAACAGGTAACTTTTCATGGTCTAACAAATGTAACCCACAAAATTATTTATTATATTTTAACAGTCCAACAAAAGACAGGTTAGAACTCAGACTTTACTGTAGTGATACATAAGACCATGGGACCAGACGGGGTGCATCAAATGCTGATGTTCCTGTGATAGGAGTCTTGTTTATTTTTGAAAAATCCTGGCTACTGGGAGACGTTCCTGAAGATTGAAAGAGAGCAAATGGCACTCATGCCTTCAAGCGGGCAAGAGAGATCTGGGAAACTGCTGGCTAGTCCTCCTCATCTCAATCACGCAGAAGGTGATGAAGCGACTAATCCTGGAACCCACTTCCGGACATATAAAGGACAAGAAGGTGACGAGGACTAGTCAGCATGGATTTACAAAATGGAAATGTTGCTTAGTCAGCCTGATAGCCTTCTATGATGAGACTACTAGCTTGGCAGATGGGGGGGGAGCAATGGATGTTGTTTATCTCAACCTCAGTATAGATTTTGACATTGTGTCCTCTAACAAGCAGAAGACATGGGTTTTTAAGTGTGCAGTGAAATGGACTGAAAACGAGCTGTATGGTTGAGCCCAGATGATTCTGACCACCAGCACAAAGTCCAGTTGGAGGCCACTCACTAGTGGTATGCTCCAGGGGTCAACACTAGGTCCCATACTCTCTAACATCTTTATTAATGACCAGATCATCAGGACAGAGTGCACCCTCAGCAAGATTAGAGATAACACAAAACTAGAACAGGCTGATACACCAGATGAGTATGCTGCCATTCAGAGCAACCTCAACAGGCTGGAGAAATGGGCAGACAGGAACCTCATGAAGTTCCTTCAAAGGAAATGCAAAGGCCTGTACCTGGGGAAAAATAACCCCAGCCACCAGTACACACTGGGGCAGGGGAGGGGGCAGGTGCCCAGATGAAAAGCAGCTTGGCAGAGAAGCACCTGGGGTCCTGCTGGACAAAAAGCTGAACATGAGCCAGCAATGTGTCCTTGGGCCAAAAAACAACCTTGTGGGCTGCATTGGGAAAGGCATTGCCAGCAGGTCAAGGGAGATGATCCTTCCCCTCCACTCAGCACTGGCGAGACACCCCTGGAATGCTGGGTTCACTTCTGGGCTCCCTGGTACCAGAGAGACGGGGACATACTAGAGCAAGTCCAGTAAGAGACCACAAAAGTGATCAAGGGCTTGCAGCACCTGACCTATATGAAGAGACAGAGAGAGCTGGGACTATTCAGCCTGGAGACGAGAAGGCTCCAGGGCAATCTTATCAATGTGCATAAATACCCAATGGGAGGGAATGAAGAAGATGGAGCAAGTCTCTTCTCAGTGTTGCCCACTGAAAGGACAAAAGGCCATGGGTATAAACTGAAATACATGAAATTCCACCTGAACATAAGATGATGTTCAACAACAACAACAAAAAAAGAAAGTGGGGGAAAAAAAAAAAGTAATAAACTGTCACCTTATTTACAGTGAGGGTGGTCAAAAATTGGAACAGTCTGACCGGAGTGGCTGTGCAGCCTGCATCCCTGGAGACTAAAGATGTGCCTGGACGTGGTCCTAGGCAACCTGCTCCAGCTTCCCCTGCTTTGAGTAGGGCAACTGGATGAGATTACCTTGAGAGGTCCTTCCATTCTTAAGGACTCTGATTCTGCAATGGTGTGGTTATAATCAGGCTAACATATAATTTAGTATCTTAAAGCAAGTTTTAGTATATTTAACTTACTTTCATTTAGAATATTCTCTTCGTACAAAAACCAACTAATTTGGCTAATCACACTTCTTTGGGGGGTGTGCATGAAAAGTTGATATTTTAACATTCAGCAATCAAAAAAATCTTTAATGTTCAGGGCATGCATTTGTTAAGAGTTTGTCAACCCTGCATTAACTGATATTAATGAACATGTTTGTTAAACTAACTTGAAAACATCTGTTGTACATTACCAATGTTTAATGTTTACCCAGAGGGGTTCAGACACATGGTTACCACAATCTGACAAGTTATTATGCATCAGCAAACGGCAGTCTAGCTCTTGACTGGCAGACAAGCTCTGACAGCTCTTGCTTTTACAATTTAAGACATCGGAGTAAGTCCCCAGTTAGCTCTATTCTCCATAATTATCTTTCTTCCAGCAAAGTCAGTAGAAAGGCACACCTGTCTGCATGTCAACTGCTTCAGGGGAAAAAAACCCAGATTTTAAATCTCCTGGTTAAAGATGATACTTTTCATTTCAGTAGACAAACATAGTTTTTCTTTTAGAGACTCGTGGATATTTTTTTCCTATAAAACTTGGATACACAGCACTGAATTATTTCAAAAAGGATAGTTAAGCATTTTTTATTCAGATTTCTTTATTCTTAAAAGCATTACGGGATCCAGCTCAGGAACAAATAAGAATCAAGTAAGAGCCTTTAGTGTTTTTCCAAGATAAGGTATATTCTTAACAACAAAAAAAAATTATGAAAAAACTTACCATGTGACAAATGTTGTAAGAAAACATTCATTATTATAAGGAGAAAAAAAAATATGAATGTGTATAGTCTCAAATTTTTGTATGGTCAAAAAAATAAAAATCAATGTATTCCCTTTTACATGCTAAAATTGTTAAAGTTAACAGCAGACCACCTGTAAATTATGCAAAGTAGTAAGCTAACTGATTAGGATGATTTATTCCACCGTGAAGTCTAAAAAAACTGGACCAGAATTAAATCTGATACTTTTATTATCTACACAAATGCGTATTAATAAATTAAAAATTCTTAGTTTTTTACCATGTAAGAAGTATTTTTGAAGACTAAGCTACCAAAGCAACTGGGATCTCCATGTTTGGATGAGTTTGTGACATGTATGACACTGAGGAGACAGTTATTCACAGAAAAGTTAGTATAACAAGATTTTCTGCAGAACTGCCTATTAATGCTGAGTAGTATCTATTTTGGGAGCAGATGACAGTAAAGACATTCCAAGAGAAGTGACTATGAGCTCCCTACAAAAAGCTTCACAGAAGCCAAGCTTCCTGAGCAACAAACATCCCAGTAGCTGATATAAACAGTTGATATAAACAGAACCTCTGAGAGAGCCAAAAATCCAGCTATTGCTAAGCCTGACTGACCCTCTGCACATTTTAAGAATGTACACCACATTCAGATACTTCCAGGCAAAAAACCACCCCAACTTTTTAAGCAGCAGTACAGTATGAGACAATAGCAGATATCATTCTACTTTTTTACAGCGGTTGTCACAATTACTTCCACAATTAAGTAAATTCAGAAGTTAAAAGAACAGTATACATAAAAGAAATCTAAACACTGACAAGCTTGGATATAGCGCAGAAATTCTAAGTTGCACAGCAGGGTCTCTATTCCTATATAAAAATGATCTCAAACTTGAAATAATTTTTCCCAGTTTCTTCATAAGAAGAGACAATTATTTTGATAATCAATCTATTCACTTCTACCTATTCATTATACTTTGAAGAAAAACAGAATTATAATTTTTGAAAGTGTTCCTTCCTATCCTGAGCTGAGGTCCTAATTTGGCCACTTTCAAAGTTAAGTATTTTCTTTTCTTGCAGTAGAAAAAGATGCTCACATCTCTAACATGTTTCTCATAAAAAATTGCCAAAGTTCATCACCTGTTCAGCCTGGAGAAGAGAAGGCTCCAGGGCAATCTTATCAATGAGCATAAATACCCAATGGGAGGGAATGAAGAAGATGGAGCAAGTCCCTTCTCAGTGGGGTCCACTGAAAGGAGAAGCAATGGGCACAAACTAAAACACAGGCAATTCCATTTAAATATAAGAAATTTTGTTTTACAATGAGAGTTATCAAACAGTGGTATAGGTTTTCCAGGGAGGCTGTGGAGCCTCCGTCCTTGGAGATGCTCAAAATTTGACTGGACACAATCCTGAGTATCCTGCTCGAGGTGACCCTTCTTTGAGCAGGTGGGTTAGACCAGACAATCTCCAGAGATGCGTTCCAACCACAACTATTCTGTGATCCTGTGAAAAGCGTAGCTGATTTTCTGAAATGATCCTCCCCTTTTCAAGCATTATAAACCTTTCATACTTTCCAATATTCTGTATTTTGACCTTTCTAAATATGGCATTTTATTCTCTGTCCCCAGAATTTATGTTTTCAATTTGTACTCTTTTAAACCAGTACTACTTTTAAACAAGATGCAGTCTCAGCAGGAACTGGTGCAAGACCAGTGTGTGACCAATGACAGGACTGTAGGAAGGTATCTGGACGTATACTATTTGTTATGACAAACTCCTAATACATCTTACACAGAAGACTCAAAAGCAAGCATTTGGTATTTCTACCCCTTTAAACATTTATTAGATTTTTCATAAAGTTTTAAACAGATGTAAAAACCTGTCCCCCTCACTGCTTGTTGATAGTTTCCATTTGAATCCACTAAATTTTGCAAACCTTACACTGTTACAATGCATTTGAATATCAAATTTCAAATCAATCTTTCTGATAGGTGCCAAACCTCAAAAACATATATCCCAGCTTCACAGTAATACTATTCATCCTCATTGGCTGGTTTACTTAAAGCCTCCTCTGACATGGGTATTCTCAATTATCATTTTACTTGTCTCCAGATCAAACATTTTTCCAGGAGATATTCTTTAATTTATGTACTGCTCCTGAATGCTTTCCATAAAGTGGAATGGAAATTTGGCAGAATAAAAGCAGGTACCATCACCAATAATATCCTCCTACCAAAACTTCCAAAAGAATCCGTGAGTTATCGAAATTCTTTTAACCTTCAAAATCTACATTTAAAATTTGACTCAGAATTTACATTCCTATTAGATGCTTTTTGAGGTTAGAGATCAAACTTCAAGTATTTTGCATCCCATTCTTTCTGCTCTTGCTGCTCCACATTCTCAATTCTTTGTGTCACAGCATCTTACTAAGCAAGATTATACTGCTCATACTAAGCTTAAATTGAACTCAGACTTCACTAAGCAACTTTATAGAAGCTAGTGCTCCTAATAAAAGTGCTTGAGACAAAACATCAAAGATAAAGAATTTCTGTCCTTCAAATGATAAGCAATGATACTATAAAAATGTTTTAAAACAACAGTGAACCTCAATTACATGAATACAGAATATCAAAAGGAATAAAAGGAACCAAAAAGAACCTTTTATGATAGATATGCTTGAGAATCAGACAACAAAGGGAAAAAACAGTTAACAATTTGTAAGGCTGAGATCATGTTAGTTTACTAGTAACTAGTTCCAACTGTTCTTCAAAACCAACAAAACATGATTTAGATTCTGGAAACAACATTAAAAGTTTATCCATCTAAATGAGAAAAACCACTGTACTCTCTTAATTGATGACAGCTCAACAAAGAACAAAAGCAACACGCTGGTAATGTAGACTGCAATTTACATAACGTTTATGTGTAAATATTGTGCTTTAGACATAAAAGGACAAGTTATCCATGAAAAAATATACATATAAAAAAATACTGATAATATACATATACCTATGTTCACCTAACAGATATGCTATGCTTCGAAACAGAAATCTAAACACAGTTATCTAAGTTTTACAGTTTTCTACTACGGATTTTTATTATTTATTTTTAAGTAGGATAATTTAGATCACTGGCTGAAATCAACAAAATTAAGCAACGTATATGCAGGAATTCACCATTATTGTATCACATTCTACAATGTGCAGCACTTATAATAAATAGAGTATTCGGAATATTTTCAGATAAAACATCAGAAGGTTGAGTTTCAAAGTAAAGCATCATTTTAAGAACAGTTTTGGGGTTTTTTTAAAGCAAAATAACATGTGAAAATATTTAAGTTACAGTGAATAACATGACTTAAATTCACAACTTACTTAGGAGTTGAAGGACCTCTAGGCCATGTTCCATCCTCATTCTTCTGTTCTATCACCAGTACCTACCACAAAAAGTGTAACAAGAAAACCAAAATAAAAGTACCAGTAGATTGCTTTCTGTTCCAATCTTTTTAATGGATTTGCTGACATGTGATTGAGACAGAAAAGACTGATGTCTTTTTTCTCCCTACACCTTAATTTGTGCAACTTTGGGCAAGCTGCTTAGTATTTCTAGGCCTCAACAATCCATGGATAAAATGACAAGATTTTACCCCTCAAAGAGGTCAGAAATGACCTGCAATATCTTAACAGCATCTACGAATCTATAGAAATCATACGCCTATACAACAGCCCTGTTAAGGAGGGGATATTCTTGAAGGAATTTCGCCTCTCATAAAACACAACACAGATCGGTAGGAAAAAAATCCAAACAAACCAAACCATTTTCTGCCTTGATATCCTTAAAATTATACCTGTCTGGTTACTCCTGTATTTTTTGCAAAAGCATTCAGCTAATATTAATTTTCCAATGGGACAGTTGGCTAATGAGATTAATTTCCTTCAAGCTGTTATTGGTACAAAAGAGAGCACAGAACACTCAGTCCTAAACACAGGCATCAAGTGCCATTTGAAACGCCTTTGGGTATTTGAGGTATCTGCCCTACGCTGGCAGATATGACACAGGACCTACAAAAAGCTCACGCCTTTCTGGACTGACAGCTGGGATAGCCTAGATCATCTGAAGTAGCCTAGATCATCTGAAATGGCAACTAGACTCCAATATTTAAACTGAATCTAACTCTTAATTTCCAATGCAACTAATTCTGCATAATTGCGCACTGATGTTTCAGAATGCTAATTAACTGCCATACTATGTATGTGTCTACACAGTGACATACATTCACCTATGTACTTATGCTCAAAATCTGTATAAGTCATACTGCCACTTGAAGATTTAATCACATTTTCAGTCTGAATACACTCAGACATGACATTGAAAACCAGACATCTATCATGACCTGCTTTCTATCTCGAAAAGAGCAGTCTGCTATCTTTGCTCGTGAATGTTGTAAGACAGAGATTCTGCCACGTTTTCTTCCATTGGCTCTCAGAGACTACAAAATAAAGGGAAGATTTAGACTTAAAGTTCACTGGAATCCCTTAAAGGCTCACTTCAGAAACCAATTGGTAAATTCAAAACATTAATTTACTCAATTACATACGTAGTTTAGAATTACACATTAAAAAATAACTGTTAGGTTAGGTAGACTGTAATAGTCAGAATAACTATTATTAGATTAGGAAGCTAAGCAAGAAAAATAACAACCTTGTGTGTCAGCAAGTGCAACTGACCAAACACACATGGTCTAACATGACATTTAGCATATTCAGAAACCATGGTTAAGCTCAGTTTTGGACAATATTTGTTTTGCTGAAAGTACAGATGTCACCCAGAGATCTTTTAAAGGCTATATTAGCCCATGCTCGCTTCATAGTTAATGTTTCACTGGGATAGAGGCAATTTGCAAGTTACATCTTTGACGCAAATCTTTTATGGAAGATGTGGGCTCTTCCAGCAGGACATCTGCATCGTTACAATTACCTGTGTGAGGGTTTAAGTGCGTGCAGCATGAAGCTAAAGGGCACAATAGTTCAAGCTGTTATTTTGGTGCACTGATTACTTACCTTCCATGCCATAAAAGAAAACTGAAGCACAGCATAAATACTGCTGGTAAGTAGGTTAGAGGCAAGTATTTCAAGGCAAAAGGAAATACTTTAATGTAATCTTGCCTACAATTACTGCCATCAAATTTCATCCATACAAGTTTGTAGCACAACAGCATGAACTACAGCTGTTGAAAAAACACTGAACTCTATTTGAAAACTAAAGAATCAATGCAACAATCTAAAAAATTATTCTAACGATGAAATTGTTCAATCACTTTGCATTTATATTTGTGTAGCTTTAACATCCAATATTTATTCTTTATATTAATCTGGAAAGATAAAAAAGTATCTTGTAAGAAAACCTGCCATAAAGGGATTTTAAAGTGATGACATAGTCTCACGCTAAAGCAGGTTTTCAAGCTCTTTTGTCTCTTTAAGTTCTTATGTGAAATCTTTTCATTTTTTCTTAATTTCTTTCTGAAATCTGGACAGTGGATTTTGAGTAGAAGACATTATTCTTTCAGAGTACCTAAAAAGTTCTTCAAATTTTGGGTTTCATTATAGGAACGTATCCCAGATCCTAGGTTTTACCAAATTCAAGTCAGCACTCTTCCGTTCATTTAGTTTTACTTCACCAGGAGAATTAAACTCACCTTTAATCTCAAAAATACACTCAGAGACTATTTTTATTTTGATCAATTTGCTTATAAAATCCTCTATCCCTAACACAATCTATTAGGAAGCAATTTTCATTTAAAAGAAGGAAAATTGATTTGGTACAGCTACATTTTCGTGAGCACATACATAAAGGAATATAAAAAAAGAAGTAATATTACACTGTACCTGTCCCTGGTATAAACCAGCATCCTGTATGGTACTGTCTGGTTTATTCAAAGGTTCAAAAGTATTACTCATGTATTTGTTCCACAATCTGGTCTCTTTTTCACCTGGAATATTGAAGATCTTTCTTATCTCTTTTTCGATTGTATCTGTTTTGAAAGGGAGAGAACACAAGTTTAGCATTTCACTACACAAACAGTTTAAGGCTGAAGAAAGCATCAGAATCAGCTGCTCTTTTGTTATATTCAAAATATGAATTAAACTGTGGGAATAGCCATGCAACTACATCATGTTGTATGACAAGCAGAAAGTTGCTAGTCCGCTGTCCTTTAAAATGTAAAGTCAGAGAACTATTTTATTCCCTCCTGAATCTCTTAGCAAAGCAGACCAAGTAAAAACAAGCTGATAAATAATAGATGACAGGAGGTACCCAGGTACCTACGTACTAATTTCTCAGAGTGCGGTAACACAGGAGTGTGGGTGGGTAGGGAATGATTAGAAGTGAGCCTGGCAGCAAAATCAGGTGCAGGGAGTGCAAGTCATTCTGTTCCTCTCCCTAAATCAAATCCTCTTTGGTTTTCACTCTTCTACTACCTATATCCCAGTTCAACCACAATAAATGCGCATAAACTTCAATTTACACGCTCAGTGAAATTAAAGGCTACTCTGTAAAACTGAAGTGCATAAATTTATTTTAAAAGGATGATGAAAGATTTTACATCCCTGAAAGATTTGCCATAAAAAGGTCTACCAGCTCCTACTCTACCTGACAGAAATATAATCGCTGTTACATAATTTTAAGGTAGTATAACTATGTATATAACTATGCAAAAGTAGAGTTTATTAAAGAGTTATTTAATTTTAACTAATATGTGCAGTGCTATACCATAGCTATACTTCACTTAGATTTACTTTTTTTTGTAATTAGTACACTCATAGAGCCCCATGGCAGCCAAGTCTCATAACACAGAAAACAAAACATGAGTCAAGAAATGTAGAGTTTATTCCTGATGATCACTGAAAACACAATTATAAAAATGGGCACTCTAAGCTCTTTGAGAGACATTCCCCTGAAATCTCAGGATAAAACACCTGTGTGTCAGCTCTTCCAGCACTTCCCTTGACCCGTTTTCCTTAAGATTATAATTTTCTCTTCCACTATGTTAAATATGAAAAGTCAAAATGAGACCTGAAACTTAGAAGTACCTTGTAAAAATCCAGTCATTGGCTTGCGAAATACATGACAAGTGGCCAATATAATATTTGTAGACACTGTAGGCTGAATACAATTTCCTTCTATACTAGTTAACACATATTTGAGTATGAAAGCAAGTGTTAGACTGGATCATCTGTTTCTGTAATACGGATGATATGTAGGCAAGGTAGGTGCTATAAACAAGGCAACAGGCTGTTACTTGATTTATTGACTTTTTTAAAAATATCATGTACTGTCTCCGAATCAATTCTCAACCAATGATTTCAAGTAACTATATCTGAATGTAAGAATGAATCTAGTCAGCAGCAACCTTCCAAAAAAAAAAAAAAAAAAAATCCAGATTTATCAATGACTTTTAGTAAAAGAAGGATTTACAAAAGATAATTTTTCATTATCTTATTAATACCGTGACAACTACTTATTTGAGCACAGCAGCTTGTATTCCTTGCAAGTACTAAGTTAACATTTATTATGTTAACTTTTAACATATTCCGGCTTCACTACAGAACTGTTACGAGACAGGAAGCATCAATCCTATCGGAAGAATACACATTATGTCCAAGACTCTCTGAAGAGCATGTTCCACTTGACTATTACGCCAATTTTGAGACTGTGAAACTAGGGTTCTTTTTCATACTTCCATGCACATAACCAATGCACACTTTATAATTCTTCCCCCTGCCCCCACCAAGTATCACTGAAGTGCTGCCTTATAATCTAAAGTGAAAGCACCTGTTCCAGTATAAATGAAAACATTACATTCAAATAGGTATAGTCTGAGGCATATTGTGTATGGGGTTCTCCTCTAGTAGCATTACATGCACATCCCATGTATAAGATGATTAGTACTGGGATGAAGTCTAAAAAAAACAGGAACATCTGCCTTTAAAGATGCCTCTCCCTCCATCAGCTATATAGCCACAATTTGAGACAGTTCAATTTCAGAGTTAAAGATTATGGATCCCATATAGGATATATCCTGAATTGTTAGAAATCAGGTAACTCCTCAAAAAAACCAGCTGCATGATTTAAGTAGTATTTAGCAAGATTACATGGAAGAGTCTTGACGAAATGCTGGAGAAGTTCAGTGGACCCTAATAGAAGTACAACTCGGCTCCTGAAGGCTAGTACGCTCACAAATACTGGCTAAAGGAAACTGTAGTAAAATGTTAATCTATACTATGAAACAGTAATCCCAGTTTCCTAAAGAAGGTAAAGGCTAGTCACAGATCCCAGAATAAATTGTCCTCAGGGGTGGCAAGTTTTACATTCTTGTATTCTGCAGCAAATTAAAGGGAAAGATGAATCAAAGCCATTTGCCAAGATAATTTACTAGTAAAAATCCACAAGTCAATGGAGAGTGCAGAGCGACTGGTATAATCTTATACAAAGTTTACCAGCTCAGTTTTGGAATTGTTTTATGGCATTGCAGACACAACCTGACCCTATTCGTCCATAATAGAGACTATGGACAGTCTTCTGTCATTTTGTGGTTTGTAAAACTTTTGAATAAAGGTAGAAAAGGTCTAGACATTAGACAATGACTTAATTTTATCATACTTTCATATGATTAAGACTTTTCAATGGATCATTAACTCATTTCCACTCAAGCCCTGCTGTTCTCTAGGATCAGCAACAATAACCAGACTGAAATGCTGTCAGAACTACATCTGTTGTCTAGCTCATTTTCTTTTTAGAATGAAAAAACCAGCCCCCCCCCAAAGTAAGTCAACAATCAGTCTCAAAGTTAATATACACTGACTCGAAGGAGAGAGTCCTCAATTGTAAGAGATTCCCAAGACGGTCCAAAGAACGCAACAGATGTTTCCAGTACCACCCCAAGAAAATGGCTGTCCTTATTAGGTCTGCCCTTTATAATTATTTTTTCTAACTTATTGACAAACAGCTTAGCTTAGTTTCTATTTGACTGGAAAAGCAAAGGCATTCCAGGAATAACAAACATTTGAAGACTGGTGTCTTCACAAGGTATTATACTGTGCTCAGAGTATTTAAGGTGCTCCAAAACTTTCTCTGGTAATGTGAATTAAAGAAGGTCTTGTCTTGATCTTTTGAGGCAGTAAATAATATAATCAATGATGGTAGGTGGAAAAATTAAAACTTCCTGAAAAGACCATAGTACTTTATGTCCACTCACTTCAGTGGGGCTGACACGTACAAGGAAGGGTGAAAATGAATCAAGATTCTGTAAGATTCCTCTTGCATTTTATTTATTGATATAATGAGCATCCCTGCTATGTATTTGATGAATTCCGGAACTACCTTAAATATACTTAAGGTAAGGGTACACGAAAAAAATATGAAAAAAAATATAAATCACCATCTTATTAATGGATGAGAAGAGAAAAACCTCAGGAATCAGTTATTCTTTCAATCTTAAAAGTCGTTTTAATTTTTCTAGCTCTTCTTCTAAGATACAAACTCTTTTGGATGTCATGGCTAGGATGGCCCTGCTTGGTGTTCTGTATAAGACAATTCAACTTCAGAAGGGGCACGTTTTTAAGGCTTCCAAGAGCATGTCATCCACATCTCAAGTAAGGTCAGTGTCTGGAAAGGGGCTGCTACTGAGCCTCCCTGTTTCTCATTACCCTTCATGACAATTTTCTCGTAATTGCTAAGAAAAAATGAATATACTCCCAAGTAACAACCACTCCAAAATGCCCCACTTCTGGGCAGAGAAGGAAAATATCAGAAATTCATCTGTTACCTATAAATCTAATGATACAATTAAATTCAGTATAGCTGCAAAATAGCTTGTATCTGGTCCTCAGGGAAGGATAATCTTAAATTAGTTTTTCTAAGTTTCTGGGTTTGCTTAGAGAATAATGAAGTACATCTTCCCAAGTTAAACCAGCTCTCAAAAAGGCCAATTAACATGCAACACTGAAGCCTTGTTTCAAGGACAAATTTCATAATTTTTAACTTTTTATTCTAATACAAGCAGATGATTACTGAACTTAAAGATTAAAATTTAACAAAGTAAAATGATTCTGTTTTTAAAGCAAGCAACCTGCAAAGCATTAAAGGGTAGCAAGTATAAGTCACTATCGAGAACGTAAAGAGAAGCAGAACCTGAAAAAACTACATTGTCAGAACCTGAAAAGACTGCATTGCTGTCAAAGAATGTAAACAAAGAGTAATGGCTGGGCATAAAGTGCCAAGGGCATAAAGTACAATTCTAAATGCACAAATACAGCTGACTGAAAGACTCTTATCTCAGACACACATGCACAAATACACTAAAAATTGAGTTTATATGATCAGCAATATCTTTGCATATGTTCTGATTGTTATTTTCAGAGACAAATATATGTTATCAAAATAGGGTTTCAAACAATGACGCAATGTTCAAAGAACAGGCAAAATAACTACAAATAAAGATAAGTGAAAGGTTTAATACAGGAGTCAGTTACTGTAAAAGATAGTGCCCGGCCTGCCACTTCACAAGCCAAAGAATACTGCCTTTGTAGGTCACCTTTAGCCATTAAATCATAAATTCAATCCATTCTTGTGTTTCATACTATACTCTTCTCTTTATATATAGGACAAAAAAGTGTTCACTAATGAAAGTCATCAATGTAAACACAGGAAAAAACGTATTTCTTACATACCAAAAGCCAAGAAAAAGTGCTATGGAATCCAATTAAGATAATGAAAAATATCACACTATTCATTTCCTGAAAAGTGCAAACCTCTAGAGGTAACACAGATGCCTAGATAATAAAAACATACAGTTTTTAAAAAATCGTATTAAAAATCCTAAACATTCCAAATCATTTATCTTTTAATTTTGATCCAAACAAGACCAGTCCCATCCTTTTTAATGGTTACAATACCCATCTATCATTTTACCTAGGGAGTTATTTACTCAGGACTTGCTACCAAGTATTATTATTAAAGACAAGTAACCAAGTAACAATCATATATTGTTAAAGATAGTTGTGCATACCTATTGTATCAGCTTTACTAAATCTTCGTGTGACAACATTGTTCATATTTCCATTTTCACAAAGCTTTAATTCTGTGAGATATACTTCTACTTTGCAGTGCTTTACAAACATACCCTGTTCAACGACCTGAAAAACAGATTGGGATCAGGTATCAGTCCAAATATGTTTTCATATACACACTTCAAAACATTTTTGAGAACTCTTCAAGAAACTGAAGTTAAGCAAATGTAAGACACTTAACAAATGCCAAAAATGAGAACTAAATTTCTCCATAACTTTTTAGAAACACAGGAAACAAAAAAGTATTTTCTTCCCATGATGATGATGTCTTTCAAAGTGTTAAGTACAGTGGAAATCACAAATATACATAGTTAACCAAAAGATAAGATACTTGATCAGAAGACAAAAAACCACCAGAAGTTATTTTTAGTTCAAACCACATTTGCTGTATGCTACTTCCTCAAAACACAGAGGAAGTTTTCACAGTTTTCACAAATTTTCACAGTTAAAGAATACTTATCAAAAACAGAATACACACTACTAAAATCTGGATATCACATTTTTAAATAAATCCTGTATTTAAACAAGACCTAGAAATCTTCCACTTACATTCTGACAATGAATACATTCATTTGAAATTTCACCTACTCATTACAGTTGCTTATTATATATTAATTTTTGTAACACCTATTATAAAATAGTTAAGCATATAGGAATTTTTTTAATAAAAGTAAAATGTAGAAAGAAATATTCAGGGTCACCTCTTAAATGTTTTTCCCTTTGATCTTCCAAAGTGTAACTGCAGTACTTAGTCATGTAGACTGTTCCAAAAATAACCATCAGCCTGATATGTGATACTTCTGACAAATACGGTAAAAAAACCCCAACAAGCTACCAGCTAACTGCTAGGAGAGATCTGCTATCTGCTGCACAAATATAACTTGTATGCATGTGCCACAGGAAAAAAAAATATTAGTGAATGATTTCACTGCTGTTCAGTAGTTTACCTTAGCTTTAATGACTGACAACCATGACATTTAAACAAAAACGTGTCTTAGTTTGAGCAGCTTAGTAGGGTTTTAGCTACTAGAGTAACAACAAAACAGTTGAAGTAAACAAAACTGTGCAGTATGGCTAAGACATTTCTGAGAATAAAACTGACACTGTAGTGTTAATCCTATTAAATAAATTCATAATGTTATGTGACATGGATCAAATACAGCATTGTATCAGTTTAAAATTTGGATCCACATTTAAAAAAAAAAAAAGTTGATGCAACAAATTGAATGAAAGAAAAGTACCATTCCACCTCTATGAAAAAACATTAAGGCAGATAGGAGAAAGAATCATGAACAAATGACCAAAGCATCAGAAAGAAAAATTCTGAACTGGAATACGCATCTCAAGCGGATAACTACTGTTCATACTGGCAGAAAATACTGAAGCTATGCCAGTTTACCTGACCACTCATTACATTCCATGTATTTTTCCAGTTAGTTCCTTCCAAGTAGAAGGCAAGGTACTCTAATTTCCCTTCTCTCTCCTTCCATTTTCCCCCCAAAGTGAAAGAATTACAGAACTTTTACTTTACCATGATGACAGAAGAGCATTCAGTTTGCTGAAATCCATCTTCAGGAAAAACAGTAACAAGTTGATAACAGATATATCTTTAAAGAAGGAGAGCCATTTTAATGGATTTCAGCTCTGAGAGAACTAGAGAAAAAGAAAGAGACATTCCAGGGATGTCTCTCTAAAAAAAGATCTCTTTTATTGTATTAAAAAGAATGCTAAAAAAACCCCAACAAACTACTTATATTGCTGACCAAATTAATCTTGAGGACACAAAATTTCTTCTATGGCTAAATCTGGCACTTGTTTGAAAGGAATGCACTTCAAGTACGTGACCAGCATGCGCCTAGTTAGACCATACTCATGTCATAAGAGACAAAAGTAGTTGTACTACACCATAAGTCATATCAAACTAAATTCTAGTCATAATATTCTTTCAGCACTTTTACAGTAATTAAAATAAAGATCCCTGTACCTGAAAGAATATGCCCTAATGGTCAATTTAGAAATGGCAAAATATATTTTAAAACTTAAATAATTCAGTCCAGTGAGGATGCAACTGTAATCACTGACCTGAAAATCTTAAGAAGTAATACAAACAAAAAAGATTATCTGATCAATAAACTGGTAAAATGTCCTATCACCTTAATAAGGATGGTATGTGCTGGAGCGAAAAAAAAAAATTAACAAAGATGTTAATTTTTTAAGTATCTCATACTGATGGAGGGCCACAGTATCCACCATACCATGGACTACTACTTGTGTTGAGGTAAGCTTTTTGCTTAAAGAAAAAAATCCCTTAGCAAGCTGCTGAATATAGAAGACTGCTTATCTGAAAAGGAACTACCAATTACTCTGCCAGCGTTAACTTTATTAGAGCTAGGCTTTTCACTAATATAGTCAATACAGTTTTAGGGTTTTATACTTAATTACAAAAGCATTTGCATTAATAGACTTAGAAGCTTCTAAAGCAAGTTCTTCTTGAAATATTAGAGGACTTGCTTCCAGGGAAAAAAAAAAAAAGGAAAGTATTATATCCTTTGCATCCTCATTTCTCAATATTAAAAACATAAGCCTCTAAAACGTGAATAAAAATTAGATATCTATAAACAACTAAAGCAGGAGTTGTCTCTGATTATCATAGCCCAGGACTTACAACCTTCTAATAAATTCCTGTGCAACTCCTGCGTATTTGCAGGATTATATCTGAGTCACATTCATCCCAGTGGGTAATTTAAGAGTACCTTGCGTGCGATTGGCTCTTGACCTTCCATCAGTGTGTACCAGCTAACTAGCCTATTCCAGCCTTCAGTTGGCAAAAGGATGTAGTCCAGCTCATCAATGAGATGTTCCTTGAGAGACTGAGAATCACCATCTGTAAGGGAAAGATATTTTTACTTGAATACTGTAATTCTGTTATTTGAGTTTTTAATGTAACATTTTTCAACTAAAGAGCAAAAAAAATTTTTTTCTGAGTCACAGTTATGTTATCAGTATTATGGTATTCAAAGCAAAACTCTTCTGAAACTATTTGCAAGCTATCCAGTTCACGCAAAGCACACCTATTACAGGTAGTATTCCTACACTCAGGAACCCAAGTGACAACTCCATATCCTCGTGCAATCATAAGCACCTAACTTGTTATCACACACCATCACAGCCTTCAGAGAAACCAATGCATATCTCCACCCACTTCACACATATTCCCATATCACCATGGATACTTCCATTTCATGCTACCGTTGCATCCTTCACTGAAAATGCAGAAATGGGTAGTTACAGTAGATGCAAGACAAAGTTCGAAGTCATTTGCTCTACAGAATCATAGAACTGCCTAGGTTGGAAGGGACCTTTCAGATCATCGAGTCCAACCATCAACCTAACTCTGACAAAAAACCATCACTAAACTATATCTCTAAGCACTATGTCTACTCGTCTTCTAAATACCTCCAGGGATGGTGATACAACCACCTCCCTGGGCAGCCTGTTCCAATGCTTAATAAACCTTCCAGTGTAAAAACTTGTCCTAATATCCAGTCTAAACCTCCCCTGGCACAACTTGAGGCCATTTCCTCTTGTCCTATCACCTGTTACTTAGGAGGAGAGACCCACGCCCACCTCGCTACAACCTCCTTTCAGGTAGCTGTAGAGAGCGATAAGGTCCCCCCTCAGCCTCCTTTTCTCCAGGCTAAACAACCCCAGTGCCCTCAGCCGCTCCTCATAAGACTTGTGCTCCAGACCCCTCACCAGCTTCGTCATCCTTCTCTGGACATGCTCCAGCACCTCAATGTCTTTCTTGTAGTGAGGGGCCCAAAACTGAACACAGCACTCGAGGCAGGGCCTCACCAGTGCCGAGTACAGGAGGACAATCACTTCCCTAGTCCTACTCACCACAGTATTTCTGATACAGGCCAGGATGCTGTTGGCCTTCTTGGCCACCTGGGCACACTGCTGGCTCATATTCAGCTGGCAGTCGACCAACACCCCTAGGTCCTTTTCTGCCAGGCAGCTTTCCAGCCACTCTTCCCCAAGCTTGTAACGTTGCATGGGCTTGTTGTGACACAAATGTCAGACTGGGAAAATAACATGGTACAACCCTCCTACTTAAAGGATCCTACGTGCTCTGGAAACACAGTCCCTACAAAATTCTTCACAGGGGCAGTGAAATGCAGCACTTGAAAGAAGTACAACTTGGCAACCTCTTTACATAAGTAGCATGCTATTAGCTTTGGTTCAATACTTATTACAGTGGTAAGTGGAAGAGTTGATTCCAGATCTGAGCCACTGTGAGCCTCAGACAATTATGGCAGCTGTCTCCCGTTTGGAAGTACCCAACTACAGGCCAGCAAACATCCCTCTGTACAGAGGGATATCAAACAGTGAAACCCACACATTAAACTCCAAAGAATGAATCAGGATAACATTTAATGAGGTATGAAAATAAATAGACTACATATAAAGAATAAATAAGACTGCAATAAATATACAGTCTATTTATTTTCATTGTCCTATGTGGATGAACTGCAGAATTACACTGCACAATTAGAACTGAGCATAAAAGTCACCTTAAATAATCTCAAATTGCTTCAAGTATTGGTCTTCCTCTTGATTTTTTTTTTAAAGTAATACTTCTACGGAAACTAATACTATTACCTTCATTTTTCTGCAAGGACAAAAATATGTGCATGCTACGTGCATATGAGAAGAACTAAGGTCCTCTCATTTGACCACATTTCTGTACTTCTCTTGTTTCTCCTTTGTACAGATTGAGCAAACGCAGCATAATGTGACTTCAATTAAAAAAATTATCCTGAGCATTAAAAAAGGCACACTTACAAAGTAAAGGTCCTTTAATAATAACAACTCAGCTTTTTTTTTTTTTCTGTGTAAGAAATTAACAAAACATGTTTCAACGTGGCCTCTTCTGTAGGAAGGCAACACTACTGAGGACATTTAAGAGATGTGTTCACTGCCTGGTGGGAAGAGCAAACAAGATTCAGCTTATCGAGATTCTAGAAATCTCCCTACTCTACCTGCACTTGCTGCACCTTCAGTTGGTTTAAAGCCTTTGTGGTTTTATAATTTTTTTCAGAACTTTATTCCATCAAAGAAGTCCTCTGACAACTCAAGTCTCTCACATGCAACACTGTTTTCTATGATGAACAATCAGCTACTCTAAACGACTACTTCCTTGTGCTTGCTTTGCTAACCTGAAGTTGACTATGTATCTTTTCTTTTGAAGATGGTACGTGTGCATTCCATTATATTCAACAACATTTTTTGCATATGTTGAGATTAACTCAAATCTCTACCTGTTAATTTTCACTGCTTTCACTTCATCCAAATGTTGTGGAAATAAGGGAGCAGCATTTAAGTAATATCAGTACAACATAGTGCTTCAGTTTCCTGGAATCACTCTTTCTTGAAATTAGTAATAGTTTTCCTTCTCACTGCATTACGCTGCAGAATATCTGAGAAAGCACGCCCATTTTAGATTATTTTATTCTTTGAATCAGCTGCAAATTTTCAGACTTAACATTTAAGGAAAGCAGTATGAAAGCAACTACTGCATACTATGTGCCAAAGACAGGCGTTAAAACCTAGGCATTTTCAGGTTCAACTTATGCTACATAGGAAACCTAGTACAGAGACTTGCAGCAGGTGAAGGAGACAGCTACTACTTGCTGAGCACTAATGCCCTTAATTTTAAAACTGCCTTCATACCAAACAGTAGATGTCAGACAGTAATTGGATGCATGGTATCACTGTCAAATGCAGAGCCATAGTTTTAGAACCATGAATGAGCAAAAAGTGAAGTTCATAAACCTCGATGCTGTGTTTATTTTGAAAGGGGTATTGGCAGCGTCAAAATGATAGAATACAGGTTTTCATGCATTTTTAGCAAAATGGCTAACATGACTGTAGATTTGGACAGCTAACCCTAATGTAGGCTTCATATCCACAGTAATCTGTACATGTATGTAGATCAAGTTATAAATAATACAGATGAACTAACACAGTTCTTTGCACATCTAGAAATCACCCTTTTTTTAAAAGTGGGTAGACACAAAAGAGAGAATAAGCTGACGCTGTCTCACTGAGGATAAAAAAAAATCTTGCTACATCTGATTTCAACTGAAAAGTATCACCTGAACGTGCCCGCCTCACTGCAAGATTTACTGCAAGAATGTATGAAAGATCTAGATCCTCACGTTTCAGAAAACAAAACACATCACTCCTCTGGAGCAAAAGGCTTTTAAGTTTGTGGATGGAAGAGAACATACAGATGTATATGACAAACAGCACCTTCTTCAAAGGCAATGATACTAGTCACTGTCAGACATGCACACTCACACTAACAACTAGTGCAACATGGTATGACAAGTCCTATGAAAGAAACAATAATCTTTAACTTGTAAAATAATGTGATATTAATTACAGTTGAGAAGTTTTGAAATAAGAAAGTCAGAGTTCATCATAAACCCCATGAAGCTGTAAAAATTTGTATTATTATGAGCAAAGAAATTATGCAGCACTATTACATTACCTGCAACTGCAAAGGAGGAAACCAATCATCTGCTAGATTTGTAACTACTAGATTTTGCAGATTAAATATTAATGACTCTAATGGTATTTCAATACCAGATATTAAATATAGAATTTGACGTAACGATTGAAATATCTGGGAAAGTACTCTGAGACCTGTGTCCACAAAGCTGACTACAGTTCAGCAAAAGGCAGTCAGACGCAAGTACTTACAGTGACAGAGTTTAACCATACTCAGAAGACCATAAAAAATGTGGAAATTATCCTCTATCATTTCAGACTACTTCATATTATCACTGAACTGCAAAATACCTCTTCAATTGTTCCAGAATCAAAGTAAGGGCTTGGGGCTCATTTACAAAAAGAAATTTTAGAGTTCAACTTAAAAAATGTTATTTTAAATCAACCGATTTAGTTAAGCTAAAAAATATCTTAGTGAACTCGGGCTAGCTATTTGTCAACTTGACTACATTTCAGCTCCCAAAATATCCCAAAATATCACTTTAAATCAGTAATTTGTAAATTATTAAATATTCTGTTGCCATTGCAAAGAAGTCCCAACAATTTTATTTATAAAGTTGTAATTTGTTAGAGAAATCTATTCCAGTTCCCTTGTCATGGTCTGAAAACAAACAAAAAGTTTCACGTTCATAAATGCTGAGACTCATTTGCACAATCAACTACAAAAGATGAACAATCTGTGACAAACCTGCACTAAATGTTAGTATTGGCTTATTACACAGTCAGAAGCAGTTACCTTTGAGAAGTCCAGAATTATCAATAGGACCAGGGTACACATTCTGATCTCCCATCTGGTATTTGTCCCAGCTGTCAAATCCAACATATTTTTTCCATTGTTTGAACCAGCGACTATCCACTAGATACCTTAAATAGAAGACGACATACAAGTTAATTATTGGCATGCTACTACTTCTTACAGTACCAATTAATTCATATTAACGCACTTGTATCCATCAGTCTTGCAATATGAAGAATGTTTTTGTCTGGTCTGCTAACCATTATCGGCATATCCTAACAACAAGGACTTTAATTGTGGGCAATTAAAGATCCTACTAATCACAGCAGCTAAACAGTTTTGCAAGACTGCCAATACAGCATATCAGAAGTGGAAGAATGGCAAGTTCAAAAAACATTTCCCTTTTTAGGATGAAAGACCATCAGCTTTAAATCCTGTTCTCAATTTGTGAAATCAGGAGACAACTTAAATCTTTATAATTAGACAGCCCTTTAAAAAATGAGAGATAATTTTTACTAAAATATTTTTTACTGATGGAGTTTTATTTATAACATTCATATGTTAGTTGAAAAACCTTACAACTCTGGTGTCCTGTCAAGAACTAGAGAGTCTAAGTGTTTTCTTCCTTTGAGTCAGCATCAACACATGCAGCAAACATTCTGCTTTTGAGGCAGTACTAGATGTTCCTCCTACATATAATTATCAACTTCACACTTCCATGTAAAGGGATATCTCTAAACTCAGCTCCACAGTGTTTCTACCCTGATTAAACTGTTGCCATATGAAGTCCAGCAATACCTACATTTTATATCTTTTTGTCCAAAATTTCTTTAAGATCAAGATAGCAAATTTGTTCAATAATCCTCAGATTTTATTTTATTTTATTCAAAAGACACCGCCTTCATTATTTCTCTTTCCTAAAAGTATCCACCTCCTTCTGTCTGGTCTGTACCAACCCTTTTCCTACTACCCTAGTACATGTCAGAATACTACTATCAGGATGAAATGCTAGTTCAAACTATAAAGGTAACAGGTAATCCTCATGCTTTTCTCTCAGGCTACTGAACTCTTATTTGTAGCACACCAATAATATGCTATTGAACCTTTAAGAGACACCAAAACTTCCTGGTGATTCAAATACTAGTCTGCTAATACATATAGTGTTATTAGGCAATCATTCTGTAGGAGTTACTCACAAACACCATGGAACAACACAGAACAAAAACATTAACGCCCACAACTCTTGTAACCAAAGAAATATACACATTGCTCCAGTACACATTTTACTGAATAGGTTTAAAAAAAAAAAAACAACCAAAAACATCAGAGGGGCCTTAAATTTGTGTTTCTAAATGATGTAAGTAAAGTAAGAACTAACAAACCTAAGATACATAAATCTTGACTTATTTCTTCTGCTCAAGTCCAGTTTTTCTCTCTAACACAAACAGATCAAGCCTGGAGTCAGCCTCCAGAAGTACTTCTAGCAAACATCTGGTAAACAAGGAAAAACTACTAATCCCATTAAGTGGGATCCTTTGTAGTCAACTTATCAGCTTCTTTTCTCAATAAACACCAATTGTTCAGTTTCTACAGAATGTATTCTTAAATGTGTTAATCTATAGGTCAAAGTCCTTTGGAAAGGAAGAGGAAGAAGGCATTAGAAAGCTATACATAAGATAACCACAGGCTTTTGGATCCCTACTTCCCCTACAATCCTTCAAAGACATCAAAGACTAAGGTCTCAAAGGCACCTTTACAACATCTATGACACCACCACCCTAATTCACATGGTAAACAGTCTTGATTCGAAATGTGATTACATCAACAATAATAATGAGTCTGTGAACAAATTACTGCTAGCCTTAGCTTGTAACTACCCTAAGCAAACAACCTAAAGAGCAAAGGCAGAGCCATGTCTCAACTGCTACAGACATAGTTCTGCCAGTGTAAGACCTTTGGTTAGGGACCAAATTTCTCCCTCACCAATGCCAGCCACACTGTGAAGCATGTACCTTGACCACCTCACAGTGTAACACTTGGTCTCATATCTATTCTGCTTCCATAACCTGTTACTACTGCTCAAGAGTCATCAATTACTATGGTTGCTATCTGTTCTGAAATTGTTCTGTACACAACTTTGTCCTTGAACTTGCAACACACAATTTCTTTCCGAAATTTTAAACGCTTAAAGCAGTCAGAAAACACCCTCAAACTGCTTTTTGAACCAGAATATTAAAGAAAAATTAGTTTTAAATACTATTAAGGAAATGTATATGAAAATTATTTTCCTACAAAAATGTCCTTTTCCACTCTTACCAACCTCAGAAACAGACAGTCACTTAACAGGGTGGTTTGGCCACAACGCGTCCCACCAAATCAGTAATGCAACAGCACGGTTTGAAGTCCTACTACAGAAAGATGAGATACTTAACTTCACTATGATTTGACAACAGAGAATCATTCTAGAATAGCCTGGCCCAGCACTGCTTATTTCAGTTCTGTGGCAGAATTCCCTTGACATGTTTTGTTTAGAGCATGTTTAGAACGTAATAGGAAACAAGATTGGACAAGGCTAAGCTGCACTAAAGATGGTGAAATTTGGGATAAAACACAGTAAAAAGATAAAAACACAGGCTATTACAAAACCAAACAGATTTAAACTTCATAAATGCTGGAAAAAAAAGGCAAAATTTATCTAGTTCAAATCTGAGTAAGTTCCAGTTCCACACATATTTCACACTTCAAAAATCAAGCTCACCCGTTAGAATACACTGATTTCTTGACCACTTTCCATTGTCTATGCTGTTCAGTGACATTGTAAGACCTACCCAACAAAGCAATGAGCTTGTCAAAATAATTCAGATCTTTGTGTACAGAAAACCTAATTTTGCAACACAATAAAGTATCTAAGTAAAGCCTTACTGTCTTAGGTAAAAGCTTCTTCTGAACTTAACTTTTCAGGTTCTCCTAACACCGTAGCAGATTTAATGATCACTGCAGCAAAACCTATGAAACCACAAACCTCAAACTGTTGTGAAATTAAATGAGAAACAACTTCAACTATCAAAAATGACCAGTTTGTGAAAACAGGTATATTATGTGATACCTACATGTAATTTAAAATTTGGCATTATCATTTGTTTAAACAAGCATTCCACTAAAAAAAAAAAGACCCCAAACCCAAAAGAGTATAACTATTTTTTGAAAATATCAAATGAAAGCAAAGATATAAACATTAAAACTTGAAAAGCCCCTTGAAAACACCATGTTTGCCATCATGTAATAGATAGAGGAAGTGAAGCAACATTGTTAACAGCTACCCAGTATGCTTTCAAATATTTGGTATGTTTGTTACTGGAAGCTTTCTACTATATTTTTGCTATCATAAAGTCCTCCTAAGCAATTCAGCAACAGAAGGAGAGAAAAAAATGAAACAAATTAGGTTTACATTTTACAGAGATAAGATGTGCTTCCTTTTCTACAATCAACAATCAGATGCAGATGTCTTCAGATATGACCTGTTTCAATGAAGAAAAGAATGCTTTTGGAGGTACAGACTCAAGAGCGAATGCAGAAAGGTTTTAAAGTGTTTGGTGTAACAGATTCTCTGTCCAATTCATGCCCAAGGTATGCCACATTCATCTACTACCCAGAAATGGGAGGGGGGAAGAGAATACAGCAGACAGAAGCCTGCAAAAGGCAATTTAGCCTATTTAATTTAAAGATTACATGAGTACGAATTTAAGAATTCAGTGAACACCACTAAGACAGACCACTTGAAAATTAAGAAAGAAAAATCAGATCTCTACAAACAAATTTTCACCAAAAAATAACTAACTGTTGCAATTAAATGCATGTTATCTTCCAATTCGTGGAAGAGAAAAGCAGACACTAGACTCTCCCCTGGAAGTCTGAACTGGTATGACCATGTTAAATGAAGTGACTTTATTCTACACAGTGCATATGTAATTGAATACAGAAGTCTGATATTAAACATAATTTTTCCTTTTCCCGGAGTTTGCCAGAACAAGCCTGATGTTACTTTAATGGAATCATTGATATTTGTGTCTTTTTCTTTTTAAAGTACAAGTAGCAGCACATTTGCAAAAATCCAGTTCTTTCACTCTGCCTGTACAAATCCCAATTCCTTTTACAACAGCCTCTTAATATTTGACTCATTTTTCTTTAATAAATGAAAAAAGGGATATCGAATTTGATTAATCTGACATGCCCTTGCCTTTTGCTTTATACACAAAGTTTTCAGTCTTACGAACATACTCAAGGCCAGCAGCGTTCTCACCTTTCTCTTCTGCTGCAGCCACCCAGCACTATTCCGTTAAGAGTCGTAACTGCGTGTGGTTATGAATGCAGTCACCCTCAGGCACCCATTCTACCACCAAACCTGCCTGCCTTGTCCCCTACTTGATCTTGTTGCCTCTACTTTCTTGATCTAAGTTTGAATGAACTATGGGTCTTAAAGAAGGAAAGCTATCATTTTACACAGAAGGGAAATTACCATATAAGCAAACTGACCATGGCTTTAATTAATGCTTAACAAATTACTGCTCCTGTAGAACCATATTCATTTTCAAACACTGTGTGTTAAATGTCTGATCATACACCAGTAACACAGCGACTTACAGAAAATTTTGATAATTGGACTTAACAGTGCAAGAAAGCTTGGGGCCCACTGTTCTAGATTTTAAATGTTCACCATTACCTATTTCAACACTTAATAAACTTTATTCTTGCACATCCAATTCATTTTGCCACCAATCAAATTTTGCTCTGCAATGTGTCTTTCCAGCCCTCTCTAACTGAAAAGTTGTAACATTGCTGTTTCCTAACATAAAATGCAAGAACTTACATCACTTCTCTTCAAATTTAGGAATTTGTACTTACATACTCAAATAAAAGATTAATATTTCTAGCATAAAAAAAGCTGAAAGGCAACCTATAAATTATGCAAGTATGTAAGTGTGATAAGAACTAAACAGCACAGTCAAGTTCCTGCCCTGGAAAGAAAACACTGAAGAACAACCAAATCATAAAAAAAATTCACACGAAGTTTGAGATTCCCTGAGCAGAGTCTGTCCAGCAGTACAACGGAGAAAAGCAAAATGAAGAATGAATGAACAACAATAATCTGAAAGCTACTCAAAGCTACTTTGTCTTTTATTTTGTCCTTTCCTGTTTTCTTACTTGAATTCACTGAGTTAGACTTTGCTAGACTGGTGTATTCTGGACATATGGACAAAGCTGCAGGGAACAATTAAAAAAAGAAGCTAACTGGGTGCTTGTAAGATTGAATTCTACAACTGTAAAAAAATAAGTTAATATCTATAAAGCATAATTAAAACTGCTTTCAGACAAATAAGAGTGCACATACGTTTTTTGCAAGATGCATTCTACTGAAGATTAATGAAAAGATTGAAAAAGGGAAGATAATGAAATTTGTGTGCATTCAAGGGCAACGCTTAACACTTTGGTTAATATTGCTTGTAATATTGAACAGTATATATTTATCTCTTTGTACTAATTTTTAAATAGAGTGAAGCAGGTAGATCAATTTATTAGGATAAGGTGCAAATGGGCCACTGCCAGTTCTCAGGATTTCTTACAGACCACATCATACTCCAATATTCAAACCTGAAACAAAACTGTTATAGATTCGATATAGTACTATATGTCTTACCAGAGCCTAGTGAACTACCTGCTGACCACAGATTATAGCTTAGGAAGCACTGCCTTACTCACTATCTCAATATTCAGCTCTTGAAAAATCCTTTATAAACAAAAGTAAGCAGAATACTTAAGTCCAGTAATCAATTTATTTTCTATTTAGAGATAACTACTTTTAATTGACTCAGGATCTACCAACATTGTTTAGAATTCTTAATTTAAAGAAGTATAGAGTCTTTATTGTCAGACAGATGTTCTTAAGAGCAAACTCAGTATATCAGATTTTGAAAAATGCTAACACTGTAGTTGTGAATTCTTACAGTAAATTAATGTGTGTATGTGCATACATATGCACATGTATATATATGTTTTATACGTATTAGGCATTTTAATGAGCATTCTGCTGTTTTTACTTCAACAGTAATCCAATACAGGCGAGAGAAATTATTTTGAGTTACTATGGAATATAGTCACAGTAGCTGTAATCTTCCCCCTTTACAACAACTTGTTCTTAATCAATAGATGAAACACTACTTTTCCAATAACATTTTAGGGAAAACAGAAATTTGCATTCAATTGCTATACACTTCCCTCATCTTTACACAAAAAGGATATACCATGTTAAAAATTATGCTGCAAAAAAAGTTAATGCAATTACACCATACTCAGCTTAGGGGATCAAACTGCTGAAGCACTTAAAGTGCATAGCTAAAATCCAGCCTTCTTAGCATTAAGGAAAAAAAAAAAAAAATCAGAAATGTATGGACCATAGATTTTCATGCTACAAACACATTCAATATAGCATTCTCACCAAGATCAACAAGACCACTCATCTACACAACAGGCGAATCATAAGAAGGCAACTTAATTTATCTTTTCATCACTGTTATAATATCCATGATACAATCAACCACCTGAAAACTAAGTAATACCTAGGAGGGACATTCAGTAATTTAAGAGGAAAAGACACACCACAAGTAAACAGAACTAACTACATGTGCTAAAACCTCATTTCTTAAATAAGATTTGATCACTTTTTAGATCACTCTTTAGGGGAAAATTATTAAAAACTTGTAGCATGCACTTGAGACCAGATACGCTTCACTGAGTATGTGCTGTCCCAGATACAAGAATAGCATACCATGCGTTAGTAAAACCGAGACATAAAATACCTGTACATTAAACTTGGTACAATGTTTTGTTTTTATTTTTGTTACTATTACCTAATACAGGAAAGAGTTCCGAACCAGTCTAATGTTATACTAGTTTTTGAACTGCAGACCTAACAGATACCTACCCCAGGACACCTTAGGAAAGCTAAAAAATATGGCCTATTCCTTTTTTAAAACCATGATTAAGAAATGTTTGTTACTTAACTCTGATGGAATCAAGATTTCACTCAAGCAGGAAACACAAGTATTGCACTCTCAGATGTCATCAGTCAAGCTAGTGAGCAACATAACCAAAAAACACACCTGGAGGATTCGTAGCAGAGACTGAAGGAGAGACCTGTCTCAATTTTCTAGATATAATGTTTTGAGGGGCAAACCTTAAAAACTAAGACAACTTCACAACAAGGCACTGATTAAATCAGCATGACATTTATAGGCATTTCAAATAAAACTGATTTATTTGATGCTGTGCTTGATGAAAACAGTACAACCAAGTTTGATTAAACTAAAGTCACTCAGAGCCAACAAGTTGATAAAAGAAATACATAAATACTGGATTAGCCCCAAACCTCGACCTAAAAGTAAGCATATGCATATATGATTTGCTGAAAATTACACTTAAATATGATACTTTAGGTATTAATAACATTGGAAATACTTGTACAGTTTAATTAGTTTTAGGTGTTTTCTCTTAGTTGTACTATGCATCCTTAAAGCAATTGAATTTTTCTTTGAGCAAGCAGAATCAAAAAACTATAGAACATGTTCGTGAACATGTTCCCAGGTCAAGTCTGGCCTGCTTTGGTACACAGTATTCACTTCAGAGTGGACCTTCAGATCTCCACCAGATATATCTGCTCTCACCTGTAAAGTGTTTCTTGCCTGTCTGAAGCAGATTATAACATACAAGGGACAATTTAGACTCGAGTCCCCTGAAATGCCAGATACTGAATAAAACACAAGGAAAACAAATGAACCTGTGTCAGGGGACATTCAGACTGGACATTAGGAAAAAGTTCTTCATTGAGGGGGTGGTCGGTCACTGGAACAGGATCCCCAGGGAAGTGGTCACAGCACCAAGCCTGTCAGAGTTCAAGAAGCATCTGGACAAAGGTTTTAGTCATATGGTTTAGCTTTAGGTAGTCCTGTGAGGAGCAGGGAGCTGGACTCAACAATCCTTATGGGTCCCTTCCAACTTGAGATGTTCTATGAAAACTTCACATCCTTCCAGCACACAAGAGGAGCTTGAGTAACTATGGTCTACACTACCTTTGCAGATGTGCAACACATCAGAATTTGCAGAATATCTTTAGAACATTCCACAACAGTGGAATTTTTTCTGATAATAAAGACATGGAAAACCTATGCAATCACAAATGGAGCACATAGCAACATATTTTACCAAAGCATATGTTCTCCCTTTGATACACAACAGGTTTTGATATCATATGGATTCAGTGTTATCACTGCAGAGAATGAAATAAAAGATGAAATTCTGAACCTTGCAAATATAAGCTACAACAACATTCTCCTTCCAGCATCTGATGACAAAAAGCCTAACTTGAGGTCTGAGGGTCCTCACAGATTGCATTTGCTCATCTCCCGATCTTAATTCAGGCTAGCACGAGCCCATTGATCACACAAAGGGGCTGAAAAATAGAATTAGAATGTTCCTTGATATCTTCCAATATTACATGTCACTTCATTTCCTTGAAAAGCAATGATAACTGTTGGTCATACCTAGCTCATCCCACACAGAAGCTATTTTCCAACACTATATTCCCATTTAAGCATAACTTTAAAAGAAAAATCTTTTAGTTGAACAATTTCTTGGCAAGTATTGACAAAGCATAATGCTTAACATTTCAATCTACTTTCCTCTTCCTGTTTTCAAAGCACAGATTACATTTGACCTTAAACTATTTTTAGTTAATATTATTTTCTTGTAAAAGACTATATTCCTCAAAGCTATATAAAAACATGTGATCTTTTACTTTATTCCCATGGTTTGAGGCAAACAAGGTTTATTTAGAAATACTGTAAACCAAAATTAAAAAGTTAAAAGTCATAGCTATTTTAAACTTGTTTTAGCTGAAGACACTAAACAGACTAAATCTATCTATAGGATGAGTTTTTATCAATTATTTCAACCTCATATAGCCCCTATAGACAACAACACTGAGAAAACAGTTCACTGCAGGAATTATTATTCTTTGGGTCCCACTGAAGTGGGATGAAATGGTGATTATTTCTGGCATTTACAAAGGACTGCTCATCTCTGTGATTAAGGGCCATTAGCCTGGTTCCTGCTTGTGTTCTCATCAATTGCTGGACTTAGAGTTTCTCCAATATAATCTACAAATTACAGAGTACTTATTTTATTATCTTTCACAATATGGTCATACCAGCAACAAATATTTTGGTCCTTTTACTCCTATACAAAATATTCAAGTATTAAAACACAATTACCAGTTGACAGCCATGCATTATATCCAAATATATGTTCATATTGGGCCAGTCAATTAAAATTACCAACAAAAGACTATCCTTATGAATGATCACGTATAGACACTTAGGACAGCCCAAAGTGGGATTACTTATAGCCTTTGTAAATTAATTTACATGAACAAAAGAATGAAGCTATTACACTTGTAAATGCACCTTCATTTCTTACACAAAAATTCAACAAATAATAAAAATCAGTAATAAATTTACACAAGTTTTAAAATTTCACAGCTGCATGACCATGTACGCATGTTGCTCTGTCAACAAAAGAAAATAATAGTACCAGCAGGAAAATTGCTAATTGATTTCTAAAATTCTCTCACGGTTTGTAAATTTTTCACGTAATTTAACTTCACCTGTGGTTTACTGCACATTTGGATTTAATAAACCTTATTAACACAGCATCAACATCACAGAGTACAACGGCATTCATTCTTTACCTTAACACTCAGATTGATAGAAAAATATTTGAACAGTATGACTATGATCTTGGTATTTTCCATTGCTGTCAACAGCATTCTGAACGCATTTCTCAGTTATATATAGATAGAATTAAACAACACATAACCTAGGTTTATTTATATTGACTGATAGGTCAGACCTTTGACTTCAAAATCAAACCAGTTAACTTTAATATGCAATAAAGATACCTCACAGAGAGACACTCATTCTATCACCGTGTACTGCTGGGACATTTCATCTGCTGAACACAAACTACCTCACCTTTAACAGCAAAACTGTGCAAATTGTCCAGAGAGATAGGTGAGGATTTTTTTTTTTTTTTTACCCCCCTCACTGTGCGTGAGTACAGATTAAGCAATGCTGAGAACAAACTGGAACAACGGTGTTGCTAAAAGCAAATTAGGACTCCTGTTTAAAGGTACAGCATCCGATTTTTGTTCTTGCACAATTGCAACTATAAGAAAGGTATGAACAGGTTTGTACTGTATTTCTACTCTGATTAGGCTGACCAAAATTGCTTGACTAAGTACACTCATGATTAACAGATGCTTTTGAAATTAATTTTTTTTCAGAATTAAGACGTTCTTGAAAGTTCAAAATGATGATAATTATTTTACTTTATCACATACAAACCAAACCATCATTTTGATCAAAATGTAGGTAAATCCACAAGAAAAAAATCCAGGGGTCAAAGACAGAAAAAACCATATCCCTTAGCTCCCATTTTTAAGAATCTTTGCCTGCACATTTCCATTGCAAGTATCCTCCCAGAAGAATTTAAACCAGAACATTTTGTATATCTTCATAAGCTGTTGGTGAAGTGCTACACCATTCCATATGCAGTGAGACAAATCTAACACAAAACTTCAACCACAAGGTATTAAAGTCAAAAATCAGCAACTTAAACCTCATTTGAAAAAAAAAAAAAGCAGCCAATTCTCATTTCTGTCCCTGGAACACTGACGTAGTGTTCTTGTTTCTCATTTTATGAAGCCATCAGAACAGTTTAGGATATTATTCCAAATGTTACTGAGGTGCAGGTCCATGACATCTCATCATGCTCTCAGTGAAATCAAGTAAAATCTTCCATTAATGTTCAATCTAGATTCTGTTCATGTACAGCACAATGATGGATGATCAAATGTGGAAAACACTGAGAAGACCACATTGTAAAATGCTATTAAAGCTAAACACTTCAGCATCAAGGTTACCATCAATGACGGGCACTGCAGGGTTTTCGAGCAGGGCTATGTATGCCTATTCGTCAAGATTCATGAGTTTTCATTGCAACCAGAATTAAAATGCTTATACATTTTTTTGGGGGAGAAATTCTTTAAATACACCCTGAAAGGATTTCCCCTCCAGAAGTGAACTTTTCATATCTACTTAGTATTCACCGCAAAGGAATTTTACCCCACTTAAATTTTTACTTATTCTCTTCAGTGACTGAGTTTTACAATTAAACAGACAATAAAATTCTCAGAGTGCAAAAAATGAGAATATTTTCTTAACCTTCTAAGAAATGTATTCTGTGTGTAACAACAGTACTCCCTCTAGGCTGACCAGAACTTCAGAAGTTATGTATGTCAGAGACAGACCTGAAAGAAGACAAAATAGTATACTTCTATAGTTTTCATAATTTGCAAGTCTTAAAAATCAAGAACAGATTAAGCATCTATCTCATCACTCCGTAAAATGATGACTGGCACTAAAATTCATTGGCTAGCAAGACTGGAAATCAACATCTTCCTTAAATGTCTTAAATCTTTATCTGCTCATCTAAAAAGCCTTATCCTAGAAGACATCTTCTTATATAAGTAGTTCAGCACAGGACTCAACATTCTAGCAAAACAGACAAAGGCTCTTAAAGCTCTTCTCTGAAAGGCAAAGCTTCCATCTCCTCCACTAAATTTTGAGATTTTTTTAACTTATTCCAAATGAGGCCCTTCTGTGACATGTGCACACCAGAACTGGACAATATGAATGATTTAACTAATATATTACTGTATAGAGTACATCTTTGTACTGTTACTTGGTATTCCCTGTTCAAACATCTGAAGATTGCATTTGTTCCCTTAGCCACCAAATAAACTCCTCATGATAGTTATTTATCCACTGTAACATCCTAATTCTTTTCCAAGTTACTGCTTTTAAAAATACAAGTAACACCTATGTTCTCAGCTGCTCACAAATTGCTTCAGCAAGCAACAGATGAAAGCAGCACAGTGGGGAAATTCTGGGAGACAGAAAAATTGGTGAAACTGACTGCTGAGGCTGTGCTGTTAGCCATTATTAGGCACTATTACATGAACAATTTATTGGCAAGTGATACCTAATGGTGAGAAACATGGTCTTACATTCTAGACCATGGAGGGCTAACGTGCCTAAGAGGTAGCAAAGTAAAGAGTATGAAAGCATTTGTAATGTCGTATTTAAGTAACCGAGACAACATCTCTGACTAAGAGAGCCACAGAAGAACAGGAACTACAGGGAAAGCAGGACTGAAAGTGGTCTTAAAGATAAAGACAAGAAATATGTCAATATGGGGAGGAAATCAGAGAGATATTCACACAAGAATTGACAGAGTCTTCATCACCTCTTTAAGAAAATTGTTCCAAGATCAATAACTTTCAGCGTTGAAAACTGTACCTCAGTGACACTGTAAAACCAAAAAAATTTGGCAAGGTTCTCAAGAATACCACTGCAGCTACAAAGGCATTAAATGACATCAGCAAGACCAGTTGGTCATGCAAATTATACAGTGGCTAAAAATTTGATGAACATTAACAGCTCTTCACTTTCTGAGACTAGATACTGGGAGACACTGATTGAGTTCAAATTAGTCTGCAGCTGTAACAATATTTTTTGTCTTTCTAAATGAGAGATAAAAATCTCTATGAACAATAAAAATTCTCATTTGCCAAGCATCCGTAGAATTTCAAAACACTGAGAAGTAATCATATCAGATCCTAAAACGTGAGATATACAATTAAATATAGCATTTCTTCTCTTCCAAAACAAAATTCTAGGTCCTCCAACCACCTAACCTGAAGGTCCTTTGGATAATATCGCAAGAAGAAAGAATTACACAAAATTCAAGTTCCGTGGAATGACAGTGTGGTTTTTAATGCTGAATTCACTAATCAAAGTAGTCAACATTATTTAAAACAACTAATAAATGAAGGAAGTTCTTACTTGGAAAAGCTTAAATTTGGTATTTATTTCATGTTTGTTTAGAAAACTAAGATAAATGGAGAGGTGGAAGAATCCTCAGCCTTTCCTAGTCTAGTAATTTAATTTATAAACTGTCCATAAAAGAATGCAAAAAAGACCACTGAGACAAACTAGCCCAGAATCCTGCCCCTGAGGACAGAACAATCAAAAGACACTAGTCTTCTCTGTCGACTGAACCAATATATTTTAACCGATGCTATCCCCAAGCTACTCTCAAAAACATTCAATGAAACAAATTCTACAGCTTACTAAACTGCCTGTTCAAATATTTCCCGATTCTATCAATTCTTTTCCAATATCTAACTCTAAAAACATTACATTTTGTCAGCTTCATTTCTTTCTCTCTGCAGCGCACATGAAGGACTAATGAAGAAATTCAGTGTCCTCCTTATAGATATTACAAGACTTGCCTTTCTTTATCCTGTTCTTTAGTTCCCTTTTTTCTTAGAGAAAACCCCCAAAGCTTTATACTTTCCTTATATAGCTTATTGTTCTCTACACTCTAAATTACGAAGAGCATGGACCAGACTTTCAGTAGAAGCCAGTGATTTTAAAAGGACTGTATTATAGCGCTTTAAAGCTCAACAAGCAGAATAAGCTGATATGGCATTGCTCATATTTTTTTCAGCAATATTTACTACTGAGTGAATGAAAACTGCAACTCTGAATCATGACTTAGAGTATTTTAACTGTTCTGTTTCCTTGCTGATGCCCAAAACCATCAAAAAGCTGTTGACAAAATACCTCTGAAAAAAGCCTATAGAATAAACATACCCCTTCATTTATGAAGTTAAATACATAGCTGTAAGTACTAATCCTGTGAACACACTGGCATACATATTCACGTAGTTAGATTTAATAGTTCATGAGTCAAAGCTAGTAGGACTTTGCCATAGCTTATTCAGTTGTAAAACACTTGATTAATAAAAGTGTCAAAGTCACAGGTAGCTACATTTATTTTCAGAGAATGTTTAGAAGCCTGTTCCACTTAACTGATTTTTTCATGTTAAAATATTTAATGTACTGAAAAAAATATAGCACAGTAAACTTACTGGTTTAGTCATCATTTAAACTTGTCATAAAGTTACTTTCACTTTGACTAATATTAACTGTTTGATACATTTTTTTAGTACTTGGGAAGTACCCAACAGAAACAAAAAAATAAAAAAATCTCATAGAAGATTACAAGCCTGAGCACCCTTTTACTACTGCTGGTCATTTTCAACACTATCATGTGAATTGATTTCCTTTTTCTAGTTGCTCATACTTTTTCAGTTTAAGAGCAGTCTGTTCATATGCCAAAAATGAACATATACTCAGCAGTATTTGAATAATGCATCAGAATGTATGCTTCTGACACATGCTGCAGTATCAACATGGTTAAATATAGTCTTTTATAGAACTGGAACAGTGAGCGATGACAGCTGAAATGAGGTGGGCAAGTTCTACTTCTGTGTATTCATACTTAATTTTCAGTAAGTTAATGCTTCAGCCTTTGTCTTTGGGTGACAGTTTCACACAGGAAGAGATGAAGAGGTTGAGTGGTGGAAAGCGTCAGTTCCCTCCCTCCCCTTGTAAAAAAAAGTTCCATTTCCTAGCCTCAGAGAACTACAACTACAGAAGCTCAATTACCAAATACACGCTAGGAAGGTGTGTTTATTTAACCTAATTCTTCTCAACCATGGATTACCCTGTTAAAAATCTGTATTGCATACTAAAAAATATTTTCTGACCAACTAGGAAGACATATCTTTTTAAACGTTTATTATGGAACAGGTATCATAAGGGCCTGTTTGCACCTTCGGGGGCTGTTTCTTAGGTAGTTAACACTTACACGGTCAAAATAAAATTTAAATTTAAGGCTTAGCCTGGCCGCGGGCGGGCTTCAGGGCACCCCACCCAGGGTACAGATATAATTTCTGACAACTTGAAGGTGACGCCAGGGCCGTTTCTTCCTTTCAGCCTGGATAATGGAAGAAACGCCTGGTAGCGGAGCTCTTCCCCCTCCCCCCCGCCCCCCCCCCCCCCCCTCCCGCCTCAATCCCTCCTTCAGCCCTTCTCCCCGAGAAGCCAAACAAACCCCCCTCCCTACAACCCCCCGCGGCCTCCGGGCCCCTCGCTGTCCGGGGCCGCCATGCGGGGCCGCTACCCGGCACCGCGCCCCGCCAGTCAGGCCGCTCCCTCCCCTCCCCCGCCGCCCGGCAGGGAGCTGACCTCGGTGCCTGCCCCCGCCGGGCGCCTCAGCGGCGCGGCGCGGCCCGGCCCGGCCCAGGCCCAAGCCGAGGCCCCGCCGTACCGAGGCGACCGGTCCCCTCCTGACAGGGGCTGAAAGCGGCGGGAAGGAAGTGTGTGTGGGGAGGGAGGGAATGGTTCTTCCCGTCTCTCCCTGTCACCCGCCTTCCCACCCCCGGCCGCCCCAAGCGCTACGCGGGGGGCTGAGCCGCCGCCGGGAGGGCTGAGGGAAAGGAGGTCGGTCCCTCCGCCCCCGGTGCCGCTTAGGCTGGGCGGAGGGAGCCGCCTGTCCCCTCTCCTCCCCCACCCTCCCCCCCGCCCCTCCCTCACCAGGTGTCGCCCTTGCGGAGGGCGGTTTTGAGCAGCGCCGCCACGTCCGTGCGCTGGGTCTCCAGATCCGCCGCGCCTCCCTCCGCCATCTTCTCCCCCCGGCAGCAGCGGCGGCGGCGGCAGCGGCAGCAGGGGCAGGAGCGGGCCGCGCTGCATGCTGGGAGTGACGCCGGCCGGGAGACGCCCTCGCCCCCCCCCCCTTCCCACAATCCGCAGGGTGGGGACCGAGGGCAACCTGGCGAGCTGCGGCGCCCCCTGGCGGCCAGGAGGTCTTGGCGCTCGCCACCCGGAACGGACGCGCATGCGCACCGCCCCGCCGAGGTGGCGGCGGCGGCGGGGGGGGAGCTCTCTCCTCCGCCCGATCGGGGTTCTCGGGGCGGCTGCCTCCCTTCTCCGAGTGGGGAGACTGGGGCCGTGGAACGGTGTGCCGGCAGGCTGGTTCCTCGGCAGGGGTCCGGGTGCCGGCAGCGGCTCAGACGCGCTGTGCTGCAGCGCCGGCAGGGCGGCGGCTTCCTGCCCGGGTGCGGTGTTACTTCAGGTGGCTTGAGCGGCCCTGAGGCCCCGAGGCCTGCGCGGCGGTGCCAGCGCCGCCGGTGATGCGCGGCGTGCCGGCCTCAGGGCAGCTTCGGCGGGCACGCCTGGGCGGCGGGCGCAGGGCTGGTGAAGCTCTGCGGCCCGGCGGCTGCCTGCCTGCCTCGGCCGGGCGCCCATGGCATCCCCGGCCTGGCCTGGCTTAGGTCACGTCTTGTGGGACCGTGGTTTGGAGTGTGTCAGAAAGAGGAGATGGTATTTATAGAATAAGGAACCATCTCCTTTACAACGTGCCCTTCAGTGTTAGTGTTTCAATTTAAGCGTGTGCACGATTAGGTGCTGTATGCGTTGCTAACAAGTGAGTGGTTTGGATTCCCATAATTCATATAATGATACAGTCTGTATTATTGTGCAAATACTGTTGGGAATTTAAATAGGCTGTGTGACTCACATTAACTTTCCCAGACCTTTGCAGAAGCCGATGGATAATTTGCTGCGGTTGTTTCATCTACTCGTATCAACCTTGTACAAAGAGTGTAACCTGTCATTTGGCATTTCACCAAAAAAATGAGTCCATCTGTTACATTACATTAACAGGGTTCTCTCTGTCTTCACGCTTGTATATAGGTTTCATAAAATCATTTTATGATTTAAATATTTTGTATTTATTATTATTATTAAAATTTGGGGCTGGAGGGTGGGAAGTGCTGATTACAACATCTGAAAACAAGGTTTGTTCTAGATATAGACAGTGTATCTGTATTGGATGCAATTGTATATCTAGCCCCCTTCTTCCACCCAAATCATTATAGCATGCTGAGTTGTATGACTAACGCTGGAAATGTATCATAGGCTGCCAGTCATAGACTATTAGGCATTATTAGCTATTAGCTAATTAGCACTTGTGAGCTAGTAGCATGTAGCTGTTATAAATAGCACTAAAGATTGCTCTTTAGATGTATGCACAGCAAAAAAGAGAATGGAAATGAGGCTCTTACACAGTCGTGGTAGTTCAAAGCTAAGTAAATATTTTGCCAGGATTATCAGTAAAGATGATGATGTTGAAATAGAGGCAAAATCAGGATTTGTGGCTGGAAAGGTAATACGAAAGTCATACAGAATGTGTAAGTAAAACTCCCAAGAGCTCAGAGGGATTGGTGGTGACATTCCTGGCTTCTCTAAGAGCTGGAATATGAAATTCCAGGAGGAAGGGCAAGCAAGTTAAAGATCTATTTTATGCTGAGAGCTGCAGATCTAATGGCTACATTTAATGAGAGGAGAGAAAACTGAAGTGGACAACAACAAGGTTTCCACCATTTAAAGAATAAATTTCTGGATTAGAATCTGAGAGTCTGGAAAGAACTGTGACACCTTCCCACCTCCCACACACCAGGTCCTGACAAATAAGGGCAGTGTTTTAAACCCTGAAAGTTGTCTCTGTGCCAAACTGAAATTTTTACAAAAATTATATTTTCATGGGAATTTGGGGGAAAATATTTCTCGATCCACTACGCTGGTAAGCAGCTTCGTTGTTCAGCAGTCTGTAGTAGGACCGTCAACACTTTACTTTGCTGAAAGCTTTACCTGGAGCCACCCACGCCTCTACTTTTTGGGTTGCATAACTGCAGTTATGAGGTGAAAGATCTCCTGTTCCCGAATTCAGTCTATTCATGGTACAGAAACAGATACTAAGCAGATATTAGGTACTATAAATACTGGGCAGAAAAGCATATTGTGCCATCTGAAGCACAGCTTTGTTTAAGAATTGCAAAGGAGAGACAAGAGTAACTAAGTCTTTTTCTGTGACTGTCAGTGCTTCACAAGAAGCAATTGTGCCTTTCATAATAGAAGAGCATCCTAAGCTTGAGAAAAACTTTCCTCTACACAAAATTGTTGGAAAATGCCAGTTAGTGTTAAATCTGCACTTTTAAAAAAGCTTTCTGAGCTAGCAAGGATTTGTTTCCAAGTACAGCTGTCCTAGACAGTACCTGAGGATCTTTTGATTTTAAAGCACAGAGGAAACAGAAACAGCACTGGACATACTGATGAATGACCTCTTGGACAAAAAACAAGCGTTTGTAATATAGATTTACATCTTGCTGCTTTTGATAAAACTGAATGCAGGATATTGTAAAGGTGGCTGAGGTGGCAGGCTTTCCAGTAATTATCTGGCCTCCATCCTTACCTGATTTCATTGCTATTGAATGAATTTTTATAAACATGGTTTTTTGTGGTTCTAAACATTGATCCTAAAAAAAGGATGCAATTAATACAGCGTACAGCAGCTCAGACATTCAGCAAATGGGCTGCAGGTAGCAAACTGTGTACACTGATGATTCTATTGATTCCCAATACAACATAAAGTTTAAGCTCTCAGTTCTTGTTTTCAAGTCAATTAGTGGACTTGGCTAAAGAAACTTAAAATACAACTTGATTTTTGGGGATATGAGAAGCTCTGCTTCTCAGTGGTGGAAACGTGTATGCAATAAATTCTGTAGAAATGACAGACAGCTGTAAGTCTCACTCACAGGTACTACAGAAAAAGTCACCACTTAATTTTCTTCCTAAACCTACACCACATTTGTGAATTTATGGAGGGGGAAATCAGGGCTTCAGACTCCCTTCCCCACCAGTCTGACAAGCACTTGTGTATACGGTGGGCATACAGCTGCTGGTGGCTGCGTGAATCTCTTTTTTAGTTTGGAGCTGTGTCAGACATAGAGCCTGACATATCAGAATGGATATGATGAGTGAGTATTTTACATGTAGTGTTCACACATACAGTTATGAAAAGATAGGTAATTTCACTTTTGGTTGAGAAATCTGATGGAAACCCTTTTAGAACTGATTTTACTAGCCTAATATGTTTTTACAAATTTAAAGTGGAGCAAAAGGTCGATTAGCAGTGCCGCCACTGCTGATTTTGTTCCATATCCTACTTTTTTGGATGTATGGGGAGTTGGTTGTTTTAAAATAGGCATAGAATTGTAAGCCTCTTTGAAACAGTTAAATAACGAAAGCAAGAAAGCAGAAATAATAGTGGACTAAAGTTATACAATGGCAAGATAAAGCAGGGCTTCTGTAAGGTAAACATAAGAAGGGAAAACATAGGAACAAAAATTGAATATTAAACAAACGTAGAGGAACCCAAGGAAGCATGGGATAAATGATGGACAGAAGCAGATAAGAATATGCATTTTTTAAAAGACAGAAAGAAATATGAGATAAGAATATGCATTTTTTTAAAGACAGAAAGAAATATGAGATAAATTTGAAAGATAGAGAGGTGGGGAAATAACATTTAATTAAGATACCCATTTCCATCCTGGATGTAAAACCACGACTGCAGTGTAGTTTTTGAAGCATATTCCTCTTAATCCAGTCTGTGCATGGTTTGCTCGTTCACATAGGCTGAGTGTAACCATGTTAAATTCCTGTTTCAGCTAGATGGAATTGTAATTACTGGATGTTATTGCAATAACACACTTAATGAGATAAGAAAAAACCCAACATTTTAAAAATTGGTAGTTTTTTATTTAGTTGATTTTATATCAGACTGTTACAATTTTTCTACATTTTTAGTAATTAGTATTATCAAAAGGATCTTTCAAATGAGAGAACAAGGGTATAGACTCTTGGAGAAGAGATTGTTATTCTTAAAATGTGTGTAACGTTCAGTCCTCTTTTACCTTCTTCTTACCTTAAGGTACTTAGTCTAGGACCAGGCATCCTTGGACAAGTTAAGTCAGAAAGTTCATAGATCCCAATATAGGGGAATGATGATCAAGTTCAGTGGGATCAATGAAGGGTATCCCAGAAGTCTTCCTAATGTAATGACAATGGAAGAAAAGTTTTTCCATTACTCTAATTTAGATTTTTTTAAATATTGTGAAGCATTATGGTTTTTTTTAAATTTTCTGAAGAATGACATCTTAATAAACTATACGAACAATTAAAAGAAATAATAAGCTAAATATGCTATGTAGAAATATTAAAATCATGTTTAAAATTAACAAATGTAGTTAATAAATTGTATTTTTATTGATTAAAGCATTTGTTTAACATACACTGAAATCCTCAATTCTAATAGCCTAGGAATTGAAAAAATAATTTTTGAAAAATGGGCTTTTTCTATTATCTATTTTTAATCAGATATTAATTTAAGCAATAATTACCCATTTTCAACAAGATTAAATTACTTTCCATGTCCTTAACTCAATGCTTTTATCTAGCCAAATAAAGTCTATTTTCAAATTTTTACAAATTGGTTGACCTTTGTATATCTCTTTCAAATATGTTTCTCCTTCAAGAATTTTAAACACAGAAACTAACGTAAAAGGTACGATGGCAACAGGTTTTGGCCGTGGTTGGCAAATATGTCAAAACTGTTATAAATTTCTATATTTGATTTGCACATCAGAACGGATCAACATTTTCTCCTGTATGGTAGCTAAATGAACAAAAAAAGCATTTTTGAAAGCAAGAGGTAAAATTAAATATATTAACTGTGCACAAAACATGTCAGCTAATATAATTCATGAGACGTGAGTTTTAAAAGGATGATTCATAATGTAGGGTTTAAGCGCTAGCTGCTGGAGATGTATGAAATCTAAACACAATGTAGAAGTTAGGTTTGGTAAGATTTGTACTTTGTGTGCTAAAAATAGGCTGCTGTTCGAAAATACAGTGCTTAAGTGGAAGGAGTTAATAGTGAGATTTATAGCAGGACCTAACACAGACAACAGACAAGTTGCAGAAGTCAATGTTGTTGGCATAAGCACACTTGTTTCAGCACATTTTTACCAATTGGCTATATAAAGTATGAATAAATTGACATTCATTTCATTAACCACCATGAAATCCAACAGAACACACAGCAATGTACCGATATAGGATGTATTAGAACAACGTCCAATTTTACATGCACAAACACATGTGTGTATGGATGACAGCCATTAAGGAAATATCTCATTTAAGGTATATTTTTTACACATGGCATGTAAAATTATACAAAGGCATATTTTAATACTGTACATTTTAGATACGTGGTTTCTGTTTTCCTTTTCTGAACCCTCTTTAGAATAAAACATTACTGTTACTATGAGATCTAGTAAGACTTACTCTAACCTGAAAAATATATGAACATGATCCTGACCAAGTAAAAAGCTTTCAAAGTAGAGTTTCAGTGGATTGATAAAAGGAAAAATAAAATATTTTGACTAAATGTCTCAGAAGTTTTATAAATTGGAAAACTCTTGAGTTGCTGCTGTTCTGGCATTCCAGAAAAAGCTGCAGGAGCTTTTGGTGATTAGAGATTTTTTGGCAGAATAAGTGACAAAGTACATTCATTTTTGTAAATGTCAGTGTTGGCCCTTGCTGGGTGCGTACAGGAATTAGACAGAAGAAACAATTCGCGTCAAGTTGTGGTACACGAGATCCAGCCGTCTGTGAACCTGTTGCACAAAAAGCCTCTGTTACCTTCTGCAACGGGGTCAAACTGCCTCTTATAATAGTGCAAGGGAAAGTGATTTCCACTTCCAGCCTGGTGTGAAGCAGAGCAGTCGATGATGGTGGTGAACAGGGGTTTGGTTGGCTGATACATGGATTGGAGTTTGGCCTCACCAGTGCTTTAGGGAAAACGACAAAGAAACTGTTTAAAACCGTCCCTCCTTCCTGTGAGAGCAAGGCAGCTTCTTACAAGTCCTTTCTCCCCTACAGGCAATAGGGTTACGTTACTTAGTAATTCAACATTTAAAATACATTTGCCTTAAAAATGATAATATCTGGGCCTCATAAGGGTATATTATATACTTCAACATGATTTTAAGTTATGAAAAATTTAAAGCATATAATAGTTTAAGTCTTGGTAAGTATTATGCTACATTTTAAATAGATTTATGTAATAGGCAGTAAGAAGGAAAATGAGGAATAAAGAAAGCCTTTTCTTGATGACTTGTCTGACATCTGTGCCTAGACATGGGTGTAAATCTCCTCCTAGCAGCCCCGCTGGGTTTCCTCACCAGCTGGTTTGCATTCTCAGCCGAGGGCCTTCCTCTGCCAAGAGGAAGAAGAGTCGTCCTGCGCAGTGTAGAGAGAAGGGATGTTTCTGTCACCTCACCTGGAGAAGACTGCATGAGTTACGAGAGGCGTTTTCAATGGGTGATACAGAGAAGACCTAAGGAAACACATCTGTATGCAGAGCAGGTCTTATTCTTCGTGTTTGTGCCTGGGAACAAGCACGATATCTTTTTAGCATTTGAGCTGAGGCAAAAAGCACAATGAAAATATTTAGTGTTAGCCATTCTAGATACAAAATATTCTGGAGACTTTTAAAACTGTGTTGTCAATTCCATTTTAAGTCTTCTCTTGAACAGCATGTATACTTTAATTAAATGTTTTACATTGCAAATAAGATAAGTAGGAGCTTGGATAGATAAAAAAGAATCTGAATTACACTTAAAAGAAAAAAAAAGAAAAAAAGAGATTTGTCTCTAATATTGCCAAAAGCTACGTTGTGCTAAGGAAAGTACCAGACTGACACAAAAAGGATGTAAACTGTTACAAACAACTTAGGAGTTTTAACATTTCCTTGAATTCTTTAGTGTAAATTACTAGCAATTACGAAATTTATACCTATTTAAGTATGTCTACGCTAGAGGTTTGTTCTGGCACATTTTTGTAAGCTTTACATGATGCTAATTCATATATGACTTAAGCACTCCTGGAGCACTGATTGAGCTTTAATTTAAATTATGATGCCAATTCTGTGTGACCTTGGACAAGCTTGGATAACTTTTCTGATGATCAGTTCACTACTTGGCAGGAACTCAGTGAAGCTTAACTACATAATAATACCTATAGAGAGATACAGATATATAGATCTATAGATATAGGTGTACATAGCGGTTTGAATTTCTTGTACATAGATGAGTTTAAGGGTGAAAATATGGTTTTAAATATAACAACTTAAAAATAACAACTTATTTTGTTTTCACAGAATAGAAACTTGTTAAGCAGTGTCTTTTCTGTGCCACACGGAGGTGTGGCAGGCTCTGAAATGGTGATTGAATCTTCTATTGCATTCTACAAGTAGAGAATATAACCCAGAAGTCAGAAGAATCAACAATATCATTTGAGTCAGTGGGCACTGTAGGTGTTTGGTACCTCTGGAAGCTGGCTTGTAGCTGTCAGTTGTAACTGATTTATCAATTCCTTTTTCTGCAAATTTTCAATTGACTTAAAGGGCAATGAAAGAGCAGACATACCATGAAAAACACCTGCCCCCCATGCATTAGTAGGAGAAAAAGAAGTAGATTTTGTCTTATTTCACCATGTATAGGATTCATCTGATCACACTTTAATATCTAAAGGTTACTGTCTAGTCTTAGCTAATCAGATATGGTCCTTCATTGGTCAATAGAGAGAGATGGCCTCTTCTAAAGGATGACTCATCCCCTCTGTGTTACTGAGACAAATTGCTTCCTGGGGATGCCTTTCTGTTGTTTAGAAAGGGAACCTAGAGAATGAGTGAGCTGTTGGGCAGCTAACGCTTGGTGAGGTGGATCCTGCTTCAAGTGCCTTCTGAATTTTGAGATCTAAATTCGAGACTGAAAAGTAACAAGCACCGTCAAGATAATTCAGAAGTTACTAAGTAGTGATAGCTCCATGACAGTATGCTGGCTTGTATTCTTTCTCACATAAAGTCATTGTGTATTTAAGACAGCCAGATCCATGTATATTATTAATCATTAAGTATCGTCTCAGAAGACTGAAACATCTCTTTTCTGTCTTTGAACACCTAAACACCCTGGGTGAGATGCTATCTCCTGGGAAAAATCCTATTGCCATGAAGATTGAAGCAGTGGCTTCGCTTACCTTTTAATAAAACCGGCTTGTGTGCTTGCATTCTGCATGAGGATTATTCATTGAAGATTGCGGTGCTTTTGATTTTATAAGGGGTGTAAGCTATATTAATGTCCATTTGTAATCAACTTCGGAGAAATTAGAAACTGATCATTATTTACATCAACTTGGAAGCTGCGTCTGGGTGAAGGTGATTTAAATTTGCAAATAAGTTATTTCTGAAGGATAAAGGAAACAGTGTCATTAAGCAGCTGCCTGATAAATTCAGGTGAAGACTCCTAACTAAAAAAGCATCAGATATCTCTTTGGCCAGAAATAAAAATAGAGAAGAAGAGCCAAAGCTACCTCACATAAATAAAACCTGAAAAGTTAAGCTTAAATTGGGGACTAACCTGGGCAATCTGAATTTGCACACTTTCTTAATTTAGTTACTTTTAGTAGCTATCAGCTGAACTTCAAATATCATATAGGCAACTTCTGTTTGTATAGTTATCCACTGGGAAAGAGAATTATTAACCAATAACTTTTGTAATATTTTTTTTTGACCTCTATTCTCTCTCATGTAGTATTTTTAACCCTCAAAATTATGAAAAGCACTGGAGAGAGTTCACAAGAACACATTTAGTGGCAAATCAAGACAGAGGCTACCCCCCAGCAGGGAGGGTGTTGCCTTTTCTGCAGGGTCATCCATGTCTGGAAAACAACATGTATCCACTGCCCATGCAGAAAAATCTGTTTAAATGGTGAATTAATGAAATATTTTGAAAAGTAATTCCACCTCCTTTCTCAGGGACTGTTTCTAGCATTATAGCTTGCCAATTATGTGAAGTGCTAATCATTTTAACTAATAAATTGAAATCATTCAAGGTGCCATTTAATTTCCTAGGTCTTGTTCATAACATGCACTTACAAATGTGCAGTTATTGAAAGGTTTAAAATGTAAAAGTATTATAGGTTAGACTTTTGGGAAGTATTGGAATCTCAAAGTACCTTGCACGGGTTTAGCCATCAAGGTAAGGTCCTGGGCCTCTTAAAAACATCTGTGGAGAACTGGTACCCAAGAAAAGGGTCGTCAGCAACCCATGGCATAGGAAGCACCTAAAATAGCTTGGAATTAGACATGAAAAATTATCATCTAAGTAGGAATTAAATGTGGAAAATATGAGATGCTTTGACATACAACCATTTCAGATTTTCTTTCCTGAGCATGAACACTCTCCTGAAGTTATGTGCTTAAACCAGATCATCTTCTTAGGCAGATATTCTTTTGGTAAAAAAAGAAAAATGGGAAAAAAAAAAAGCCAGGGAGAATAAGACAGACAAGGTGTACAATAGCTAGAACTTTTATCTTGAATATTAGATTTCTTTTTAAGTCCCTGTTCTGCCCAAACATGGCAGAGACTTACACCTCCTTGGTCCCAGGGAGATGCGCTGATGAGGGTAGATTTAGATTAGATATTAGGAAGAAATTCTTTACTGTGAGGGTGGTGAGACACTGGAACAGGTTGCCCAGAGAAGTTGTGGATGCCCCATCCCTGGAAGTGTTCAAGGCCAGGCTGGATGGGGCTTTGAGCAGCCTGGTCTAGTGGGAGGTGTCCCTGCCCAGGGCAGGGGGGTTGGAACTATATGGTCTTTAAGGTCCCTTCCAACCTGAACCATTCTATGGTTCTATGATTCTGTGTCTGCCCGTGGTTTAATTCCAGCCTTCCAGCCATGGGGTACTGCAGATGATGAGTGTTTGGTGCTTCGTGGGCGAAGGAGATGTATACGGAAGTGTATAGACTTCGCTGTCTACCGAGATCCTGATATTCCCAATATTTGCCATATGATAGGATTAGGACTCTCATTCCATGATGGGCCAGGCCTACTCAGGGAATCCTGTTAGAGCACACTGGGTTATGTGAGAGGTTTTCCCGGGCAGGTAATAAGGAAGAGCCCAGGGCACTGGGTCACTGTTGGGGAATGTGCCTCCTGGAATTGGGTGCTCCAGCAGATTTTGTAAAGAATTGGAGGGGAGAAGTGGCTTACCTGGAAACATGAAAGGAGGAGATAAGGGGAGAGTCAAAACACTGAGTTAGGCTCAGCAGTGGGGACTTGGCGGGCTCTTTCAGCTTTGGGTGTCCTGCATTTTGGCCTAAATTAAGCCTCTCAACAGCTTGTTAGCTGTGCTGATATTGTTAGCCATGTCACTTCCCAATTGCTGAGCGGCAACATGGTAAATGTCTAGGGGTTTAGGCATCCATGAGTGTTAGCTCTGTCTAAATGATAGATTTAGTAGAGAAAATCCATCTGAAAATGAGAATGAGCATCGTGGTCCTCATGTAGTGCAGGTACGCCTACACTGAGGAGCAGACCTACATGTACCAAGCAAAGTGGCCTAACAGGGGCTTGGGCTCAAATTGCCACGATGTGCTTAGGAAGAACTAAATCTCCGGTATTTCCTACAATGCACATGGCTGATCGAGACTGAAAGCAGGTCCAAGGCACAGGACTGAGGATTTATTGGGGGGGGGGGAAGGGGATGGGAGTGGGAAAGTCTGGCTTTGAGAATGTGCTTACCCGTGTAGCTAGACTCCTTGGTATATATCAAAAAAAATGTTTAGGCACCTGTTTTATCTCTTTAGATACCTTGTTGACTTGGGTGCTTTAATCTCAGTCTACATCTTAACCTTGTGCTCGAAACAAGGCATGTTCTGGTGCTGCTCTCTGCTTCTGACTGCAAAAATCTGTATTCCAGTTTTTTCTTTTTTTGCTAGCTGACACTAAAATAAGTGCAAATTATTTTGTACTTATTTTAAAATGTGACACATTAGCAATGGAAACAAGTCAAGATCTTTGGGAGTTTAATGCAAATACTGTAGGTTATTCAAGCCTTCCCTTCAGAGAAAAATCATGAAGTACTTCAAGACGTGGTCAGTCAGTGTAGGTCAGACTCATACGCCTTGTTCAAGTACTGACAAAATTATTTTACTGTTGACATTTGGAACGACCTTCAACCTATAATGTAATAAAAAGGATTATTTACTGACAGCCAGCCCTGTAAAATCACATTATTTCCTTTTGAATTTACAAGGATCTTCAAACAAACACATAAACCATCTTGCTATATTTTTTTTTTTTTCTGAGTTGGTGGTGAAGCAGGAGAGGTGGTTTGCGGGAGCTTTGTGTGTGGGGAGGGTGAAGAGAAGGCTTGTATTGGGCTGTAATATATTGATATTACATTATTTAAAAAAAAAAAAACCAACAAACCACCAACACCCCCAAAAGTAACTCCAGGAAATTAATAAGGTATATGGACTTTGTTTTTCAACAAGTGTAATCATCATTTCTCAAATTTGTTTACATAAAGATAATTGGCTTATGCTTATCCATGTGTGCAATTTCCAGGTATACCATTAAGGAGTTTTGCTGGGTATGACTCCCACAACTGATTTACTAATTGTGTAGTTGTGTTACCAGACATTGAAATGGCTCTGAATCTATCTGCTGAGGATGATATTTTAAATGTGAAGCTGCTGAAGTTTGTTTAACATGTCAGTCATGTGAAAGTCTGTTTTGATACATTCTAAGTTTTCATAGAATTGATCCATTTCTGTAAAAATAGCTCAAGAGGGATCATTATTATAGATTAATATAGATGAGTCCATATGCCTATCATTCATGCTTCATAAAAATTCCATTTAATTTTTAAAATCTGTTCCTAAATTTTTATGATGCTATATAATCTTGGGTCAGGAAGGTTAAGTAACCATTGTAATGCAACAAAACCAGCTTCACAATACAACAGGATTAATTTAAGGATGATCATTTAAATAATAGCTAATAAAATCAAAGTCATTTTATGTACATTTAAGAGCTAGACTAATCAAAGTTAAAAATGTGATAGGATAATAAGGCAAAGCTCATTAATTCAGCATAGTAAAAATACATACAATCAAAAAGGGCTGGAATAAGCGCATACTTACAATAAGAGAAAAGTGCTGAGCGTTTAATCTTATTCTCACTGAAATCATCATAGAAATTCAGGGCAACTTCAACTGGAGTCACAGCACACTGGTAGAAGGCAAATCTGTTCTTCTCTCACTGTTATCAATGCTGCCTCTTTGGCTGTGCTGGAGGGATGCGGAAACTTGCTGTAAAGGATGGCATCTTTCACGCTATCATCTACTTTGTTTTGAAAAGAAGGGAGAAAAAAGACGGGAGAGGTAACCCGCTAACATGCGGTGATAGGAACCAGGGTTTCATCAGCAAAGACTCATTGTCAATCAGGCACATTTCTGCATATTCCATAAATTCATAATATGGTAGAAAAATGAGGAATCATCAGAATATTTAATGGAACATTTAAATTGCCAGAGCAAGTTCAGGTGTTTAAGTAATTCTATAAAATTAACGGCCTCATTAATCTAACTCTGTAACAGATTAAGCTGTCCTTCCATTTTCTTTTGCTAGGTTTCCTGCAGAAGAAAGCCCTGTGCATTTTGGAGCCCCCTCTGGTTTCAACAAAATTTGAGAGACGGGTAGAAGTCCTCAAGCTGTTCAATTACAATAAGAAAAGATCCCTGGGAAAAAGAAAGAAATGCCACAAGTGCATCTCTCTGAAAAGCTGTCCCTTGGGATCACTCTTACACAAAAAAAAGAGAAAATTTGAAGTTCCCCAGCATAGGAAAAGCTTCAATCAATCATGAGGTAAAATCCATAGGAAACGAGACTTCATTAGTTCCAGAGCTCACAGAGCTTGTTGTTATTCAGCTTGTTTAGCAACTTCAAATTTTAGACAACTCTTTTTCTTTGATATGTCACCTGAAGCTTAACAGGGTATTAGATCTCCTGATTTTTATCTGTTTAAGGCTACAATGAAAACAAAAAACCCTAAACCCAGTGTTCCCTAGGTGATTTTCCATCTGTGTGTATATGCATGGATGTGACAGGGGAGGAGGAGGGGAGAAGGAAGGGGAAGCATAAAAGAACTGAGATGTCCTTTTTCAAGATTTGGTAAGGCGGCGCATTATCTAGTCTCCATTCTGCCTTCTGACATCTGGTGGCAACATCTCTCCATTACAGTGCTTGCTCTGGATTTTTCAGAGATCTCCCCCACCCACAACTCTATGGGCTGCTCTGACATTTGTGGGTGCTTAATGCCAGTGAAAACCAGGACACTTGTGGATAAGGAGGTAATTCTGGTGTCTGGCAGGGAGCAGCAGACAGGCCATGAAGCTTAAAGTGGGAGGAAAAAAAAAGAAGATTTATGTAGCAGGTTTATCGCGCTAGCAGCAGCAGCAGCATCTCTCCGCATCCCAGGCTATGCCTTCTGTGCAGAGCGGAGACGTCTGAGATACCTGCTCAGAAAAGCAATTTTTTTCCATGCCGAGCTCTGAGCACCTGCTTCCAGTTGCCAAATCCCAGCACACCTGTCTGGCACTGCAGCCGCTATGGATGTGTGCCTCCTGACCACAAGTAAAAATGCTCATTTTTCTCATTGTGAATACGGAGTTTTGGGGCCACAAGCACATACAGAAACAGTTGGTTCTAAAATACATTTTTAGAAGAAAACTACAAGTGATTAAGCATCGGTCAGAATGAAAATGCCAAATGATTCTCAAGACCATACCACATACATCCCCAAGGACCCAGGTCTCCCCTGTTATTGCTCATTGTCCTTACCCTTGTTGGGCTGGGTTTCAGAAAATGAGTGTTACGTGCATCCAAGATCAAGTCAAGATGTTTATGTTGTGTTTACCATGCCCCATGGGTGAGAAAGAAATGGAAAATTGAACCGACTTGCTACGTGAGGCAACCTGGCAGCTGGTGAAGCTCTTCCGATTGGCCAGGGTTGAGGCAGTCGTTCCTTCGGGCCAAATGTTTTTGCAGGATGAGGGATGCCAGGCGGAGGCAGGTGGCACGCAGGGAGTCATGTGGTGACATTTCTGTCCATCCACGCGTGGCTGTTTAGCATGGGCAACCAGGTACTAATTTCACCTCAGTCAGGTGAGGGTGGACTCAGTTGTAGCAGCGGAGGGAGGCGCACGTGAAATATTCTGAGCAGGACCAGGGCATCCCAGTTCTCTGCCATCGTGCAGTCCGTGCTCTGAATAGGGCAAGGTTAATCTAAAGGACTGCCAACTACAAATTTACTGCCTTCAAAGGAATCAGACAATGACAGACACAAAAGCAGAAAAAAACTCAAAGGCATTCATCCCTTAGCATTTCCTACCATGGAAGGAAGGCAGAGCTCGTTCAGTCTGAGTTCCTAACCCTGCAGACCCTGAGATCTACGTGGCAGGAATCCTCTCTAGGGACACACAGTTTACTTTCATATTTATACAAAGAGAAATTATTTATATTCAGACTATTAACTACATAATCCATTAGCTCCACATTTATAATCTCATTGAAAGGTATGGCTACTCTAAATAGGAAATGCAACTTTTTACATATATGAAATGGATTTTTTTGATTCTGCGTTAATCAGAGGCATTTTTTCATGCTGAATTAATAGCTGCTTGTCCTCAGCCAAGCCAAAATGCTCTTAGTTCTCTTCTCTCTCTCTCTCTCTCTCAAAAGAAAAAAGTTTCCTTTTGGTCTTGTTTTTGAAAATATCTTGAAATCTGCAATTCAGAACATTTAAACATGATCATATTCTATTCTTGTTTTGGTTTCACTCCTCCATCCCCCTCCAGTTTAGGGCTGTTTTGGAATAAATACAGTAGATGACATTCTAAATAATAGTACTTCTGCTCTTGACTCTTGGAAAGCTCTACTTTTGCCTGTACTCAATATGCAGAAAGATGATATCGAAATACACCTTTATGCCTTACTATTAAAACAGCGTAAAATGCAAAGTCTGTAGCAACCTTTATGGCATCTTGTAATGTTTTTTAATGCACATACACAACCCTAGTAATTTCTTGAGTGCAATTCTCTTTTATTTTTCCTTCCCTTATTGAAATATAGGTGGTTAAAACTCAGAGAAAGAAAGACTTAAAATCAGAAAGAAATGCTGAGGGACAGAACAACTTATTCCTATTTAATGCACTGTATCCTTCACTGAACTTACTTACTGAACTTTGGGTGATATTATTTGAAAGAGTGTGCTGTAACTAAAACAGGCGTAGTATTATTTCTTTAGAAAAAATAGCCCAGGTAAGTTCAGAGTGACTTTTTTTTTTCTTTTTTTTTTTTTTTCCCCCCAGCAAACAGCACATCTGACAGCCCCCTAATTTATCTCCCACCGTAAGAGAACTGAGTTACTGGGCTAATAAGCTTTGACACCTTTTTAACCAGAATTTGTGATGCCTGTTTTTGAAATGACACTACACAGATTAGAAAATGCTATATCATGAGATAATAAATGGCACCATGAATCTCTACAGCGAAGTCTAATCCTTCTCGGGGATGAGTTCTCAAGTCTGCCAACACGTTGCCCTCGGTAAAGAGGTTTCAGAAAAAAATAAGTCTAATTCGTTTTGTGAAATCAGCTTGATCCTGACTTACCTTTACTACTCTTGGTCTGCCTAACCTCCTGTCTTCACAAGGTCTTCTTTTCTTTTCTTTAATATAATTTAATTACATAAACACAATTAATTCATGAAAATAATTCAAGACATAATTTTGGAAATAATTATATTTATTTTAAAATTAGCTGAAAACCTCATTAGGTAAGGAGGTCTGCTTTTTCTCCCCATTTTGTCTATAATGCAACCCTTAATGTAAAATTGAAACAAAATTAAAACACATTTAACCAAGGATAAAACATTTATTCATTTTGGAGTTCTTTGTAGCATGACTGCAAGAGCTGATGCTGTGTGATACACAGGAAAATGAGAACTACCAGATTGTATCAGATGAAGACAAACGCATACACAAATGAGTTGTATAATATAGTAACACAAATTTAGGCCAGATGTGCACGAACGCTTTTTCCCCTGATGTTTTTTTTTCTTTTTTTTTCCTCCTGATTTCTTCTTCTGGATGCCTGATTTAGTTATTCCTTCTTTTTACTGCTCCAAGTCCCACAGATGTAGGCGGAGGAATTGTTGGAGTTGTTTTGTTTTGTTTTTAAAAAAAGGAAAGATGGGTAATATTTTTTCCTGGATATAGTTTGGGGCTTTTCCCAAACTCATGAATAATACTTACTTTACCTCCAATAAGAAACCAGCACTACATTTAATATTCTTGTAATTTACACCTTTGTTGTGCAATAGAGCCCTATAGTCCCCCTAAGATATTTGGCCCATGGACTCTTCCTTTTGGTGTAACAAATCACAGACCTGTTGCTTATTAAATATATAATAAAACCAAGCAAATTACTTGTTAAAAAGAAAATTTAAGATATTTCCAAAAGGCGGGGAGAACAAGAATTGTTCTGCTTTTGATCTGAATTCTTCTGGTGGTTTTTTTTTCTGCTTTTCACATGGATTACAGCCTCAACTCAAAAAGAAATTTAGGGGCCACAGCATGAAATATTGCAACACCTAACTTTTTGGTATGTGCTTCACCCAGAGCAAGACTCGGAAGCTTTGCCTGGCAGCACAGGATCTCTAATGCGCAGAGAAAGTAAGGTGCCTTATGATGATATATAAAAGATCTAAAAAATTCAGTAGTGACTTGTCAGGAGGTAGCAAATGAGAAATGAGGAGTGCAGGTTTTTAAATCTTTCCCCTTTAGGGAGCTTAGGTGCTTTACAAAGTATTAGAAAGAAGCATTTTTATATTTCAGAATAGCTACTGTTCTCACAGCCAGGGGGTTCTGCTCTTTTTGATGAAATAGCATAAGAAGAAAGATCCGTTCATATGATATTCTATGGGGTAGGTCAGACAAACAGCATTCATCCCAGGTTTTCTTCATCTTTTTTAAAATTCTGCTTTGTTGGTGAGTTTGGGGGGGTAAAGCACCAACCCTGATTGCTGGGAAGATCAATAGAGGCCACTTAAGCGAAGTGGACATACAGTAACAGTAGTCTGTGGGACCAGATGCATCCAAGTGCCCTGTGGGCACTTTGGATCGCTCTCTGTCATCTGCAGATGTTCTTGGTGACAGAAGGTCCCAAATAATTGGAAAATGGTAAATATGCCTATTTTAAACAAGGCAAGAAGGAGGATGTGAGGAACCATAGGTCAGTCTGCAGGAAGACACGGGAGAAAATTCTCCTGGAAGTCATTTCCACACACATGAAGGACAAGAAGGTGTTTTGGAATAGCCAATATGGATTTATAAAGGCAAATTCTGCCTGACCAACTTGATTGCCTTCTACAATGAAATGACTGGCTGTATGGGGAAGGGGAGAGCAGTGGGTGTTGTTTATCTTGACTCTAGTTAGGCTTTTGACATGGTCTACCGTAACATCCTTGTAGCCAAACTGGGCAGATACAGGCTGGATGGATAGTTTATAAAATGGGTGCAAATTGGTTGAACTGCAAGGCTTAAAGAGCAGTGGTGGGTCACTAGTGGCATTCCCTGATGTTCAGCGCTGGAGTTCATACTGCTTGCAATCTTCACCAACAATCTGGATGACAGTGGCAAACACTCCCAGCAGGTGACACCAAAATGTGGGGAGCAGTCAAGACACTGGAGGGCAGGGCTGCTGCTCAGGAGGATCAAAGCAGGCTGGAGAAGTGAGCTCACGGAAATTTCACGCAGTTCAACAAAGACAAAGGCAAGTGCAGCACCTGGGACAGAATAGCCCCCTGCAACAGTACAAGCTTGGCACAGACTGTCTAGAAAATGTCTTCCCAGAAAAAAGCCTGTAGATGCTGGTGGACAAGTTGAACTTCAGTCAGCAGTGTGTCCTAAAGTGGTGAAGGCATGACATACAAGAAAACTGAAAGCTGTGTTTCTTCAGCCCCGTTAAAAAAGAGAAAAGGGAATCTAACTGCTGCATTCAACTACTTGTGGGTGGTTACAGGGAAGTTGGAGCCAGAGGCTTCTTGGAAGGGCACAGCAAACGTATGAGAAGCAATGCACTCAAGAGACAGAAAGAGAAATTCTGAGAAATTTTTCGGGATGTATGGAAGAAAATCCTTCATGATGAGGATGATCAAATGCTGGAAATGGGCCAGAGAGGCTGGTAAGTAGAATTTTTGTCCTTGGAGATGTTTGAAACCACTGAACACAGCCCTGAGCTACTTAATCAAACTTGTAAGTCAGCCCCACCCATGACTAGGGTTTGGATCCTCAGCCCAACCAGACCTCCAGAGATCCCTTCCAACCCAATTTTTTCTGATTCACAGCTTTCTCTCCTCCTTAATGAAAGCAACAAAGTCTTGCTCCCAAACTGACATTGAATATGTACATGTATCTGTTTTTTAAATCCTGGAAGATGGCATTACTCTATGAGCAGCATTTATGTTATCATGCATAAGCAATCCATGTCATCGCATATCTTAGGGGAATAGTTTTAAATAGTAAAAAAAATCATCATAGTGTTTATCTGTATCACTTACATGTTGTAGAAAAGGAAGAATGGCTATTTCTGTTATATTTTTGCAGTTAGTTTTTCCATTTTATGTGGAAGCTTTGAAAGATCAGTGATGATTCCAGTATGCTAGTTAAAAACCCTGTTTCCTTCAGAATCCAATAACCAGCATGATTTTAATAAATGCCTGTGGGAGACTTATTAAAGAACCCCAGAATAACTTCGCTCCATTGCCTTTTCATTTTCCATCAGCTTTTCAGGAGTCAATTACCTTTATTTTTCTATGTGAATATTGGAATATACCAGAGCTTTTAAGGAACTTTAAATTTGGTGGACCAGATTCTCACCTGCGATAAAAACATGAGTGGGTAGCTGTGTATCTGTGTACACATTGTAAAGGGGACTTTTAGGCACTGTTGTACTGTCCCAGCTCACAGAGTGTCAGGAGAGGAAACGGCCTCAAGTTGTGCCAGGGAAGGTTTAGGATGGATATTAGGAAAAATTTCTTCACCAAAAGGGTAATCAAACATTGGAACAGGCTGCCTGGGGAAGAGGTGGAATGGCCATCCCTGGAGGTATTTAAAAGACAGGTAGATGTGGTGCTTAGTAACATAGTTTAATGGTGGTTTTGGCAGTGTTAGGTTAATGATTGGACTCGATGATCTTAAAGGTCCCTTCCAACCTAGACGATTCTATGATTTTATGATAACCACAAATCATTTACAGCAGCTGGTTTTCAGAATCTATGCTTCTTCTTCCCCAGCTTTAGGGGATGGCAATAGAGGAATGTTGTAAGATGCTGCTGCACATCAGGTTCTAAGCCACTATAAGTCTCCTTACACAGAGGTATTCCTGATGAGAGCTGTGGTCTCTGTCCCCGCCTATTTTAGTACCTGAAGCTCAATATTAAGAGAGGTGGAAGACCCAAGTAAAAACCTGATCTTTATTTTCAAAATGAGAAACCAAGAACCTAACTGCTAATGTAACCATAACTGGCACTTTTAGTTAGTTTAGGTTAGCACGGTGGGTGATGGGAGTGGAAGGGTCTCTTGGGAAAGGCAAAGGAGCAAAACTGTTGGTAGACATTAGTGAACTCATTACTTCTTAAAGACAAAATCTACATGTGGCTACCAAAATATAAATTTTCTTTTTCTCTATTTAGCAGGTCAGAACATGCATGCCTCTGAGTAAAATCAGTGTTTAAAAAAGATCCACATACACGTGCAACTGTTCAGAAACAAGGTTTTATTTTCCTGATTTTTATGCTGTGCTATTCACCTTGAAATGGAAATGCTGAAGCTGTTCCAAACAGCATACCTGTTGTGAGTGCCAAGGCCCATTTTCATGTTTTATGCTTTTCTTTTAGCGTGTGGAAGAGCCCTACAAATTGATGAAAAGTAAGAAATAGTGACACTAACTCAAAACTGAAACAAGCTGAAGAAAGAAAGAGAGAACATTCATACAATAATTGTGTTTCATGACTGTATTGTGTTCTAAGGCCACGGTATTCAGCTGGGGATTTTCCAGTCAGGAAGATATAAATACAGGCTGTGTAGGACAAAGACTGCCAATCTGGTATTTCCAGAAAATGGTAAATTTATCATATCGTGCATGTGCAGCATGTACAAATGCACCTTTGGAGATGAGTCAGGCTTACTAAGTAAGCATCTGTAAAACCAGCTGCACTGTCTAGGTGCAACGGATCATTGCAGTTCTTCCCAGGAGTGTTGGCCATCCTGTGAAAGCACGTAGAGGAAGCTTCCTGAAAGCATGTCTTTCTGCATGGTGTCACACAACCTGGGGATTTTGTCACATTTTCAGATGTCGGGCAAAGTGATTTAGAACAACTGCTCATGTGCAGCAGCATCACACCGTAAATAATGATCACATTTTCCAAGATTTGCACAGACAAAATTCTTGGGTTCCAAAACAGGTCAGCTTATTTATTGCTTTGGATGCTGCTTTTTCTTCTGTTGTTTGCATGTGACTTGTGTTGTTTTAACTGGGTGATAATAGTTCTGTGTCTCCAGGTGTGTTTGCCTGATTTCTGTAACAGCAGGACACCAATATGAAACTACTTAGTATCCTCTGGTCTCACAATACACAGTCAACTTGAGTGTAATGATACATGCAACTAATATAGGTATATGTGCTCCTATAATTGCAAAGTGTTTGCTATGTCTAATGTGCTGCAGTTGCATTTTCGGTGTGCTTTGACTGCTTTTAATCCAGTCATGATACTTGTGAACAGTGAACCACACAACAGTAAAGGTTACACATTCCAGTATGTATTCACGATCCCTCGTCATTTTGCATTGGTGGGGCAGGAGGATCCAGCTCCTGTGGATCCACATGAGTTTGAGTTTACTTCAATGTGCTGAAATTACACTGCTGATAGCAGCGTGGTCTTGGTTGTTTCAGTTCCCTCTGCATTATTTTTAGCTGTCTGCAAACGTAAAAACTGACTGGGGAAATTGTGATGTTACTCTATCAGCTTCCAATGAATGAGATAAGACCACGTTTGTATTTACCACCACCAGCCTTTAATTTGGCTGCAGTCTGCATCCAGGCACGTATGTGTACTGCAGAGCTTGCTGCAACAGTGATTGTGACAACCACATACCAGGCTACTTTTAACTTGCCCTTTCCATACCAGCCTCGTTGTATTTCATCCTACAGCTGCATCACTGTCTGTGGGGTAGTCAACATTAAGCCTTCATTTTGCCTTTTCTTCTTTGACTGCATGGGCCTTTAGGTCTGTATTTGCTTTGAAAAAAAATAATTCAAACATTCCACAGATCCTTACTTACACGGAAAAACTCTAGCATGAACAATAACAACTGGGGAAGTGTTTCACTTCCCTCTTCTGTTTCTCACAGAGCTGACTATCAGCATCATATAAGATGTGATGACAGTTAAGGACTCAACAGAAGCTTCTTTTCAGAAAATTTGCTATTCTACGAGCTGGTACAAATTAAAAATAGGCAACAGATGATTAAGTATATCAATACTTCTTAATGCTGCATTCCCTTTTAACCTAGGGGTGGACAAGAATTCTAGGAGTGGACAAGAATTCTAGGAGAAAATTTGACTCTGTTTGATATCAGTGTAATGAATGAGGGCCTTTTGTCACCTCCTTTGGCTCCCTCCCCTCCATGTCTCTGCACCCCCTTTCGCACAGCACAAAGCACACTGAAATAAACGAGCAAGCTATGCTTTCAGTTATCCTCACGCACCAACATTTCCCTCTATTAATCAATAGTCGTGGCAGACGACTGCGACCCACCACCCGCCTTTAAGCAGGGGGAGAAGAGACCTTCAGGATCTGACCCGAAACACCTTCCCCTACCACCTCCCAAGCGCAGGTGCTCGGCGACCCCACCACCCGGCGACCACCCGGGCATGAGGGGCTCAGCCGGGGCCGCGGCTTTCCCGCCGCCGGAGCTGCCGTGCGTGACTCCCTTCTCCCTCTGGAGGGAGACACAGTCCAGCTTTTGGCTGCCGGCGCCGCCGCGTCCCTCCTGCCCCTGTGCCCGCTCCAGCCGCCGCGGCCCCGAGGGGAGCTGCCCGGCCCTGCCCGGCGGCTCCCTCCCCGCCCGCTGCCCAGCCTTCCGCCGGAGGGGACGGGGAAGTGCGGGGCGGCGGGGGGGGCTGTATCTCGGCTGGGAGAGGCGGCGGTACCACCCGCCCCCGCGGCGGGGCCGCCGGGGATCCGCGGGGATCTCCTCCTCTCCCCGGCCACGTGTGCCTGCGCGGAAACTTCGCACCCCCCCACTCAGAGGAGACGAGAGGAGAGGAGGGGACAGGAGGGGGGAGCAGCGCCGTGCCGGGCCGTGGGGGAGGGAGGCGGCCCAGCCCTAGTGTACGCGGGCCGCGGAGGGAGGCGGCGGGTGCTGCCGGCGGAGCTCCCCCTCCGCCCCTCGGTCAGACAGAGCGGCGGCCGCGGGGACCTGCTGCCTCGTCAAGGGGCTGGGGAGGAGACCAGCGAGGAGCCGGATAAACACCGGGGAGGAGAAGAGCATCCCTCCCATCCTCCTTCCCCTCCCGGCAGAGCGCGCTTGGAGCTGCCTCCGCTTGTCCGGCCGCCCGGGGCGGCTCCGCGCCCCTCCGCGGTGCGGTGCGGTGCGCTCAGGTTGGGCGCAGGGCTGCTGCTGCTGAAGGTGAAGCTCTCGCTCTCCAATTACTTTTCCCAAGAGGGAGAAGGAGGCAGCAGGAGGGGGAAGTCGTGCTGTGTGCGAGCGGCAAACCAATCAGAGATGCTCTAACAGAGGGATTGCTGCAGGACGCGCCGGCTTTTCCTCCCTTCCTCTGCCGGCGGGGCTGAATCGGGACCGCACGCAGCTGGCGGAGGGGCCGGAGCCGCACCGGGCTGCAGGACTTCCTCACCCTCCCCTTTTCCGATAGCTAATCCATACTTCGTCTTCTTTTAATTTTTTTTTTTTTTTTTTTTTTTTAATACTCCGAAATCGTGCTCGAGAAACACTTCAAGTCTTCCTTCCCTTCCCACTTATTTCACCCTTCCTCCAGCATCTCTTAACCGGATTCCTGGTGTATTCCAAGAGAGAGGCGGGGGGGGAGACCCGGGCGCCGGCGGAGGGCTGCCTGCCCCAGCCCGGCCGAGCGGAGCCGAGCGGAGCGCGGTGCCGCTCCATGCCCCCGGGCGCTGGCGGGGCGCGGGGCGTCTGCCGGCGATGCCCGGGCGGTAAGGCTGGAGCCGGAGCTCCCCCCCGACGGGAGGCGGCCGATCCCTAGGTGTTTCCAGCAGGAAGCGGGGCTGCAGGTAGGTGAGCGGAGCGCTCCAGGGGCGTGTGTCTGTGTGTGTGTCCGGGCGCTGTTGGGGGGGTGGGGAGGGAGATGCGGGGCCAGGTGCAGGCTGTGCGGGGCTGCCGCCCTCCCGCCGCCCAAAAGTTGCAGAAAGCCGGGTGCGAGGGGGGGCTGCCTTCGCCGCCCTTCCGCGGCTCCTGCCGGCTGCCTGGGGCAGCTCCCTCCCGCCCTGCGCCGGGGCATCCGCAAGGCTTTTTTATTTTTATTTTTTTAATTTTTTCTTTTAATTTTATTTGATTTTATTCAAAAGAACACTTCATCGTTTCAGCAGACCGGGGGGGGTGGGGGGGAGGGCAGGGGAACCCACCAGTTGTTCAGCCCAACTCCTTGTGTAGGAAGGGTGGCCGCTAACTCGCGGCACCCCCGGGCACTTGGGGGTTTCCTCTGCTTTGGAGCCCGGACGCTTCCTCGGCCGCCTTCAGAGAGCGGCTGGAAGAGCAAGGAGTCGCTTTGTGAATCCTTTGGGAAAAAAAAAAAAAGAGCTATGAAGAGACGGTTCATGGCGTCATTTCTTTCTGTAACGCTCCCCAAGTTGTGGTGTATATAGTATGAAACATACCTTGTCCATCCACGTTGCTTGCTTTGCATTTCAGTGAACTCATTTACCTACTAAATATGTTGCAGGTCCTGTATACAGTGAGAGGGCTTTTCCCTTATTGCACCCCATTTATAGCTTTGCAAGAGAAAGTTGTAAAATAACCTGCTTTGTTCCTGTGGAGCTGTGGGATCGGACACCAGGTTATCTATGCAAAGAATAAAGAGCGATAGCTCTCACTGCCCTGTTAGGAGTAGCCATGCCTGGCTCTTCTGTGTGTTTCATTCTTACCGAGGGTTAAAATCATTGCTTAACGCAGTTTAAATTATATGTGTAGTTACAATTGTGTCTTTCCAGCTTTTGCTTGGAGATTATCACTATTTTTTTTAGAGCACTAAGTACCTCACTTCTACCACACGCCCTCCCAGCAGACACCGGTTCAGTATTTAAAGAATCGTGCTTTGACTCCTGCAGAACTGTCAATTTAAATAATAAACATACTCAACCCCTATCCCTGAAAGCCCCTTAAAGCATTCGGGGTCTTAGGGTCTTTGCAAGGCAGTGGATACATTTAAATTACTATTGACTAAATGATAATTGTTATCTGGTTTCTCTGTCTTACCAACTAGTTTCAGACGTTAGCATTCAGCCTGCTATATGTTTAACACTTCAGAGCAGCTTTACAGGCTGATCTAAGTGAAGCCAAATTGATAAATTAAGATTCTTTTCTGTAGCATAAGGTAAACACTGGAAAAATAGTAGTTCAATGGTAGTAGGAACACAGCTTAGCTGAAGTTGGGAAAGAGCAAACTAAGGCATTGTTATCAGGGCTGGCAAAGGTTACATCTTTCATTATACTTTTTCATAGTAATTGTACAGTCATTTCAAACTGATGCCTAAATTGTTTTGTGACTGTATAATTAACAGTAGTAAAGTAATTCACATAAATTCCATTATTAACATTTTATTTCAGAGAGCTGATACTGCTGAGGCAATCTTGAAAGCTATGCGTTTTTTGGTTTCATAAAGTCCCAGTTTCCAAATCTACAGTACTGTTATTCTTATAAATATAAACTACCTAAGTGCCATAATTTCAGTGGAAAGCTTTGCACAGTTAATTAATAGCAAATCAGGGTTACTATTCACTGGTTCCACATATTGGTTGAACATAGGGGACTTTCAAAAATGTGGTATTAATTTTAGATATGCTGCTGGTAGTGGGTGACTTTGAGATAAAATCTTGCTTCCTGTCATGCTGTTTTAATCAGAGAATGACGACTGATCTGTCAGTATCTGTTATCATACTGGACATACGAGGTAACCTTTTTTACCTGTCTCTTCCTTTGATCTGAGGGATCTCAGCTTTACATGCAGGTGCTCGTCACGCACTTGATAATTCTGGTGGGGAATACATGAAAAACTTGTTCTGAATGGAAGTAAATAGATGTGTGTGCAGACGGATATTGGAAATTGCTTTACTGGCAGGTTGCAAAGTGGTGATTCATTGAACCCTATCTAGATTTACATAAAGCAAATAGTACTTTGCACTGTATTGTGGTGGCAGAGAAACATGTAACAGCCAAGAAGTTCCATAATTTCATCACAGGTGATGACAGACTTGATAAAGGACGTCTTTACAAATGCAGGTTACATGTTTTTGGTGAGCAAAACATACCATGGAATTTTTCAGATCTGAGCATCTTCACTCTTAAATTGATTGCTGGCTGTATTGCTACTTACCAACATGTGTAAAGCCTAAATAGTGTATTAGAAATATGTTGCATAAATTATGTTGTATGTAAAAGAACAATGCTAACTAGTTATCACACTAAAGGAAATCACTGACTTTGGAAGACAGAAAATCACATTACCTGATACTCATCTACACAAAAATGTGATCACCATCTTGAAAAATTATTCTGAATGATACAACTCTGAGTAAGCAAGCAGTTCTAAGCCCCTGTTTTAACTTCTGCAGGATTTTATTAGAAATGCTTCATTAAGTCACATTATTCTGCAGCTGTTTGTTCACTGAAAATTAAAATAAAAATCAGGAAGTATATCCAGCAAAGCAGCATTATTTCCTTTGTTAAGTACTGAAAGTTCAAACAAACAAACAAAAATTCTTTAGCATCAGTGTGCCAGAAACAGAGTACATCCTATTTTTGTGATATATGGATGGCATTTACTGATGCAATTCATCAATGTATTTATTAGTCAAACGTCATCAAACAAAGAAAATAAATGAAAGTAAACAAAGACTGCGTGATGATACAGAGCCTAAAGCAAGGGAAGACCCTGCAAATCTTGTTAATGTTCAGTCTCATATTTACAGTCTATATTTAAACATCTCATTTAAATATCTTTCTCTCATCGATTTTCTACTACAGCTCCAGATAATTCAGGTAGCAATAGCTTTCCATTTCAAAATGCATTTTCCATTTACCTTTTGAAACGCTGAATTTTAAAGGTATTGATGCGAAAGTTGCGTTTGGATGAATAGAACAGAAGGGTCCCATGTCAGCAGAACTGAATAGTGACCTGTCCGCGTTCATGACCATTTTTATGTGTTAAGAGGGGCATCCCCAACTGATGCAGACTTTCACTGCTCCATTGGAGTAGTTGAAGCTCTGACATTTTAAACCAGCTGGAGATTTGCTCCGTTATCCTTAGATCATTGAATTTGAGTGTGCATTTTAAAAGGATTTTGCTTGCCTTTTTTTTTTTTTTTAGGATGAGAAAACATTTACATAGCATACCGAGCTTCACAGAATCCATTGTAAGTGTACACCTTCACATTTGAAATACTTTTTAGAAACAGAGGCCCACTCTTGGAGCTATTTCAACAGGAAATTTGGCCCAGTGATTGGGTTTTGTAAGCTGTTAATACATGCTTCAAAACACTCCTCCTCATAACTCAGTGCAGATATATAAAACTCATCAGACATAGGAATGAATGTGGAAACATCAGCGGTAATGTTGTTCTTTTTTTCTAGTGAAGGCTACAGAGCTATCTTCTTTTGCTCTTGGTAGAACTTGGAAAGATAGTGGTTTTTGTGCTTTGATTCCTTATACACCCTTGCCAGCCACTCTTGCTTACCATACGTAGTCAGTTATTTATCAAAGGAGAAGACAAAATAATAATGGCCACCTAATGTACTTTTTCATACTGCTAGTGCAAACCAGTCACATTTTTAAAATAAACAATTCGAGGCATTTTTATAGAGCTTCTTTCCTGCAGCGTGTTTTGAAAAATGCTTTGGAGAGAGAAGAGAGAAAATAAAGAAATTGTGCTTTACAGTACTAGTTATGGCAGGACACTACATACTTACATAAAATGGGACAAAGTCACTAAAAAAAGCTTTCTTAGCTTTTTCTTCTGTTCGGATACATCAGGACACTGATTTGTAGAATGCATTGTAGCTGTAGCTATTGCTTGAAGTAGCACTGGAAAATGCTTTGTATGGATTTGATGCTTAGTCCTTGCGTGAGTAAGCACTTATAGGAGTAGCTCCTGTATCTTTTGCAGTATGGAAGAATCACTTATATAATTACATGTGTAAAAAGCGGGAAATTGTTTGGGTTTTTTTTCCCCCTTGTTTAAAGCTTATCAAACCTCGTAATCCATACTACGTTAATAGTTTACATTTTTCCAGTAGCCTCACTTCACATCTTGCTGATCTTGTAATATGAAACTTGAACATAGGTCTCTCGGCACCCGGACAGCATTGTGTACGGCTGCCTCTACTGTGAGCATCCCTTTAACAACGCCGAGGGGAGAGCAGGGTGGCACACAGGTGAAAGCACACAGAGCTTTTTTTGGACTCGTGGGTGTTTGGTAATCTTCTGTGCTTAAATCACGAATTGGAGCTAAGGTCTTGTAAGGTGCTTTAGATTGACAAACCTCACAAGTAAACATGCACAAGCACAGTTCAAGAAACCTATTCGGTTGTATAAATACAAAAATATTAAGAAATGGATTCGTAAGTATGAAATATTTTTGAGATAGATAACCAAGTTTTTAGCCTTGGTTGTATGCTGGCCTCTCGTTGGGTGGAAGATTTCTTGCCTCTGTTGCAATATTAAGATACAGTATTTGAAGATGAGGTACAGGACTAGGTGGACCACTGGCTTGATCCAGTAAAGCAATTTCCTTCTTGAAATGCAGGGAGGCGGTATTGCAGTACTGTATATTTTAACTGCCTTACTAGAACCAAACCGCAACTGCTTAGTGTACTGTTTTTGCTTTATTTTTCCCTTTTAAAGCAGGATATAATACATTTCTAAAATAATCTCTCAGTAACATGCAGTCTCACACCAGCTCTTTTAGAGACAGGAGCACAGACCTGAGAAGTCTCTCACATTTGCAGAGATACTCTCGTATTGGATTTCTTCCGCTCCCCCACTGCAGTTTCTGCATCACATATTGATAAGGCAGAGCTGTGGCTTCCAGTCCGTCTCGCCACGAACCAGTTAGCTATGCGGTGTGTGGCCCTCCGCTCGTCTCCATCTGACGTGTGGTGTCATGGCATGGGGGAGAGGGTATGGTTGCAGCCCTTGGGTCACCAAATGGCTTTTCATGCTCATCCGAGCATCTTTATCCAGGACATGCTTCTTGGTTACAGGCTCTCCCTGTAGCTTCTCCCTCACCATGTGAAACTATGTGTATGAGAGGACCTCTCCCAAAGCCTTTTATGTGCAGTCTCGGGCTGGGTGCCGCCTTCTGCCTTGTGGCTGTGCAAATGGGAGCTCTGAGAGCGCTGCATTAAAACTATGTGCACTAGATCCCCTTTCAGTCGAGACTTTTTCGGCGATCGTTCCTATTTAAGATACCTATTTGGCCTTTCGAGTTCTAGGCTCAACCATAAATTGTCGTTGGCTTTTGTGTCATTGTACTTAATGGCTCTGCAAAGTAACGCAGAGCGGCTCGATGGCTCTGGGGAAAGGTAATGGCTTTCTGTGCCATTTGTATGTAGGAAACTCTTTGAAATTTGGATGCTTTCCAGCAAGGGATGAGAGTCAGTACCATCTAAAGCTTGTCTCATGGTTTATCTGAAGTGAGTTAGTAGTCTTAGTTTGGTTCTTACTGTAGAAGTGCTCAAGTCGCAAAAGTCACCACTAGCAAACTGTAGGATGTGTGCCTGCTGTGTGCACAGAAAGGCAAAACCTGAGGTCTGATCACGCCAGGCATTTCAGCTGTAAGCGTGTGGCTTCGATGGGACTAGGCAAATTAATTACGTGCTTGAAGACTTTTCTGAAGCGAGCCTGAATAAACATTGCTAACTGCTTCGAGTGTTCCATATGGAAGGCATGTAGGTGGGGTGGTGGTTGAACCGACTATGTTTGTGTCTGTATTCTGGGTATAAATTCAAGACCTGAGCTTTGTTTCAATGACTTGTCAGTCCTACACCTTTTATAAACATACAATCCCCTTAAATTCAGAACAGAGACTATAAAGCAGCAGGCAATTTTCAGAAAGATGCTACAAGTAGCTACCCTATATTACAGTATTAGAAACTACAATTAAAATCATGTAGATTTTCAAATGTGATGTTACTGGTGTGGCACTGAAGTAAAATATTACTTTCTGACAAAGCATATCAGCCTATGGTATTCCTGCAAGAAATGAGGTCATGTTTAAAGCTTAATTGCAGAAAAAGATCTGTTTCAGCACCATGACAGAAGAAGAATACCCTCTCTGGACTGTGTTACCTCTTTTTATTTAGCTTAGAAATTTTTTTATCTATGTATTGTAACAAATAAGCTATACTTAAATAAGATGGGAAATTTTATCTTGAGGTCTGGTAACAGCAGCAAATAAAGTGAGATAAGTTCTGGTTTATAAGCTTTCTGGAATCAAGACAGAAGAAATACTGTATCTGTATGCTGACACAACATACTATAGATTCAGATATATTATCAGCCAATATGCTTAAAGTTGCCTGACACTTCTCATTATATGATCCTGCTTTTTTCTGTTCAATCTAGAATCATGAGGGATATCCCTTGCATTGGAATTAAGGTCATACTTAAAACACATTACTGCCAAAGTGTCCAAACCTTCATAATGAAAGCATTACATTGGTATTTGTGCAGTGGATGTTCAAAGAAAGAAGGCCATGAATCCAGGTGCTAGTTGAGCTTCCGACTTAGGAAATGCTTTTTTTTACCCCCATGCAGATTAGTTTTCCTTTATGGCAATGAGATTTTATTATTTTCTGTTTATAAACATCATAATTTGATTTTTCTGGTTTAACCCTGGTAGGCAGCTCAGCCCCACCCAGCCACTTGGTCACTCCGCTGTAGTGGGGTGGGAAGAGAATCAGGAGGGCAAAAGTGAGAAAACTCATGGGTTGACATAAACACAGTTTAATAGGCAAAGCAAAAGCTGCATGTGCAAGCAAAGCAAAATAAGGAATATATTTACTACTTCCCACTGGCAGGCAGGTGTTCAGCCATCTCCAGGAAACCAGGGCTCCATCACGCATAATGGCTACTTGGGAAGACAAATGCCATCACTCTGATCTTCCCCCCTACCTCCTTCTTCCCTGCAGCTTTTACTGCTGCGCATGGTATCGTATGGTGTGGAATATCCCTTTGGTCAGCTGGGGTCAGCTGTCCTGCACCTCCAATCTTCTCCCTGGTGGGACAATGTGAGAAACAGAAAATAAGGCCTTGATGCTGTGTAAGCACTGTTCAGCAATAACTAAAACATCCCTGTGTTAGCAACACTGTTTTCATCACAAATCCAAAACACAGCAACTTACAAGCTACTATGAAGAAAATTATCCCAGCCAAACCCAGTGCAATCTCCACCCCTTGTTTTTTACCATTTATGGCACGCTCAGGTCCCACACTATCCAGTACACCGTCATTAACCACCCCCCTCCCCTTCCTGCCCTTTGATAGGTACACAGATGTCATCCCTTAGTCTGTGGACCACCCCTGTATAATCTCCATAAAATGTCCATTGCATTCATTTAGGCCGTGACTTGGGTTCAACCTGTTGTGGTGGTCACTGTGGACAGGAGCGGTGATGCGTTGTGTGGAGTTATCGGGCACCAAAGCCAGCTCAGTTTGGGTCGCTGCTGCACTTGCGCTGCTTCTTGCGAGGCTCATCCTCCATTGGTTTGGGTGGTTTCTGCTATACTACTTCCGATAATGTGACCTTCGGAGCAGGTCATAGGACTTACCATTGCAATGAACTCCCCTCCTTGCCCCTGCTCCAGCATGGACTTATCCACAGATGACAGTCCCTTCAGGGATGTACCTGCTCCAGCGTGGCCTTATCCGTGGGTCACAGCCCCTTTAGGGATGTGCCTGCTCCGGCGTGGCCTTACCCATGGGTGTTGAGGTAAAACAATCAATTTTCTGTTTTGTAATTTTACTTTTTAGCAGGGCCTCTTCTAACTGACTAAACTCTGAAATTATCAGCATATTGTTCAGAAACTGTTCGCTCTCAGAGTGATAAGACCCTTCAGGGGTGTACCTGCCGTGTTGTGGCCTTATGCACGGCCACTGATGCTTCAGGGTCACAAATCCAAAACACAAGACCCTATGAGTCACTATTAAAGAAAATTGACTCTATCCCAGCCAAAACTACTACGTTGATAGAAGTATTTTTGGTGATTCTATCGCCAATTTTGTGTTACCACATAGATCAGCTTGTGGTGAAAACCTGACAAAATAAAAGAATGTAACTCCGGGTAACTTTCATCCCCTTTTGAGCTGCTTGTCCTTCATCTGGGAATCTGAACCCACCTGCCATGGTACGTCGTACATCACTTTGTGCTTTTAGTTGACCGCACGAGGTTTTAAGGGGCTTTAGCCCCTCCTGTTTGTGCAGGCTGGTGTGGCGTGCATTTAGTTGTGACCATGCAAATGCACAGCTGCCTTCTCCCATTCTGATCATGTAATTGTTGGGGTCACTGCTTATGTGAAAATGTACTAGGAGAAAGTTTAAGCTTAGCTCAGCTGTTTGGAGCTTCTTTCACTTTGAGGCTGTGGTGTAATGTTTTAGTTTTGTTTTGTTTTTTTTTTTTTAACAGTATAATTATTCTTAAATGCTTCAGAATTTCTTTGGAGTTGCTTTGATTTGTTGCATTATTATAAATGCGTACTTGACATCTGGTAAATACACACTTCATGCTTTTAAAAAATGAAGTGTGCTTTTATCAGAGCTATGGGTACATAACTGTTACTATGTTTTCTTATCAGAAGAGAAATTACAAAATTGCTAATTATTCACCTATACAAATTCTATATAAACGCCCTTTGTGAGAAAGGTGCTAACACAGCTGTTACTGTAGCTGCATGAATACACTGAGTCTCTTTAATGTAACACCTTGTTCTCATTCCCACTTTAAAAATTGAACTCCCAGTAATGACACCCATATTCTCCTCTTCCTCATCATCCTCCCAGCCGCTCATAACCTAACTTTTTCTCCTCTAGCTCTCCTTGCCCTTCCTTTTCTCTTCACTGTTCACCTCATCTGCATTGGTGTCATATGATCTTTCCGAATGTCAAGTAAATGCAGACTGCAGTCAGCATTACCAAATTGCTTTCCTGCCAAAAAAAGTCTCTTTTCATATGCCATGACCCGTCATCTCACAGTTAGCTGCAAGTCATTCTGATTCCCAAATTTACAATATATTTTCTATTTAACGAGCTATTAAACATTGTGCACTTTTTAACTTCATCTTTCCTGACTAACTGCATTCCTCCTGATAATTATAGCTTCAGAAAGAAACAATTAATTTGAAACCAATTCTGCAACAGAAGTGACATTATTTAGATAGCATTCCTCCATATCCATGCTCTAGGGATTATCTCATTAGAATATATTTATATTTGGAAATTCCTTGGGACCATTACATCAGTCCAATAGTCACCATGTTGTCATCAATAATATAGACAAGACTACTGCATAAGCTGTTATAATAAAACACAAAATGAAAATGGATACATGGATGGATGAATAGTTAATTTCTGCTTTGACTAAATAAAGAAAATCCACCCCAGGAGAATGTTTTGTCTAAACTTAAGTTAAACACAAATAATATTCTGTATATATTGCATAGATGTGGACCTTTTGGAATTGGTATGTTATTCTCATATATTCTTTTGGTAATGGTAATATTCAATTTGTTAGAATAATTGTTCAAATTAAGTGGTTGTCTAATAAAAAGTTTGCAAAAATTGTAGATGACTCAGTAGCGATGAGCGAGTTCAGTCTTTGTGCTCACAGGCTCCATTACATCTGTGTTTTTATTAAATCCAATAATATCTACTAGTTCAGGCTGTATAATCCTGCTTCTGCCGTTGTGGTTAATGATATCTGGTTAATGCGTACAAACTAAATGTCGTAAATGCACATGCGTTCAGCCAATAGTTTAGCTTGTGGTAAATCCCAATAACTTTTCCATGAATTCTAATTTGAGCAATTCTAATTTGAGCAACCTTGTCTAGCGGAAGGTGTCCCTGCCTATCGCAGGGGGGCTGGAACTAGATGATCTCTAAGGTCCCTTCCAACTCGAACCATTCTGTGATTCTATGATTTTTTTTTTTTTTTTTTTTCTCTGCTACTCAGAGTTCTGCTTTAGCAAAATATGGAAATGAATGACAGAAGAAAACTTTTTCAATGACCCTGCCATGGCAGAAGGTAGAAATACACATTTTAAAAAGTCTTAATCTTCAGGTTTGAACCTTATGCTCAAGCTGTAGTAAAAGTAAGTCTCTAATAGACTTCCTTTGTTTGTTGTGTATCGGAGCTTGTGCCTAGTTCTCACAGTTACTTTGTGGGAACAATATTGAAAATGTTTAAATTATGTTTAAATTATGTTTAAATGGGGGAAAATTTCCTTTCTCTGAATCAGTAGATGTTAAATGCTGATTTAAAAGGAGTTCAATATACATATGGTTGAAAAATGTGCTATGAGGTTTTCAAGCTACCTAAAATTCTCATCACCTTCATAGCTGAGGGGTGTGATGTGTATCTTCTGCCCTGTTGGATACTGTAAGTTCACAGCTTACTTGTGCTTTATGCATCTCTGCACCCCCTTTTGGGTAAATATCTCAATATATGGATGAGTAAGCAGTTAAACAGGTACCTTCACTTCTTCCCTCATTTCTTGAAGCTGGAAGTTTTTGGTTCAGCACTGCTTCAGTTCAGTTGCGATCTTTTCTGGCTTCTTGACGTAGTAACATGACAGGCCTAATTCTGTCAGCTGAAATAAAATATTTCTTTCTAGTGAATGATTAAGGTGATTCCAAGCCAGATTTTTATAGCAAAATATTTTTTATTCTCCCAAGCTTCCTACCCATTAAACAAAGAGATAAAAGAAAAGTCTGTGTATACCCAATCCTACCTAAACTTTACTATTTTATTGGAAAAAGAAGCTATGATTTAATGCTTATGCCCACAGCTGTTCTGAGTTGCATATTTCAGTCTGTGTCTTTCTTTCAGCATCTTAAATTAAGCAGTTGTTGGTAATTCATGGCTTCCTTCCTGGAGAGACAATTTGTAGCTGTCTCGTTCTTTTGATTTCTGTATGTATTCTGGTCTTGACCAGAAGATCTGTATTACTTTTATCTAGCATCTGGAAAGAACGTCTTTCCAATTACTGGCCAAGCTATTGCAACTTTGAAGTTATTATCTCTCCACAGGTATATTTATTTTTCTTTTTATTTACAGCTGGTACTTCCACTTGCATATAAAATACACTTATGTCCAAATAAATATAACAATCCAAAAAGAGTTATGAGCTGATTGTATGTGAATTAGCTGTGTGACAGTCAGAAAATTAGTGTGTATCGGTCTACATTATCAACAGAAAGCATGAGATAAACATAAATAATTTTGCTGTACATACAATACATTCCTGGTTCAGCAGTGGGCTGTGGAGTTCAGATCATAGTAACGACAGATTGTGAAGATTTAAAGGTACATCTTCTCTGTTTTACCGCTTTTGGGGTTGTTTGTTAGCTAATTATAATTTTCTCAGTTGGTCTTTGACAAAGGATGAGTCAGGCCTATCGTAATGGCTTCAGCTATTAGATGACGGGTAGTTTTGGAGGTAGAGGGGATGTTGGAGCTCTGTACATAATGATGTGTTGGCTCCCACAACGTGGTTGTTTCTAGTAGAAATTATTATTTGAAAATATTTGTTCTCTTTACTCTCTCCTTTCCCCTCACATCAGGAGAATTTTTGAAGTTAAGTCATTGTCCATGAAATACGAGATCTGTGATTGGAGCCCATTGAAAAAGGAAGTAGCATAACGGACAAACAATTTCTCTGTTTTATTTTTATCAGCTGTTGCTGAGGTTCTCCAGTGACTATGACCTTGATAAAGACATTTAGTTTTTTATTCAGTAGTTCCCTTCTGTGAAGGAGAACTGAACTTGGTCTGTTGAGGAATCTCAGTAATGGCTGGAGCCAAACAACAAGTGGGACTAGACTATCAAAAGAAGGAAATGAGAATATGAGAAAAATATTGCTTCATACTTTGATGAATGCTTTGCCATATTCTTTCTGTTGCTTCGTGGTAGCCAACGTTTCACATGACACTGTTAGGTGAGGACTTATATAACACTAATTCGTGCAGGGATTGAACAGTCATTCCCATTTTGGTGGAAAGAAGCTGTACCCGGCCTCTACTTTTTGTTCTGTTTTTATTTTGTGCTCTTTTCACATTTGTGGAAGACATTTCATTAGTGTTTCCCAGAAATGTCTAACCATACATTGGTGAAAGGCATGTCTGTCTATGACTTTCTATGGAAACCCGCTTTGTAAGGCCTTTTCATTCTTAACTATTGTAAATACTTTCTAGCATTGAAGAAGACAAGACCATTATTGGTGAAGAGGAGGCTGATGAAGAGATTGTGCGTGTCCTTCCTTTTTAATTTAAACAATCTTTAACTTGGGCTTCTGTCCAAGAAACACTTTCTTTGAAAAATGAAACCAAATCTGTTGTTCCATTAGATTTTTTTCAGTTTTTTCTTTTTTTAATTGTGATTGAATGACATAATGTCTTTGATTAGTAACTACATACTAACAATTAAGAACTTTTGTATACTTATAAGTACATTCTTCTACAAACATTGGATTTCTAAGTGAAATGTCCCTCACCCCAGTGCATAGTAATGCCAATTGCTTTAGTACTCGAGTAATAAGAGAGCACAACTCCTTGCTTTTCTTTTTACCAGTATAATAATTTATAGTAGTAATTTTATATGAGAGTTTTAATTTTCTAGTTAAATTTCCAATGAGCTTGTCATAATTGCAGAACTAGGTCTACTTTTTTCCCTTTCTTTGCTGTTTGAGGGCACTTCCTCCTACCTCTGAATGCTTTCAAGCCCCTACCGGTTTATCTCTTTTTGAGCATAGCCATCATTTTGCCATCCCACAGGACACATTGACCTTCAACACTGGGCTTCCTCAGCAGGTCTAACTGATTTGTGACCAGAATTGAAGAAAACAGTCAGAAAAATTTTAAATGCAAAGTTATTTTTAATACTAAGAATCAAATATAGCAAAATATCATAGAATAGTTAGGGTTGTAAAGGACCTTTAAAAATCATCTAGTCCAACCTCCCATGCAATGAGCAGGGACATCTTCAACTAGATCAGGTTGCTCAGAGCCCCATTCCAGGGATGGTGATACCACCTCTCTAGGCAACCTGTTCCAGTGTTTTACCACCCTCATTGTAAAAAATTTCTTCCTATATCTAGTCTAAATCTCCCCTCTTTTAGTTTAAACCCATTACTCCTTGTTCTGTGTGAACAGGCCCTGCTAAAAAGTTTGTCCCTGTCTTTCCTGTAGGCCCCCCTTTAAATACTGAAAGGCTGCAATAAGGTCTCCCTGCAGCCTTCTCTCCTCCAGGCTGAACAACCCCGACTCTCTGAGCCTGTCTTTATAGGAGAGGTGCTCCAGCCCTCTGATCATTTCTGTGGCCCTCCTCTGGACCTGTTCCAACAGCTCCATGTCTTTCCTGACCCCAGAGCTGGATGAAGTACTCCAGGTGGGGTCTCACCAGAGTGGAGTACAGGGGGAGAACTACTTTCCTCAGCCTTCTGGCCATGCTTCTTTTGATGCAGCCCAGGATGTGGTTGGCCTTCTGGGCTGCAAGTGTGCATTGCTGGTTCATGTTGAGCTTCTCATCAACCAACACCCCCAAGTCCTCCTCAGGGCTGCTCTCAATCCCTTCATTCCCCAGCCTGTATTGATACTGGGTGTTGCTCTGATCCAGGTGTAGGATCCTGCACTTGGCCTTGTTAAACCTCATTAGGTTCACATGGGTCCCCTTCTTGAGCCTGTCCAGGTCCCTCAGGCATGTCAACTGCATCACCCAGCTTGGTGTGGGCCACAAGTTTGCTGAAGGTGCACTCGATTCCGCTATGTCATTGATGAAGATATTGAAGATACATATAAAATGGACTGTCTTTTCTATCTTACTCTTCAGTTTATCTCTTTCAGTTCATAGCCCAGGTTGATTTGCCTTCTGCAGTTGCTCAAATATCTGCGTAACACAGTAACTACTTTGAGAAAAAGTTAAAGGTCTTGAGCAGCAGACACCACAAACAGAACAGAGATGCAGCTAATTTTGCAACTGCAAGCAGTCCTGTCATTAATGTTGGTTATTAAAATAGCATCATATCCCTTCATGGTTAACTCCATGTGTTCAGTTTCTCTGCTAGTCTTCAATACTGTAGAGCTTTCAGACTGAGTACCACATACCTCCTCTTTAATTTCAATCTCAAAGGTGATGAAGGAAGTTTAAAACCTGCTCAGATGGCCTAGATCTGTCAGAGAAAAGAGAGTCGAGCCCTTCACATAACCGTTGCAGTTACTGTGAAATTCACTCTATGAATCTCATATAATAAAAGCTCTTTGGGTGGCTGATTTTGATTGAAAAGGTGAAGGTGGAACCACCTTTCAGCATTTTCAACACTAATAAAACTTGTAGTTGGAATTTACCTTTTTACTGACATTAGCAAATCCGGAAGCTGGAGAACAGCTACAATTGTGTTTTATGACCACCTTGTGTTACTTGCTTGGCCTGAAGAGCTTTTTCCCAGTGATTAAAATTTATGATTTGGAATGATACAGATAGGTGTAGCAGTAGTCTCATAGGTCTCATAGTATTATGTTTCTTTGCCTGTTCAAAAGTATGGTAGTAATTTTATTTTTTGAAGTTACTCTTTTTAATCTTGAAGCATCTGCTCAAAAGTGTATTAAATCCCCTGGTATTTGGAGAAGAGTAATAATGGTGTATCATCAAATAAAATTCCTGAGCTAGCTTAAAGAATCTGAAGAGAACACCTTTTCAGACATCTCCTTCTCTTTCTTAAAAAAAAAACCAAAAACCAAAAAACCAAAAAACCTACCACAAAACACAAGCTATACAAGATTAGAAGTAAATGCACCTTTAGTTGTGATTTTTTTTGTTGTTAGATAATGAACCTTTGCAAAGCTGGATTCAAAGTTACAATTTCCTATTTTAATGATAATAGAAACTACTTCTTCAGAGACTTAATTGTGTGCAGAGGGTAAAAAACTTTGTGCGGCACCTTGTTGCTGCTTTGTGCGTTTTAAAGGAGTCCAGTGCTGCTTGGTTTTTGGTGTTGGAAATTCAGTCATAGCCTGCGAAAAAGGACAGTAGAGGCAGGATTCAGCTTGAGATTGACACCTAAAATAGGTGTCCAATTGTAACTATCTACATGTGAGATAGTTGCTTTAGCTTCATAGTCAAGGGAGATCCAGGGTAGGTTCAAGTGCATAACATAATTTAGAACACTCTAGAGTATCTTATCTGTCCTCAAAGTACTACTTCAGATGCATGCAGAATCCAGTCTGAATCAGATGCAAGATGCCTTGCATCATATCTGCCAATCCCCTTGGACATCTCAGATGGTTCTGGGTGGTTATATTCAGGCACCTGACTCCTCTTTCTTATCAGCAGACCTGTAGAGTGATGCTGCTTGCCCTAAAACAGATACCTACTTTGGATCAGCTGAATAGTACTTCAAGTCATGGCAAGTTGGTCAAGTTGAATACCTTGCCCTCAATGTATATTTTAACTCTCTGTAGTGAGCATTTTAAATGTGTCAAAGCGTCTAAGATACTTGGATGGGATTTGTAGCACTGTGTCAGATCTATGACATTGACTCTTGGGCATGGCAAATACCACATTTAGTCAACTGAACTGAGTACTTATATTTCAATGCCTAAATTTAAGTGTCTTAATCTCGCACATATCGGTACCTGTGTTACTGATAGATAACAGGAAGAATTAATAGCATCATACACAATGGTTCTGAAATGAATTAATCTTGGAGGCAATTTCTGCTAAAACTTTATTTTCGCCTGTTTCTTTGTCTGTCATTTAGTGATGTTGTCTAATGCAAAATCCTAGATTGTGAAAAAATACCTCTGCTCCCAATTCAAAGGCTGGATTGTCAGCTGAGGAATCCAGATCTGGATCACTGAGATTTCTCTCACACTAAAAAATCTCAAGTTAGGAGCCTGCTAACCAAACTGGGTAAGCTAGATTTGATGTTTCTGACAATTTAAGAGAAATAAATAATCAGAGAATAGCTTTTTAAAAGTAGGTCTGGAAAGGGTGATTTCAGCTTTCCTTCTAAATCATAAAGAGCATGACGTTAATTAAATTTTATTTCTCAGGTCAACTTTTGTTGCTGAGAGCGTCATCTAGAAGGACAGTTAACTTCAGAAGAAGCATTTATTGCATTATGCTGTAATGGGGGGAAAAAAGAGGAAGAGTTTCCACATGACTGAATAAGCATACACTGAATGCATGTAAAAATCTGTTTACAGAGTTTCAGAGCAATAAACCAAATGCGCAGTCCTGAAAGAGGCATATTTTGTATTAATTATTTCTGTGACAGTGACACTTAGCATAACCAGTCAGGAATGAGGTGCTGAACAAAGATAAAGCAAAAGATTTTTCTGTCCTTTACTTTGGTTCACTTGCAAGACTGAACTCTGCAAGAGAATCTTTTAGTCCTTAGTCCTTATTGCAGCTGCCTGTGATTAGGTCTACAACTGTAAGTCAGAACGTTGTCCTAGCTGTGGCAGTGGTCCACGTGCCTCAGCCTGTGAGGAGTGGGAAGTATGTAATTTCTAATGTCTACTAGTTTTTTATCAAAACAAACAATGAGAATGTTATACAGATTTCTTTGTGGTTTTGATTTTCCGATTAACTGTGATTCATTATGTTTCTTTAGTTTTGGCTCTTTGTAGAATACAGGTCTACTGGCATCAGTCCCCAGACTCCCATTGTTCTCATTGGAACTGGATAGAATTAATCTACACAAAAAAACCCACCACCAGAAAACAAAACAGAACAACTCTCCTTTTTCTAATGGGAGTAAGCAATATAAGAAGAACATCTTCTTCACTACTTCTTAGAATATGAAACTCTTTACCCCAGAGTTACAGCGAATCTTAAAAACAAGAAGTAGTTTTGCTTGTCCTTTGTGTTGTGAAGTGATTCTTAGTGTAGGCAGCAATGGTTGAAATCACTAGGTAAATAAAATGCTTGGGCCCCAACCCTCACATGACTGGGCAATGTACCTTCTTTCCTCATCCCATATCCCCCCTCTTTTATTTCTTCCCCAGAATTCTTCTCTTCACTCCTCACTATCAGCAAAATGATTTTTGACTGTATTTTAATTTGCTGGGGGTCTTCAAGGCTCCTTACTATTTCTAGACTATGAAGAATCTGTCTCGATTCCCCCAATACCTGTATTTGAGAACCTCTTGTAGCAGGATACTTGTATTAGCAAAATATCAATATCTGACTAATTAGAGATGAAATGCCAAGTAAGTATTGAGTAATGCAGTTTTCTAACTTTCTAATTAATCGCAAAACACATGAAAATGTTAATTATGGTTGGAAAGATCCTAAGTACCATTTTGTGAAGAGTTCTTACAATTTTAATTGCAAGAAATGATGCCAATTGCCAAAGATATAATATTTGGAAAAAAAGTTTCTCATGATGCTTAAAATACAGATATAAAATATTTTCTGGTAGGTAAAATTGCAAACTCCTACAGAAATATGAGGATTATACTTCTTTCAGTGAGTAAACATTATCCTTCCTATGTACTTAGCTGCCTCCTTTTATAACCAAAAGAAAAAAAAAGAAAAAAAAAATTTGCTTTTAAAATCCTTAGACAATGAAAAAAATGTTGAAAATTCCTAGTACCTTATTTATGATAACCTGTGATAACTGTTAGCACAGGTTTCATAACTAATGGCCAAATCTGTCTTTAAATGTTAGAGTGGATATACATACTTAGATTGATGGGTACAGTTTAAAACCCTAGGGCCTGTCTATAATAGAAAGAATTAACATCAGCGATTTGTACAGCTGAACTGATGGTGAATGCTGTTTAGATAAAAATGAATGAAGGATGAACTCTGTCCAGCCCCGGTTCAAAGAAACCATTATATATTGGACCAGGTTTTGACCAAGCCACGTGCCTGCATATGGCTAGAATGCCCACGTGCAGTGCGATAACATCTTTAAAGCGAAACACCTCATGGTTAGCAACAAGGCAATACTACGTCTGCTTTAGGCCTTTTTTTTTTTTCTTTTTCTGAATTCATACAAATGCATTTCACAAAAAGTACAAACAGCTGCCCAGCAGTACTTGTGCAACGTGCAACATTTCTGCTGAACCCATTTCATTCCGCTCTCTCTGTCCCTTAGGTGGGATAGAAGTACTTGAAGGTTGTAACACAGCATGGTCTCTAGGAAGCAGCTCACATGCTGTACACGTGCATATGTACAGACTTTGGAAAAGACCAGAAAATACAACTGGTTTATCTGCTTTTTGACTATTTGCATGGTGGCTTTTGTAGGAGCTATAATAATCAGGATACATATATATTGTGTATATAATGAGTATCTGTCAGGAGTCATTAAGTTCTTTCTTCATATTGAGCAGATTGCGTTATTAGCTTGGGTTCACTGTTTGCATTCAATTTGAAGCATTACCTTTAGCTTTTGGCAGGTTTTGTTTTGATTGCTATATACATGTATTTATAATCAGCCCTCATTTTTGTAATAAAAAAGGAGGGAGATAACAGAACTTTGTAACCCTTCTGAATTGTTTCACCTTTCATTTCCTCACAAACCTTCCCAAAAGAGTACATGAGCATCATTTCCTAGACAAAATTTTGCTACTCTTACTTAGTTTTTCATACACTTTCATTTCTTCACCATAGCAGCGTAGAAGAGAGCATGAGCAAAACTCTCACGAGAATCTTGACTTTCATCCTACTTCCACTCCAAATATAGACCAGGAAGTCTGCTTTCTGGGGAGCTCATTTGATTTTTTGTAGTGTCCAGCTGACCTGCTGGGCTACATCAGCAGTACTGCTTAGTGCTAATGGGAATGGAACTTCAACATGAGGAGACAGCAGATTTTACCTTGGGTGATGCCGATGTCTTTCTCAGGGCCAATAAACCAAATCTTCCCACTCCCTCCACTCAAAGCATCTTTTGGACATGAGGTGTGCATTTTCAGCTGATGCATGGCCACGGTACTTTATGTTAGGGATATGAGCTTCCTTATAGCTTCCATTCACCTCGGTTATAATTTGCAGTTCTGCAGCTCTGAGTGGAAACTTTCTATAAGCACAAATTAAGATCGCATGTGTAAATTGTGAGACAGCCTGCATAACTTACTGTCGTTTGTGCATGTAAAAAGATTATGTGCATACAGTTCAGCCCATATGCTGAAAAAACAGCACTGTGTTTTAATCAAATTCCCTAATTAAATCAAATTTAAACTACTTGTTACTCTGTCTGCCCTGAAGAGTCTCTACACTGAAGCAGCAGCCATTGCCAGGCAAAATTTTGAAAAATTACTGGAGATACAGCTTACTCCAAAGGCAGTATGGAAGTCCTGGAAAAAGGAGATGAACCTTAATAAGGTTTGTATTCAAGTAGTCTACTGAAAGAAACTAATCCCTATCTCCAAACAATCTTCACCTAAATCACGTTTTTTTACCTTTACTATAACGGTATCTGCAGTGGGTTTTATTTCCAGAGACTTCTGCAAAACATTCCCAAGAGAAAGTAGTTCGGTGATTGCAAGTAGCGTGTGTCGCGTGTTTAATTTCTTTTTTTCCCTTTTCTTTGTCTAACATTTAATTCGAATTTTTGGCTTCAAGCCAAATGTGATTTAGAACATTTTTAGGTCTCGATCACAGAAGCAGCTCTTGTAAGAACTACATCCTCATTGCACAGAGGATGAGTTGGCATTTCTAGTTCAGATTATTTAGTTCAGTGATGGTAGCTATTACGCAGTGCAGGTGACAGGAAGGACCTTTGCCTTTGCGCTTTAGTTAGAAAGCTTAGTTAGCCAGGAGATGCTGTTGTGTCAGCTACAAGGTTAGAATCACCGTGGACTTTGGATGCTTGGGAAAGCTGTTACAGCCTTAGGATAAAAAGATGTGGCTCTTTAGTGCAAGAATTGTTATTCAATGCATTTTTAGTTGTGGCATTCACTATTTCGATCCCTAGTGAACGAAGCTTGAAGCAATAATCACATGAACTAATCAAAACAGAATTTGAATCACTTTTTCTGATCTAGACAAAGCTGTTAGGACAGCTGCATGCTATCCTAAGGACCAAATCTGAGTTTTCTGCAGGTGCTTTTGATTGGTCCATAAATATGCCTAAGCTTGGGCTGCAGGCAGAAAAAATTCAGCCGATCAAACTTGCGTATTTTCCTGTAGTTCAGGGCTAACAGCTTTTGCTCCTTGATGTGAGTTAAGTTTTTTGATATTCTAGAGAGGAATGCTTTTATAACCTTACCTGTAATTGTTGAAAATGCTGTATTTCCACATCATAGTTTGGAGAGCGATTTTCAAAATTGTGGAAAATGAGAGCTTGAATAGCTATGCAGTTATCTCTGATGACCTGGACAATTTGTATTGACCTGTTTTAATTTTGAAGGAAAAAGAATCTCCTTTTACAAATCTTACCTCACTTACACATTCTGTTTGATTTCGTGATATCATTGTATTGTTGATGCTTCTGTATATAGGGAATTTACCATCTTCTGTCGGGGATATATACTGTGCACCTCATACCAGACGCAGTAGAGCATTATTGAGCCCTATTGATCACTTACTCTAATTGGAGCACCTCATCTTGTAGGAAGGTTGGTAAATCAGGTTTCCTTTTTTTAGGGCTGGGTTGAGGGACCGGTTTTCAGCCCTTCAGTTTGAAGGACTGACATTTCTCCAGAAGCAGTAAAGAGGAGTTGGGTGTGAAATTTGTTCTTTGACATGGGACTGGTAAAAGTCGAAGGAAAACATATTCCATGGGAGACAGCGTCCTCCATTTGGGAGCTGCCTGGGGGTAGCAGAGTCTTGGAAAAATGACTTGGCACTCTGAATAAACGCCTAACACCGATGAATACTCCAGTGCAGTATGCAACTCGTGCTCTGTCTGAAGCTGAGTAAGTGCTTTCAGAATCTTTACGTAGTCAATTAAAATTACCCACTTCAGTTATGATGTGTCCTTCAAAGGGCTCATGGAGAGACAATGTTCATGAGATGGGAGTTCTGTGGAGAAAGGTCATCCTCATATTACCAGAAAGTGTTTTATAGTAAACATAGGGGCCAAGCAATTGAACCTGAGCATCTTGAAAGGAGTGCTAGATAGAGGAGTTTGATAACATTTTAAAAAAATAAACAAACAAAACCCACATAATTTTTCAATTCAGAGCTCAAGACCTGTTTTTAGAATAAATTCAGTCCTCGATGTTAAACTTGAAATAGAAAATAAAACGTTAAGGATGCCTTTCTTTTTTTGACCTTTCCCACTTCATACATCTCAGCATAATGTTGTTTACGATGTAAATATGTTTAAGTATTTTAGGAACAAGAAGCAAGATCTCAAGTTCTGGAAGGAGCTGAAAAAAGACGTGAAACTTTTGGCTGCCCTTCAAAAACTTCAAATCCACAAAATCTTAGATCAATGAGCTTAGCTCATCTAGAGACTTCTCAAAGAAAGTGTTGTATGTACGCATCTGTGGCCTAAGCATAGACGTTTTCTGAATCGTGCCTGTGGAGAATGGATCAGATACTAGATTTCATGATCTGCTTTCTTTTGTTGCCTGGAATAGAAGACTGTTCATAAAAAAAAATTGTTTACTTTCTGTTTTCAGAATAAATTGGCTGTGATTCTAGGGAGATTATTTAAATTGAGAATTTTTGTCAATGATCTTGAAGAAGCAGTAATATATAGCTTTTTTTTCCTTGTTTGGATATTTTGGGGACTTCTAGATTTAACTGTCAAAAGAAAAGTAGCATGCTAACATGAATGACCAATAATAAGCTAATGTGCATTAGAATTTTTTCTTCCCTATTGAAATGCTGTGGTTCACCTGCTTTGATTGTTACAGAAGGGGAAAAGAGTCAGCTTTTCTTTTGAGTGCTCTTGGGATATTTATTTACAATTCAGCATCTGTCCAAAACTGTAATTTGGGGTGTGGGAGAAGTGATTTGGGACGTGATGGTTGACATTTGTGTGCGAAGCCAAGCAGATGACGGAGTCCTTTCCATCGTCACATTGAGAACTCACTGTTGCAAGGGCAGTCTGACAGAAGCAACTCTGGCACCGTAAGTGCTGGTGACGGTGTCCAAATTCAGCTAGCTGTTACCTGGGATGTGGGATGCCCAGAACTAGGGTAATGGTTTGAACAGGCAGCACCAGCAGCTGGAAGGAACACAGAAAAGGTAAAGAGTCATGGGGGAACGGAGGGAGCAAGAAGGCTACAGGGTCCAGCAAATCAGTAGTTTTTGCATGGAAGTGTATTTCAAAGTCAATGAAATTTATTAGTAAATAAGCTGGAAAGGGGTTGCAGATGACCCAGTTTCTGTTTGCAATGCTTTTACTCCCGAACATATAAATATGTAAGACTTGTGATTGACATGTGAAAGAAAATTAGTCTAAAGTCATAGCTGGCTGTAGAATTTGCTGGGAATCGGACGTGCAGAAGCAGAGGTGTGTGTGGCTGCTCCTTTCTCCCTCCCATAGACCACTCACGTCAGTGTTTAGCTGCTTTGCTCGCCCGCCACACAGAGCTGACCTTGTTCTGGCTGGCCTTGTACTTTCTCATTTCTTTGTCTGTGTTAAAGCCAGCTGGTTCTCTCTATGGAAATTCACAGCTAGGACCCTTTGAGCAGATGTCTGCATGGCATCAGCAGCTCTTTTCCTCTGCCCTTCTGTGGCATCATTAGACTTTTACCCTCACATTACAAAGTGAAAGCTGGGTTACTCAACTTTCTTGAAATGTGTACCAATTTGAAGGCTATTTATAGTTGGACTTCAGAGCATATGGAGTGAGCATAGCCAGAATATGTGTGACCTCCAGATCACTGCCCTTTCTTCACCCAACCCCCAGATTTACGTAAGACATTGTAGCCTTTTATTTTTGAACCGGGATCTGTCCTGGTGCATATTGTGATTATACAAGAAGATTTTCGCCTGGAAGCTCTGCAGAAAAGTTAGGCTGCTTTCCAGCAGCATAACTTCACAGAAGTTTTCACATAGTTTATAGCAAGTTTATAAGTGTGAGAAGGGCACTATTCAGGGTGTTCAGTGTGTAAAGGAAACTGAAGTCAGGCTTGGGAAATGGTATCACCTGCAAGACATGCTGAGAAGTCAAATAATAGCATTGTCAAGGGGGTGCAGCAAAGGACGTCACTTTACCAACTTTGGTAAAAACGTTTGACAGTATGTACTTGCACGCTGTCTTATTGCAAGAGAATTCTTGCTGCTTTAGCAAAAGGCAGGCTCAATTTGCACTAAACCAGGTGCTGAGACCTCTTTTAGAACACCTTGCCTATGCCAGGGAGTGAGCAGAATTTCGTATGGCTGTTCAGCCTCCACCAAAGGCTGGGAAACTTACCCTGTCATGTCATGGGGAAAGCACTGGTTTCAGCAAAGTTTTCTACCTTTTGCAGCTCAGATTTTTAAACTATGCTTTCTGGCAACTTGTGCCTTTCTAAAAGACCTCAGAGCTGTGTTTGAATCCTCAGGGTTCAAAACCTGTATCAAGGGCTTTCTAAATGTTCTGCTTGCAAAAGTGACAAGACTTTGAGATCTTTGTACAAATACAAAGCTGGGCCAATCTTCTTTAGACCTGTGTTTCATTTCAGATCAAAATTTTGTTTAAGATTTCTTAAAGTTAGCAAGCATCTTGACAAAGCTTCATGTGGCAGTCTTTCTGTGAGTACTCGCACTCTTCTGAGAAAAAAATGTCTTTGTAAATGGACAATAAACCCAATAGCATGGTATAGTAGTGGCTGTAATTTTTTTGATGAGCATATGATTTTGGTGGGCATTTTGAGTATCTTTTCCCATGTTCACTAGAAGGTATGTGGGTGGAGGAAGGATCTATATTCAGGGCTTCTTATGTGATCTTGTTTCCCTTGTGTAGGGACACATTCTTGGAGTATTTTTCAAATAGAAAAAGACGATGAGTGAAAACTGCCCATCCTAGGTATGAGCCAGATTCCTTCTGTGGTATAAATTGACTGAGATTCCCAATGAAAGATAAAAGTGAAAAAAATTTTAACTACTACCAGAGACTATCAACTCTACTTCATTTTCATGCTTTTGGAATTTGTCATTATTCTGGTATGGAACTGAACAAAACCCTTTTCCTTTACGTTTGCCTCCAAAGTCAGAAATCTATTTTGGACTTCAGCATGAGGTTTTTGATAGAACGGCTGTGATGTCTAAAGTGGCCTTTTGGTTGTAGAAGGTTCAGGTTCAGGTTCACTTTATGTGATGGTTCTAGAATGGGACACTGTTTGCATAAAAATTGTCAAAAAGGCATTGTGGAAGGACTTCTTCATTCCCTGGTTAGTTCCTTGCCATCTGTTTGCGATGTTGTGACCATCTCTGGTTAGTTATTCCTTCAGGCTCATAATAGATCCTGTACCTTCCAAGGTGATGCCCTGTGGAGGTTATGGTTTCCTTCAGGCACGTGGCAGAGCATGTTCCCTTAGCTGGGGATCTCACTCAGACTCCAGTAATTGAAAATTATGTCACGACTCCTAGATGTTTGTCTCATTTGCTTAGCAATGTGGGTTGCAGGGAATATATTACAACATGCTTCTGAGATTGATTAGGCTTTTTTTGGGTGTTTTTCATAACAGCTTTGGTGTTATGCTTCAAGGTGGTGCAATTGATCTCTGTTTACCTGAACTTGCCTCTTAACTACCTGAGAAACCAGTAAGACAATGGGTGCAACAGATGGCAAACATTTAACCCAAATAAGGTGATACTGTGACCTACTGTTTCTTCACATAACAAAGACAGAGAACAAGAATATTAATTAGAAAGATGGGAGCATTAGTGTTCCGTTGGAAAGAGTCCTGAAATGTTCTTGATCTCAAGATGAAGATGACAGGCAAGCGGCATACGTGGTTCAGAGTGTTTGGAGGGATCATGCTTTGTAGTAGATCAGCTGTCTTCCATGTAGGACCGATCAGCTAGGGACCAGGAGATTTTGAAGTGCCCTGGGTTGCACAGGGTGCTGAAAGAGAATGAAAGAAACCCAGGAGTCCATGAGGGAAGGAAGAGAAAGGGGAGGAGAATCAGGCTGGGTCTTGCAGGAAGGCGGAGGGCGTTCTTTGCACAATTTGTGGTTGAGCTGCAGAACTCGCTGCAGGATGTTGTTAACATGCCTTCAAAAATGGGCACTTCCATGGAGAAAACTCCACCAAGTTCTTATTAAAAACAATAAGGCCCTCTCTGCCTGAGGAATTAACTGAGATGCAAATTGCTAGAGGTTGGGAGCATGTTCTGGGGAAATTATCACTGCATGTTTACCCTGTTAAAAGCTCTGTATAAACTTCTCACAAGGCTCCTGCTGCTGATGTCTGGTAGAAACTATTTACTGGAGGAGATGTGTTTTCAGCCTGATGCCAGATAGTTGCTCTCAGGAGCAGGCACACTGGGTTTCAAGAGTGAGAAACCTGTGAAGAGTACATTGCCCTCTGGTAAGGGGAAGGACTCTCGTGTCAGCTTTCTGTGGATTATGAAGTAAAGTAAAAGTCATCAGAAAAGATGTGAATTGCGAATGATGCGTTTTCTTGACGAGAGAGGGTGGCAAAACGCCCTTAGCTTTACCTGGTAAGGATTACTCCTGGTATAATTACAAGTCACTTGGACCGAATTCACTTCCCATAACATCTCAGTCCAATATTTGACTCTGTAGGAACTGCCTCGTTGGAGGACTTGTGAGCTTGCTATTTGGGAGATACATTTTTTTTTTTTTACATTTCTTTTGTTTCTCTGATCAAGTGTGAATGTGAGGAATGACACGGAGGCCACACATGACTCTGCTACCAATCAGGGTAAAAAGTGTTATACTTCTATTGATGTTTCAGTTGTTGATTCTTCTCTAGTAATAGAAGCTAATGTTGAAATATTTTAAAAGAATCATGCCAGGCATTTATATTTCATGATGGAATTTAAAAACCATTTAAGATGCCCATTTAAACTGACAAACCCTTGCTGTTTCTTCGCTGTAAATGTGATTCACATTAGTTACAGTTTCTTCAAGACTTCACGTTGATCTATTTTTCAAGGTCCCATAACTGAGATCAAAACAAATCAGAAAGTATCAGTGACAGTGGTGGGAAAAACCTCTCACTCCAGACAGAGGTACCACCTGAGAAATACAAGGCAGAAACTGATTTTTTAACAGAATGTTTAGGTTAATAAAAGGTTATCAGTCTCAAAAAAGGGCTCACAAGCTTGTGCTTAAGTCTCTGTTGTGCTCAGTCAAAAGTGCACGGCACAAACTTTTCAAACTGTTTGCTCTTAAGAGAGTGGGGTTGTACATTTTGAATTGAGTTTTCCTCTTTTTTTTTTTTTTTGAGAAGCTCTTACTTTTTACGTGTTGCATATAGTTTGTCTAAATGCAGATCTAAGATTTCATTACATCTAATGAGACTCAAAAGTAAGCAGTCTTTAAATACTTTAAATGTATGCTTGAGATTTTCATTGCTATCTCTGGGATTTGGCCATGCAGATCTTATGGAAATCTTCCAATGGACTTTGAAAATCAGTATCACAAGAGTGACCAGAGCACGCAGGTGTACCTATTTATGCATGTCATGACAATATTACTGGAGTGGAATGACTTTTTCCCATCTCAAGCTGCTGACTGTGAGTTCCCTTCAGAGCTACTTTAGGCTGCGAATTTTCTCCAGTTTTTCACTGTTTTCTGTCATGGTTTTGGTTTGTCAAACATAAGATTACCAGTGAGGCTCCTCTCTAGATTTCATCACGAGAGCCCTACTTACATGTGACATTTTGCTAATCTTTTATGAGTCATTACACTTGTTTTGACTTTCTCTCCATATAGTCATTGCAGAAGAGAAAAATACCGTTGAGTATAATGTTTACCTCACCTCTTCTACAGCCTTTATGTGCAGTCCTTCAAAAAGGGAACGATAGAAAAGATCAGTGAACAACAGTATGAAATAATGTAGCACTGACATTTGGAGATTGTAATTTACACATTGTAACCTTTTTATTTTACATATCCTGAAATATATTTTCACCTGATTTACAGGTTCAGTGATGTTGTAAGGAGAGGCTGAAATGGGAAATGGGATGCAGTCTGAGAGACAGATTTGGCTGGGGATAAAAAGTGATTTTTGAAAATATAAAAATGTTCTTAGTTTTTAAGGCAAACATGCATGCATTTATTTTCAGGAATACACAGAATGTTCTTCTGTTATAGAAATGAAATTATTTGATTTTTACTTTGAAATGATGTTTTTCTGTTGAAGTGACCTGAATTCTAAAATGATTGAGTAACATGACACCAAAACTATAAAGAATCCCCTTTTGAGTCAGTTGAAATTTATGAGTTAAAACAGACTTTTTGTAGTTCTTTTTTTCCTGCTGAACAGAAAACTTTTGTTTTAATTTTTTTTTTTTGCCTCTTTATTTTATTACTTCAGCTGCAAACTCCAATATTTGTACAGATCTACTGAAGGATGCTATTTCATAAACTATGTGGGGCCTGGCCATTTTATCTTAATTTATGCAAATATAATGGGATACTTGTTCCATATATATGAAAATCACATGCCTTTCTATTTTGGTACTTGTAGGTAGTGATGCAGTTGCTTGGGAACTGGCTTATATACCCTGGTGTTACTTTCTAAATGAGTTCTCTAGTTCTGATAACCAACATTCTCTTTTGACATCTGCTACTTTATTTCTGGAAGAGGAGAGGTCAGAAGTGTCTCTTCCTTCCCAAAGAACTGTGCTGCAGGGTGAAACGGAGAGGTTTGGGGGAACTTCTCTCCCCGTTCCTCCTCATTCACTCTGCAGGTGGGCTTGTAATATGTAATACCTTGCAGTGCATGGTACAGCATTTCCATCAATGTCCCTTTCAACAGTTATTAAAAATAAATATGTAAGTCATGGCACTGTACCGTGTTGCATACCTCTGATTAGTTTTTTAATTGTCTTACCTCCCAAATTCTTCAAAGTAAAATTTCTCATACAATAAGTATGATGTGAATAATTCAACCGTGCTATACAGTTTTCTGTTGAAAGTACCAGTAATTCAAATAAGCGCGAGTTACCAAACCGTCAAGTCACTTTGTAGAATCCGGATTTTTCTTAACATTATTTTGGATTAAGATGAATTCTGCAAATCTTATAAACAATAATTTGACACAGTAATGTTTTTATGTGTGATCAAGAATAGATCCTGTGGGATTCACTGGAGAAGAATTATTTTTTGAGATCTCTCATTTAACCAGTTTTTAATCCATTTAAGATGTGCTAAATTGATTTTGTGTAATGCATTTTCATCAGTATGTCAGACAGCGCTGTGTCAAACGCCTCATAGATGCCTAACTATGTTATATCAACTGAATTTGAAAATATCCAGCTTCTGAGAATCTAATCTATAAGAAATTTAATTTGGAGGTATTTAATGAGATTGAATCTAATAAGATCTACTTTCTGATTGAGGACTTGATCAAATGTCTCTAAATGACTTCCACGCAGACACACCTTACCATGGCAGCTTAGGAGTCCTGTGGGTATCTTCTCTTTTACACAGAAGTAGTGGGGAGTCTACAGACCTTTTACTTTTCTACGTGCATTGCTTCAGCCTCACTCGCTCCACCTTAATATGAAATGGCATCGTGTACTGAAAACTGTCATTATTTTTGGTGCATGGCATGCTAATTTTAAACCTGGTTGTAGGCGGGAGTATTTCATATGGTGTGCGTTGGCCAACCTGTATTGCATGTTCCCGCCATCTGCCTGTTTTAGCAAGTGTCTCACCTAAGATTGCTTCGAGCCTGGAAGACTTTATGTCAGACTCCTAAATTTTCTAGTATATCGACATTCCCTGGCTTTAAGCTGAGCTACCACTAATTATGGATTGCTGTTCTGTTTTCTCTCCGTAAACAGAATACAGTTAGGGAACACTTGCAAATTATGCTTATTTTATAAGCACGCAATTCACCTAAACAGTCAGAGCTTCCTGTACAATTACTTTCAAACACGCACATGAGTGTGTTTGTGAACACATTTTTATAAAAGGCTTCTGCTTGGATACTTATATTTACTGAATGACAGAATGAGATGCCTCTGTAGAGGGAGAAAGAAGCAGATATATTCCTCTGCAAATTATTTGAGCTGACAGAAGAATCACTGAAGAGACAAAACCTGTCACATCTTATACGAATTGAGACTGAGATCTGTCTGACCCATCTGCACCCATATCTTATTAAATGATTCATAATACTTATAGACATTCTGTTTTTAACTAATCTGTCTTCAAAGCTTTCTGGTTACTTGTTCTCTAAACTTGAGAAATTCTCTGAATTTTCCTGACATAATCCTAGACATTTTGAAGAGTATAAAGCTGTTGATTGCAGAGTCTGTATTCAGCTGCTCCTTTTATCTACCTTCGTACTGGGGCATTGCCACCAAAACCTGAAGAAATATGTTTGTAGTTCAGTACAATAGATGAAAACTATCTGCAGACTAATGTTTTCCAATGATAGCTTCGATATTGTTGTGTCGGCATTGCTATTCTAGCATGAAAGATAATCTCATCCTTCCTGAGACTTCTGACATATTAATAAAAGCGAACCAAGAGAAAGGAAAAATGATTTACTCATCAGAAGGCTCCCTATCTTATTCATTGTGTTTAATTTATGGGACAATATTCAAATAAAGATAATATGCATCTGTATAGACCAGCCAAATAGTTTTCAAATAGTGGCCTGTACAATTTGTGTGAATAGATATGTATAGTCTACTAGATACTGTCACTAATGTAAGCTGGTTATAGTTTTCCATGGGGAGAACAACGGTTGTTAAAAACTCGTAACATTTTAAGTTGCATTTTGTTATTTAGGGTATGTGGTTAAAATTATTATTTTTCTCTGTCAGGTTGTTTTTTAACTTTTCTCTCTCCTTCATTTTTCTGGTTTAGTATGTGGATTTGCTGCATAATCTCCTGTTTCACAAGAGTGTGGAAAGCAATTAAGAATACTTCTGGAACAGTTTGGCTCACAAAAGCCTTCCCCTGAGATAATTTCAACATGCTGAAAGCAAACTCTGATTCTTGGCAGCAGAAAGAATTGAACCTTTTAAAAAGCAGGCTCCCAGTAAGCACAATTAAGTTATTCGACCAAGCGAAGGTTGAATTTAGCCTCTCAAATAAACAATTCTGCCAGCTGCATCAGTACTGCACTGGTCCCAAATTCCCACTTCTTTGATCTGGCATGGCAAATTCATGAAGAGGAAAAGGCGAGATTCTGCATTTATTTTATAGTCTGTCAGACGGATTGTAGACTGAGGCCAAGCTCCACAGTTCCCTATAATGTCAGGGGGACTCGTGCGGAGATCATGGGGAGAATAAAGCATTTTTCCCTAAATTTATGTATATGTATTGTCACTTGGAGACTCTGCTTCTTACCAGGCCAGTCTTCTTCCTGCCATTTGGTTTCATTTCTCCCTCTTTGTGTCCTTTCTTCTGTGTTGAGACTCCTACTTTTCACTCCCCCCCTGCCCCCGGCGTTGTTTCTGCACCCTTTTGCTGTATTAGCTCATGTGAAAGCATTACAGGCTGTGTCTGTGTGACGCTTCTGAGGGAGCAATAAGCAGTGAGACAGTCCCCGTCACCGAGTGGTGGTTTCAGGCTGTGTGCAGGCTCAGGAAGCCCAAGCTGACGTGGTCTATGTGGTTCTGTTGGTGTTTGCTATTTATTACACGATCAGAGGAGCAGGAACCTGGTTGATGGTGTCCCTCCACGTGCCCTGCAACACCAAAAAGAGGGAGAGGAGGGTGCACTGCTGCAGTGAACTATCCCATTCCAAATTTTACCACTTCTAATAATATGGTGACCAGTCTTTATATGATATTCATTGGTTTTTTTCCTAATGCTAAATTCTCACTAAATAATTCCCAGTGTTTAACAATGTTAAATCCTCACACATTATATCCAAATATGCAAAAGAATTAAACAACGCTGGGGCCTGCAAAGCTGCAGAGGTGTAGAAGAGAGTCTTGGCTCTTCCTTGGTTCCTTTCTTCCTCCACGAGCAGCACATCTTGAGCAAAGAAACTCCATTTTAAATTAGAGAGAATTTTCAGTTAAACTAGAAAGAGAGAGAGAAGCTGAAGTAACCAGATCTTTATTCTTAGTCATAGTCTTAATAAAATTTTCTTATTTGTGGCGTTTTCCAATTTTGTTCCATACCTGTTTCCTGGTAAACATGCTAATTTTTCTTAGGTGCTATGTGATGGTAAAACTAGATCTGAGTGAACTGGCATACACCAAAGCTTTCCACAGAGGAGGGTATGGCAGATCTAAGCTCCTGCATACTGGGACACCTGTATACTTGCCCTGTTCCTAAAATGCTCTTTGAGAGGAACAAAAATTCAGTGAGGTATACCTCTCTCTAAAAGTTACGCAGAACCGCTGTGAGACAATATGTCAGTACAGCAGAGGACAAATTGTCACGGAGTGCTTCAGAAATCCCAAAATCATTACTATATTTTAAAAATTTATTACCATCCCTTTGCTCCAGACAGCTATCTTAGTCCTCCCATGGCTTTTCCTACAGTCAATGAGGACCACGGGGCATATCCAGAGGGCAGTTCAGAGCATCCACCTTACGTGCTTCGAGCCATCCTGCAGGTGATCTGTACTTTATCCTCATCAGTCTTCAGAAATAAATCTTTTCGTTAAAGGGGGCTGCTGAGAAGGCCTTAAGTTTAGAAGAGAATTCTCTATGTCAGCTTTGTGCCACTCTAAAATAGTGATTACATCTCTCTCTATAAGTGAATGCCCCTCGTTTCATTTGTCTTCTGTGTGCGTAAGAGGAAACCTGAACCAAGCAGTCAAATGTTGGCAGAGCAACACTAAACAATATGACTGTGGATTGAGTCTTTTTCTGTAATTCTATTTAAGAATCAACCTAAAGAAGCCTTGTCTTTTGTTTGAGCTTTGTGGTTAAGGTTTTTAAAAATGCATCCAATTAAAACTTCTCCATTTGTATCATTTTAAGATGCACCAAGTTGCATGCAGAAAATACAAGTTACGGGGGCAGCTTCATATTTCAGATCTTTATTGTTAGAACTTGTTTATACACCAGACCTCTGGTTTTTTTGCACTTGCTACCTAGATAAGGAAATGCAAGGACAAAAATCCTGTTTTGTTTTGTTTTGTTTTGTTTTTTTAATTATATAAAAAGCAGAAGTTTGCCAAATATAGGCATCTGTAAGTTTTGTTTCAAGCATTAAATGATTGTTTTGTGCAGGTTGGAATACAGTAGCAGGCCGTCTTCTTCTGATGGGACGTGGAAATTCATACTTAGTGGTCTTAACAGAGCCCCTGGTATTTCCATTTGATTTCTGCAGCCCATAAAAAGAAGCTGACCTCATCCCCTGTTCATCTTCACTGCAGCGTGTTTCTTGCGCTCTGAATTGCTGAAATGACCGTTACAGGGATGCTTCAAGGGCACATGGTAAAACCGGAGAGAGAAATCAGATCCTTTTTCACTAAGGACAAGGATTAGATGAGAGTTTCAGAGAAGAGAGAACTGAGGTAGAAGATCCCTCAGATCCTATAATGAGGTTAATGGACCTCACCAGCAAATTAAGAAGGACTTAGTGAAATATTAAGAATAATCACTGTCTCATAGGGGACCTCTCAATGGGAGCATTAGAATGGTCCTGTGTACTCGATCTGAAGCATGAAGAGCTCACATCTACGTGTCACTTGTCCAGGAACATGAGAGGATCTCACATTTAAACAGTGCACGGCCATGAGGGAAGTGCAAAAAGATAAGTTTTGAACTGTATTTCCACAATATGTACAGTCCACATAAAAGTACTGCAAATTGGATTATGTATGTACTTAAATATTTTGTGTCCAAACATCATTTTATTCCATGTATTTATCATGGGGATAAATCTTACACAGAGAAAAATGTCTGAGGTTTATTGGCTTAGATGTAAGGATGCAAAGGTAACACGGCAAATGTGCTGTAATGTTGAGTTGAACGTTATAATTTTTACCTGGTTGAATTTATTTCTAGATTGTGATTATGGTGGTTATTGTGGCCTAATATCTGTTAAAGAGTCAGAATGCTCCAGATAGTGGGAAGAAGGTTTGCAGTTTCCAGAATGAGTGAAAAATTGTTTTCCAGGAATTAGTGAAGATTGCCATAGAGCTTACTGTAGTTTATGTAGAAGTAGTTTCTTAATTGCTCATATATAAGATGTGTAGTGGGGCATGTAATTCTAACATGAGTTCCAAGAATTTGTGAAAATTTTTGGTTGCTAATAAATGTCATAATAAGAAAAAACGAAGATGATTAATAAAGTAAAATCTGTAGTGACTAATCTTTATGAATACAACAAAAAAAATTAAAGAGTACTTTTGGTGTAAGTTTGGAACAGAACAGACGTGCACCTCAGTAGTGCAAATGTTCATGTATGTTCTTCCTCTTCTTTCAGTTAAGAAAATAACTAAAGAGTTGATTGAAAAGGGTATCAATTTCTTTGTGGTCAGTGAATCCTCAAACTGTGAATATCCAGATGTTTTTGAGAGTTATCATTACTGTGCAGCTGAAAGGAGAGTAATCCATTATCTGCATGACTGTTTTCAAAATAGCAACAAAGCTTCATTAGGAATATTTGGCAAAGCATGAAACGCCAAAATGGAAGTATTTGAATGCTGACAGTATATCCTTATTTGTATTTATTAATACTAATTTTAACATAGATAGACATCACTGTGCTTTCAAACTAATGGAAGTTATTTGATTCTAGTTATTTAACCAGTTCATATGCTGTATCCTATAGGAAGATATGCGAGAGAGAGGTTATCACTTAGTCTTAGGACCATAGGGTCACAGGGTAATTCAGGGGAAGGGGCCTGCTCAAAGCAGGGTCAGGTCTGAAGTCAGACTGAGTTGTGCAGATCTTTATTTAGTCTTTGTCTTGAAAACACCCAAGAGGGGAGACCGCACAACGTGTCTGGGCAACCTGTCCACTGCCTGACTGCCCTCAGGGTGAATTTTTTTTCCTTGAAGTCATTCTGAAACTCTTGTTTCAGGTTATGCCCATTGTCTCTTGTCCTCATGCCATGAAGATGCTCCATCTTACCTGTAGGCACTGTCAGGCTGCTGTTAGGTACCCCCAAAGCTTTTTTAGGCTAAGCAAGCCCTGGTCGCTCAGCGTCTCATTGTAGGCCAAGTGCTCTAGCCCCGACCATTGTGTGGGCACCTCTGCTGAGCTCCCTCCAGTTTCTCTGTGTCTTGCTTGTATTGGACACAGTTACATGAGGTCTAGTGAGTGCTGAGTGGAGGATTAAGGGAGAATGATCCCTTCCCTCGATCTGCTGGCTGTGCCCCTGCTAATACAGCCCAGGAGGTTGCTGGCTGTCCCTCCTGCCAGGGCACAGGGCTGGCCCATGCTCAGCTGCCCATCAGGGCAGTTCCTGCAGAGCTGCTCCCCAGCCTGTCCCTCCTCATCCTGGGCTGCAGCAGGGGTGCTTCTTTCCCTGGGGCAGCACTTGGCTTTTCTCCTCGCTGAATTTCCCAAAGTTCTTTTCAGCCTGTTTCTCCCAACCGCTTGGGTCTCTCTGAAAGGCAACTCTGCCCTCCAGCATAGCAGCTGGCCCCTCACCGTTAGGTGACATCTGCAAACTAGATGAGCGTACACTCCACTGCCTCCTCCAGGGCACCAAAAAACATATTAAGTAGGATAGGTCCCAGGCTAGACCTCTGCAGTTCTTACTGGCCAGGGTCTTGGACCCCATTATTGCATGGTCACTACAGCCATGGTTGCCACTCACTGTCACGTCCCCAGCCAGCTCTCCCTTGTCAGTGAATAGCAGATGCTGGAGAGCATCGCCCAGCTTGGCCCACCCAGTACCTGTATCAAGAAGTTCTCTCTGTCACCTTCAGAAATGTTGACTGCTTGTGTCCTGCCATGATACCCTTTCAGCAGGTGTCGGGGAATCTTGAAAGCTGTACAATGAAAATTTTCAACCATTTCTTTTAATCTACTAAAACAGTTTCAGAATTTTCGTTTGTCAGTTTTAAAGACAGGAAGATATTGAGGCATGCCCCTTCAATGACATTTTCTCTATAATTCCATAATAAATCTCCATAGATATGGAGATATGAATGTTTTCCTGCTCAATATTTGCTTTCGTATACTAGGTGGTGATTGGTCTCTTGCAAATTTTGTCTTAAGAATTATGAAGGTGGGAATGATGGAAAGCTACTTTCCATGGTTGAATGCTACTTGTAGTGGTTCTACAATATGCAAGAGTTTTTTTATGATACGATTATAACATTTATGACAGTTCAATGTTGTATGCACTGAAGTTTATATCATAAGGTATTCATTTAAGTGCAAGGAACAGCAAAGAATCAATGACAATTTTTACGTAAATGTAACCTTTCTCTGAAAATGAAAAATGAAAAATTTCATTCAGTGTTGTAGATTATTTCTGAGGCCTGGCCTTAGATTTTGATTTCAATGAATGAAATTATGTTAGCTAATAATCATTACTGACAGGTTGAAACTCTTTAGAGACTTGTGTATGGATTGTTGATATGAGGGGCGGGGTGCAGGTGGGCTGAGCAGAGCAGGTGTGCTGCTTCAGGAATCTTGTATCAGCACATATTCCGTCTTCAGATCCTAATTCTCTCAATTTTGGAAACCTTGGGGAATGGAATACGTCAATTCCTGCCTCAAATTCAGCAGTGAAACTGATGTTTTCCCTATGTAAACAGACTTGAATAAATTACAGATACCAACCAAATATTGATTCTGTTAAGGCCGAGTTTCAAATTAATTTTAGTTGTCCATGTAAAGAGCTTTATGAATAGATTTAAAAACCAAAACATATTAGAGCTGATAACTAACATCTAAAATAATAAATTGAAGCTCATGATAATGTAGTTGTGGCTTTGAGGATGGTGGAAATATGTATCGTAGAGAAACTGCGTGACGCCAATGGCATTTCTGTTCAGAATTTCTTAAAACATAATATTATCCATCATTTTTTATTCATAAGAGGTTGTCACCACATTCTCTTATTAACATCTTAACTCTTAATAGCATTCTAAACAATTTTTGGACTCATTGCTGTTGCTAATTTGCCATTTTTCAATAGGAAGTTGTTATGGCTGACTAATAAATGTCTCATGTTTGGAAATTTGCTTCTTTTGCTGATCTTTCCATTAAGTGAAGTGGCTGCTTAAAGCAGGTTCTGAAGAACATCAGTTTTTCACAGGGTGATAGTTACATTATTAGTCTTGTTGAGTTAGATAATTAACGGGTTTTGAGTGTGAGAAAGCTAAGCATTTAAATAGCTTTCAGGATTCTTGGATGAATATGTAAATTGCAGAAAAGCAACACCTCCAATGAAAGTTTGAAGAAGGCTTCTAGAATATCATGTTTTGTGAAAGCAATTTACTTTATTTTATAAGAACATATTTCAAACAATAGAGTGAATCTCCTGTTTCACTATAAGCAGAACTTTGTAGCTTGCCGTCTCTGTGTAAGTTGGTAGGCTGCACGTTTAATGGTTTCTTTTTCCTGAGTATAGGGGTGTTTTGGCTTTTGGGCAAGGCTAGTTCTTTTTGAGAACGAAAAATTCAAGAGGCCAAGCTGATGACAAGCCAGACTTGTACATGGCACTGCTTTACATGCTAAATTGTTCCTACAGCTTGAGTAGTGACTTAATTTGCCCTTCACAAATATGCACTCTCTGTTAATATGTTGTTTACAATGTACTAATGTTCCCACAAAGCCCACTGAAGTAGAGCAAATTGTCCCATTTCATTAGTACAGGATTCTAACTTTGACTAATTTTATTTCATGTCAAATAGCTTTTTAGCTCTGCATCATCAATGTAACCAGTATTTATTGTTTTGTAGAACAAGTTGTTGCTGTTTCCTATTTGTCATCTTTCTGCCTTGCTGACTCACTCTAGCCTTTATTTTGCGGCCTCAAACCGTTCACACTCTCCTGAAGGGATTGCAGCTGAATGTTACAATTTGCCTTTATGTTCAGTTTTCACTCTTTTTAGATATCATGGATAAGTGGACTCATGCAAAGGAGGTTGGTTCAGGATACCACCTGAATACAACTTCTGTCTTTATGTAGAGAGGAGTAAGCGCTTTTTTCCTATTTACTCCGTTCAGGACAGGAGAAGATTGTGTTTCTTGTATTATTGCATGGCATACTGCAGCTTTGGGCACACTGCTGTTCCAGACGTGTGGCCAGCACAATTGTGACAGGTAGTGTTGCGCTTTGCAATGGCTTCCAGTCTGGTTCTGTGTCTTTGCTTCTTAGTGATGGTTTATGGCATCAATATATCAATATCCTTTGGAGGAGCGCGAGATCATCTGATCTACATGGAGCGATTCATATGCTTAAAGCTGAGAATGTGTTTAGGTGAAATGAAGAATTATGAATCTGTTCAGGTGCTGGGCGGAGATGTGTGTGTTCAGGGAGCTTGAGGAGACGTTTTCTGCCAGCCCTGCTCTCGCTGCGTGTATCCGATGGTCCTGCAGGAAAATACATGACGGAGATTCTAAGTGTAATGAATATATTTTGCCACTAGATGGTATTGTTATATGAGATTAAGTATTTGCTTTGTGCGAGGGGATGCTGAAGGGAAGAGGACCTTTAATGGCTGCTAGGCATGTGGGAAGGCGCCAGTGGCTGCTTCTCAGCGAAGTGCAGATGGCCCCAGGAATAAAGCTCAGCAGTTAATTAAACCATAACTTGTGATTTTTTCTCCTGTAACTTGTAGGCTTGTTTGAATAATGCAAGTCTTTGCAGGTGAATAACCTCAGTGTGTATGCTGACAAAACACTGGAAGGTGGGGTACATCTTCAATTGCTATTGTTGTTTTCCATGATATTTTGCATATTGTTGTCCATTAAATATTTGATTTTCATTAAATGTACATCTGATTGACAAAGAATATTTTTTCAGGAAAGGTATAAGAAGGGAAGAGCAGGAACATGAGAAGATACAACTTTTTACCTGTGTGAGACAGTGATACTCATGTGCTACACGCCTGCCAGTAAATGATAACTTCTTAAAAATCCAAACGGGAAGGAATACATAATGTATTCCACCATTTGGCCAAGTTATTATGCATCCCATTTCTTAAAGAAAAAGTTAACAAAAATTATCAGCTGTTAATTGTTTGGGTTCTTAGGATGCTTTGTTCTGCAAAGTACCAAGATAGTCTGCATGAACTGTTTTATCTCGCTGTTGTGTGAAAGGCATTATTCACTTAAACCGGGATAGGGAAGCAGTTCTCCTGTGCACAGCAGAACAGACTGCTGCCTTCATGTGAAAAACTCTGCATAAAAAATGGAGAAACATTTTGTATTTTTTTATAACGGCTTTGACACTGCCTTACAGCTTTGTTTCCTTAAAAATATCGAGAGAAAGCATTTTATACTTCAGCTGATTTGAAGTTCAAATTGCTTTTTCATGCCAGGCTTTGTTTGAAAATCTGCTGATTTCCTGCTTGAGTCACAGGCAGATGTGTTGCGGGATGTTGGTGCTGTGACTGACGTTGTTGCTGTGGCAGTGCTACACTGCTCCAGCCGTAGACCAACCCCTGTTTTCCTGGGAACTGCGTGAATCCGCAACAAAATTCGGTACCTGCCCCAGAGTTCATATTAGTTCATGTGTTTAGAAACAGCTTTCAGTACAGAAAAGTGCTGGTCAACTGAATATCTTTTCCATCACATTGAGCCCTCCCAGAGTCCTCCCCAGCCAGCAGCAGTTCTCACTAATCTGAGGGAAGACGCATGTACGGAACTCACAGTATTGTAAGGAGAAGGTGGAGCTCTTGATGCTTGTTTCTCAGGGATGCTCTTTGTTTTAATTAGACTTGAAGGTGTAGCATGCTTCTATGCAAATCTATGCAAAGCTCAAGCCTGGCTTTTCTGAGTGCCTCCCTGGGTGGATGGCAGCGGGCTTGGGAGCAGCCATTGGCAGCATATGGTTGGTCTTCTTCCCCTTCTGGTGTCTGGTGCTGCCTTGAAGGCTCCCTGCCTTCTGCAGCAAGCATCTGCCAGTGGGTCGGGACAGGCGAGCCCCCGGCGCTGGTCCATGTCGCCCCGGCTATGGTGATGGGACACTGCAGGCTTCCTCTCTGCACGGCAGCCAGGCCTGGTCTTGAGAAGAGCCTCCAGGACACTCTGAGAGACAGTGTAGACGTAATCACCTCATGTATCACATGCGAGAGAAAACATGATTTAAAGGACTGGGTTCCCAGCAGGTATAAATCACTCTAGTTCTTATCCCAGTGGAAGAACTGGTGGAGGAAATTCGATATCAAGCTCAGAATAATTGCTAGGCTAAGACAACTCGCAGATAGTGAAGTCCTAAACAGAAATGCTGCATCGCGCAATGTTGCCAGCCAACCTGTAACAGGGAAATGTATTTCATATAAAAAGTCATCAAGTATATTTTAAAAGAACCTGAGTGCTACTGGAATTGTCAAATGTCATCATGCTCGTTTCGTACATCAGTTTCTTCTTGCATTTTCTTCCTTGTATAGTTTTCCATTGATTGGATAGTGCTGCTTCTTTTTCCCTGGGTTTCATTTTGCTTCTTGTTTCAGTTAACTTTATGATGCTGTTTATAAATATTTGAGAGCAAAAATGAAATCTACCTTTTTGATTTTGTGTCTTACCAACTTCTGAGATTAGATGGTCTGTGTTTTCTTTAACAGTTTCCTGGCGTGAACCCTTGGAAACTGGTCAAGCAGTTTTAATTTTCAGTGAGAGAATCCACTATTTGAGATTTTTCTCCTACTGTTGGTAACAGAGGTAAATTGTAGTTGGGGAGGAATGCCTGAACAAAGTCAACAGCTATTTATTGAATATGTATTTGTTCTTTAAATGAGTGATTTTTGGATTGACATTCCTTTTAACTTTGTGTCTCTGACAAGAAACAGTAATAGGTAAATTTTAACCAAAATAACAACTAATGCAGTGAATGATTGCACTTGTGATTAATATAATGGTACAATTCAGTTCTACCAAAAGACTTTAAGGAGTACAGTTATTTTAAGAGTATTCCAAAAAAGCCCAAACAACACAAAACCCACCCAGAAATATTTTCTTTCATTCTGTTTGCTTATAAATTAAATGAAGTTAGACAAACATAGTTGTACATGGTAAGCATGAAACCTATAAAAACATGATCTAAGAACATACAGCACAGGATTTCTTAATGTGCAGTAAAGTGCAGCGCTTTTATGTTCAACAATACTGAACTAGACAACAGTCTGACTTGTATGTCGTCAGTATTATTTTTAAGAGATATATCCCAGGCATATACAGTCCTAGTAATTAAGAATTATATCTTCAGTGACCTATAGGGAGTTTAACAAAGGCATTAAGAGAAAATCCAGCAATTTAAGTGACTTGCTGGCTACCCTTATTAATTAAGGCTGGAGAGCACATTGTAACTGAAGAAAAGGAAAGTGTATTTGCGTATTTTCCTTATTTTCCAATATTTACTGGCAAATGCTGGAGACAAATGATCAAGAAGGACAGCAGTTGTTTCAAAAGATACTGTTTTGCGGAAGTGAAAACTCACCTGTAGCCAGTCTGTCCTACAGAAGCAGTTATGACCCTTGTGCAGAGAGTCCTTGGGGATACTCAATATAGGATTTCTGTTTTACCACACTCTGATGGTGGTGCTAAGCCGTGCATGCCCAAAATTTAAATTAAAACTATTAGTAATGATTCAAATAATCCTTCGTCTAAATAATCAGATGGACTGACCTCAGATATTGCCTCTGATTTCTAGTTTGACTCAAACCTTGCATTTGCTGTTAGTGTTTCATAACTCTTTTGCTCAACCTGACAAAAAGGAAGTTATGCTTTCCTCTAGTGCGTGTGCACTTAAAGTGTACTGTGTATTCCCTCTGCAAGTTTAGCTACTGTGTTATTACAGTGATAATATCAACAGCTTTGATTTATATTCCTTTAGCAGTACTAGCTAACTTCTTGTTTGCTTTCTTTACTACAACTGGATACTTGGCTAAAGGCTTTAAAGGATTTTTCTGTAATAACTTCCAATCTCTTTTTATGCTGCAGAATCTTTCTTTTAGCTGATACTCTGTCAGTTTGGTTCTTTGTTCCAGGGCTTGTCAGTCTGCATTCATCTACATTTGCTTTTGGCAAGACCAGGGTCTTAAATGATAAAAATCTTTTCCTCTTCAGTTCTGGTTTCCGTATGATATGTTGTGGCTCCTTATCTAATAACACTTACAGACTTTGAAATCTTCCCCTTTAACACTGTTGTCAGGTCCTTTAACAGGAGAAAAAGACAAAACAAGAAAGAGGAGAAAATAAGGCATTCAAGGACATATCTCTGACTTTTGTAGCATCTTTTTGCTATACTCTTGTTAACATGTTTATGACCAGAATTTGACCAAAATCTTAAAATTGATATAAATTTCCAGCTTGAAACATGCACTTTGTTCAGTAGATTATCCACCATTTATTTTTATGCTACTCTTCCTTCACTTTAAGGACCATGTCCTTTGTTGTAAAAAGCACATCTCAGTCAAGAATTATTTTTTTTGGTCCTAATTCAACGTATCACGTAACTCTCTTCCTGCCTGATTAAATGCTGAAATGTGTTGTACATTTCTTGAATTCTGTGGAGTGAATGGCCTTGGTTGAAAAGCTGAACATTTGCCTGAAGGTCCTTCTGGTGTCTTATATGAAGCCGGTTTAGTTTCCCAGGAGAGACACACTGGGGCTGCTCCAGACATGGGGCATTGGACCGCACTGGCACTGGCAAAATCCTCTTGAGGGAAGCGCTGGTGTCCCTGTGTGGGCCAGGTGTCCCCACGAGCGGGGGATACCTGGCCTGCACAGGGGAAGAAGTCTTTTGATCCATCAGCCTTGGCACCCTTCCTCGTCAGACAAAATCTCTTCTGCCAAACAGTGGGATTTTGGGGGTAATATAGCAGGGTGGGAGGCAGAAGCTAACAGAGTAAGGAGCTAAACCCCTCTGATTGTCTGAGAAGAAGTCAGTGCTTGCTTGGTTTCTCTAGTGCCTGTTTTGTGGATGCAGCTCTTATTGCCAGAACCGTGCTAAGCAGAAGTACAAAAACCAGGTTAGTTTCTCACTGTTTGGGAATATTATCTTAACACAAGGTGTTAAAAAAGTTTGCTGAATGAAATGCCCGACATGGAGGGCGAGACAATAACTATCCTTAGTTTCTGGGAAGGTATTTTAAACACGAGAACAAGAATGGGTATAAACTGTGAAACTTGCTCAAAGATATTTCTGCTTGAATCTTTTACAGCCCTTCTGATTTCTGCCCTTTGGTCTCCTTCCAGTTCTGTGGATGTTCTAGTCCCACACCAGGGAAAACTTCACACTGTTCCATCAAACTTCTGTCAAATGATTCTCCAGATAAAATGTAACTGGCATTTTTTTCACAGCCTCTTTTTCACCCTGTCAGAACAGTCAGAGCAGCGAGCAAACCATCAAGCCAGTGGTGTGGAAACACACCACGCTGGTATTTTTGGCGTGGCCTAGAACATCCTTTTCTAGGGAGACACGTGGAAGGGACATCTAGGGGTAGAGATTTCTTCCCATCCCTTCCTGGGGAGATGGCAAGGGCATTGAGGGGGGACTGCCTGCAAATGGGGTCTCAAGTGTCCAGCACGACCATCACATGGAAAACCTGTCACAGCCTGGGCTCCTTCCCCATGTTTATCTTCCCCTACTGTGCACGTCATTGTTCGCTTTAGATCATCTGCCAGATCACCTCTTGGGGAGAGCTGTTTTCATCAGTCCTCGGTGGGAGGGTTGAGCAGAGCATGAACAGTGCCCAAGGCCATGTTATTTTTTTTCTGATGTTCCAGTTTGGGCTGGGCATTGGATAGACATTGTCCATCCTGCTTATTTCTCCACCGCCCAGTTTAATCTCCTGTCTGTCACTCTCTGGTGTCACATGACCACATGGACAGGACTCCAGTGATTGTGGAGGTGGACATTCCACCAACTCTGTGATGAATTCATTGTTTTGGCTTGTGTCAACATTTGTTCAGCATGTGGCTTGTTTTCCATGGATCTGTTCAGCTTCGTTGACCTAACATGTCTCATTTGTGACTTTCCTTTGTCATAAAAAGACACCTGCTCCAACTCTTCCTTGCACTCACAGGGCTAAACATTTATTTTTAAACAAGATTTGAAGATGCTGTGTTACATGGTGGAGAGCAAAGGGGAGAAGGTGGTTGATAGCTTTTTACCAAACAGAATCAGAGAGTAAGGTTTTCTCAAAGACTCTTAAGAGTCATGTAATCTGTCCTGGCCCATTAACTGAATCTAAAGCATCCTGGGCCACGTTTGTGCAGCCTATTTGTTCATGAAAACTTGCAGTATTTGGGTTGGCCATCTTTCCTAGGGCTTCGCTAGCCATTATCACAGAAAATGTTCCTCATGCCAACAAAAAGAGGAAGGCAAACAGCAGGGAGGCTTTGGGTAGTTTAGACTGGAATCTGAAACTTTCAGGCATGAGATGACTACTGAGTTGCTTGCTTGACTGAAAAATTATCCCCTTCATGTGGACAGAAGTCCAAAGGAGCACTGGCTGAATCAGCATGAGAGCTTCTGGGTTGTGGGAGCTGGAAAACCGGTGGGATTCCCCTGGTGCCTGCATGCCATAGCCCTGCAGGGCGCACTGGAGGTTGAGTGGGGGTGAAGTTCTGTTCCTCCATTGCAGTCCCTGCTGCTCCAACCCCTTCAGGTGGCAATGTGGAGCACTCCCTTTCTCCATGGACCTACCCCCCTTTCCCACCAGCCCCACTTTTGGAAAATCAAAGTGGTATAGCTGCGTCACATCACTTTCCTCCTGCCCCTCTATCTCCTCTGCTTTCCTAGGTGTCTTGCGGGGGGTCCGCTACCCTAGCAAGGAAGGGATTGCTCAGCTTTCTGTGAAGTGCCAGTGGTATCTAGATCTCCAGATGGAGATGGAGAAGTGGAGGATGGAGAAGTCCTGGGAAAGATGATCAGAGGGCTGGAGCCCTTGATGATCAGAGGGCTGGAGCACCTATGCTATGAGGACAGGCTGAGAGAGCTGGGGTTGTTCAGCCTGGAGAAGAGAAGGCTCCGAGGAGACCTTATAGCAGCTTTCCAGTACCTAAAGGGGGCCTACAGGAAAGACGGGGAGGGACTCTTTATCAGGGAGTGTAATGATAGGGCACAGGGTAATGGCCTCAAGTTGAGAGGGGGTAGATTTAGATTGCATATCAGGAAAAAATTCTTTACGATAAGGGTAGTGAGGCACTGGCACAGGTTGCCCAGGGAAGTTGTGGATGCCCCATCCCTGGAGGTGTTCAAGACCGGACTGGATGGGGCTTTGAGCAGCCTGGTCTAGTGGGAGGTGTCCCTGCCCAGGGCAGGGGAGTTGGAACTAGATGATCTTTAAGGTCCCTTCCAACCCAAACCATTCTGTGATTCTGTGAGATTAAACAGATTTATGCAGCACTAAACTGCTGAATTTTGCAGGAAGGGAAGAGCTGGAGAGTGAGGGTAAACAATCTCTTCTCTCGCAGTCTGTGTTGTCAGTAAATTTTTATAGAGTTGAGATTTATTCTAGAGTCAACCTCGCGTGGCTGTATATAGTGGGGGCAGGATGCAATAGCCTGTTTAAATAAAAGCTGTTGGCAGCGTGTAAAGCCACCCTTCTTTTTTTTCATCCTTAATGAATGTTTTGTCTCTTCGTATTGCTCTTTCGATTGTTAGCCCCTTTCATGCTCTTCTTCATCCAAGTGATCCTGTGCATGTTAATTTTTCATAGAAGGAGAGAGTGGGAGACAAATATTTAGTCAGAACTCCCTTTGTTTGGCAATGTACAGAGCTGATGCATCAGTTAAGAGAGAAAAACATTACAACTACCAGTCCCTTGCTTCTTTTTTTTTTTTTTTTTTTTTTAAGGTACTGTCTTTGCTAGCTAGATTGATATTTGCTCCTGAAGGCAGCTAGAGAAAAGCCCACCCAGCCATTAGGGTACTTGTTTGTTGCTCGGGCACACACTGCAGCATTCCCCCCCCCGCAACAGCCTGGCCCGGAGGCAGCATCGGGGACTGCTGGGGAGGGAGGCAGAAGAAAATGTCTCATGTGGCATCCCGTGGCCACCAAGCAGCGGTGTGCGGTTCCTTCTCACCGATCGCATGGAGCCATGCAGGGAGTTTCTGCGAGCTGGCAATTGCAGAACTGATTTCTTACAGAGTGCAGCCCTTCTGCTGGTGTACAAACACAGGCTGGGCAAAAGGAAGATGCGTAAGAATTAAGGCAAGCCGGTTGTGCAACAGAGAGCTTTCCTTGCGAAAGCTTACATAGTACTTGAAATAATACAGAGGAAATGCATAAAGCCGCCAGAACTGTCTGACTGGAGAATCTTCAAACAAAAAGTGATGTTTGTACATGATTAAGTCAAATCTGCAATCTCAAATGCAACCAGAGATTTTGATATGTGTTGTAACGTACTGAGTCGAAATCTGAGATTCTGAAATATTTTCGGTCTAAAGTAGGACTGCATAGTGTAGACATACTTTGTTTCTCAAGACACTTGGGAATTATGGCACTTTTTTGATGTTTATTTTGGATTCTCAGAAGAGAAATGCTGTAACAGAAGGTAATACATAGTCAAATTGAAGAGGAATTCAGTGAGAAAAATAAAAAAACATTGAAAGTAGAAGGGCTTGGTATTTTAGTAAGGAAATCTAAATATGATACCATGGGAGGAAGGTATGAATTGCTCAGAAGAGGAAAATATATAATTTTTAAAAAAAATAGAAAACAACTTCAAATTAAAATCGGCATTGTGCAAGGCAGAATTACAAGTAGAAAACTGAGAGGAAACATCCTGATCTGTTGAAGCCTGAAAGTAAAACCGTTTGCAAAACTGGCACTACAGTGATCTTTTAAATTAGCTGTAGGCTCCCATACACTGAATTATCAGACATTATGTTGAGAAATAAAAATAGCAAGTTCTGATTAACTTGTGTTGGTGCTTTCTCTCAGCCCCACCTCCAGAAAATATCTAGCAGTAGTGTTAGAAGGCATCCTCAGCAAGTGTAACTAATTTGTTTACTCATTTGCATGATCAGAGGATCAGGTCTCATACTACGTGTGTGTGCAGTGTTTGCGTGCATATATAAAATAACCATTCCTTTTATATGACATTGATTTTTCTCACAGTTTTATAATGATCACAGCTTTTATTCCTAGCAAAAAAAAAAAAAAAAAAAAGTCTGCCTTGCAGAAAGTCAGACAGAATAACTGTGTCAAATAAGATTTATTTCAAGGAATATAAATGCAGCTGCCTTTACTCACACAAAAGTAAAGACTTGAAAAAAAAAAAACGAAAAGAAGCTTTTACAAACTCCTTTTGCTTGCTGTCTTGCCTGACCAGAGCTCAGAGCCAGGCAAAGACTCCCACTGATTGAAGCAGCTGCAGAGGCTAAATGAAGTTTTTAGGTGAACGCTTTAAATTGAAGCTGGGTAGGAGGTTCAGGAAGTAATTTGAACTCTCAGTGTGTGCATGTGTAGTACATAGGTAACACTATTTTACCCATTATCACCTCAGAAAAAAACACTGGGAGTTCTGGATGTTTGGGAAATGTGTTCAGACACGTTCTGACAGAGGGTTAGGGCATACATATATCTAGATTTTCTCAGTGATATTCTCTAGAAATCTTGGAACATTTGAATACTTTATAAATGTGTCCTAAATGACCCTGGCCCAGATGCCCCTGCTCCAGCTACTGCCCATCAGTATTTCATAGCAGTCTCATCTGGGACTCTGGACATAGAAATGATCTTATTTGGAGCTTCTGAACATGTGTGCTGTCTTGTAGAGCACACGTTATAAGTTTGACACTTCTGGAAGGTCTTCTGGGCCTGTGCCATCCAGCTGGTTTATGCATGTACAATGCTTCTGATCCAAAGGCTTAATGTGCACGTGCTTTACAGTGCACACACATTGCAACCTGGGAAATTTGGTATTTGGAGGTTGATTTTGTCCCCAGTGGAGTCCTCAGACATTGTCGTCAATTTTGAGGGTCAGATTGAAGTACTATACTTTTTCTGGGTAGAAATGTGGTTTTTTTTCAGGTTAGTCTTTAATTTAGTGTGGCATGACGGTGCTGCTAGCTGGGGGCTCAAGGTAACAATCTAGTTTTTCAAAGAAATTGTATTCAACGTAGCTTGTACATTTATTTCTATAACTGGATCATTCTTTCTGGTCAGCACCTTTCAGATGCTTGACCCCCTTCTCTAACATAAAACTGATCTCTTTTTCTGGTATATTCTCACGTGACGTAGGTGATGCCAGTAATAAAAAGCATTATCTTTCCCCTGTCCTGTCAGGGACTCAGCCTGTCCTGAACGGCCTGCGTTTTTCTTGACCTGGAAAGGAAATACTGAAATAGAAGTATAATTCTGTAAAGACTTAATGTGCTGTAGATTCATTACTATTTTTGCAGAAATTATTCTCACTTCATTAGCTTTCTCTCCCCTTCCACCCATTTTTGTAAGAATTATTATGAAGCCAGAACTTGATTAGTGCCGCCTTTGTCAATTCAAGTTATTAATGATTAGTTAATTCTCTCAAGGAATCTATTTTTACTCTGGCAGTATTCATTTTAAGCCATTGAATCTCATGTTTAAACATTTTTAGTACTTACTTTTCAATTATGTAGTCACAGTGGAATAAAAAAAACCTTAAATACTTCCTTAAAGGTGACTTATGAAACAGGAATGATTTATGTATTATTTTCACAGTTCTAAAAGTAGTGCACAATGTTACACACTGTATGTGACGCAACTCACAAGCGAAATAAGAGAAATAAGTGGGATTGTAGTCTTAACTTTGAATATCACTTCTGTAGAGGAACAAATGACTTCTTAAAAAGAAACTCATTATTTCTCCAGTAGTAGTGGAAGCGCAAAATTATTAAGGTGATTTTCTTGTTAATAACTTAAGTCTTGTCAACATTTTCTCAGCTTTTCATGGTGATTGAAGAGACCTCTTACTTCCAAAATTTGCAGATAATAGTGTCAATTGTATGTCTACAACGACCTGACTTAGTACATAAAAAATAACTGTACTGTGCTAAAAATGACTGGAAATTTAAATATGAATCAGTAGGTACAAGATGTAGGACAAAGTAAATAGGACAGTTGCTGGTCGGGCTGTCTTTTTCTTACATATCTGTGGAACTACAGTCAAGAATAAATAAGTAATGTGTGCTTTTTGGAAGTTTAAGACTGCCCTATTTGCATTTTGTATAGTGTGTGTGGATGTGGAGAAGACAGAAGAATAGAGCTCCCTGCAGAATGTGCGTGAGAATATGCGTCAGGTCTCCAGGGAGCGTTTGTGTGGCTGTAGGAACAAACTGCGTAGTCTGGAGAGGGACTGGTGTCTTGGGGGAATATTTTCTTTCTAAGCCTTTGCATTGCAGTGCAGAAATATCAGGAGTGTCTCATGAGGGTACTCTACACATGAGAGCAGTTGGAAGTGTCTTTGCTCATAGCGCTAGGATAATCAGCCTTTTAAGAGAATGTATAGTTGTATTTGAGATATAACAATGTCTGGGATAGTCTGCATAAGACCCACTACTTCCTGGGCAGCCTGAGTAAAAGATGAGGAGATAGCACTCACTATGCTTCAGAAGCTCCATCCTCTGCCCTTTCTGTGGTTAAGTTAAAGTCTTATCAGAGCTGAAAGCTCTGACTAGGACTCTCTTGCTTCCCAGGCCTCTCAAGCTCTCTCAGTTGGCTCTGTGTCCTCTTTTATCTCACACAGAGCAATTGAATAAGTAATTAAGTGCATATTTTTAGGTCCTGATTTGCAGGGTCAGATAATGAAAAGTTGCGTGGTGTTTTAGGAGATTGCTTGCTGCTGCTGTTAAAAAGACTTGATTTCCACATTTTTGTCAGGGTTTCTCATATCCTTTCTACAAGTTACATGCTCACAATTCCACCTCGTAATTTTTCATGAATTAGTACTCAATGTTAAGAATATTCTGCTGGGAAGGTTTGTTGGTCTGGTGTGGAGTGACTTTGTAAGCGTTCTCCGGACATGGAGAATCAGCCCATTACTGAATGGGCTGTTTTGTTGCTAGTATTTCCTTTCCGTCGATTGCTTGCTGACTGTTGATGCCAGATTTTTGGATATACCAGCCAAATTAACAGGATTCCCTTCTAGCAACGGTGGAACTCCAAGTACTCATGTAATCTTCCGCGCTTACTCTTCTGCGTGGGTTATTTTTTTGCTATTCACATGCAGTACATCTAATACGAATTTTCATTCATTTTGTCAAATTAAACACCAAGTTTTCCATTCAAAATTTATTAGCCTGCTAGACTCCCTGCATGAGTAGGATTTTTGGTGTTACATTTGTTATAGGATAGTGATATTCAATATGATTTTAAATTTCTGGGGTTTTATGTAAATCTGTTAAATACCTCTAGGCAAACTTAAATTATGTTGTCAAATTTTGACAACATGGTGTTAAAACCACTGGAACTGGGTTGACTGTTTCTGAAGAGTGGTTGCATTACTTAACTGTGCTCTGGAGATTAAATATACTGAGCGGCAAATTCTTTTTCTTTTTCTTTGTAAATTCATTTCTAATTTCATAGTTAAATAGAGTATGTGCTATCTGAATCAACTCAGATTTTCCAGGTATTCCCAATATGCTTTTTATCAATAGCTATGCTCTACAAAGTTATCACTGCTTTTTAACTGCTTCATCACTTTCTTTCTAGCTACTGGTTTGGATAAAATTGTTTCATGCTCAGGATTTGTCTTGATTCTGTCTCCTTTGTAATGGTCTTTGGTTTTTTTCCCTAGTCATATTTTAAAAATAATTTCTTCTTCCTGTTTTTCAGGGATTAATTTATTTGGTTTTCATTCTCTCTTTTCATTTCTCTTGTGGATATTTCACAACTGTGCATATCATTGTCTATATAAATCACCAGTTCCCATTTTCAGTGAGGTTTCCTTTTATCCTCAAACCTCCAATCAATCTCTCTGAAGCTGAACTGGCCTTCTTGTTGAGCACTTCGAGAATAAAATCCTGTCCCTATTGAATTCAGTGGGAGTTTTGTCAGTCCTGTCAATGACTTCAATGCTTCACTCACAGTTAACATGCATTAGGTTTTAATTATAATGCCTTTTAGGCACCTCCATCCTTCTTCCTGCTTCATGGCTTTTAATTACTTCCCAGCAAGCGCACTATTTACTCCTCCTAATTCCACTCAGTTTGTTTTTTCGAAGTGTACTTTTTCTCATTGCTTGTCAGCATACAGGAGAAGGATGATACCTTAGGAAAATATAAAGATAGCCAAAAGGGAATTATGGTAAACGTTAAGCATTCCTTTTGCAACTCATTCTGTGAGGGCAAAACACTTATTAATTTTGATGGGCTTCATGGGAAACCTGGACTTCTGCATGCTGCCCAGTGAAGGAATGGAGCCTTACAGAACACAATTATCACATTTCAAGCACAGCGTTAACCTGTTTAAGAATAAAGAAATGAAAAAAACCCAAACATGTCCGTGACACACCTTGTGGTCCTAAGATAAGGAACTTCTAAGCTTTTTTGTCCTAGGGAACACACAGTAACAAAAATGATTAATAGCAATTGCATATCAAAGTAAAACAAACGGAATTTGTGGTCAGTTGCTGTTTATCAATGTGTTGAGGACAGTGTCACGTTTACCAAAGTACTGTGGCTTTCTAGTATTTATTGGCTTGCTTCTTTTTAACCTTGTGAATGCTGGTTAGACAATTTTGCGAACTACATTCATATAAAAATGTTCCATGTCCAAAGAATTCATGGCCCCATAACCTCTATAAAGGAAAGAAACTTGAATCACTCTGTTGCTTGTGAATTTTATCATGGCTGGTCTACAGTTCTGAAGCTGCAGATTAATTAAACTAGTAAGAGAAAGAAGATGGTTTTCCATGTTTTTCTGTGAGTCTTGTGACCATATGGCTTATTTCTTATATGGGACAGTATCTGTCATTTGCTGCAGGTTTGTGTAACACCTTGAAGAATAAGATCTGGTCTTAGTGTTTTCTGCGTTCTCTGACCTCCAGTGCTCCTTCTTCTTTGCTGCATGAGACAATACTCTGTTTGGTCATGAAAAGGACAGCAGTAATGGTGCTAAAATTCATTTAACAAGGTGTTCTACTGAGAAACAGAACTACTGGGAATAGCAGCTCAGTATCATGACCTCTGGCTTTTTTATATGACTTGCAAAATGTGACTGGTCAGTAGTACCTGCAAAGAAGCTACATGTGCATCTGCAGACTGCTGAAGGGGAGATCATTATACTGCACATTGTAAGCACCTGAGTTTCTTTCATGGCAGGAGCATGGGAAATGGAACACCACATCATCAATCAAATGCTGAATATGCGAGACCTAAAGTGTCAGTAAGCTTCTTCAGAAATGATTTTAAATAAAAGCACTAAGAGCAGAGGAAGAGAATATGTTGCCTGTAAATGCCTAAACAGCAGTAATGGCATTGGCTTGTGGTCAGAAGACCAGTGAGGTTATGTTCTTTTTAGAGAACTGGTAAGTTTGAAAAGGTTTTGACAGGATCAGTCCCAGAAAACTGAAGTGTTGTCTGAAATCAGCGTATATGTTTCAGATTTCACAATACAGCCAAGTAATTCTTGAAGAAAAGTTTATTGTGCAATGATGAGAGCAGCTATCCCCTTGCAGAATTATTTTTTCTCTGTAAAGTATTGCTGGTGACTGGAGTCCCACTGCGTGCAGCTGTTCCATTGTCATGGGGTGTCCTGTCCCTGTCCTGGACACACATTGGAAGTAGAGAAGAAAGTACTCTGACAATTCAGTCTAAAAATAGTTTCGACACCGAACAGGTGAAGACAGCTAACTTAGTAGTGGGCAGGGCAAGAGTGCATTCTCATTTGTTCTTACCGTTGCTGGTGCTCCCAAGCTAATTAATTTTTTAACAAAACTAATTTCCCCTTTGCCTTCTTGTCTGTGCAGAATTTAGATTTTGACAGCCCTGAGCCATACATGAATCATTTTGCCTTTTAAATACTAAAACATCAACATCAATATTCTGAGATTTCAGTGTTCTCTTTGGTGTCTTTTCTTTTTTGATTGGTAACACTAGCTGAGTCCTCTGAGGTGAAGTCACTCGGTAGTAACAGCTAGAATTAGGTCATTGCAGAATTTGTAGATATTGTTATTTTTCTGACAATTAAGTAACATTGTTCAACCCCCCCCCCCCCCCCCGCAGATATTGGTAAAGGTGATTTAGCCTCTTCATTCTTCCTCTCAAAACCTAGGAAAGACAATCCTAGTTTGCTTGAGACCCATTTCCTGGTACTGAACCCCTGGAAAAGAAGCTTGAAGAGAATATTATGGCAAAGAGATTAGAATTACATTATGGGATGGTGGTTTCCAAAGTGTTGCTCATCCAGCTCCTCTGTAACAGTCAAGAATGTCTTGTAAAGGGAAAAAAAAAGCACCCTACCAAAAGAATGTCAGATGGCCAACTCAACAAAACTCCCTCCTGACAGAAAACACTAATGTACTTCCTATGTACTTAGCTAATAGTTAGTGCAGGCTGCTTTGGAAAAGCCATTCTGAGGCTTTGAAATTCCTATGTTTGCCTCTTCTAAGGTCTTTCTGTTATCTGCTGTTGCTGTGTGGCAAGGGAAGCTGCAGATCCACTGTCCCAAACAGATGTGCTGGGGCTTGAGGGAAACAGGAGACTTAAAGCCTCTGGGTGTTGCTCTTTGCTTTAAATAAGTCATTTGATCCCCCATCACCAGCTGATGGGGGCTGTGTTCTGCATATGGGAGGCAAGGGGAAGCTTGTAGTGAGATGACTTCTTTTTCGAAGGCTTTATATGCCCTTTCTAGAGTTCAGAATAACTCACTGCTCTGATTGTTGCCTTCTGGGACCTGAGGACTTCAGAATACTTTCCAACTAATGGATTGGCTAGGAATCATTCTTAAGAGTGGGAAGAAATATTTATCTATTGCAAAGAAGGAATTTGTTATGCAGAGGTGAGACAGGGCAGGTATAGACTAACTCTGTCATTGAGTCTAATCCCCTGCAATTGCTGAGGATTATTACAATTATTACAACAGATGTCTTGTTCAGACGTTCACAGAACAGCTGCCTCACAGGATCTGATATTTGCAGCAGATCTGCCACACAGATAGTCACATACCATTGACCACAAAGAGATTCCTACTGCTCTGTGACAAATGCTAAGTCAAGACTAAAGTAGTGAAAGGCCAAAAAGAGACAACTACAATGTCACAGTGAAGAAAATAAGAGAGATTGAGGGAGTTGCCCATGTCCTGTGTCTTGGGGATCACAAGGGGTTTGCCAGCTACAACTCTTGCATGATCCCAAGAGGCAGTCACATTGTCAAAAGTTCAGTGACCCCAGATGATTCTTCCGGAACAAAAGTTTAAATTCCTTCTGAATTGAAATCTGAGGGTCATTTGAACTCCAGGTGAGGCAGTGGCATCCATCCTCCTGAATCCTCTCTGCCTTGCTTTTACCTGGGGGTAAACTCTGGTCCTTCAGGTAAAAAAAATAATTAAGCTGTCCCTCAAAATGAGTCCAAAGTCATACAAGAGTAGGACTTGACTCTCTTGATGTGCAGTGTTTTAACTTCCCACCATCTCTCTGCTAATATAGCATCCATCTTCATTAGTGTAAGCTATCTGTGGTTGAAAGCTGTCAGAATTACCTAGCAGCACAATTTCATTTGAGAAATTACTAATATCAGCTCTTTTATACTGTTGTTCGGAGTCTAGATTCTTGTTAATGAAATGAGAAACACTTGTTAGTAATGTCAGCGCTTTAGTTTGTTGATCACTTTTTTGCATTTTTTCCTGAAAATTGTGATGCTATCAGAAAATGATCTAGAAGAATATTTTGAAGGAAACAGTCCTGTCTAACACCATTTCTTTGCCTGATGAGCTGGGATGCTACTGCATACATATAATTCCATATGCTGCATGTCATTTAACAAAATACTTGGTTCAGTATTCAATTTTTCTTTTCATGGAAACAAAATAGTATATTAAAAGAAGTCTATCTTGTTTTGTTCATTAAGGTTCTGAAAGTGAGAGATATTGAGGAAGATTTCTTGTAAAGTTTACACTGGGGAAGATATTTAAAATTAAAATAGGCAGTTCTGTGACCAGATGCAGGCCTCTTGGTCAAATTCTGTTGTCTTAGTAAAAATTAATAAATCCTAAATATATTTTCAAAATCTAGGATTTATTTCTGTTTGTCAAGTCAGCAAAGGAAAGTTGCCCTGTTGATGGCAAAGGAAATGAGATCATGTTGTAGTGAAGTGGCAACTTCTTCCTGTACCAGATTTAGAAATGACAGCTGTGATTAAAAATATAAGGCAAGGGTTTGTCCAGGTCCTCAGATGATACTCTGCTGTAGGAATAGGAGTTACACTGATGTAAAGCCTCTTATAAGATCTAGGAATAGCTAAAGTTAGTAAAACTAATTAATTATGCATTGGGTTTCTTTTTCAGTAATGGGGGCTAATTAGTTGTTTTGTGTGTATTTTTATACTGTTTGTGATATTATTTCTTGTCATATTAATGCCACTCTGTAGTAGGAAGCAAACATTAATTAGTGCATAATTTACAGTAGGAAAAGCAGAGGCTTGGGTAGTTAATAAATTTTAACAGAGGATTTTATCTAGAGCTGGTTTTGGGATTTCCCAGTAGCACATCTTTATGTGGTATGTTTTTACTGTCATCTCAGTTGATGCTATATTAAAAATGTCCGTAAACTAATTATTTTGGTGTCCTTAAAAGTCTGACCTAAGGTGTATGAAGCAGTGCACAGAAGCTTTAATCAGACAGTTAATACTAAGTGCAGAAGAGACTTACCATTGTCCAGTTCCAGGTGGATAAGTCACAGAGCTCAGGGATTTTAAGATCCCCAGAGATACCATGTTGCCTAATATATTAAAAAAAATCTTTAGGATAATATTTTGTCACAGATTTTTTGGCAGGACTTGGGATTTTCCCTGTCCTCCCCTCTTCACGCATGATTATACAACTAACGCATTAGTCACACTGTCAATGCTTTTGGAGGAAAGAAGTCCACAGGTGCCACTGTTGTATCTATCAACATGAGAGAGAAATGCTCCTTGTTTCTTGTCTTCGTGACAGGTCACACAACCTGATACAAGCTGGGGTCCTGGTGGGCAGCTGAGCATGGACCAGTCGCATGCCCTGGCAGCAGGGACGGCCGGGAGGTTCCTGCTATGAGCAGGGGCACAGCCGGTAGATTGAGGGAAGGGACTGTCTGCCTCTATTCAGCACTTAAACTGCATCTAGAAACGGCATCTAGTTTTGGGTCCCCCAATGCAAGAAAGACAAGGACAAACTGGAGTGAGTTCAGCAAAGGGCTGTGAAGCTGGTCGGGGGCTGGAGTGCTTGTCCTGGGAGGAGAAGATGGGGGAGCTGGGTATGTTCAGCCTGGAGAAGAGATGACTTCAGGGGGACCTCACAGCAGTCCTCCCATACCTAGGGGAATGTTAACCAGAAGACAGACCCAGGCACTTCCTGGTTGTGCACGGTGGGAGGACAGCAAATAAGTGACGTAAGTTGCAACACAAGGTGTTCAGACTGGGTATAAGGAAAGACTGTTCCCATGAGAACAGCCAGGCAGTGGAGCAGGTTGCCCAGGGAGGCTGTGCAGTCTCCATCCTTTTAGGATGGAGGTCTTTAGGACTTGACTGAATAAGGCCTTGACCACTGCGATCAATTGCATAATTCCTTCCAGTGCCACAAAAAATCTGTATTGTGAGAGCAAGAGGCTTGTCCCTGAAAGATGGGAATACGTTTGCAATTTCTCAGGCTGCAGAAACTTCTGAACCCATCCACTTCTTGCTGATACCTCCAACTATGGGGTAATAGAAGTCTCTTCCCACTTAAACTGCAGTTTTTGCATAAAAATTGTTATGGCTCTTTTGCTTTCGCAAGTTTTCTCCCATTACTGTGTATTAGACTTGCTGTAGAGACTTCTCAGATCACAGCTCTGATAGGAGCATGAATGCTGCCTTTATGGACGTCCTGCTCTTGTCTTGCAACTTCCATTCCAATTATGACTTGTATATCCTGAATTATTTATGGTGATGGGTAGTGACCAATGATCAGGCCCCATTTTCATAAGTATTGCTGATTTTGATTGGGAAGGACCCTCTCCAAGAAAATATGCAATGTTCTTAATGTCTTCAGCAAAGATAATCTCCACTTTGAGTGAAGTCACTGAAAGGCAGGTAGCGGTTTATCTGCATTTTCAGTTGTCAAACTCTGCTCAGGGCTTCATCCCCTGGGAAATCCATGAGGCTGTTTGTTTTGCTTGGGGAGCAGAATGTCACCATTTACTGAGAAGAAGTACAAGGTGGAAATAGTTTCATTAGAGGGTGTTAAATTTTATAGTTCCTTCATCAAACGTGTCAGATTAATAGGAAGAAAGCATTTTAAATGGTTGATTTTAATTAGAAGAACAGTGAAGTCTGCCAACAACAATAATCCACTTTTGGTGACCACGTGTTTAAGTCATTTAGAAGTTATTCCATTTATTCTTAATTATGTTCTTATTTATTGAAGTTTAATCTATTTGGAAAAATACCAGTCCTAATGGTATGCTTCACAGAGCAAGAATTATGTTGCGGAATATTTAAAATAATTATTTATTTTCTGGGCTTTCCCTTTTGCTATTCACGTTCTGTAATGCTTTTAGCATCATCTGATACATCTGGTCACAATGTGTCATATTGCTCTTAGATTTACCCTTTGGTAAGTATTTGCATCTGTTACAAAGGCTCCTTTTTGCAGTCTTTGTATCGTTGCCAAGCTGAGACCTTGATCAGCAGTAAAGATACAGAGATGCTGATTAATGCTTTTGTCATCTCAAGGGCTGATTACTGTAATTCACTCTTTTTGGGACTTTCAGCCCATGCTGTTAGGAAATTGCAACTGACACATTATGCTGCCATGAGGATTCTCTTCCAAATGAGATTATCTGAATGTATTACACTGATTATTAAGTAAAAAAAAAAAAAAAAAAAAAAAAAAAAAAAAATTTTTAAGTAGAAAAGAATTCATATTAATTATTATATGTATTTGGGGGATATTAGAACATTACTAGTATGAGCTTATCATGCAAGTAATTGTTTTGCTGTTCTGATCTTTCCTGTAGATCATCCAATTTACTGAGCTGTCCTTACGAAGTCTATTAAGATTTGTACATCATCAAGACAGTAAATTATCTATTGATATTTTCTAAGGTGAATGTGTGTTGTTTTTCAATCAACGTGGAAATGCTTTGTATTTACCTGAACATCTAAATTGCAGGTTTTCCTATCCCTGTTTTTAATTTGTGAGTGTGTAATTACGGACTTGGATGAGTCCTCCTGAAAGCTAATTAATCACAGATATTGAAATTCACCAAATGACAGTCCAGATTTGATGATAGTTTTGAATATAAAAATTTCATAGAAGACACAAAAAGTGTTATTTTTACAATTTTTCTCCAGCTATTTTAAATTTTGACAGAAAAAGAAGAAATAATTCTATTTTCTTTTCTTCTTCTGAGCATATCTGTTTTTCACTGGCACATAGGTGAGAAAATCGCATTGTTTAAGCTGTCCTAAGCAGAATAATCAGAGTGGTTTTAGCAACCTGGGTAATAGTGCTAACCTGTTTATGTATGCCAGTCTGCACTGTCTAATTAGCAACCTTATGTTAGTGAAGTCTTTTTCCCTCTAAGAGGAAGCCTGAACCTCTAAAAAGTCATTCTAAGAGGTCAGTTTCAAAGGAAAGGCAGCTTATGCTTTATGCTATAATGACTACATGAAAGCTTTCCATTTGAACAGATTCTTGCATACCTATTTTTTGGTCAGCTAAAAAATTAAAGGTCTACAGCAACACTCAGACTTTGGAAAAGTTCAAAAAATCCACTCCAGTGGATCCACTGGATCAAAGATAATTCTGACAATTTAGATGTTAGCCTGGGATGTATAGCATTTCACTTCAATCTACATGCCTAAAGAAAGCATCTCCCAATATATTCGCTTGCTATCTGAAACATATTATGTCACCTTCTTGAACAAACAGAATATACAGGCAGACAGGCTCCAAAACTTGGTAGGTGAGACCTGGTTTATGCTGAAAAACTTTTCTCTAGCCTCTTTTTTACCTGCCTCAGATAGCGTGAGGTGAGGAGCCAACAGAAAGTGGTGGATGTTTACCAAGTCTCTTGCCTGTTGAAGAGAAATATGTTATTTGCACTGAAACGGAGAAGGAAGTGAAGTTTAGAAGCTGCGTATGTTTTTGAGAAGGAGAAAAAGCACAGGCTCAGAGCCACACTCAGAAGATGAGGTGTTGCTGTACAGATTTCTCCTTCAACTTTAATCTGTGTGACAAGTTAAAGGATTTTCCACATGCTAAAATAGCCAAGGACTCTACATCTTTCTTCTTTTGTGACTTGGTTTCCAGCCTTATAATTAAGAGATTGGAATGTCTTGTTAAAATAAACACATTCTGTTTTGTAAAGCACCCTAAGAGTCTCAGTTAGGCTGATAGATGGGACATAGGGGAAACTAATATAAGTAAAGCAGAATATATAGGCATTTTCATCTGCATAGATGAGTATAAGCGTGTTGTGAGCTGCAGGGAGCTCGGAGCCTGGATGTGTCCCCTTTCCCAGCACCAGGGGGTGTGGGGCTGGGGCAGCTGAGCCCAGCTGTGGGGCAGAAGCAGCCCCTGCTGCTGCTCGTTCTGCGAGAGGCTGGTGGCAGAGAGAGAAACCCTGAACCACTGCAGCGAGGAAGACAAAATAACTTACTTCAAACCAGACAATTCTCGAAACACAATAGAAGGATTTTCTTCGCTTTTATCAGACTTATTTAAAACGTACTGCAGAAAGTAGAAAGGCTCCGTGGGGGGCCCTTTGACTGGGTGGTTGGTGCTTCAGTGCTTGCCTGTGTTTATATTCTTGGGCTGTAAATTCTTCAGGGCAGAAATATTAACTTACATTTAGTTGAGTGCTGTGTGCTTTTTCTGGAGCTTAATTATGATATTTGCAAGAAGTCATCTTTTCACTAGGGAAACCTATTTTTCAGCCAAGTTAGTGTGGAGCTTGGCCTGTGTCAGCGTTGTGGGATTTAAGCTGAGGACATCATGTTTTGGTGAACATCAAGATTTATTATCACAGATTAATAATGTGGATTATTGATCTTAGATCCACTTTGGTCATTATCTATTTGTGGAAGTTAGTACCATTTAATGTATCTGTTTTATTGTTTTCTAATTTAATAGCATTCCTGAAACCATCAGAGTTGAAATAAACAGGTTTCCATGTTGCAACCTCTTGAAAAAACTCTGTCTTTTTTCATTTTAACAACTGTTAAAAAGGGCAGGACTTTTTCTATATTGCAGTTTATAGCACTGAAGTAAGGAGACAGGACTTCACTCTAATATGATAAATTAAAAATTCAGGATTAAAAATTGAAAGACTTTCTGCATTATAAAGTTATTTTGCTTTACATTATAACCTTGGAAAGCAACATCTTCCATAGGTCCACAGTAGACCTATTATACTTCAGAACATTTATGTTGCTGAAATCTGTTAATGTTCTATCAAAATTCTGGAAACATTTTATCTTATACAACATGTCTGACATTGCTCTATTTATTACAAAATATTTCTTAATGTTCTTCTTATATTCTATAAATGTAATCTAAGAAAAGGTGACTTTTGAGCTCAAGTACTGTGGTAATGCTATGTGAGAAATTTTTTTTCCCCCATGAAAAGTTTAGATACTAAAAGAGTATGATCCATTCAAAATTATAATAAATTGCTGTATAGATATAGACTAACCTGTCTCTCAGCAGTGAGGTCATGTTCTGATACAGTGGTTTAAGTTGCTTTTACTCTTTGTAGAAATCAGGTGAAAAAAGTTGGTTGTATTGGCATTCACTTCTTTTGCTTGGAATGGAAATTTTACAGGGTAGTCATTGTAGAACTGGTTGAAACTTGTCTCCATATACAGGCAATTTGTAGGTCTGTTCAAATAAACTCTTCTTTAAGCTGATATTTCTTGCTACTGGCTGACTTGCTAAGCTTCTTAATCTCTGCTTCAGTTCATTAGGCAGCAACGTGTGTTTCCAGTGACAAAAGCTGTAGGCTTGACTCCTGCTGACAGTGGCGGCGTATCGGTACGTGCCGTTGTCGCTCCTTACGTAGGTGAATGAGGCGGCTGAAGCAAGAGCGGAGGATTGTGGCCATTAACTTTTCTTTAGCGTGTCCAACTTTTTACTGTTTAGTCTTGGTAGAACTTTTTCTATATTGCAGTTTATAGCATTGAATTAAGGAGGTAGGACTTTGCTCTGGTGTGCTGAACCTCCCCACTCTGAATATTGGAAAAAACAGTTAGGGAATTATAATGACAAAAGAGGTACACTTGCAGCTGCATAACTGAAATAAAATTCCTCTTCAGCTTATGCAGCATCAGTGGTGCTGAGACATCAGTTTTGTACTGACAAAGGTGAAGTTTCCCCATGGGGAAAAGAGTTAGTGTAGTAGATAGTGTGCAGCTGCCCCTTTTTACAGAGATCCCAGTTTGGGAGGGCTGGCTCCCTAAGCTGAGGGAGCAAACATGGCCTGAATTTTACTTTTCCACAGTTCTCTGTCTCACTAAGAGGTTGTTCTTCCATCCTCCAAGTGTAGAATAATGTTTGCATAGTCATTGGTGCCCTTGTACATCTGATAGGAGTCTGTTGTGTTTCACTCATGTTGATTAATTTAGAATATGTTCAGAAATTTAGAAAGGTATAACGTGCAGCAGTGGGCTTCTTAAACAGCGTCTCGTTCAGCATATGTTATATGAGACTGTTTGACAGTACTCACCTATTAGTTCTAATACTTGAGACCACATTTTATTCTAAAATCATACTTTTTAATCCTTGTGAAAAAGTAAGTCACCTCTTAGGTACTGGCAAAAGCAGACAAACTGGATCCCTCCTCGTTCAAGTACATTGGAGTTGGAATGGCATTCTTCAGCAAAGGGATCTTATGTTTTCCAGTTCACTTGAAGGTGTTGAATTTCAGGGTATGCAGGGTCTTGCTGCTTGTGCAGGTATATTAAGGGTACAACACTCCCTGTTTCTGTGGCTGGATGGTTTTGTCATTTATTTAGGCTAACAGGGCTGTTCTCGTACTATTCCGTTTTTACAATATTCTATTTTAATTGATATAAAGACACCTTATTTTATAGTAAATAAAGTTACCATGTTTTTCTAATGCCCTCTGAATATTCCTGCGTCAAATAAATAAAGCTTTAAAATATTTCCAGAGTTTCTTATACATAACAAAATTGCCACTTAATGGCTATAGAAATATGAAATAAAAGCCACTAAAGTGTTTAAAAACTTTGTAGAGTTGTCCAATATGCTAAACAATCATTTGGATTTCAGTGTCCTTGAAGTAATACTTTTTTGCATCCATCATTTTTGCCATTTGTTGTACATCAGGATCTGTATTGGCAGAATCGTGGCAGCCTGAGGGCTGTCATCGGGCCCTATAGATGAGGCAGTAGGGTTAGGAAGCTTGGAATTTTTAATGGAGTTTAGATTTTTTTAAATAGTGAAAAAAAAAAAGGCAGTGGCATATATGAGTAGGATTATGATTATGAGCTATTAAATGAAAATGAACATAAAATGTTCCTACTGTTAAAATCCCGGTGCCACAGGGTAAGCCCTGGGTAACATGGCTCTTTCCTAGGACCAGCACTTCAGAAATTTCTCATGTTCCTTTTCTAAGATGATCCTGGTACTGTCAGACCTGTCTTTATTTATCCATTTTTAATGTTTATTTCAGAAGTTGCAGGAGTAGGTAACCCTGGGAGTGTTCTTGGAGAAAAATCAAGCTAATATTTTTGGGTGTACATCAGACACAGATTCAGAACATCCTGTTCAGTTTTCTTTCTTGAAAAGAGGTTTAGAAGATGCCTAACTCTTTCTGGAATACCCATCTATCAGTTTGTTTATCTTGAATAAAGCAGTTCTGGAATACATGAGGGTTAATTCTTTTACCAGTTATCTTGGATTACTAGCACTTTCTGTTATAAAATAAATACTAATAAAAAGTGACTTGTATATCAAGACTTCTGACTGCTCAGTAATCTGTTGATTAGTCATATAACTGCTATCAAACCTGTGACGTCGAAAAGATTGGCAGGTCAAAGAGACATCAGGTTTCTGAGTTAGTTGGCCCATTCTTAGCAAGTGTACAGTAATTTGTGGTGATGTTTCTGTAAATACCTTAAAAATGAATGAAGGCAATCAAGAGAAACAGGTTTTAAACAGATCAATCAATGTAAGAGACTGCTCTTTGAATGGAGGACAAATCCCAGAACAAGAAGATGACAGATGATTCTTAATACTAACTTCATATAACTTTGGATCAAACCCATTGCAGGCTCTGAAGTTGTTGCTGTAGAGATCACTCTGATTTTCATTCACTGCCCTGGGATCAGCAACATCCATAGACTTTATTTTGTTTTGAAATATTTTGGGGATCACAAATAAAACTGGTGTATAATCCTTACATCATTAAATATCTGTTGCCTTATAAAAGCCTAAAGATATAATGATTATAAAAGGTCTGCTATCAAAAATAAAAGCTGTTCAAAATATTTGGTGGGAGGAGTCCATTAAAATTATTATCTTCTAAATGGTTACTGTAGTTTGACTCTGTGAAGCCAATAACTATAATCCAAAGGATATGATTTCAAAGCATATACTGAAAATATAAACAAAAAAGGAACATGCATAGTATGAGTAAATGTCAAGATTGCTTTATTTATTTGTGATTATATTTTCTAAGGAACTCATGTACCACTCATTTGCAAATCTGAACTTTATGGCTGCACTTTAACTTTGCTTGTATTCCATTAAATTCTTCATTTGCATCCTTTGTCTCTTTGAGTTTGGGGCTCACATAGAGGAATTTCTGACTTGTTAGTAGAGCTGACATCTAAGCAGGGTATACACGAATAGTTACATTTCTTTAAAGGTGCAGTTTCAAATGCCCAGTAGTCACCTTATACTTAACTTCTTTGTATAGAATAATAATGTTCCAAACACAATTCTGAGTGGTCTTTAGTAATTTACAGTTCCTTAACACTTCTTTCAGCACACTCAATCTTTGGCCAAATATAATTTATATTAAGACAATGTGTCTGAGTCTGTGTGAGAGACAGAAAGAAAAAAATATCCATTTCTGTAGCCCAGGTAACCATCTGCCACAGGACACCTCAGTGGATGTTCAAGAAATTGCAGTAAGTTCTTGATATGATTTTTAAGCTGTTGTTATTTACTTCACAGCAGTCAAAAGTGTGATGGTAGACATTTTATACAACCAGATCCTTGCTTTGGCAAAATAAGCTAAAATTACACCATGAGGTAGCTGCAGTGTCATAAGGATGAGGGGAAGAAATGCTGAATAAAATGGCAGTAAGTTGATTTTTGTGATGAAGTAGTCTCTTCTGAAGTTGAGAGCATAAGATATTCTTTGGCTGAAGCACTCGACTGGGACTCAGGAATCAAGCCCAAATCCCCCAAATCAACTGATTTATTGTACAGTTCTTAATGTAGGGAAAACAGGATGTGAGGGGGGCGACTGGATCATCAGGCAAGCTCTGTAGTACAGCATCCTTCCTGTAAATAGATTCATCGCAAGGGGAATGCCTAATTTCCTTGTTCTTTGACTCCTCAGCTGTAAAATAGGATTAACATTTTCCTTCCTTATAAGAGGAAGGGATGTGGGAGGATACTTTTATTAATTACAGCATTATGTTCAACAGAAGAATGATGAAAGTCAGACCAATAAACAAATTAGTAAGACCTGTTAATAAAAACTAAGTTCAAACAATTCGAACACATGTAATGTCATGTCTGACTGTCACAGTTCTATTATCTGAACTGATAATTTTACTGAACTACTGGATTTGGCTGGTAATTTTAAATTCATTCATGAGTCTTGCTGTGTACTGAGAATATGAGAACAGTTGTACTGGGTCAGTCCATCCTGGGCTTCCTCGGTGGATGGAGATCTGCAGAAAAGCAGAGGACAGGACAGGCTTTCAGAAGTCCTGCCTGCTGGTTATACCCTTGCAGCAGTCTGCATTTAAGGACTTTCTGAATCAGAGGTTGCATCTTTGTGTTTAAAAGACTATGATAGTTTTTTTCTATGATTTCATCTAACTGAACCCATATAAAGTTTAGGTATCTACCTGTCCTGTGCTAGTGATTGCCATAACTGTATGCTCTGTCCAAACATTGCAATTTGTATTTGTTTTTGAGTTTTTTGATTTCATCTGATACTTCTTAATCGGCATTAATAATTATTATTTATTATGAAAAGACAATGGATGATAATTCCCTGTTCGCTTCTCCATGCCACTGCAAGCTGATCATTGTTATATTTTAACGGTTATTTTCCATAACGTCATGCATTTAATTCCCACTTTCAGTTTCACTGGAGAGAATGGAGCATTCAGGAGCTATAGAAGACTGTCCTGTTAAGCTGCGTAGCTTTTTGACACAACAGAGGAAAATGCAGTTTTAATATTTCAGTAGCTGAAAGGAGACAGTTCAAAGAGCGTAGGCAAACAGTGATGATAATATGTTGACAATGCATGAAATTTCTGATGTGGATTGGTTTATAAAATAAAATGATTTTTCAGGGCTGCAAAGGTGACTGTTAAAACCTCCAGTTATAAGCCCTCAGGAGAAAAAATTTCATTCCTTTGGTTTTAGCATTGCTCCCCAGCTGAAAGAGTGATGGATGATTTCTGATAAACATCTTGTAGTGCGAAGGACCGTAACAGAGGCTATCTTGATGCTGGTAATCTGTTCTGATTTTTTTCTGATTCTTTATTCACTCTTTGTAAGAAATTAAAATAAATTAATAGAAGAGGGGATTTTTAGAAGAAAGGAATAGGATTCAGGAAGCAGACTGACAAAACTGATACTTTGTTTACATGGTTGTGTAATATTTGTCACAAAAGAACAGAGTATAAGAGACTTCTATGTCCCACTAAAGAATAAATTATTATATGTAGAGTGAGAGCCTCAGTGGAAACAATGGACATCTTATATATTATGCACACCTGAGGCACAAATAAGGAATGAAAAAGTTCAGTTTTATTCCATCTTATAGACACAGTTTTGTGCAGATTGTGTTGTACTGTGTGCTGTCGAAACACGAGAAAGCGCTCTGCCTTGGAAAAGTTGAGGCTGAGCCTTCTGCAATTCGTGAGAAAGGAATGGAGGCGCTGAAATCAGTCTGCTGCTCGCTGAGGCCCTGGGTGAGTCTTCTAGCGCGGCAGAGACCATGGCCCGTGTGAAGACTTCCTAGTAGGCTTTGGAGGGAAGGTTATGTTGCTTCCTGCCTTCTCAGCTACTCAGAAAGCCAGCAACAGTGTGTTTTATCATAGTGAGTAATTGTTTTCTCAATGGTCCTCTCATCACTTGGCTGTGAGTCACGGTAGAGAGGGACGCCCCATCCCAATAAGATTGCTTCTGGCACTTAACAGTTGATGGATGTTTGTGTTCCTTTCATAGATAGAGTGAAGTGCTCAAATAGTGAACTCTTCTTTACTAAAATAAATAGGCCAGATACTTGAAAGTGCTTTTATGAAAACCAAATACTTGTTATTAAAATAACTGGGAGCTGGTCGCAGTCTTTGACTTGAGCCTATATTTATGGCTGAGTTCCCTAGATGGAGGACTAAGCTGAAGGACTTTCTCATCTTCTGGGAACATCTCTGGAAAAATGAAGGATGGGCTGATCTCCTTAGAGAATCTGATATTCTGTATGGAATTTGTGAGAAGCCTCCTTGAAATATGGTCACACACGAGACCTCACAGTGTAGCAGCAAACAGAATCATCCCCCAGCACTTCCAACTCCAAACTGGAAATAGCTGCCCTGGAAATAATCATGAGTGTTAGGACAGGGCTCTGGGAGGAATAGCACTGGTTTTGTTGTGCTTACAAGTAGACATTGGTCAGGAGTGTGCAGGAATGGTACTGCATGCATAAGTGTGATATTTTAATGATAGTATCTTTGAAGTAGTAGCAGCACTTGGTCCTGCAAAATTCACTGCAACTCCCCAGAATTCAAAGCGTGGAGATGCCATTTCCATTACATATTCATTATTTTGTTAGCACCTGCCTGTTTTTCCACCCCTAAATGTTGCTATGCATTATTAGGATCTGTCTGATAAAAACGGTGAGAAATTTTTCTAGTGTCGCGCTAGACAAACTCTAAACCAGGTATCTTGCTCAATATGATGTCCGTGTACATGTGAGTTCTTTAAACAATGCTAGCCCTTCAGCAAACATCTCAGAACAAATACTACAGGGAACTCAGCCCCTGATATTTCTGATGTTAAAAACAAGCACATAAAACATTTTTACCTGTTGGAGATTTGCTTTGCAGCAGACTCAGTTTGCCACCAGAAATGAGTTTGTTTTTCTTTTCCTGATTTCTCAGTATTTACAGATCTACTTCACAATGCATCACATTCATATCTGCACTTAATTGGAAGATTATATATTCATGGTATTTATATGATCCACCTTTGTTAACATGGTATCTGAGTGTTTCAAAATTTTACTTTACACTGTAAAATGATTATTTATCTCAGTATGCCTTCCAGTTTTATGGATGCAGTCTCCGACCAAGAAGACTGACTGGGTTCTGTAAGGTCCTGTGGGAAACTTATAGTAGTTTAGAGAACCGAGGCAGGTTCGTCTAAATTTGCAACTGTTGGCCTAAACACTGGATATTCTTTTCCTTCTGTCTGAAATGTTTGTTGCTCAAGACAAAGGAAATTGAAATGACATATCTGTTTCAGACCACTCTGCTGTACTGAAATTAACTTACAGGGAAGGATTCATAACACGTAACTCATAGTATTTCTGTATCTATATCTCTTATTCACAAGGATGAAAATATTCTTGCTTTTGATAAGACTGGTGAGATACAAATACAGAACTGTTTACTTTTCAAGCATGCAAACAAACATCAGGCATCCAGTACCTCTCAAAACACCTGAATAGTGGACACTTTATTATGTGAAGGAAAAGGACATTTCACAAGGTGAGAACCCAGGTGACTGGAACTAGCAAAACCTCTTGCTGAAGAGGTACTGAGCTAACGCTGAGCAATCTTCAGATAGAGGAAATAGGAATTCATTTAAACATCTGGATTTCTGTCAAAATTTGTGATTTTAAAGGGGTAGTGTCCTTGATATGATACTTTCACTGCAAAGATGGAGAAGCTGGGAAAAACGTGTGTGCAGGTGTATGTGTGACAAAGAGAGAAAGAGAGATTGTTAGGTGCAGCAGTAAACTTAATTAAAACATTGCAGCTGTTGCATTATTTCACCTTCAGATATGACTGTATTATATAATACCTATTTAAAGGAAGCTTATGGCTCTTAGGATCATAGGGTCACAGATAATTCAGGTTGGAAGGGACCTTAGAAGGTCAGCCAGTCCCTCCACAGCCTGGGCTGCTGCAAGGGTTCTTCCTTCCCAGGGGCAGTGCTTTGCATTTCTCCTCATTGAATTTCATGAAGGTCCTTGAAACTCCTGTCAGCCCATTTCTCCAGCCTGCCTGGGTCTCTCTGAATGGCAGGCCTACCCTCCAGCATATTAGCTGGCCCTTGCACCTTGGTGTCATCGGCACACTTGAAGAGAGTGCACTCCATTACCTCCTCTGAGTCACTAATAAAGATGTTAAGCAGGACAGGTGCAAGGATGGACCCCTGCAACTCCAATTCCTGCTGGCCTCCAGACAGGGTACGACCCATTAACCAGTACTCTCAGAGCCTTGTCATCTCAGCATTTTTTTACCCTTCTGATTGTCCGTACCTCCAGAGTGTAATGTCCTAACTTTTATAAAGGAGTACTGTGGGAGACAGTGTTGAAAGCCTTCCTAAAGTTGAGGCAAATGACATCCACTGCTCACCCAGTGTACACATGCAGTCATTTTTGTCTTCATTCTGTATGAAACTTTAATCAGAAACCAAAACTAAGATGAAGTTAGTATGCAAAACCAAAACTAAGATAGAGTTAATATGCACATTTGAACAAAAGCAGTGAGGACATAGCGACCGGCCGACTCCTTTTGCCAACAGAGCAGCACGTTCTGTTGTCTGACTGCTTCAGTTCAGCTGGAGAAACCACATGTGGATAACAACACTTAGCACATATTAACTCATCCTTCTACCCAATCTCATTGGCTTCCTGAAGACAGTATTGATGTTAGACAATGGCCACAGAATATAATGTTTAGTGCATGTATGTGCAGAAGACCCCGTAGCAGCTATGCAACTTTGTTAAGTTGTGAATGTGGTTCAAACACTACTGGAGTTGTGGTAGAGATAAACCTCCCCCAGGGGAGCTACAATGCTCCAGGAGTCACCATAAAATAGAGATAACCTGCAGTTGTTTAGCTTGTTTATAGCCGGTGTGATCTCTGAGTAGCAACTGATATCACATCAGTTGGGATAAGCTTGAGGAGATAACTTGCAATAGTAACCCCTAGATCAAAAAAAAAAAAAAAAAATTAAACCCGAGGAAAAATAATAGTTTTCGTGGATTATTGCATACCAGGAAACAACATACAGAACTTTTAACTAGAACATGGATTTCTCTTAAAAAAGTAGTCATTGTGTAAAGAGTTATCTGTGCCACAATGTATTGGGATTTCAAAGATGGCTTTTGTTCTGTATCAGGAATTTTCTTCTCAAAAAAGGTGAACCCTTGAATACTTCCCAAAATGTTAAATCCTCCCAAATAGGATCCATTCGGGATACGTGAATCTGAGACCAAATGCTATGGTATTTAACCTATGGAGACTCTTAAAAATAACTATTAAGTTCTTCATGAAAGGGAATCATCTGAAGGAAGGGATTGTGCCTGCTAATTCATGTGATGACCTTTCAGTTATGACTGAAAGAAGCAAGGGATAATTTCTCCTTTTACCCTTCTATCTAATGGGCGGAAATGGATAATTCTTACAAGAACAGGAATGGGTTAAGAAGGGAAAAGTAACTTGTTGAAAGTGCTCTCGTTTGTAACATAGGGACCTGGAGATCTCTGCTCAGTGAACAGCAGTGCTACCTCGGTGTCAGTCCACAGTCACTTTGTGTAACCCAGGGAAAATACTTGAGATTCTCCCAAACTTGTGTGTAGCCTTCTCTTATTAGCCATCATTTTTATTTTTCCCGGTGCTGTTTTTGTCATGTGATGCTAATTTGCTGGCTTAAGAGAAGTTTTCCGTTCAAAATGTCAGTTTTGCTCTGTATAAATGTGCTCCCAAGGTGGCGTGAGGTGGTTGTTAAAGAGCAGCGTGGTGGCTCTGCTTGGAGAATGCGGACTTTGCTCCACTCCCTTGCTAAATACCTGCCTCTTGTATTATTCTTCACAGCTGACTGTGCGTTGCTATGTGTGACGATATCTTAATTTTAGTACAGGTAATGTGTTTTGAAAGGGAAAACAAAACAAAAAGTTATTCTTCTGCTTAATCAGCCTGCTGTAAAGTTCTGGCTCACTGGGACGCAGACGTGTTAAGAGTGAGATTAAAATGTCCATCCCCTGGGTAATGTGTGAGGGTGGCATTTGGAAACCCTTGTATGCTAGAAGGGTTAGTGCTTATCATCTGGAAATGTTTTTTATATCCTGATGAAAGCTAAAATGCTGAAGTAGTGACTAGGTTTCTTTTCACTGTGTCTGAAATAAAGAAGATTAAGAAAAAACGTAATGTGCGTTAGTGTATGTGTGGAGAATGTCATTAATTGTCTTGGTGGTGTGCAGACAGTACTTCACAGTAATTCTAGTACCACTAGTAGAATATTGATGGCGTGCTGCTTTGACCTGCTATCAATCATTGTGATTTGCATATCATTTGCATAATACTTTGCATATCAGTCACATATTGCTCACTAGATTTTGTACTGCTAGAATGGCAGATTAACAAAATGATTGTAGTAGCATTGCTTCAGAGAAAGGGATCACCTTCTAAGTTTCTCTTTTGTCTACTAATTTCCAAAATAATTTTTCATTATGTTTTTTAGAATTTTGATATTATTTTTATCAGAATTAGTACCAAATCCCAGATGGGCCATGTCAGTACTAACTAACAGTTCCCTGTTAGTCTCTCTTATCCTTAGTTACTCCACTTGATTTAAACCTATCATGACAGGCTTACTTTGTGATCAAAGCTGCGTACTTTGACTATGACTATTAAAATGTTTTAGCATATTTAGCATTGACAACAGAGACCTTAAATGCAATACTTGAAAACTCGAAACTAGACATATAAGCTATTGATTTCATATCAATAGTTAAAAGTATTTGAAAAATATTGCAATACAGATGTATTAAATAATGTTATGAAAGCTCCTGACTTGATTGATAGCTGGCACAGCTGGCAGGGAAGGTTTTCACGATAAAAAGTGTGTCCAGTGTGCATCCACAGTGATTCAACGTGGGTAGGACTTAGACCAGAGCTGAAAGAAAGCCACAGAAGTTGTCAAATAAGGTGGGTTATTTCTGGCCAGGAAGAAAACTTGTTGGCTGTATGCATTTCCCAGACAGCTCTGTTGCAGTTCCAGTGCACTATTCAACCACAAGCTGATTATTCTTGAAGTTCATTTTTATTATTTAGCTTTGGCTTTCTGTTAAGTAGCCTCTTGGGGTAGATCTATGCTCAGAAACAAAGACTGAACTTGAGAGTTTTTAACCTTCTCTGGACTCCTGAGTTTTGGGCACACGGCAGGTCTCTGAACACTGACCCTGTGCTTTGGGAGGGTTGAGCCCGGGCTTGGTCATGGGTTGATCCTTAATGCACTTGGTCATCACCCTGCCTCATCTGCCCAGACCTCATAAATAAGAAACCAGACCTGTTCTAGATGTATTTAAGTTCTTTCTCTCTCTCTCTGTATTGGTTTTCTTTTTGCTTGAAAGTAGGAGTAGCTGTTCTTGAAAATGGGTTCAAACCTAAATATAACAGAAAATGTCTCCATCCCTAGAAGCTTGGTCTTGAAACATCAACTCAAGAACAGCTTTTACACTGAGTTAAGTAGTGATAGAGTGAAAGCTCAGTGTGTTGTACTTTGCTTTGATTTCATGCATCTAGATTTTTTAGACATTTGTTGTGGGTAGGTACTGCATAGAAATCCAGAATGGCCACAGATTTCCTTCAACTTCAGTATGAGGGAGAATTATCACTGTCAGAGTGTCTTTCTTCCTAACTTGAGAGGAGTATAATGTACAGCAAATTTGAATCCCATTGGCCTGTAGTAAAATTCCTGGTTGTGCCAGGTCACTGCATCGAGTTCAAAGAACGTATCTGCTGAAGATATCACCTGTGAAGTATGTGTTTCTTTTTAGTTGAAAGGTTACATACATTTGCATTGACATGGCAGGGTTTAAGTTAATATAAGGGCTGCTATAATGTCAGTAGACTTTTTTTCTCTATTTATTTATAGATTCCAAAAGAGCTATTATAATTCTCAGTAGAGCTGTCTCCTAGAGTTCTGGTGACACCGAAGCTATTTTGTTGTTAATAAACCCTCTTCACAGCCAGGCTTTGACATCATGAGAGTTCTCAAAGAGCCTTTTTGCTTTCAATGGAAGATGTACAATTATTTTTCAAACTTTTGCTTTTCTAACCAAATTCTTCAGTTTTGTTTAAAGAAATAATTTTTCACATAGCCCAAAAGACCTGTCCTCAGGCAGTGTCTCTGCATGCTTCTTTGAGTTCTTGAAAGAGATTTGTTATGTGAAACTTGCTTTGCACTAGTTGATAATAGACATTTTACAGTGTAGCCAGCTATTTTTGGTGCCCAGTAATGAAGGCACTTTTAGCAGGCCATATGTATACTTCTGCTGCCCTTATTCTTAACTGCTCCCAGTTAATTGGGAGCTCATCAACCTCTCACCTGTCGGTTTCACACTTTCCGTAACTATTATTGATATAAGAAAAATTCTGGGGGAAAACAAGTACATCTAATCCCGATATGTATGTATGAACTGAAATATATGATCCATATGTGAATTATATGAATTCAAATAGCCACTGGCTAAACATAACTTGCAAGAATATTGGATAGTAAAGTGTTTCGTAGATGGGTTTAATCTAGACTGTAAGTCCTCAGTAAAATTATGGTACATATCTGTATAAAACTGCCTGTTCTTTGAATGAAGATTTATCTCAGAAACTTCAGTATAATTAGGGACTAATATATATAAAGTCAAAGAAATTAGAGATTAATTTCAGTCTTAATTCTAAAATTCTGGGATTTTTAATGGAAAATGTATCTTGGGAACTTTTTAATATGCTTCCCCATATACATATATCCCACGTATGAAAATTGGTTCAAAGCAAGTGTATTTCATCTCTTTAAAAGTCTGTAAAGGAAGTACTCTGGATGCTATAGTTTTGTGATATATACCTAAGGGGAGAATTAAAAATATTTCTCACCAAATACACTCTATGACCGTTCCAGATAGCAACTTCTGTTTCCAGCTGTTACTGTTAGGGAACTGGGGGCTGCTGTGATGGGACTACCCTGAGAGGCTGAGGCACCAGGCAAATCTCAAAACTTCAAACAAGCCTTTACATATGTTCAACAACTGGGAATCAACGTTAGTCAAACAAGTTGGCCAAGCCTTGGGTACACAATATTGCAAGTCTAATGTTGTGTTTGACCTTGATGGCCAAAGTGTTTGGTGGTTCTCAGGTGTCTGAGGTCAAGATGTCCTGACTCAAGAGCTCTTCAATGATTGAAACTGGAGCTGAAGTGAGTGTCTTCTTTTTGTTTCTCTCAAGCTCCACTCGCATTACTGGCATCTGGATAAACATTTTCCGGGTATTAGAACAAGTCTGGTCCAAAGGATTACCTCATCTTTCTGCAGGTGGGAACGAATCTGTTCCAGCTTGTCCAGGCAGGTGTTGTCTCCCAACATTTGTCCATCCTGGTCTTTTCAGATGGTATGCATGTTTGCAGACTTGTGCAGCTTATCTGATACCCTCAAGGAGTTGTAGATTGGGTGCTGTTACCTTAGTTTTACTATTTTTATACAACTATGCCAAGCAGGCAGATGTTACAAAATAATTCACCTTCTAACCTAAATCAAGTAGTCTTGTCATATGCCTAGGTACAAAACAAGCTGGATGTTCATCATGTTTTGCCTTAAATCAAGCAGGCTTGTAATATAGTGGTAGTGAAAGGAGGATACATTATGTTTCACAGGTAGGCCCTCCTGCTGCACAGGGCTAGACTATTGTGCCAGATTGATGGGACTGTGTTGAATTTGCATTTTCAATTGGACTTTCAGCAATCATACTAAAAAGGAAATAGAAGGAAAAAGCCATACACCAGCATATTGGGCAGTGTTTTCTTTATATGACTACAATTTTGCCAGGGAAAGTTAGATTAAATCTGGTTTTTTTTGTGGGACATCTAGAGATAAAGTGTAGCAATGAAGAAAATATGTGCGATAACAGCCAGTTTAACTTCAGAACCCAAACTATCAAGATCTGCTGCACACAGTGGATGTGAAACTTGTGCATTCAGAGTACAGTAAAATAGTTTTTCATAGTATTAAATAATAAAAAAAACCCCCTATGTCTTATAACATGACTGAGCAAAAGTCTCCAGTCTGCCCCACAGGATTCACTCTTAAGCCTTAGCAATTTTTTGTCTTATTTTGAAATACTACAAATACTACAAGAACTTCTTCGCTTTACAAATCCAAAAAAAGGGATAAACATAAGAAAAAGCTTACTACAGAATATGTGATTTTAGAACATAAGCATGCCTTTTTTTTTAATCATTAAAAATTCAAAAGGAATGGGTCTATATTTGTATCAAGATGGATTTTGCGTTCAAACAATGATAAGTAGTTTTTTAATACAATTATGAGTACTGTAATAGTAGAGATTAAAGTAATATAAAGTTACATTTTTTTAATGTAGAATTTCACAGAATTCATACTATGGATTTACAGAGCTCTACTTTGTTGAAATAATTAACTTTAATTCAGATCCAGTATTAACTGAACCAAACATTATTAACAACACTTTAGGATATAAATGCTAATCTAATAAAGAATGATGGATTCATTTAACTCAACATGGTCATCCTCTCTGCTGAATTTTCTCGTTTGCTTTCAGTTTGCAGAGTCGCATGGCACAAATCAGGAATAGGTCATGCATGGCTGCTTAGCGATTTCTTAATTAGTATTATAACCCATTTGCTTTGTTAATAGCTTTACATTTGCAAGTATCGTATCTCATTTTGCTGAGGAATCATCGCTGCAGCTCTTCAAGAATAGGCCTGTTAAGGAACCAAAGGAAATGAAATCCTGCATAGTCTTGCAAAACATTTGACGTGTTCTGTGATCCAAGTGAATGTTTTGTGTTGTAGTTTTCTTATCTATCGCTCTGTGAAACCTGGGCTGACGTATGACCTGACCACTAGACTGTATCTTTAAAGGTGGTGCTATCATTCATTGTGACTTTAGCTAGAGCATATTAAATGCAAAAGTTCTTGCTATGTGTAGGCCAAATATATAATCTCTGCTGTTTTTTCATTTCTACTAAAAAAGGAAAACTGTGTGTTACCAGAACGAAAACACCTGTGGAGTGGAGAGGCCACTGCTTTGCTCACTGCTTAAAAGCTTCTTTAAAACGCCTTGCATTGCATTGCTGAGAAATGCAGATGTTGATTTTGCACAGTAATGAGAAGCTGGAGGTCGTGACATAGCAAATCATGCATCTTGTGGGCAAACGTTCGCCATGGCTTCAGGATGTAGACCTGCGCTGGGTCAGTGGGGCTGGTGGTACTGCAGAGTGCTCGGGCGGGCGGGCAGAGCTGACCCCTGTGCTCAGTGCAGGTCCCTTCGGCTGGTACTCCTGGGCACTGATAAAGTGCAGTAAAAGGTGATAGCTATCTACTTCCGAAAATGACAGCCTAGTTACACAGAAGACACAGTTACCAGTTTAAATGCATTAGTGTATTTAGGAAGGAATTTTATTTTAACGTTAAAATTTACCAGTACTTATTAACTAGGAAAAAAGATTTAATTTCCTCTTACGAGTGAGAAATAGAGTCATGTCGAACTAATGTCGGTCTTGTTTAATGATTATTCACCAGCTCATGAAAGAGGCTACAGGGTATAACAAAACCAGAGTACACTTGCTCAGCACTCGGTCGAAGGTTTATTTGAAGTTCATGCTGCACAGATGGATAATAGTTTGAAAGCACAGATGGAATTTAAAGAACAGCAAGTTCAGTGGGAGAACTACTGTATTGAAGAGAGGGAGAAAATGGAACGGACCAACAGCTTGAGAGGAAAATATTGAGATCCAGCTGGTTATTACACAAATTATTTCAGCTTCTCCTAGCATATAAACTGTGAGGACAAACGGGAAATGTTTTACAGGAATTGTCTGCTTCCTCACTATTCTCTTGTACAAGAAGTGCTTCTCAAACCTAATTAAAATACAATTTTTTTTGATTGAGTGATGTTGTACTGGGAGTTAGTGGGAGACAGAGAAAAGGATCTATCTAAAAAGCAAAGCAGAGCTAAAGGACACGAGTAGAGCAAAATCAAGTGGCTGGAGATTTTAACCCCAAAATTTTTTAATCTCAAGAGAAGGATTAAAAAGACAGTCTGGTGAGAATAGAAGGAAAGGCGACTGCCACGCTCACCAGTCTGCAGGTTCTGCTTGCATTGGGTGCCTGGCTCTTGCCGGGACTTGTTTCTGTCCAAGTCCTTCAACAGCATTTTCCTTGTGCGTCTTCCTGAGAAAGGCAGAGCACAGAAAAAAGTCTTACTTCTCTTTCTCCAAAAGAGTAAAAGGAAAAATACTCCCAGCTAGGTTTCAGCCAGCTGCTTCTTTCCCTAAGCCGTGTCCACTTGTCAATCCTTTTGCATTTGCCTGTTTCCCACTAATGCCAAAATTAAGTTGTGTCTGCAGCAATTTAATCTCATGCCAGTGCATTATAGACTTTAGCTCTTGACTCATTTTATTAACCTGTTTACTCAAAACCTTCCAGTCTTAGATGACGGGTATAGTCTCTTGTCATAATCAAGTAACTGAGCTACTCTTTACTTTCTGATTTTCATATCGCAGTTTCCTAAAGAAGTTTCATTCAATAAATAAGATCTGATAAGCAAAAAAATGTACACTTCAATGAAAACACATTTTGGTAGAACATTTACATATTTTATATTATTCTTGCAGTTCACTGACTTTCTAATATTTCAGGAATAAGTATGCAGAAGATGTTTTTAGCTAAATTATAAACCAAATAAAATTATTTTTGAAGTACTAAATTCCGTATATATGAAATTCCAAGAATAATGTGAGATCCATCATTCAGAACAGGAAGAGAAGTCTTAGCAATAAATTCATTCCTTCAAGCAGCGATTTTAAAAGAGAGAAAAAGAGAAGACTAAAATTATATAATCAGATGAATTAAGACTATAATTTATTGCTGTGCTGTGATTTATCTCCTGCTGCTAGAGATTGTCTCATAAGCGAAGCCACTATGCTTAAGCATTTAAATTCAAATTTTTTTAAGTCTGAATGTCTTTTTCTTCAAAGTTGTATGTTTCTATATATTTATATTCTAGTTTTTTAAAAACCCAAAATAATTCAGAGCTTTCAAGGTTATTTGCTGAGTATAACTAATTTTGTATGCAATTTTCGTAACATAGATATATGATAATTGTAAAAGCCCCAAACAAATAATTCTGCATCATATTTTGCTGATTTAAAATAAACCTTCTTCTTCATGGCAATGTATCTCTGGAGCCCTGCTGTAGGAGTTGAGCGTCTTTCTTCATAAATAAAAGGAAATAAGTAGTAAGTTGTTATTGATTTTTGTGTGTGTTTATTGGATCCAATACTGAGGAAGCAAAACCATTTCTGGTTTCTCTCTTTCCATGAACCGGACTATTGCTTCCAGAAACACATTGAGATTTACTGTGCTATCTTATTATTCTTTTGGTTCTTTAATTTTATAAACAGTGTTGGTTGTTTTTTTCAATTTTTGAAGTAATACTATTTTTGTGGGTTTGGTCTATCGGTAGCATCAGTGCCCTAATTGATCTTTGATGGGAAAAAAAATATAAATATTTTTAAATATCAATTTTTAACACTTTTAGAAAGGACCCTTTCTTTCTTTTTCCAGTCTGTTGAGGATTTTTTTCATGGCATTTATAATTCCTATCAGGCAATAAAGGAAGTGAAGGATGTTTGTCTTCTGTTCGAAGGAAATCTTGATGCTGAAAGGATCAGCAAAGAGCTTCTTTTTGAAGGAATCGCAGCATGTGATGGTACCTTCCAGCTAAGGGTTTATGATTGAAAACAACTGGAGAGGACCTTGCAAGGTCATCTGAAAGGATTTAATAGGGGAAGATCCAAGCATTTATATCAAAGATCTGTTGATTCATTTTCTGGACATAAGATAATAGCGGTGTTTTCAGCCCTGACATACGAAGAGTCCTCTGAGTCTCTAGCAGGAGTCTGAAAATGAAAAAGCAGCGCTAGTGCCATTCAGAAAAAGAATACTAATTCTTCAAGGTTAGCAAATCGCGTCTTGTGAAGACATGTCTATAAAGGAGTGAATGGCCATGCAGATGTGCCCAAAAGGTGTCAGCGGTCATACAGTGTGTTTCACTGCCCAGCTAGTCAGCTTTACTGAGAAATTGGGTGTAATAACTCATGGAGTGCCATGCTAAGGGAGTTATGTGCCTTCTAGTACCTGGGCTAGTTTTGTCCATGCTAACCTGATCACCTCTGTGTGGAACTGCTCAGAGCTGTGCAGACATACCTTTGGTTAGTAAAGACAGCTTCCTTGAATACTTAGAGACATCAGGGCTGTCTGGAACTAAACACAGACAACATTAGATCCCACCGCCTCCTGCTCCCTGTAAGTGTTTCTATGGAAAATTTCCTTCCTGTACTGGTCCAAGCTGGACTCACTGGACTTTCAGTGGTTTTGGTTGCATTTCAAAAGAAGACCTAACGCTGGGTTGTAGGATGGTGATTCTGATGACTCAAAGCAGAAGTGGTTTTATGTTAAACATTATTGTGCCTTGCAGAGTAATGTATGGAGGTCCCACAGTGTGCATCTACATCTGCCTGGTGTTCAGAGAACAGATACTTGCATACAAAATTCTTTAGCAGCAGGTTACTGAGCTAATCATGTTAATATCATTAGATAGCACCATCATTTATCAATTCCAGTCATCGGCTCATAAGGAAATACCATGAAATTTCTACCTATGAGGAGGAGACTGAAACTGACTGTTCCCGCTTTGATAACGACTGAAGCAGCAGCTTTATAAATAGAGAAGGTGTTCTCCACAGACCTCTGCTATATGTACCTGACTGTAAGAAGGGGTTGAATGAGGTTAAAAACTCTGACAATGCATTTATGTTGCTGGGCTTTTGGCACGTCAGGTTCCCTGTGTAGCTGGTGGGCAGAGTTAAGCAGCTCATAAGGAGAGTGGAAGGCACTGATGCTGGTTAGCCATCAGGCTTCCACTCTTGGTGCCAGCACCGACTGCAAAGCACCGACCTTCGCTTTTGGTCACGCAGCCCTGTTCAGGAGCACAGAAGCCCAGTGTTCAACACCATGGATGACCAGAGTTGTTCCTGTCTTGCCTGCTAGGAACACAGCACTTGTGACTGCAGCTCCCTTGCTCTGCAGGTATATTGGCCACCAATGAATATCAGTGGCTCTTTCTGTAAACCACACAGCCTTCCTGACTTGTGAGATTATTTATGAGTTTTATTTCTTTTTTATGAAGAAGAGAATAACATGAGCAGTTTCTCTCTTATTTCTGACCTTTCACTTCAGCTTTTAAATGTTCCCCTTTTTTCACAGTCTTTTGTAACAGTGGAAGACTGACAAAAGAAAAATGGGTATGCATGAAATTTTTTGACCTTTTCCCCTGAGTGGTACAATATCTCCTACTTAAATTTCTGAAGTCCTGTTTTGTCCTTGCTCTCTCAATCCACAAACAGAAAATAAAACTCTGTGCTTTCAGCACAGATTTGATGTGCCCTTAAGGCCTAGCAGTGCAGAGCAATGCAATTTAAAAGCCATAATTCTTAGTAGTTTTCTTTAAGCATAGGAAGAAATGGCCCTGACTCCCCAGGTTGCGTAAACTAACAGTTACCAGGGCATGCGAAAAGCCTGGATGTTGTCTTTTCCTTGTCCTTTCAACCTCATGAACATTCTGTCAAATTCAGTTCAGACTTGAGAGCTGTGGGGAGGAGAGGCCTTCAACGAAGGACAGAGAAGGTCTCACATTTTTGAGGGTCTTCCCAAGCAGTGCTGAAATGCTGTCACTTCAATGGTCTTGTCTTTGCTAATGTCCCCCCTGAGCACTGAGTCCTTTGAGAGAGGACTTCTTTGTAGGCCTGTAGACTTTTGTCCTTTTCTCCTGTGTTTTTCAAAGGGGTGTCAGGGAAATACTGTGTATCTTCTGCTGTCACATCCCTTTTAATTATTTGGTCTGAGTAGCTCCAAACTTGCTCTTTTTAAACCATTCTCTGATTTCCCTTTCTGCGGAAGAAATAAGCACATCCCACTTGAGCTATGTGGCGTCAAGCTTCTGCCAAGGTATAGAGAAAAAGATTAAAAACAAGAGAGATAACTTTCAGTCCTCATCTTCTCTGATACAAACGCTGACCTTTTCTTCAGTCAAGTTTTTGTAATTAAGTGTTTTAGGAAGAAGAAAAGGGCATATATGCTTTGAAGTAATTTGATAAATCAAGGAGGATAAGGATTTTAAGTATAGGCTTCGAGGAGGTCATTAGGGATTTTACCGAGGATAGTTTTAGTGGAGTGCAAACAGCAGATGATGCAATTGAACGGGGTTATACAAGGATAACTTTATACACTTGATGTCCCTGAAAACAAGATTTTTTAAAATACATTGGAGATAAAATGATGAAATATGAAAATCATAGCAAAGAATGAAGTATTTTAATAAGATCAGCAATTCATAGGTAATTATATGTAAAATAAAGTAAATTGTGTCAAAAAGCAGGTAACTTGTTCTTTTAAGACCAAACTCAAATCAACACTTATCTTGGCAATGGAAATTCACTTTTCTGTCTGTATTTACAGTGTTCTTAGGCTTCTGCTGTCTTGTCACTGAAATACTTGATTTTTTATCATACTCTGTTCAACAGATTACATTAAGAACTTTTACAAAGGAATTTTATTTCTGCCTGATTTTGGGAAGGAGCGATAGGTAGATGGCTCTAGTGAAATTTGCTTTCCTTCTTTTAAAAAATTTTACCACGTAAATGTTTTTGCCACCAAAGCTACGAAAGTTTTAAAATATTGCTTGTTATTTGTTATCTTTATGATGTTTCTGAAACTTCAAATCATTATAGTTCTTATTGATATTGTATCATTTAAGTTCCCTTGTTTATGGGGAGTTTGATTAGTAGTTTTGATTAAAGGCAAATCCTTCATAAATTCCAATTTTCTATAACATCAGAGATTATTGGGAAGTTAGTGCAGAGAGCTCAGCTTTTTACTGTTCATGGCAAAAAATTTTGGTCCCTTTGAAAGAAATCTGACTAGTCATATGGTAGGCATGTCATAGCTGGAAGTATTGCATTGTCCAACCTCGCTGAAAAAAAACATGGGCCAGATAGCATTTCACCAATTTATGCCACCATTCTGGGGTCATTGGCTGTTCAGTGATAATCCCAGAAGTTGTAAGGAAGTTTACAAAGTGAAATTTGCAACATAATTAATAAACTTAACACCATTGTTACAGTTATTTATATGACTCTTCTACCAGGTACTGATTTACCATAGCAAGGACCAGATTCAAGGGGTTGTTAAAACACTGCGCTGCCTTGCGCTGTACAGAACTGTGCAATGCTGAGACTTGGGAAACTGAGTAACGCTATGCAAGTGTTTGGTGAGACACTTCCCCACTTGCCAAATTTAACAGGCTTATACAAACAATATTTTATTGGCTAGAGAGAAGAAGGAGACATAAAGTCATACTGTCTTAGAAAGCTCCAAAGGATAAAGTGAATCCTCCGCCAAGGAATATGCAATAATTCTGCCCCATCCTCCTCCGTAGCGGGGGTGGCTGCTGCCTTACTGAGCGAGGATCCTGCTGCTCTGCACCCCTGAGCTTGGGAGAGTCCAGCTCGTGGTTTTGAAGCAGTCTAAAGCAGTAATCCCAACATACCTTTAGTCAATGGTGAGAAACGGGCAACGCCAGAGAATGACTCATCTGGCCTATTTTGAAAGCATATTTCCCCCTGATCTGGCCATTTTTCTCCACTGGCTGGTTTTATTGGTTATACCTTGACTACGTCTGATGTCCATTACTGACCCCTGTCTTTCTGCAGTCTTTTGGGTATTTTGCATGTTCTAAATCTACTTCTCCAGTGAATCTATGCTACTCTGTGGAAAGGGATGTAAGTATCATAGGACCAGGATCAAGTCAGTAGCCCAGCAATGAAGCCCATTTGTGTAGAGGGGAGGTACTCTAGGATTCAGTTCCTGCTTCTTGTAAAGTTTACGCATAAAACTATTGCTGAATAATAGGCGTAGGAAGCTGAGACTTTGAAGGGATGGCAGGAATTTAGATGCAGGAATTCTGTAGATGGCCTATTTTGACTAAGTTGATTAAATGGTGCCTAACTCCTACTGTTGACATAGTCACCAGCCCTTTGGAAGATTCAAGTAGGCATTCCCCTGCAGGCTCTCTGCATTTGTAGGTAATTAATCTTCTTAAAATCTTATATGCCTATGTTGAAACTTGAAAGGAAATTAGTAAATAACACAGCTTTTTCTGATCCAGTTGTGGATGTATATTCGAAAGGCATTTTTTATAAAAATATTTAGCTACAAATACCTAGTTTCCTGCAAATACCTTCTGGCTGATGCAATAAAAGTTATAACTCCAAACTTTAATCATTGACTTACTCTTATAACAAAAGGGTTGCATGTCCAAATGACATCTCAAGATCAGCCACTCTGCATTTCAGGACACCTGTATACGTGTTGAGTTCAGTATAGTAACTCCTGACACTAAAGCAAGATGTATTTATCTTCACACTCAATCTAATTCTGCTACTCCATCTTTAGATTATTCATTTTTATTGACCCCATTTTGCTTACACAAATAAGATCCTCATGAACTTTTCTGGGGCAAACTACTTATAAAAGTAGTTTATAAACTACTGCAAATAAGATTCATTTTTTGAATCGCAACCCCTAGGAAAAATGTTTTGAAACAATTTATGTGAACATTATTATTTTATAAGAATGAAGAAAATCACAGCTTTTATGTAGACTAATTTATTTATAGTCAGAAAGAGTTTTCCCTAATCAAAGAGCAGCTTTACTTCTTACTGCAGTTTTTAAGTACATTTTTGACACACAAAATATGTTACAGGAGATAATAAACTATCTTGTCTCTTAATCTTATGGCACAAGAAAACTACTTACAAAAGAGTAATTTACCAGTTGGAGACATGAGAAACCCAATAATTTGTATTCACATTTCTCTCTGCAACCAAAAGGAAATGGCCGCGTTGCTCAAACGTTGTTTGAAATGGTACAAAATCCAAAGGGTTTGTAAACTCTCTGAACTGATAGCAGCTTAGTTTTTACTAATAAATATAGATAGTCTCTCGTATTTCTGATTTATTTGTTCATTCCATGCCACTTAGAAATAATAATGGAAAAAACTATTCCTAAAAATATTTTTACTGATGTTGTAAGACTATATACCACTTGTTTAACCCTCTTGGAGTCTCTTTGGACAGGACATCATGTATGACTTGACAGGAGAAGGCCTAAAGCATGATAACTTGTGCTGTGCAGATGTAAAATCTGAATGACCAAATACTTAAGAGACCGTTAGTAATAATATTTTTTTTTATCAGTAAAGTGGTAATTCTTGCATATTAATGATGCCTTCTTACACATTTGAGAGCAGTTCTCAGAGGCTCTGTTTCTCTCATTCTCTTGGAGGTGTAGTAGTGATGGTTGGCAGCTTGGTATTTTGTCATCCTACTAAGGCAAACTTTTAAAAAATGTGCTTGATAGTAGAGTGGAATTAATGTCTTGGTCTCGAGAGGGAGATAGATTCCTGGAGTAAAATCCTGCATCCCATGACAGAAACCCAGCAGGCAGATAGAACCCCTGCAACAGAGAGCTCCCTATCCTCTGTCACCTCAACTGAAGGCGGTAACCTGGAGGACAGGGGGCAATGGCAGGTAGTTCCTGCACGGCGCAACAGACGCCGCACTCGAGACTGCCCAGTGACTACCCCATCTTCCCAGGTGCCATTATTTAACAGGTACGGTGCTCTACAGAGGAACCTGGATGATGATGAGCACAATATTTCTCCTACTTCTCCTACCTTGGAGCCGTCAGCAAGGTCTAGTCAGACCTCCCCCTGCATCAAAACCTCTGCGGTAAGGAAGAAAAGACAGGTCCTTGTCATAGGTGACTCCCTACTGAAGGGAGCGGAAGGCCCAATATGCAGCCCGGACCCGGTACATAGGGAGGTCTGCTGCCTCCCTGGGGCCCGGGTCAAGGACGTGAAGAGGATGCTTCCTTCCCTGGTACGGCCCTCAGACTACTATCCACTTTTGCTCTTTCAGGTAGGCAGTGACGAGGTAACAAGAAGAAGTTCAAGGGCAATGAAGAAAGATTTCAAGACCCTGGGACGCCTGGTCAAGGGATCAGGAGCGCAAGTGGTGTTCTCGTCTGTCCCCCCTGTTGCGGGGAATGATGAGGGGGTAAATAGGAGGAGCCAGCAGACCAATGCCTGGCTTCGAGCTTGGTGCTGCCGGCAGGACTTTGGGTTCTTTGATCATGGCCTGATCTACAAAACGCCTGGCCTGCTGGTAACAGGCAGGAATACCTTGACCTCCAGGGGAAAAAGGGTTCTAGGACAAGAGTTATCAGGACTCATTGAGAGGGCTTTAAACTAGATTTGAAGGGGGGTGGGGATGGTACTGGGCTTGCTGGTGAGGTGCCAGGGCGTAGTTGCTCAGCGCTTGTGGGCCAGTGTGCCAGTATTCCTGAAAGCCAGAAGGCACACCACATCTCAAGGGTCAAAACTACACACACAACTCCCTCTCTGAAATGCTTATACACCAATGCACGCAGCATGGGGAATAAGCAGGAAGAGCTGGAGCTCTGTGTGCGGTTGTGGGGCCACGATCTCATTGCAATTACTGAGACGTGGTGGGACAACTCGCATGACTGGAATGCTGTCATGGGTGGCTATGTCCTTTTCAGGAAAGACAGACCAGCAAGGCGGGGAGGTGGAATTGCACTCTATGTGAGAGAGCATTTGGAATGCATTGAGCTCTCACTAGGGGCGGATGAAGAGCGGGTTGAGAGCTTATGGGTGAGGATTAAGGGACAGGAAAATATGAGGGACACTGTTGTGGGTGTTTATTACAGGCCACCTGATCAGGATGGGGAAACTGATGAGGCTTTTTACAGACAACTGAAGGTAGCCTCGCAATCGCAGGCCCTGGTTCTCATGGGGGACTTCAATCACCCTGATATCTGCTGGGAAGACCACACAGCCAGGCATGGGCAGTCCAGGAGGCTCCTCCAGTGCATTGATGACAACTTTTTGACACAGGTGGTACAGGAGCCAACAAGGAGAGGAGCACTTTTAGACCTGGTACTGACAAACACAGAGGGATTGGTGGAGGACATTAAGGTTGGGGGCACCCTAGGTTGTAGTGATCATGAAATGATTGAGTTCAGGATCATGGGCACTATCCACAAAACAACAAGAAGTAAAATTACAACCTTGGATTTCAGGAGGGCTAACTTTGGCCTCTTCAAGAAACTGCTTGGAGAGATCCCGTGGGCTAGGGCTATGGAAGGCAAAGGGGCTCAAGAAAGTTGGTTGATATTCAAAGACCACTTCCTCCAAGCTCAGGATCGGTGCATCCCTAAGAGAAAGAAATCGGCCAAGGGACGCAGGAGACCTGCATGGTTAAGCAGGGAGCTTCAGAAAAAGCTCAAGTGGAAGAAGGAAGTTTATAATAAGTGGAAGAAGGGACTGACCCCTTGGGAGGATTACAAGAATGCCACCAGAGCGTGCAGGGATGAAACAAGGAAAGCCAAGGCCGCCTTGGAATTAGACCTGGCTAGGGACGTCAAGCACAACAAAAAGAGCTTCTACAAGTATATTGGAAGCAAAAGGAAGACCAGAGAAGTTGTGGGCCCACTGTTGAATGAGACAGGAGTCATGGTGACGGAGGATGTGGAGAAGGCAGAGTTACTGAATGCCTTCTTTGCTTCGGTCTTTTCTGCTCGGCCCAGCCCTCAGAAGTCTGAGGTGCCTGAGGACTGGAGGAAAGCTAATGTCACTCCAGTCTTCAAAAAAGGCAAGAAGGAGGAGCCGGGGAACTACAGGCCGGTCAGCCTCACCTCCATCCCTGGAAAGATGATGGAACAGCTTGTTCTGGGCGTCATCTCAAGGCACGTGGAGGAAAAGAAAGCTATCAGAAGTACTCAGCATGGATTCACCAAGGGGAAATCATGTCTGACTAATCTGATAGCCTTCTACGATGGCATGACTGGATGGATAGATGAGGGGAGGGTGGTAGATGTGGTCTATCTTGACTTAAGCAAAGCGTTTGACACGGTCTCCCACAGCATCCTCATAGGGAAGCTTAGGAAGTGTGGGTTAGATGAATGGACAGTAAGATGGATAGAAAACTGGTTGAAAGATAGAGCTCAGAGGGTTGTGATTAGGGGCACAGAATCTAGTTGGAGACCAGTGACGAGTGGTGTTCCCCAGGGGTCAGTACTGGGGCCAGTCCTCTTCAATATATTCATCAATGACCTGGATGAGGGGATAGAGTGCACCCTCAGCAAGTTTGCTGATGACACAAAGCTGGGGGGGGCGGCTGACACACCGGAGGGCTGTGCTGCCATACAGAGAGACCTGGACAGGTTGGAGATCTGGGCAGAGAGAAACCTTATGAAATTCAACAAGGGCAAGTGTAGGGTGCTGCACCTGGGGAGGAACAACCCCATGCACCAGTACAGGTTGGGGGCTGACCTGCTGGAGAGCAGCTCTGTGGAAAGAGATCTGGGAGTCCTGGTGGACAACAGGATGACCATGAGCCAGCAATGTGCCCTTGTGGCCAAGAAGGCCAATGGCATCCTGGGGTGCATCAAAAAGAGTGTGGCCAGCAGGTCAAGGGAGGTCATCCTCCCCCTCTACTCTGCCTTGGTGAGGCCACACCTGGAGTACTGTGTCCAGTTCTGGGCTCCCCGGTTCCAGAAGGACAGGGAACTGCTGGAAAGGGTGCAGCAGAGGGCTACCAAGATGATGAGGGGACTGGAACACCTCTCTTATGAGGAAAGGCTGAGGGATTTGGGTCTCTTCAGTCTGGAAAAAAGACGGCTGAGGGGGGATCTTATCAACACTTATAAATACTTAAAGGGTGGGTGTCAGGAGGATGGGGCCAGGCTCTTTTCAGTAGTGCCCGGGGACAGGACAAGAGGCAATGGGCACAAACTTGAGCACAAGAAGTTCCACCTAAACATGAGGAGGAACTTCTTTACCCTGAGGGTGGCAGAGCTCTATGTAAAATAATTGCTCAGAAGCCATAATCATGCAGAGGATTATATAGTACGTGTCTCTGGTATTTCTTGAGTTATGTATTTGTGTTGACTTTTTATTTTCATTTACACAGAAGCAAACTTAGGTCAGAATTCTGCCATTGGTGTTTTCAAAGTGTCAAATATCTAACAAAATAGTCTCTAATCATTGCTCAAGTACAACTAAGAGACAAATATATCGTCGTACATTTGCTGAATATGCAGTGTAATTCAATCCAGTATTTCTTCTGTTTAACTCTGCACTGTGACCTCTGTGTAAACCTGTAAATGGCTCTCCTGTGTCTATGGAGATTTGCTTTGTAGAAGCCACCTTTGCAGCACTGTATATTGCTTTTGTACCCCAATTGTTGAAAATACCTTTCCCAGAATAAAACTAGAGGAAAGAAACATCTGACAAATCCTTGCCCTAGAAAGGTTAGAAACCTATATTCATTCAATTTTCTTAGCATGCCTTATCCTGACTGGATTGTGCAAATGGTTCTTGCCAACTCCAGGGTGCCAGACTGACAAAACAATATACCATGACTTAATCTTTTTTTATTGTTATGAAACGGTTATAGCTATTGCACAGTTAAGGTTGAAGCTAGCTTCCATTACAAGCCTGATCTACAACTCCCATCAACCACTTGTCCCCAAAACAAGCCATTCCCTGTGAAATTTCACGTTGCATCTCAGGCAGAGTTAAATGTCTCTATGAAGGCTAAGAGAAGAATACAGAAAAAGACTTTTAAAGTTACAAAGCTTGATTCTCTGCTGCCATGAACTACTTTTAGCCATCATAAACAATGAACGTGTCGTACACTGTGTATGTTTATATATTATTAATGGGATTGCTAGCCCTGCCTATTGTCAGATTCCCTAATAAGTCCTGTCATAGGACACCATTTTCAGTTTCTTATTGCTTTGATAAATGTTTACTGTCTTGGGATTTTATTTCAGCCTGATGTTTGTGTTTATACATGGAGATATGTGTAAAATGTCAGCTAGCTCAACGCAGTTATTGAGAAGAAAGACACTTGTGCAGCAGATCAGTCCTTAGTTTCTGTAAAATGTTCAATTCTGTGTTTTAGCTTTCGAAATGAAATGTAAATGAGCCAAAAAATTGGCAAAATGAGATCTCAAGAACAGTTTTAGAAGAGGGAGAAATGTATAGTGATCCTCAGCTGTGTGGGTAATGTCCTGTGTTGGCACTGGCAGAGCATGAGCATTGTGTTCTACTTGGTGAAGCTGATGGCAGATTTCAAAAGGCCCAAATACGTATCTGAAGGTAAACTAGCTTCAATAAATGTACAAAATGTACAAAATGTTTTTTGTTTAATATCCCAGTTTCATGGTATGATAATATGTCGCAGAGAAGTATATGTGCTGCCCCCTCTCTCCCTACAGTATGCACTGGCAATGTTGAACTACTTTTTTTTTCTATTGCTTGATCAAGTTATTCTTTTAATTTGATTAGGAATCAGTTGTTCTAATTTCAAAATGTAGTCAAATGTAAAAAAACGCTTTTTTAAATTCTTGCTCTTCCTTATCAAATAATTTGCTTTTGTAGGATAATCAATACTTATGCCTTGAATTAAAAATTTTCAATATCCATGTTAATAAACTTTACTTTTTTATAATGACATAATCTAAATATAAAAGGGGTAGAAACATTTTAATATTTGTCACATTTAAACAAATACCGTGTAAAAAGGGTTAGACCTATTCACTTGATCTTAGATGCCTTACAAAATTTTTCATTTCATTTTGTAACTCATTGGACAGAGCCTATTGACAATTGTGAGGCATTTCTTTTGTGTAGAATTTTCCCACGTAACTGCCAGTTTTTCCCTGGAATAACCTTTCATTTCAGTAAGGTATATCTGTAGTGCAGGCTATCAGTTGTGACAAATTGATGTTTTCTTCTGAAGCTCTCAGACTTCCTTAGGATTAGCTGCATGAGAACAGTAAAGCTCATTTTCAGTCCTGACTTAAACTCAGTACCAAGGAACTTTTGCACTTAACCCTCTGCACCACCTATCTACTCATGAACAACTTTTCTCTAACGAACATATGAATAAAACTCTCCATTTCATTCTTCAAAATCTATTCCATGTCGAGCTAGCAGAGTTCTCAGCTTTTAGCTACTCAAGAAATATCAAATATCTATCATCTTCATACTTCTAATAACGCACGTAGTTATTTTGCACTAAGGAATGAAATAAATTGCATGTTATATTGTAGTACTGATGAAAAAAAATAGCAGAAGCTATGTCTCCTTGTGTGCTTGGAATGGATACATCATGAAAATCGTCTAACACAAATAACAATAAATACACCAAGTTGGCTCTTTCACACAACTCGATATACGGATATACTCTGGAAGTCTAATTACTGTGATTGATAATAGCAGCCATTTATGGCACGTCTTAGGGCAGCTGTACAATGTGTAGTGCTTGAATTTTGGTTGGCCATATTAATTATTTAGTAGAGCTCCCCATTGATTTCTTTGCACTGTTCTATTTAAAAATTGATGGTGTGAAAGGAGATTGGTCTTATCAGGGCTGAGATAAAACTGGAGCTCATAACTTTGTTTAAAACTGTAAGGTGTAACAGACTGTGATCTTCTCGGGATGAGACCCCTGTCAGATAAATGTCAAACTAGTTCCTTGCCTGGGAAATTTAGAGACTTGGCTGTTTCACCATTAACTTTACTATTCATGTACATTAGAGCGGAATGGTATGTTTTTAACAGTGGGAACACCTCTTTTTTTTGTATTCTTTACATTCATTGAACTGATTTATATCTTAAGAAATGTTTTACCATGAATAATTCTTGTTCCACGATTAAGTCGAACTGTGAGGATATAATAAAAGATACGTGGGAGTATGATTTCCCTAGTGCATTCAGTGATCAATGGATCTTCCTCAAGATTTCAGAAGTTTGAATTAATTCAGTATTTTCTTATAAATTGTAATGTTGGTTAATTTACTGTCCTGTATTTTCATTGCTATTTGTAGCAAATAGTCCCAGTGAAGCCAGTAGGTGTCTGACAGTGAAATGCAAACATTCAACAATAGGCTTAATCTGCTTGACAGCATCTTTAGATAATCTAAACATTTCCTTTCAGAACATGCATAACTTTAATGGTAGGGCCATGAAAGCCTTCTGGGCAAAGAATTAATTTTCAACATTGAAATAAAAAAGCAGTGTGTGTGCCAAGGGTATGTAGCTCTTTTGTTAACTGGGAAAATTGTACTGCAGTGTCTGTCTGCAGCAGTATTCTTGCAAATCCGTTCTGCAGTGAAGGTACAATCCTGTCTTCAGAGTACAGATTTGAAGGATTTTTTTCAGATTCTCAAGGATGCGATGAAAAGGAATTTCAAAAATACCTTTCTAAAACAGAACTCAGGGTCTTTTTGTTTATTTTTCACTAGTTGGGGAACCTCTCATAGTCTTCAGTAAAGCATTTTATCGCAGGGAGGTTGAAGAAGAAGGGACTGATATAGAGCCACTGAAGAATGACATAAATACAGTTGGTTCCCTCTTTGGGCAGGGAAGGCATCTAGTGACTTTCTTCTTTTTTTCTGTGAAAAACTGAACATTTCCCAGTGGGATCTAGGTGAAGATTCATGTTTGTAATGATTTGAGGTTTGGCTACTTCAGTATTTAGACAAGATTATTCCAGTAGTGTTTTGGTAAGGAAAAATACAGGCAAGGCTGTCATTGGTTTTGGTATAGTGAAAGCTGTAGTCATTGGTTTGAGAGGCATCTAGATGAATCTAACCAGGAATGCACTTTAATGGGTAAAGCATAAATTAAAGGAAATTCCTTTACATTTCTTTTTTCTCCGTATCTGTAAGCTGGAAACAACATGTGAACTGACCTAATTTTAAGTGATTTTTAAGCGCCTGTATGCGTGGAATAGAGAGAGTATACACATACAGACATATATAGGCATGTATATATATATCTCTATAAATATATATATAAAATCTTGAGTTCAGATACAGGCTCATTTTTGAAGAAGATGTTTGAGAATTTGTGAATCTGGAGTAATGTTAGCATCTCAGGTCCTAATATTTAGGCATATAAACCACGTCTTTTCTATGAAGATATTTTGCTGTGGCCTAAAAGTCATATATGTATGTCATACATATCTAACAGAAAGTACTTTTAAATTCATTCATTCAGCAGAGTTCAGCTACTCAGTGCCAGAGGAGATTGGCCCCAAAACGTGATCCCAAAATAATGAGGGCTCAGTTCAGTTGCCCTTTTGCTGCTTTCTCTCTTTTCCTCTGTGCAAGAGAAGAAATGTTAATGCTGACTGAGCATTTCCACATTTAGCAAATAAAAGGCAACTTCTGTTAGTCAGCTTCATCATGCCGTGCATAAGAATGTGATAGAGTGAGGTGATTGCTGCTTGATCCGTCTGCGTGTGTTATGATTCACACTAATGGAACATGCAAGTGCTCTGATGAAGAGGAAATTATTAAAAGATACCCTCCAAAAGTCTCCCGTTCTTTCAGTCCTTGAATATTTTTGTTTGACTCAAACGGTGACAACATAAAGTCAGCTCCCCAGCTGGGACAAGTCAACTGACAGCAATATACCAAGCCATAGTAACAAAGGATCAGGACTCTGACAAACATCACTATTAGAATTTGTCTGATATAGTTAGTTAAATTATTTGACATAGCATTATGCTACAAACAGTTAATCAAATGAGTATGCATGAGGTAGAAAAGATAACATCAGTGATGGGATTATTTCAGAAGTATAGTTACCCAATCATATTATTTTCCTGTAGATTTTCGCAAAGCCTTGTCTTCGGCGCTGCTTAATGTGGGGCTTAAAATGCATGGCTGTCAAAATGAAACATATTGAAAAAACTTCCAAGATATTCCGACTTTTTTTTTGCAGTTTGAAAACGTTTGGGTGGTACTGAAGTTAAAAAAGAGCGTGGAAATTGCCTGGTTTGTGATTAAATTCTAAGTGAAGTAGGAGATATTCAGAAGAAGAGATGAAAATCAGAGATTTGAGTTTCATATCTGAACATTTGGTCAGTTTTCTTATTTTCTTTTGTTGGGCCTGTGCTCTGTCTTGAAGAACGTTTATGGCACTTTTGAACTCAATCAAGGAAATGCCAATGGTTGTTAAAAATGTATTTCTATATCCATAGCTTACAGGTAATGCGGTAACGGTAGTCTCGCATTCACCAGCAAACACTGATACAATTGAAATCCACTTATTTTCTCTAGTGCTTCTACGTCAAAAGTATTTTTGACTTTCAAAAAGTATTATCCTTTTAGTAATTTACCCTAATACTTATTCTATCTCTCTAATTAGGACACTATCCTAATAGATATCTCCTAAATATTCAAGGCAGTTATTTATATATAAAATACAATTATTTCTATACAAAGTTTGATTAAGCGGTTTGGGAATGCTGATGTGTCTCCAAAAGCCGTGGAACAAAATTGAAAGGTGCAGGTTCTGCGCGCAGAGTTGCAGCATCGCATGTGCTCGCCCGCTGTGCTCGCGGGCCTCGCGGTGCCAGCGGGAGAAAAGCCACCCTGCTGCAAGGCAGTGCACCAGGTGCCCTGGCTGCTCTTGCCGGGATCCTGCAGGGCGTTTTGCTCTTGGCATGACCTGAAGAACCAAGAGGAACAAGCTGGAAGGCCGTTAGCTAATTCTGAGCTCTTACATGACCACCCCTGCCAGCAGCACGCAAGTGGCTGTTGCTACGGCTGAGGTCTGCAAATGCTTTTAAATGCAAACTGTAATCACTAATTATATTGGTAAATAAAAATGCCTTACTGTATACTAGAATAAGGATAATTTCTGTCAAACAGTCAATTTGATTTGACATTCTGGTTCTGGAATTATTTTGCAGTATTTCAAATTTTCTTTCCTTTTTTTTTGAATTAATTAGTAATAATATTTTAAAATGTTATACAAATAATATAAACAGTCACTTTATTAGTTGTTTTTTTTGTTTGTTTTTGTTTTTGTTTTTGTTTTTTTTTACAAGGCAAATTAGTGGATGTTCCTTACCTTTATTTTACTTGATTGGATGACTGTTGTTTTTTGAGCTTATCAAAGCAGCAAGTCTTTAACAAAGAAGAAATGGGCTGGTGGGTAATTTGGGCTGTGCAGAAGAATGGGGCATGCTTGGCAAGAGGTGTGTTCTTGGTTGACCAGGGCTACTGAAAATATAAAATGTGTTGGAAGAATCACAAACCAAAATACTGTGGTTTTGAACTAAAAGAGAAAAACTATTGTGCTCGGAATCAGAAGGAAATACTTTGATTCTTTGAATGTTTTAAACATAAAAAAAAGATATGTTTGTAGATGCATTTTGAAATGAAATAGCCTTTACAAAGTTACAAATTGAAGCAGATGCTTGTTTAAAACATTTTAATTGATTAAACATGAATTCCCGAATTGGTTGGTTTTCTGCTTAGGGAATGATCTGCAAAAAGAAGCTGTCCTGGAAAGTTTCATGGAGCTGTAGTTATGCTACAGCGCATTTTTCATCCTGTGTACAGCACATATAGCTGTCACATTCCAAAGCTCATGGTAAGAATAGATTCAGTCTAAATAAAGTGATGAGATTTTTATAGCTGCCATTAATTTTTGTGAACTCTTTTTGCAGTTGGATGGCCAAATATTTCTTTCTGTATTGATACGTGCAGACAATCTTAATAAGCTGACCAGTACAGGATACTAAAGGATGTGTGAAAATGTGTTCTTCAGTCTAGGTTGTGTTATTGCCTTGGTATTTACAACTCCCAAGGATCCTTAGGATGGGAGGATGGATTGTTTAGCGAAATAGTAACAGGATTTGAAGACTTTCACCTCTAGGGCATTGATTTATGTCCCAGGCTAGGTTGGCACTGTCTGAATGGAGTTATCACCTGAGAGCTTTTGTTTGGCCTATGTGGAATCAAAGTCTTAAATTTGTAGTGGACAGCTGTCCAAATCACAAAATACCATCTTGTTTTGCACTAATTATGGTCTTTCAACTTTCTATAAAGAGACAAGGATTAAGTAGACTTTAAAACTTTCATCATATCCCTGGTGACCAATCTTATTTGTATTGTAAAGGCACTTTGTCAGGATATCCTCGACAGTCAGATGCTGCTGTCACCACGCCAAATCCCTGTCCACTCAGTAATGAAAAAACCTTCAAGACTCAAACAACGACAACACTAGCTTAAAAAAGCCATAGGAAAAGTTTGGGATGGGAATGTGTACTGTATAGAAAACTGTAAGAGAACTTAAAGACTTGGGGGGCCAGCAATCTCAAACTCACAGTCACCTCAAATGGTTGGCTATCACGTGTCTGATTTCAGTGAAGAAATAGTAAAAAGTTGCATGCATGAATCACATTTATATTTTTGTATGCACCGCACTACAGACTGGTGCAAAATAGAAGGTTCACTGGATAAAATCAATTCATGCTGAAATATGGGGAAAGTTCTACTTCAAATTGGCCAACCGGAATAATAAATACAGGAATAGTACGTGGCCCACTGAAGAAGGCTTTGCATATTGTACCAGCTGGTTCATAACTTAGTGGGAGGAATATTAAAGCTTTGTTCTGGATTTGCTAAAGATGAATCAGCTTGGGGAGAGAAAAATTGAATCTGACTGGAGCACTCTGTGAGAAAGGGTAATTACTGCATAGCTATAGAAAAGACAGAGCCGGACTCTTCCTGGAGATGCACAGTGGTAGGATGAGAGGCAATGGATGCAACTTACAACATGGGAAATGGAGCTTAGATAGGAGGAATTTTATTTTATGGTATTTTTTTCCCCAGAAGGATGGTCAAACAGTGCAACAGGTACCTGAGCGATGGGTGGTTTGGAACGTCAGGATGTTCCTAAACCAAAAGATAGTGATCCCTAATGCCCAGCTGCTGCAAGAGTAGGAAGCACCCAGATCCCCAGGATGTGCAGCTTGAGGAAGTCCAAAAGGGAATGGGTTACATCTCCATGGGAGCTACATAGGTCAGATCTTGTATCTGAGGACTCAGGAATGACAAAAGTGTTGTCCAGGGACAAGCATTAATCAGGAAGATTATCTGAAATACACCAAGTAAGAGAGGAGACTCCTTGATTTTGCGTTCCTAACGCATCATCTAATAAAAACAGAAGACTCTCGATAATTAAAGGCTAATCCTTTTTTTTTTTTAAAGATCATGGCAACTCTAGGCCCTCCTTAATCCTTACTGGTAAAGTACATGCCAACCTGTGTACTTGTGGCCATAAACCCTTCACTGTTTGTAGGGAATTAGTAAGACTCAGTGTGAGATCTTGTGGAAGAGGAAGGTGGGTTTATTTTAAAAAACATTGTTTTAATTCACATTCATTCTGTCACAGATTTCACTCATTCCTACTGTCACGCCCACATACTTGGCAGCACTGAGATAGGTCTGTTGAAGTGGTTTGGCCAAGATGACTCAGTGTGACACAAAGGACACAGGATTGTGGCTGCTGAATCCTCATCACAGCATTTGGGTTTTTCTTGATTGGTGATGACAAACGGGGATTTGAGCAGGCCTTTTATATCCTTCAGGATTCAGCTGTTACTTTGGCATGACTCTTTTGCCTCAGAATTTTGCTTACTTCAGCTGTCATAAATTTTAGGCAAGTTTGCGGGACATTGTTTACGTTTCCTGATTTTAGGTATCTCAGGGTTGTAACCTAGCTTCCTGTTGGGTTTGCAAGAAGAGGAACAGCTCATGTGATGTGCTCTAACCTTGCTGTCCTCCTCCTTTGTTATCAAAGTGTAGGGGCTTCCGCTCTTGAGTCATCTGTGCTGTGCTCTTAACAGAGCACGGGCCCGAGTCTCGATGGAAACATCACCTCTCGGAGCGTTTTGTCCGCTCTGTTGCCCGTGTCCTTGGTTGTCAGGACAGGCCATTCTTCTTTTAACCCTATTCTGCCGTTTCCTCTGATGCTTTCTCATGTATATTTGCATTCCACTGAGTGTTTGCATTCAATATAATATTTCAGTTCAGGACACATCAGTTTTGTTGGGCAAGAAGGCAAAACAGAGGAAACAATAGGAAAATGCAGAGTTTTGAGAGCTCTAGCTTTAAATTTTATATGTGCCTGTGATACACAGAAAGGGACTTTTACCCTGTGAACAGGAATAGTGAGCATTTACGGAGTACAGGTCTGGGGCAAAAAGCTCATTAGTGCTGTGCAAGATGAATTGGTTACATATTTGGGACTTGGCAGACTTCCAGCAGACATCAGTGACATTTTCCAGTGGAATGGGAACAGAGTAGCAATAATGCTTCACATTACAAACCAGAAAGGAGACCTTCTCCCTAAACTTGAGAAATGCTGGATTTTTTTTACAGTCGTTTCTCTAGTTGATTTATTTTACCAATTAAATCACATCTTGTAGATGCAGCTACAGTATATTTACATCACCATCTCTTTTTATTGTCTAAGCTACTAAATTGATGATTGGTTCTTTGAAATTAATTGTTTATTACCTCATTTGGGTATTTTTTCCTCATCTTTCTTATTTGCCAAGTCAACAAATTGCCTCATTTTTATGAAAGCCAGCTTTTAACATAGGCTGCTTTGTTGGTACCATTAAATAAAAGACATTAAATGATTACTGCAGTTGTAGGGAGTTATACAGTGTAATTTCAACCTTTAGTGAGTAAAACTTACTGCATTTGCAAAATTTTGCTACTGAAATCTGTTACTATCTTCATCAGCTGGCAAAGCAATGTACTGGAAAAAAAAAAACCCTAATTCTCTTGGAGTAGTGCAGTGATAAAGTACGTGGCATTGTCTCTTTTGGAGAAAACAAAGCTCAAAGGGAAATACGCTTTGGCTTGTGTTGCCCTTGGTTGTTTTTTGCTTTCTGGTTTCTTCCAGGTTCAGTGTTGAATGCTCAAGCGGTTGTTTATTTTTGGCTGTACAGTTTGTATAGATCTAAATGGATTTTCCCCTGCAGATTTCCTCTTCCGTAGGAGCTTTCCCTCTCCCCCTCCCCACACTGAGAAACTTCTTTTTAGTGGCAATGCAGGAGGTGGCAGGGCCAAGTGGGGCTACAGAAAATGGTTGCTGCAGCAACAAAATAGACTTGGCCCGGCAGCTGGGGCTGCTGTAAATTGTATTTCAGAGGCAGCTGGGTTGGGTGAGTTCTCCAGGGCACTGGTTTGCCCAGGTGAGGGGCAGCTCCTCGGGCTCAGTGCTGCTGCTGCCCACGTGTGGTCGCCACCTTATGGGACTGTGTCCAGGCTGACACTGACACCCACGGTCCGGGCTGCCCTGGGACATGCTGGGAGGGAGCAGTGGAGTAAGGGAAGGGGCAGGGCTGTGGTCCTGTGGCTCAATTAAAGCAGGAGGGATCCACTGCCTACCTGGGACTTGCTGAGCAGGCACAAGCTGCTCTGTGTGTGCGTGTGAAGGGTATAACACTACGTCTGAACCAACTTGTCCCATTTCTCCATAGGGGTGGTTGAGAAGATTTGTCACTAGGAAAAGTCTCTGTCCACAGCTACTGGCTGGAGAGCCTGCATAGAGCATGAACAGGACCAGCCCTTGTCTGCTGGCAAAATAGGTGTTTCCCTTACTGACGGAGGATTTACCTATTTTGCAGACAGAGAAAAGACCTTAATCTCCTCCTGGAGTTGTTGTCAGAGCATTTCCTGATTACACAGTGGTACCTTAGAATAACTGTTAATCATGTTCAGCTCTCAGGATGGGCTCTGTGCTGTTCTTGTCAGATTAAGGGCTAACAAGATGATTGTTTTCTCCCTGAGCTACTCATTGGACTCTGCTTATTGAGACTGCCATTGCCGCTTCATTTGATAGCCTTAAGCAAGCCTTCGAGTTGCTGTTTGTACCCATCTTTGGTTTGCCTGGGCCAGCAGGCGCACAGGCAGGGACTGGAGCTGCTTCTACAGATGCTGCTGCTGCAGCACGGCCAGTGCCAGCCCTGCAGGCACAGCGGCTGCTCCTGCTGCTCTCACCCTGCCCTAAAGGAGTGATTTTGTTGGGCAGACATCTATTGCAAGAGGTTCAGTTCTTCCTCGTGGGGTGGTCTCGGTTATCCATTTGAAGATGGTGTTTAGATCCATATTAATTCTATGAGTGCCCAGCACTGCCCCTGGGAAGGAAGCACCCCTGTAGCAACCCAGGCTGGGGGGGGCTGCCTGTGGAGCAGCTCTCTGGGGTCCTGGTGGGCAGCTGAGCATGGGACATCCTGGTAGTAAGGATGGCCATCAGCCTCCTGGGCTGCACAAACAAGATCACAAGCAGTAGACTGAAGAAAGAGATCATCCTCCTTTATTCAGCCCTCATTAGACCTTGTCTCACTGTGTCCAATTTTGGGACCCCCAAGGAAAGACCCGAACTGCAGTGTGTTCAGCTGAGGGCCCCCACAATGGTCCAGTGCAAGGAGAGCCTGAGAGACCAGGGCTTCTTCACTGCCTGGTGGAAATGTGGCATTGGGGGGACCTAACAACAGCTTACCGGTACCTATGTGGAGGTTAATAAGAAGATGGAGCCAGGCTCTTTGGGAGGCTGAGATATAACAGACATAAGCTGAAAGAGGGAGAGGTACACACTGGACATAAAGAAAATGTTTTTTTCACCATGAGGCTGCCCAGGGCAGTTGTGCTCTCTGTCGTTGGGGGTTTTCAAGACCCAGCTGGATCAAGACCTGAGCAACCTGGTCTGAGCTCCAAGGTGACCCTGCTTTGAGCAGGGAGCTGCATAAGAGACCTCCTGCCTCCTGATGTCCCTTCCAGCCTTGCCTGACTAAAATAACGTTTCTTCTGGTGGTGGGAAAAGAAGTGGACAAAGGAAGATGAAGAGAGAGACTGTACTTGTATATCCCATTTTTTTGCCTAGGGCACCAGATACGGCTTTGACACGGTATTGCCATCGCCTGTGGCCTGTATTATTCTGCTCATCTGCCAGACCGATGCATTCACAAGGGATTAACCCTGTGATGGGTTCTGTGAAAGCCTATTTCTCAGAGGATTATTGACAATCCAGAGGAAACCAGGCACTAATGGACTAATATAAAACATGACATGATTTTTTTACTTTTATCCTGCATTAGCTTTGCAACCTTCAGGTCAAGCAGCATTTCCAGGAGGGGCTGGCTGTTGTCATGCCTGGGACTGACTGTCTCTGTGGTTTTGCCACAAAGAGGGTGGTGGTTTTTCCGTGCAAGAATTTGCCTCCAAGTCAGACTATGCTTTTGTTCTGTTGTTTTATTACCTGCCAGTGCTGTATTCTATTCATTATATGAACCATTTTTGTTCTCCAGTATGTTCTTTTGCATGCCTGTGGCTCAAAAATATACCTTTTACCCTATCAAATACTTCTTAGCAGTTCCTTTAATGCTTATGGGTCATGGAACATTAGGCACCAAATAAGGGCTGTCTCTAATAGTGCAGAATGAATGGTCCTCCTGCTGCAAGGCCTCACTTATCACTGTCGCAAAAGCAGCAAAACAATATAGCGCGGTGGGCACTGGTTTTTGCTGCTCACAGAAATCAGCAAGGCACTTGGAGAGAGCCTTGCAGCTGTGTCACAGGTGTTACCGACTATGTGAAGAGCTGCAGCTCTTTTTCCAGGGAAATGTGAGTACAAGGCTTGGGCACCCGTACCCTTGTGAAACCTCAGCTGCTTTCACTAAAGGCCAGGATGAAAAAACAAGAGGCTAGGAAAGGAGATGGCTTTATTTTTTATTAAATAAAATCTCTCTGCTCAGAAGCCTTTTGGGTTTGATAAAAGAAGAGCTCATCACTTGTAGATTGCTGTCCTGAAATTCAGAAAGCAAAGTAATAGGTTAGATTTATTTTGAGGGCCTTCAATCTAGTAATGTTTTTCAACAATCCTGGGAACAGGTTATGCCATCACATGGATTTGCACTAGAGGATAGAGAGTTCATTTGCTCATGTTCCGAATGTCTAGGTTGTAAATATCTTTCTCTAACTTTGACAATCTATGTACAGAGCAGAGGAAATTAAAGAAAAAAAGTTATAATTGTAAGCTTGCATCTCAGTGTTCATTGAACCTCGTGGAGAGCGATCGGTTGATCGGATTAACTCATAAACGATCAGCAGTATCTAGCTATGAACTATAAAAGTGTTTCTTTCCGATTGCTTTCATACTATTTTTGAAATCAGAAAGGCTTTGTTAATACACATTATGTTAAATGCAAGTGGCACTGAACACTTAACATTTTTTCTTTAATTTAAATTCATTTTATTTATATGAGAGGTTACATAATTTTGTAGATATCTATGTAGGTGAATTTTTAATCTCTCCTGTCAATTAAAGACAAACCAGTCTGTTCCTCTATTTTGATAAAACCTATGAATCATTATATAAAACAGAAATGAGATACCCTTATCTCAACAAAACTTCTACTTTTATCAAAATTGAACTTCAACAGTGGAAGGGTTTGTTGGAATTGCCACTCGCTTAGTCAGAAAGATTTTTTGCTGTTATTTATTGTGCTTCTATAGACAGGTGTTCACACACACACACTCTTCATATATTCTGTTCAGACTCTATTAGCAAGAGTTTACAGTCTAAAGAGCTGGTATTAGATGGTGCTAACTTTCTGAATTGTCTGTATTTGGAGCTGATCCTTTTGTAGGATCTGATTTTCAGGAGAACGTTTGTTTTAGTTATAAGCTTTGGCTCAGTTCTCCAAAGCACTAGTGTTACCTGCTAAGCTTTCACCAAACATGGGTTGTGAAGTGTAATAAAAAATGAATCTTTTAGTGTTTCTCAGTATTTTGTTAAGTTTAGAGCTCACCACCTTTGGTGTTAGAGGTAAGCTTTGAAAATGTTGAACTCTTTGAACATCACCTTCTCTTGGAGAAATTATGCAATTACACCTTGTATTCTAATACTAGCAAAAAAGTACCAACGGTTGCTAAGTGTTATACACATCAAAATAAGAATTAATTATTTGAAAGACAATGATATTGAATATGAAACTCAGTTATGACTGTACTCTGGCCTATGGATTTTGCATGTGATGAAAAAAAGTATTTGCATTTTAATCGGTAAAATAAATACTTCACTTGAATGAATATAACATTTTTAGAACAAGCAAACTGAAAAAAAAACACATAAGAAGACTTACATATCAAAACATCATCAATAATGTACAAAATGGAGTAGATCAGATTAATTTTTGATGAAACCATTTTTAGTTGGAAAACATTGATGGGACTGAACTTAAACTGCTTGTGGGAAATAACTTTTTTGATTAGTTCATAGAATCACAGAATCACAGAATCGTAGGGTTGGAAAGGAGCTCTGGAGATCATCTAGTCCAACCCCCCTGCCAGAGCAGGGTCACTTAAAGCAGCTTGCACAGGGACGCGCCCAGGTGGGTTTTGAATGTCTCCAGAGAAGGAGACTCCACCACCTCTCTGGGCAGCCTGTTCCAGTGCTCTGCCACCCTCAAAGTAAAGAAGTTCCTCCTCATGTTTAGGTGGAACTTCCTATGCTCAAGTTTGTGCCCATTACCTCTCGTCCTGTTGCCGGGCACCACTGAAAAGGGCCTGCCCTCATCCTCCTGACACCCACCCTTCAAGTATTTATAAGCGTTCATAAGATCCCGCCTCAGTTGTCTTTTTTCCAGACTGAAGAGACCCAAACCCTTCAGCCTTTCTTCATAGGAGAGCTGTTCCAATCCCCTAATCATCTTCGTAGCCCTTTGCTGTACCCTCTCCAGCAGTTCCCTGTCCTTCTTGAACCGGGGAGCCCAGAACTGGACCCAGTACTCCAGATGCGGCCTCACCAAGGCAGCATAGAGGGGGAGGATGACCTCCCTCAACCTGCTTGCCTGGTTTAAAATTGTTTTGAAAAAATTTCGAAACTGTGGAAACATCCCATTTTGCCATTTTCCGAATGGAGACTTTAGTCTTCCTTAATAGAAATAATTATTTTGAAATGTGTATTTGTTATATAGTAATATCATCAATGGCATGAGAATTTAAAAAATGAAATATTTTGACTTGCCAAAGTATGTCTTTTGTTGGCTTTTTCAAGTTGCAAAAGGTTTGAAAGTTTGGCCTTTATTTTCCTGAATATGGGAAAAGAAAGCTGTTGAAATCGTGAATATTTGTGTGTGGTAGGAAATTAGTTTCCCACTAAGATCTGTTGCAGTATGTGAAAAGAGATAGCATGCAGCTACCCTAAGAAATCCACTGGGTGCGTAAATATGAGTGGAGCCTGAGGCATACAGAATCATAGAATCATCTAGGTTGGAAGGGACCCTTAGGATCATCGAGTCCAACCATCAACCTAACACTGCCAAAGCCACCACTAAACCATGTCCCTCAGCACCACATCTACCCGTCTTTTAAATACCTCCAGAGATGGTGATTCCACCATCCCCTGGGCAGCCTGTTCCAATGCTTCACAACCCTTTCGGTGAAGAAATTTTTCCTAATATCCAATCTAAACCTCCCCTGACACAACTTGAGGCCATTTCCTCTAGTTACTTGGGAGAAGAGACCAACCCCCACCTCGCTACAACCTCCTTTCAGGTAGTTGTAGAGAGTGATGAGGTCTCCCCTCAGCCTCCTTTTCTCCAGGCGAAACAACCCCAGTTCCCTCAGCCGCTCCTCGTAAGACTTGTGCTCTAGACCCCTCACCAACCTTGTTGCCCTTCTCTGGACTCACTCCAGAATCTCAATGTCTTTCTTGTAGTGAGGGGCCCAAAACTGAACACGGTATTTGAGGTGCGGCCTCAGCAGTGCCAAGTACAGGGGGACGATCACTTCCCTAGTCCTGCTGGCCGCACTATTTCTGATACACGCCAGGATGCTATTGGCCTTCTTGGCCACCTGGGCACACTGCTGGCTCATATTCAGCCAGCTGTCTACCAACATCCCTAGGTCCTTTTCTGCCTGGCAGCTCTCCAGCCACTCTTCCCCAAGCCTGTAGCGCTGCATGGGGTTGTTGTGACCGAAGTGCAGGACCTGACACTTGGACTTGTTGAACCTTATACCATTGGCCTCAGCCCATCAGTCCAGCCTGTCCTGATCCCTCTGTAGAGCCATCCTACCCTCAACTAGGTTGACACTCCCACCTAACCTGGTGTTGTCAAGAGAGGAGATGGGCTTCCCAAACTGCTTGATGCTTCTTGTTTTAATGTGCCTAGATATCTCTTGAGCAAATGTAAGGAGAATACAATCAAGCAACTGATGATGGGAAACAACCAGTGGAAAAAAAAAAACCAGGAGGGTCAAGGGCTCCAAAGTGGATTGAGTGGGCCCAGTAAGAAGGCATGAAGCAGAACATGTCTGAGAGCGCTCATTGCTTCCAGAAGACATCTGGTGGTGATTTGCTCAGAGGTGAGCCAGTGAAGCCTCCCTGCCATTATTTTCTTCCTCCTGGTGGTGTTAATGGCCAGCATGCCAGAGCCAGAAGAAGGTGAATGAGGAGGTGCAATGAGTTTGTGCAGCCTCAGAGAGAACATAAGAGGAAGAGATGAGGAGACCTGTGCATCCAGAGTATCAGCAAGAGGATCTGGATGAGCTGGAAAGTGGACAGTGACCTGGAGCTCTTGTGGTACGTGTGTGCCAGGATCTTCCTTTTGCCAATGAAAGCACACGAATTGGGAATCTATGAACCACTCCATCCACAAACAGCACGTCTGTGCCCACTGCCTTTGGAGGATTTGCCAGATGTTGTCCTGGCATGCCCTGGGAAGAGCTCTGAGCAGAGGCTGGCCCTCCTATGGAATCGCAAGTACTCTGCCAGTAGAGGGGAAAACAACATAGGAACTTATGATAAATATGTAGTTTGGGAGACAGGAAGGGACAAATAGAAATGTAGAAAGTTAGAACTCTTGCAGTGGTGGAAGATAGAGGATATGCCAGGAGAAAAACATGTTGCAATGCAGAAGAAGTAAGGAACATAAAGAAGGTGGAGACACTGTAGCAGGGAAGAGAGATGAGAAAGCTAGGGTAGAACACTCTAGACCTACTCACTAAGGTACAGAATAATAGAAAATAAGAATCAAAAGAAGTCTATTAATCCAAACCTCTGCTTCAGTGCAAGGTTACTGTCTAACCATGCATATTTAAATCATTTATGCTACCATATTTCTGGTATGATTTAATGAGAAGCATTGAGCGTCATTTTAACAAGTACTGTATTGCCTCAGGGGTCTTTCTCCTTGCAGAGACACAGAATACCTTCAGACATGGGTTTTTGCTTGTCTTGCAGCAGCCTCCAAAATTATCTCTCCAAGTGAAAGTGAAATTAAAACAAACAGATATCAAATTCCTTCAGTAAAAATCTTGAGAAAGAATACTTGTTCAATATAATACCTAGAGAATTTAAGCTGTGTAAGTGATCTAAGTGAATAACTGAGAGAGCAAAGAGGATTATAATACCACAACAGAAGTGTAAGTGCATATACTGTTTAGAATGAATTCTGCTTAGGCAGAATATTACTGTTTGTTGCAAAAGAAGAACTTTTCTTTCTTTCTGCTTTTTATTTTGAGTATTTCAGTTTTTCAGTTTTGATCTTCATCAAATGAATTAATATAGCCTTTATAAAGAAATAGGAAACAGTATCAAGTTGCATTGTTATATGTGCCAGAGAGATGAATCAATGGTTATTACAATTTCCAGATTAATTTGCATTCTTCCACTGACTTGGTCTTTGGAGGAACAGCAGATTAGCCCTTGATTACTAGGGGGTGAACGATTCACAGTGAATAATTTATTTGGCAAATAACTTATGACTTAGAATAATTCATTTCCCTAAATGAATTCATTGTATGTTGTACAGGGCTTTTAGGCGAACAATTTTCCTTCTATAGATTATTCATAATTGGTTATACAATTTCCATAATTACATAAATTTGTATACTGGAAGCAAGATAGCAGACCAAGTTATCTCAGTCACTTCACCCTGCTACTGGATGCCCTGCTATGGCAGAGGTTAAGCAAAACTGGAAATCTGCAACAATCAATAGGAATTCTGCAATTTGGGGCCAAACGACACCATTTCCATTGACGACTCGCTATTCCAAGTATGTATTTTTGCTAGAAAACATTACTTTCAACTTGTATCTGGTCAGCATGGACAAATGTTTATTGCAACTACGGAGCTGTCTGTGTGATATATTTGTTGTTTACCTGCAAAAGGCTTAAGCATGATGTTTACTACCAGTATTGAACAGCTTTTCCAGTAGTTTTGGCAGCTGCTTGTAGTGGCTGAAGCAGCAACAGAGTGATGGAGAGCAAGGAGAGCGTGTGGAAGAGGAGCACACAGAACAACTGTATCTGAAAGATTCTGTCTTAGATCAGTTTTATTCAAGGCAAAATACAGGCCTGGAGACAAGCATGGACTGGTGGGTGACAATAACGGTGCAGATCTGGAGTGATTATCAGTGGCTTCCAAACTTGAGAGTAACAAAGACTACTTCTTTGATATTTATGGAAGCTATATACCACTCTCAGTGCTCTTAAACTACTTAGTAGTACGTGGTAACACTGTTCAGAATTGCTACAATTCGTATTAGCCTGTAGGTAGCAGTTAAAGTATAGGTAGATAGACTGTTTGAGCTCCTGGGAAAGATACACATATACTGATAGAGAACCCAGTACTCGGGCACTAGCTCAGGCATTTGTACATTTGAGAATGTGGGATTGCAAAATTACAGTAGCTGCTGATAAAATCCATATTTCTCTTTGCTTCTGCCCCAGACAGATATCTTGAGTTTTTTAACAGAAAGAAGTAATTTTCCATCGAGCTGCGAGGTCCAGCTGATCACAGTAGAAGACTGTGATTGTAGCCTGATTGTTGTTGGGTTTTTGAGTTTTTTTGTTTGTTTTGGTTTTTTTGTTTGTTTTTCTTTTGTTTTGTTTTGTTTACTTTGGAAGGAACTCAATTCTTTGCTTGGTGGACATTAAAGTGATGCGACCATTGCTGTTATCTTGGGAGACTCAGCTGACCTTTCACTATCCTAATAGAGACACGCTCTTGTTACACGATTGGATTGAGGAAAAGGATTGTTTAACTGTTACCTGCATCCTGACCAACTGTGCATTTAGAAGACTGTAAGGGAAATGGTGCTATCTCCTGACAAAGACAGGGTTGGCTGAACAATAGTCACTGGAATTATGGCTGGCTGATACGTGCTGCAAAATATCTGGCAATGTAGAGAAAGCCTTACTGCAATTTAAGAAATAATATTTGGAAACGTCCCAAGATTTACAAGTGGACAGTGAGATATTGACGCAAAACTACAATCTCTAGGGACATCGCATCCGAGATATTCTGTATTCCTGTTTTAAGAGAATAAAATGATTTTTATAGTTCAGATTATTGAAAATTTCAGGGATTAGTTCATGAGCGCTTCATGGACTATATCATAAGTTGTTCAGTTGTCACTGAAATATTTAAGTAAGAGCACGATGATAGAATGGGAGTTGGCATAGCTGACACTTAATGGCTGTATTCATACTATTCTCTTTACCCTTTGCAGGATTTGAAAAAGAACCAAAGATGATCCTCAGATGTTGCACAGTTTGGGATAGGAGCTCATCTTCCAACTTGAAACTTTGTTTATTTTTAGAATGTTTTGTATAATTTCTCCTGCTTTACTCATGAATGTTTAATGAAAAAAATCAAGGGACATTCAAGGGACATTTCATGTACCTTTAAATGATTTTTAAATGAAAATTCTTCAGTATGGGCTTGTATTTTCCTTCTTGGGGATTTTTTTGTGTCACTTTTTGCAGATCTTGTGGAAGTTTTATTAGGTTATTATTCTTTAAAATCAAATTTAAACCAAAAGTAAAAATAAAAATGCTTTTATTGCCTTAGGAACCTACGCAAATTTACTGAATTAGAATAGGAAGAAAAAACTGTGACAACAGAGCTATGACTTAAACAACAAATGTCTATTAAAAAAGGTTGAAACTAGCAGTCAGGGACTCAGAGACAGAACAGGACTTGCAGGGCTGAAGACTTTCAGCTCACAGCAGGGAGTTGCCTCATGCTCTGTGCGTGGCTGCCCCAGAGAAACTGAAGGTCCAAAATGCATTTAGGTTGGATGGCTGCTGATGCTGACGACTGTTGTTTGGAGGGGTCTGCACAGGTTATTGACTATATTTTGGAAAGTTCCCTGCATTCAGCAGTCCAGGACCTGAAGGCAATGCTGGCACAAAGCAGAAGAGTGAACTTAAATGATACAGTTTCCTTCAGTTCATGACAGCACTGTTCAAATTTTCATCGTTGCGTTACCTCCTTTTGCTTCCTCATCCCTGAGACCCTGTCCCCCCATCCTCACCTCTCCCTGCTTCAGCATAGTCTAGCCTTGTTTCTTGGAGAATTTGAGGAGTTCACCCCTTTTCACTCCTTTTCTGTTTTTTCCCTTTATTCTTCCAAAACTGGACAGGTACTGGGAGTTCAGGTCCCATGTCTTTGGAGTTCTGGTTTTCTTCACTGCAGTTCCTCTGAAAAGCATGAGAAACAGAAATGAAGCAAGTTTGTTCTCTGTTCTGTTCCATGTCACTAAAAATACCCCATTCACTTTTTTCCTATTTTTTTTTTTAGTATACACCCTCAGTTTCCACTATCTATGGCCTTTTGAACCTTGTTCATGTGAGTTACTGATGTGACTTACTCTTGGCTTTTTTTCTGAGCTAAAGTTTAGTGGAACATGTCCCTGCCCATGGCAGGGGAATTGGACCTAGATGATGTTTAAGGTCCCTTCCAACCCAAACCATTCTATGATTCTGTGATTCCATCCTGAGGTGCATGGTTTGTTTTTATATTGAGAAAACTGAGCGGTTAAGGTCATCAATAGTTCGAGGGGAACAGGTGAATAATTACACTTGAACCTCTTCCAGTGTTTTCTATTTTGGACAACGTGTAGCTAATCCCTGTGCTCTGAAAGCAAAGGCGGCACCTCTCTAGGAAAGCAAAGGGAAGCTCGGACACTGATGTCGTTAACTAGAACAGTTCTTCCACCTTCTCTTTGTAGCTGGAAAGACCATCTGTTCTGGACTGAGTGACAAGGTTAGTTTGCCCTGTAGTGATTCAAGCACTATAGAATAATTTCTATCGCTAAATGTCCTGAATTTACTGTGAAGGAACTGTCTTGCAGCAACTGCTGAAGTTAGATATTTGCCTCGTTACAAAGAGTGCAGGAGAGCAAGCTGACGGAGCTCAGTTTGCTTATTGATTAGGACTATAAAGCCTGTGACCAAGCAGAGACATAAAGCTGTGTTACCAATTCATCTTTCCTTTGTGATGCGTCAGTGACTGAAATAGAGAAATCTCTGCATCCAGTTTTACAAATCATATTTCTATCTTGTTTATAAAACGTAGCACTACAGTTTCCAGCCTTCTTCAGCTGCTTATCTGAAAAGCAGAAGCACAAAGAAGAATTACATTCACAGTTCATCCATGTTTGGTATCTCTTTGGCAATCTTGAAAGAGTAAATATGAAAGCACAACATGTACAAATCATCTGGCTAGTACAAAATGGAAAAACTAAACAAGTTTTAAAAACTTTGGAAGAATAATGGTCATAGAAAGTTCAGCTAAATCTCTTGATATAAATCCTTTAGTGTTTTGGGGTTCATGTTGATAATGTGCTGACATAGTCTTATAAATGTTTGAATTATACTGAATTAAAATGTTAAAATAAATAAAATAAAAGGAAAGTGATGTAATACAATTGAAATGAATTGCTAGGGTACAAAAGGACCCATCAATAATTTTTGTCATATTTGGCCAGCTCAGCTATTGGCCAGTGTGATTCAGCCATTTACTTCCAATTAGTTCTATTACTTGGCCATCATAATAAAGAAACAGAAAATGTCTAGCTGATGTAAGTTTTCTATCTAGGAATAGGAAAAGATTAACTGAAAATTATTATTCTTATTAGTACATAATGAAAATGGGCAGGATTATTTGATCCCGTATTTCGAGTTGTTCAATTATCCTATTGCTACAATGCACAAAACTGTACCAGAAGATAATTCTGAGGCAGCAAAGTAAGCAAGAAGAAAACAGAAATGAAATTTATCATAAAAATATTTAGTCAACTTACGTAATAATATGGAAAATGTCATTTTGTCAAAAAATCAGAAATGAAATTCTAATTCACAAATAAATTTTCTTTCACCAGAATCGCAGAAAATATTTGCAAATGATTTCTCAGTTGCATTCTGAAGAGAGGTTTCTCATAAGATTGTTCATCAAAGCCAGTGAGAAATTCAGCTGCAATGAGATAAGAGGGAAGGTCTTCTCTTAGACTAACAAATCGTTAAATGGCAGGGAAAAAAAAAAAAAAGAAGTTATAATTTTTTTCAGTAGGGAAGGATGATTGGTGGAGTCCAGAAGAATCTGTGCTGAGTCTGTCTGTTCAAGGTGTTCATAAATGATCTGGCAAAAGAGGTGAATAGTGAGGTGACAAAGTGTGCTGATACTAATCTATTCGGTGAAGTGAAAATGGAAATTAACTGAGGAGAGTTACAAAAGATTTCACAATCCAGAGGGACTGTGTGATAAAGTGCCAGATGAAATTCAGTGTTGATAGATGTATAGTGGTGCACATTGGGAGAAAAAGCTAACTTTACATACATAATGATGGGCTCTGAATGAGTTATTTTCACTGAAGGAAGAAGTCTTGGAATTATAATAGATTGTTCTATGAAAAAGTCACCTCAGTGCTTGGAAATAGCCAATGATTCAACAGTGCACAAAGGCGGCACATAAAATGAAAAGACTTGCTAGGAAAGGAATAGAGAACAAAGCAGGCAACATCATTATGGCATTGTACAAATCTCTGGTCTGTCTTCATCCTTAATAATTTGTACACTTCTAGGGTTCTAGTCCTGAAACCCATATAGAAGAATCAGAAAAGATAAAGAGAAAGATGATGTGACTCACAAAAGGTGTGTGATGACTTCTTTAAATATATGAAGAGTGACTTTCTATGCCAGTGTACTTCACCCTGAAAAAAAGACATTTGTCTAGCCCAGTGCTGAAGATTTCTATAGGTAGGGAGAGTTTATCACAGAATTACCATTATGTGCTTTATTTTATACTGTTCCTTAGGTATCATTATTCACCACTGCCAGAGACCATATATTGGGTTACATGAAAGTTTGATCTGACATATATGCCTCTTCTCCTTTTGTTATGTCTTGTTACTATGAAGAGAAACAAGATTAAACATTTTCTTGTGATTCCGTGTTCACTTCTCAACTAAGAGTGGACCAGTATTTTGGACTGAAAGAAAGTTATATGTCTTTCTGTCTGTCTATCTGTCTATATATCTGCACAATAGTTATCTTGACCTTGACAGTATAATCTGTGTAATCAGTATCATCTATTGTATCTTGAAGGGGAGACTTTTCTCCTCCAAGTATGACACAATAATAGCACATACTAGGGACTGAACGGCAATGAAGTGCATGTGTAATTTTAAATTTTACTCAACCTCTGGAAGACAGTTTGAAACGTGGTGTTCATAACATAAACCTACACCTCCATTTTATTTGCCTACCACTTCACTATTGTCTATGATAAGTTGCAGTCTGACCAGCTACTGTTGTAATTGAGATTTGCATTTGAAATTTATATTCAATTAGGAGATTCAACGTAAATTAATATTGCACAAGTGAATTAGGAAGAGGATAAAGGAGATACTCACACAGCCTTAATTCTTTGCAAGCACGCAGTGGTGTATACAAAGCCTATTTTAGGGTCAGTAAAGTGTTTAGTTGCATGAAATGAGTAACACTGTATTTAATTTGTATAATTTCTTAGACAAAAGCAAAACCAGCTGTCACTGAATATTTATGACCTAAGAAAATTAAGAATTTGGCTGGTGAGAGGTATTTCTGAAAACTTGTTTGCAGTCCACTCGTTCTGATTAATGCTGTATATAGATATACTCCTTTGGAAAGAAACTCTTTTGTAATAAGTTCTTCTAGTTTTAGAATAAGAAGATCCACACATGGAATTAATCTGATATAGTTAATATCTTGTAAATAAATGCTGTTTCCCAATTAATGTTTGTTCCTAGCTTTTGGAATAACTATTTAATCATCTTGCACTTATCTTGAGTAGTCAGAAATACGGTGATATTCCACATACCTTCCTGTGCACGTCTTCCACGTTCAGTTCCATCTCTACATTGCAAGTCTTAGCCCCAAATGGAGAAATGAAAATGGCTATTTTTAAATGAGCATATTGCTATAAAAGGCAGCTGTGAAGAAAAATTGAGAGGATAATCAGAGACATGTATTGCTGCAGCAGAAAGTAAACAGAAATGACACACCAAGTCATGATGTGAATGGGTGGGAACATGAAGTCGTATAAGGTATCTTTGTTAAAATAAATCACAGATTTGCTAGAGGCTGTTGTGGCATGCCTAAATATGTAAAGGTTTGTTATACTGTGTTACTGAACACCTAGCCTAAATGCTGATGGTGAATTCCATAGCCTAAAGAAATACTGGATTAAAAGGGTCCTTCCTGTTGCCTGTTGTCAAGTTTCTACTTGACAATTTCACATGGATGCCTGTAGTTCTTGTACTGAAAGAGACAGTAAATGAGCATTCCCTAGAAGAATATTCAGGGACTGGGGAATTTGTGAAAGCAGAAAACGCAGTAATGTTTAGAGATTACAGTTGCCTCCACATACATTGCACAAAATGACCTAAAATTTCCACTGTAGCTTTTAACATTGAAAAGATGGACTGTGAGAAAGACGAAGTGTAAAGAAACTAATTGAACGGAGCAACAACAAGGACAAAAAGGCTTGCAGGTAACCTTGATACATTTAAATAAACTATAAACTTAAGCATTAATAGGAGACTACTTTTGAAATACTGAAAACATGTTAAATTGCAACCAGAGAGAAACTGTTAGAACTCATAGACGTGCATGTCATGTCCAAATGAGAGAGGCGGAAATAAACGTAAACTTGGCAGTTTAAATGTAAAATTGCAATGAAACAAGCCAAAACATTTGAGGGACAACTTGCTAACGGAAACCTACAAATAACCCCTGCACCCCCATTGGAATTGGGAAGTCTGCCAGAGAATCTCCGAGATAGCTAGGCAGATAGACAATCAAAGTCATTGAGCGTAATAAGGCCATTGTGCAGAAAATCTGAATTAATTGTACGCATTTATCTTCACTGCAGAGAAGGTCAGGAAAATACCTACTCCAGCGTAATTGTTTATGGATGATAAATCTGAGGAACTATCTCAAATTAAAGTATCAATAAAAGATGTTTTGGAGCAAGTCAATAAAATGAATAGTAACAAATCAGCATGATCTAATGGCTTTCATCCAAATATTTGAAGGAACTTAAATATAAAGTTGCCGAGGTAGTAATAGTAATGTGCAACCTACCATTTGGAATGAGTAGAAGGTGGAAAATGTGATTCCAGTGTTTAAAATGGGGTCTCAGGATGATCCTGTGAATTACATACCAAGAAATCTGACGTGTATTAAGCAAATTGATAGATGTTGTGATAAAGGCTAGAATCAGTGGACACAGTGATAAATATATGCAATAAGCACCAAAATGGCTTAGAAACTAGATGGATGTCATGAGTCAAAAATCTAGAGTTCTTTGAATGTATCAGTAAACATGGGATAAAGATGATCCAGATGATACAATGTAGTTAAAGCTGTGAAGGAGATTATGACAAATTCCTTCAACAGAGACCCATATTGACACCTTATTAAAAGATTGCTAGTTAGAAATGAGTGTTTTTTTCTTATAACAGTGTAGTTACAAATAAAGTCCTGCTTAGAAGTCTGTGCTGAGCCTGTGCTGTCGAGCATATTCATAAATTTGAATGTCACAAACTCATAAAATATGCAGAAAATGATGAGTATTGTAGCAATAAAGTTTGCAGACAAAACAAAGTAATGCCTAGTATTTAAAACTGTGATGAGATTCTGGTGGTACAATACTCAGTTACTGAGTAATAAAACGGCAAATGAAATTCAGTGTCAATAAATACCAAGTGATGCATGCAGAGGAAATGGTCTTAACTACACATACAGAATAATGACCTCAAAATTACCATTACTATCATCATTTAGCAATATTAGAATCACAGCAGATATTTCATACGGAATGTCACTTCCATGCTGAACACTGAAAAGGAGAAGTAGGTGTTGAAAATTCAGAGGTAAGGTTTTGAGAACAAACACTGGAACTTCATTAAATTACTTCAATTACACGTTGCACAAGCTCATTTGAATACTACATGCAAGATTCATTTAATCACAGAAAGGTGTAGCAGAACTAGAAAGAGTACAGGGAATTTAACCAAATATGGACCAGAGGCATGGATCAGCTACGCTATTAGAAAAGACAATCTAAAATTGGGACTCTTTGCTTTGGAAAACAGACAGCTGTGAATAAATGTGAAAATATGTACAAAATCATAAACAACCGCTCTTTTTTGTTATGCTACAACTAAGGAGCACCAACTTAATTTATCAGTTTGAGACAAAGAAATGGAAGTGCTTTTTTGTACAACTGATAAGTTAATTCTAAAATTCACCACTATAGGACATTTTGAAAGGCAAACACAGAGGTAGTTTCTGAAAGTGATGAAACTAAATTATGGAAAATAGGCCATTTATAGTTATTCTTTTTGGTGGTCTTGATATGACATCAGACCCAGTGAGTCCCTACACTGCTGGCTGCCGTATGAGGGAAACATTCTGTGGGAACTCTGTCCTCTGTTGGTGATTATTCAATACAGGGAAGTGGCCAGACTCAGAAGTTCTAAAGTTTACTTGTCTCAAAGTTCACAAATGAACATGGAGGACCTCATTATCAACAGCTTTCTGCACTCTTCCCCATGCAGTCATCAGCACTTACACAAAGAACATCTAATATGGTGCCACTCTTCTTTGAAGTGTACTCTTTTTTTTGGCTGGAATAGTGTAAATTTTCTTCACAGTAGCTTGTAATTTGTTGTGCTTTGGTTTTGTGATGAAAACAGTGTTGGTAACACCGGGATATTTTAGTTATTGCTGAAGAGCGCTTACACAGTGTTCAGAAGCTTTTGGGCTTCTCGTGCTGCCCTGCCAGCAAGGAGACTGGGGGTGCACAAGAAGCTGGGAGGGAACACAGCTGGAACAGCTGTGTCTCAGCTGACCAAAGGGATATCCCATACCATATGACATTGTGCTCAGCAGTAAAAGCTGAGGGAGAGAAGGAGGAAGTGGGGGGACGTTCGGAGTTATGGCATTTGTCTTCCAAAGTAACTGTTACATGTGATGAGCCGTACTTTCCTGGAGATGGCTGAACACCTGCCTGCCCATGGGAAAGACTGAATGCATTCCTTGTTTTGGTTTGCTTGTGCAATCAGCTCTTGCTTTACCTATTCAACTGTCTTTATCTCAACCCATGAGCTTTCTCCTTTTACCCTTCTGATTCTCTTCCCATCCCATGGGGGGGGAGTGAGTGAGCAGCTGTGTGGGACTGAGCTGCTGGCTGGGGTTAAGCCACCACAGGCAGTTTTACAGTACGACACACATGTAATGATGTTTCCAAACAGCAGTCTTGAGCCCAGTATCTTGTTTTCTGTGATGATTCAGGTATTTAGATGCATTGTTCATTGCATAGGAATCCCTTCAATAATGAATCCTTTTAGCATTGTGCAAATTATTTTTTAATGGCTCATTGTACTGAAGAGCAAACAAATTAATTTTAACCAAAAATATCTGACAGCATAGTATAGGTTCAGATTCAGCATGCATTTTACAATTTTACTCCAGCTAACAGGGTGTATATAAGGCAATGCTTTCTCGTGTATTGCAGAGATACCATGTACGTATTGTTTACTTATAGGGTAATATTAATACTTAATTATGTGTGAAGCAGTGACAAAGCTGGGTAATTATGCTGAAAGGACAATGTAATTATCCAGTCTCAGCCTTCTCCTCCCTTTGAGGAAAGGAAGGGAATAGAAAAACTGGAAAGTTTATAGTCTGACAGCTGTATTTTATCTGCAAGGAATTTCCTCTGTGCTTGGACTCTTTTTAAAGTTACCGAGGGACTTGGCCTTCAGTCTCATTTGTGCAATGTAGAGATACTTAATCTCCTGCTAAATGAACTAGCTGGAGTAACAGAAGCAGCCCAGCTGCAGTGGCGTGGAGCTATATTTAGGCTGTCTGCTCCATTACATACAATGTACAGGTCTATCCCAAGCACTGGGATTGCTAGTTACAGAGAGACAAGTGAGACCACAGGCAAGGTAATTATCTTTTTTTGAGTGCTGCTTCAGCAGAACAAGGTTTTCACTATGTTGCTTATAAATTACAGGAATCATCAATGAGATACATATTTGGGAATACATGATACTTAAAAGGAAAAGATTATATTTAGAACCAACTGTATTTAAATAAAAGTATTTCATTCTTTTATCCTTCTGCATATCCAAAGCCTTGGCATTCTGAAGCTCTCCCAGAAGGATATCTAAATTACACACTCCAAGCAAAGAAGGGATAAGAGGCTGGAGGGAGGGCAGCATGCAGGAGGAACGCTTCAGGTCACCACCACTATGTGGGGCTTTGTCCATTAGAAGTCAAAGATGCCTGCTCTATTCATGTGCAGATAGTTATATTAATTTCAATAGAAGTTTTATAAGGTAGCTTATGTGAAAGAGATTTCCATGAATCTTACGTCCAACTAGTTTTTCCAAGTAATAATTTCAGAATGAAAATTTCCAATTCATACACACTGGTGAAAGAAAATGCTTAACTTCATACCTGAAACCTACGTGAAATAAAAAATGCATATGTTACAAATTGTGATAAAATATTTAGGAACCAGGACTGATTGCCATGTGCATTCTATTTTGTATTGCGTCTGTCTCTGAGTAAGAAGGAAGGTGAATGAATTGAATGCCGTTCTTGAATAAAACACAAACATTTATAGTAGCAAATGAACCCCTACTAGATAGTGAAACCTGCTGTATTTTTAAATCATAATGTTATCTGGCCTAAAAAACTGTAAAGGATATTGCAGTGCATTTTTCTTCTTGGATTAGGTTCAGGTCTATATTCCTGGAAGGAGTGTCTTGATCTGTAGAACTTGCTGGTGGTGGCAACTCACTACTCATGGATTTTGTAAAGTTCAAATCAGTGATGTTTACTAATTTAGTGAGTAAGATCAACCTTATTCTTATGCGGTAAAATACATATTTCTTTAATATGCTGAATATCTTTGCAAAATAAAAAAAAAAATTCAACAAATAAGAAAAGCAATATATCACTGACTAAGTCCTCTCGATAGAAGTATCTGCTTTGTGTCCCAAGTGATATTTTCAGCTCCTGTAGACAGATTTCCTTCAGCTGTATGCATTTGTATTGTGATCATTATTGTGGGAAATAAAAAGAAAGTGTTACCTGCCAGACTGCCTCCATTGATAGCCATGAGAAATGGAGAAGAGTCCCGGCTGGTCTGTGTGTTCTCTCTATGTCCTTCTGAGGGCAGGAGAGGAGGCTGACTAGATCTAACTGCGTTTCTGGAGAGAATGGACTGTGTTCCCTAAGCTTTTTGGATGTAGTGTTTTTAACCTTCCAGGAGAGAGTGATCAAGACTAACTGAAATATTCAGATCTGTTGGTCAGACATAGGACTGGTCCACATCCATTATAGCTCCATCGCAGTGTTATGGTGGTACCGAAAGAAAAATACTGAAAATGAGAATGCAATTTGCCCCATGAAACCAAAGTATTGTGTATGAATTCTCAAAACTGCGAACTGAGGTTTGAACTGAGATCTGATGTAACAGGCTAATTTTTGTGTTGTGTGACGCCATGGACAGCTTCGATTTCCGTGTAACTAGAGGAGACCTGAGTCTAGGCTGAAGGTATCTTTTGTTTATCATTCAGGCTGCTGAGGTAACGATTCCACATTTTGAACTGGAGATGGTGTATTTTGGCCCACTGTCAACAGCATGTATTTCTTTGAACATAATTATTTCAGATGGAATCAGTGTCTTTGATTCTTTTTCCCTCTAATTTTAATGTTGACATTTCACCTATATTTCACTGAGGTCGATATTTTTCTCTTTGGTACTAGTTCTTACTTTTAAACGTTTCATTCCTAAAGCAGAAGCAGTGAATTCAATTACATATTAAAATCAAGGATATTTGCTTTTTTGATTTAACTGTCAAAATTATTTTTTTTTATGAAGCCTTTCATTTTTTTAAATATTTTTTTATAGGTTACAATTTTTTGAGCCAGCCACAAGTCCAAAGAACCCTTCTGGGCACTTAGGAAGGAACCAGTACAGTCCTTTCACTGATTTACTCTTCCTGTTCTGTAGTAATGGCCAAATTTTAGGCATTGGCTTAACTTTGTGCCTAATGAATACCTTCAGTGAAGCTGCTCGGAACCAGTTGTTAAAATCCATCCCACAGGCTGGAAATTCTGTGGCAGTTCCCCCAAATGTAGAAGAAACCAACCTCGGGTATTGCTGCACTGAAAGGCTGACAGAGCCGGCATGTCACAAACGCTGCCATCCTCTACTGCCCAGCTGGGGCAGGTACCACTTCGCAAATGTTTAAGAATACTGTTTAGATGACAACAGAGTTTGACTTTGTAAATAATGGGCTTGTAGCGTTCTGTGGTTAACAGGCAGATGAAAGCCCGTATCACTTCACTTGAAATCCACACCTGACAGTTTTGAAGACTGCAAGTCTTTTTCAGGCAAATTATTTTGATATCCTGTTCCCTCTGGATGTTTGTATGTAAAGACATGCCGTAGCTAAGATGGCATTGTTCTCTGGACATATAGGTTGTGCCCGTAATCTGGCGTTTGTCACGTCTCCTGACAGGCTTATGCATGGCTATTTACATCTACAGGACCTAATGCATTCTGAACATTTAATTGGCTGTGCGGATGTTCTGTCTTTAGCATTATTTTTGTACACAGCTTTCTGTTTGACAGAATATTGCTATTGTAACTGCTAGGGAAATTAACCGGTAATAACTGATGCTATTACCAGGCAGTTAATTTGCAAAAGGCCAAGAATTAAGAGTTTGGCTATTTATGTGGCACAGCAATTTTTCTGCAAAAGGAAATCCGCATTGATGAATAATTTAAATCCCAGTCTCCCTGCAAGTCTATAATCACGTGCCCTACAGAGATTGTAGTACCTTCTACTGTGAGCATTGTGCAACAGATTAGTAGCTCCGTGGTGGCAATGCTGCTATAACAGTGTGAATTGCACTTTTAATTTGTCTTCCCATCTGACAGAGCATCTCATTATACTTTACAAAGTCTATTTTAAATTATACTTTTAAAATTCTCAGTTGAAGGATATTTACATAAAAAAGGTGAAGATTAAATGAATTGTTTTAAGTCATATCGGCAAATCATTTTAATGGGAACTTCCTTTTTTCTTGCGTTTGGAAAAGAATGTGCATTTTATTCCCACCATGTTTAGTTCCAGTCAGTCAAACCCAGCAATGACTGGATACAATTTTTTTACAATACAGTCTAGATGTAAAATGTGTGATAAGCCCTACTTTGTGTCATAAAATTATGCAGGCTCTCTAATAACTAACTTGTTAGCTATCTTGAGGCTGAAAAGCATTTTATACAAAATCTTATATAAAACGAAAACTTTTTTTTTCCCCACAAGTAGCACTGAGCAGAAAATTATTACTTTCTGTTAATCAGATTAAGTTGTGAAGGAGTATACACACAAGGTCCTTAGGCACACTTTTTTAATAACAATATTACATTTCTTTTACTCTTTCTTTTTGCTCTTTCTTAACTACATTATTGAAATTTAGGAAGCATAATAGCCGATCTATTTAATGGCACATCATTATCTTCCCATAGAATAATGCATACTATTCATTCTCTCATATTATTCATTAATCCATTATATTTATTCTCTCCTAGTCTTTGTGTAACTATGTAAAGAGTCAGACTTTCACTGTACGAATGAGTAACATTTTGCAATATTCAAAGACCCCAATTAATACCAGTGACCTGCTAATTTGGTGGTTGAGTTGTGGGTAGGATTACATGTTACTCGGATGCTGTTTGTTATAGCTCTTGCTTATTTGTCTGGGCATCAGCTGTTAGAGTTAGTACTGTGCTAAACACCGTGCAAAAGCCGTGGATTGACAGTCTCAAAAATATTGCAAACTCACTGAAAATAAGAGTGATTTGTTAACAACCAGTGGACATTTATGTAAGGCTTCAGTGTGAACAGCATTATATTTATGTGAAACAATTGTATTTAATACTTCCTCTTATAAAATATATGGGCCAGGTCCTTCGAGGTAAGGGGAGGTTTAGGAGGCTGCTGCCAGGGCACTTTGCTTCTAGCGATTCTTTTCCAGCAGAGCACAGCTCGGGGACCATAGCTGCTGATGTAGCCTTGGCTGAGGGCTGCCATGCCTTGGTGGGGTGGCAGGAGCTTGCTTTGCTGGGGGAAAGAGCTCTGAGATCAGGGCAGGGCAGGCAGGCTGCTCCAAATCATGTCCCTAAGCTGTGTTATTGGCAAAAGGTAGTTCTACTGACTTTTTTTTTTTTCTTTTCATTTGCACACAAGACATAGCCTGTCTATGAAGACAGGCTGAGAGAGCTGGGGTTCAGCCTGGGGAAGAGAAGTCTCTGGGGAGACCTTATAGCAGCTTTCCAGTATCTGAAGGGGGCTGACAAGAAAGCTGGGGAGGGACGTTTTACGAGGGCACGTAGTGATACGACAAGGGGTAATGGCTTCAAACTGGAAGAGGGTAGATTTAGATTAGGCATCAGGAAGAAATTTTTCACTATGAGGGTGGTGAGACACAGGAACAGGTTGCCCAGAGAAGCTGTGGATGCCCCATCCCTGGAAGTGTTCAAGGCCAGGCTGGATGGGGCTTTGAGCAACCTGGTCTAGTGGGAGGTGTCCCTGCCCAGGGCAGGGGGGTTGGAACTAGGTGATCTTTAAGGTCCCTTCCAACCTAAACCATATGATTCTATGATTCTGTGGAGTTATACTAGAATAGTACTTTACAGTTGTTAATTGTAATTGTTGGCAAGGCACAGTGTCTGGGTTCAGATCCAGATTTGAGCTTCAGAAAGTGCGGGGAGATATTTGGACCTACATTTCTAATTTATGTCATCTAATGTGCTTTTTCCTATTTCTCGTTTGCCAAGCTACAAAAAAAAAGTTTATGTAAATTCTTTATTTTTTACACTGTTGTTTTAGGTCAGTCTTCATTTTGCAGCACCCATAGATTTAGCTTGGCAGTTAAAGTAGAATTCATTTAAAAGTGAGCTTTTATTGTATACCTTTCTGACTTGTATTGCTGTAAATTATCCATATTTAAAACTAGTAAGAGAAGATATGTATAATCAAAGGGTAAATAATAAAGTCCAAAATGGACACCACTGTTTATTAAGACCTCGTGTCTCCCAGGAACTGAAGCTGTAGTCCCACTTCCACAGATACTGGAACACGTGCTGAGTTTTAGATACAAAAAGTCGTCCCAGTGCAGAGGTCTAGGCTAGAGCGCTCAACACTTTGCATATTTAGCCCCTAAGTGCATATGCATGCTTATAGGCCAATCTTCTATGCGTATACTGAACAGCAATTAGACTTCATAAAGCTATGCAAGCATTTTGGAAGAGAAGTCTCACTACAGTTTTAAAAACAACTTCCACCATCTGCTTGGGAAAAGCAGTGGGTCGGTTTCTTGTGAACTTGGCAATTAAATATGCTAAAATATAGTTGTAGCAGAATAAAATGTTTGCCATACCTATTAAGAAAAAAACCTAAAATCCAACTAAATAACACCAAAACCTCAGACAAAGAGCAGCCATCTGGCTACCAGGTAAAAACAAAACTCTTGATACTCATAAACCACCCCTCATTCAAATAGATTTTTAGTGAGGAATTTTAAAGCAACGGGAATTAAGTTCTGATTAGAAAAGCAAATTTCTTATTTGAAGTCCTTAAAAGGCTGTAAAATATGTAAGACTATATATTGTGTGCTGTTTTATTTAGACTGTGTTTTTCTGGCTCTAAAGAGAGGACAGCAAAAACTGCAGAAATTTCAGCAGCTCTCTGACCTTACACAGATTGAGATCTACACAGAGACACAGTAGACTTAGTGCTCCAGCTCTTGGAATAATAAAATCACAGTTTTCACTGAGTGAACTGTCATTTCTGCCCCTTAAAGGAAAGCTAGCAAACATAGAATACCTTTTAAGGATATGTCAGGACTTCAGATATTCTGGAAAATAGTGTTGGGGAACAGACTCACCTCTAAATCTCAGTGGGTTATTCAATTTCCGGAGTCGGTGTCTAGGAGTGTTCCATCAGGAATAATTTCAGTGGAGAACTCTGTGTATGGCAGAGGAAGAATAAAAACATTATGCCGTCAAACAAATACATCTCAGTAGCTGGCATAGGTGTGCAGTTCATTGCTACTGCTCTTAGCAGGAGGAGGTAGTTGTCATAATCGTGTGAAAGGAGGAGATTGCAGCTGTTTAATATACTCTTGCTGGGTAAGTAAAGGACTCCATGAGTGGGCTTCTAGCACTAGACTTCTACAAGGCAGATATGTCTGTCTACAGTATCTCTAATTCCCTTTATAATGAGAGGAGAGAAACTTGCAATTGTAGGGATGATTCAGCAGCCTTTGGATATCTGTGTTAAGCTGCTGAGAACCAGCTCCTGAATCTGTCTTTTCCCCTCCATCAACTGTAAGAGAAATGGAGACATTTAGATACCTAATCTTTAAAATGCTTTAACTAGAACAGGTTAATCCCAGTTCATGTGGCTAAAACTGTTGGCTGGCTGCTAAGAGCAGACCAGGGCGTGGAGTGGCTGAGGCTGCAGCTACCTTGCCAGCAGTCTGCTTGCAGACTGTTTCCAAATGCTCCTGCCAAACTTTTCTTTCCTGGATGATGTTTAAATTGCTGTGATTAATAGGGCAAAGGTTACTTGTACATACCTCAACTTGGTGACATGTCCTTAAGTGTCCTGAACCAGTTTGCTTGAAGGTGGTGTTGCCAATTCTAAGCTGCTGATCCTTTTTGGTGGTGTGACCCTCATAGTCTTATGTCCCTTGGGGAAGGAGATGCAGGAATATGTTGTTAAACTCAGGTTTTCTTCTGGATGTTCAGCCCTTGAAATATACTTCTGCAGTCTCTGGAGTGCTGGATGGGTCCATGGTTACAGTTCTGCCTTCCAACAAATTCTGATGTGACACTGAGATCAAATCCCTGACCTTGACTTTGCTGGGAGAGGGTGGCAATCTTTGCAGTCAAAATGTTGTTACACATCATGGCCAAGTGTGTCAGCTACTGAAATGAAAAAGTCCCCTGATAATATCTCTTGTGTTTTAGAGTTTGTCTGCATTATCTCATTGGATTCAGATTTTTTTTTTGTTGCCCACAATCAGCAACAGGTCTCATTTCTTACTTAGAGATGATTTCTTCAGTGTTTTAGGGATTACTCTGTGGTTAGCTCTTCAGTTTAGCTGAGCCAAATGTCTTATAAATACATCTAATTGCGTATTTACAAACATGGCATCTGTCTACTTTAGTGGAGACACCCTGAAAATTTAACTATTTCAAAAGTGACTGCTTCCATGTTGTTTGATATACCATGCAAAGGAAGTCACAGCCATGAAGCTCAACTAAATCTTTAATAATCCATAACAAAAGAGCTGCTTCCAGGGGAATAAACTTGCGAGGAATGTCTGGGTGCTTTTTTCGAACCTTCAGTGTGTGTCTGCCCATGTAGATTCCATGCAGCCTTCTGGACAGTAATTTTTCTCTCATCTCATGAAGTGTTGAAAATTCCTGCAATTTTCATAAAAAGGTGACAGGCTTGTAGTCACTGGGTATGTTCTCAGTTTTTGTTAATACTACTCTGCCACTCAATGGTACAATCAAAAGCAGTGATTCAGTTTCCCCAAGTCAAACCACTATCTACAAAATATCTAGATGGACTTTCTGAGAAATGATAAACATATGCATCAACTGTTACGGCACATTCAAAGATTCATCATAAATATCCTCTCCTTGCTCAATGGATGTACAGAATAAAATTTAAAAGTCAAATCAGGTCACGGTATTTGCAGAAGAGTTGAAATGTTCAGATTTATTTAAAGCATGTTGACAGCACTTACGTATTATCGTGGAGAAATAAGGGACCAGAGGATTAAATGTTCTTTTCTTCAAATTGGGAAAATTAAATTTTGCCTGCCAGATGAAGGCTATGTATGCAGTTAAAACTTTAACATGAGGGATACCAGAATACTGCATGGCATGGTCACCAGAGGTTTATATTACAAGATGTCAGCTGATCTGAACAGAATATCTGGTTAATGAGAACTCTTTAAGTCCATGAAGGAAAGTCTCATTTACTCCATGCCCTGTAGACCCTGGTAGTTATTACGGTGGAAGGAGGATCCATGTTCTACTCTTTCCTGCTTATGATATTCATAAATTCTGAGCCATTCTGAATTGTACTGAAGTAGTGGGTACATTTAAGAGAGCAGGTAGGTATGCATGGCTCAGATTTCTTTTTAGTAAGTCTAAACACTTGGCTCACCTTTGATCACTTATGGAAAGCCTTTATTTAAAAAAAAATCTTTCCTTTCTTGCTACTCGAAAAAATGCTAAAGGGATAAGAAATACGGTGAGTTTTAAAGTTGTTTCTCTCACTTTTTTAATATGATGGCCATTATAAACTTAAATACTTTTTGTAATCACACTGAATATTTTTCAAGAATCAGAGTTTGAAGAGACATTGAGTAGATTTTAAATCAGCATTGCATAGCATACCAGCTACATCATAGGCTCATAAATAGAGAGATGAATTATTTCCTTGATTCTTGGATTATAAAGGCATTTTGCTGTGGTGTCTTTTTTGATGAAATATAGCTAGGTGATTCTTTTTCTGATGAACTGTGAGGTAGGCAGTTGCTTTCTACTGATTCTTCTATTGACAGAAAAATAGTACTTCTGGGAATGTCAATTTGAATAATTTCTAATCTTTCTGATACTTTGATTTTTTGGCATGCATTATTGAACATGTAGTTAAGGGACATTTTTCACACTTTCTTTTTTACTGTGTAGCTGAAACAACTTTTCTTAGTACTTGAAGTGTGCTGTGCCCTGACTTTTAAATGGTATCTCCAAAATTTACTTTAGCTGTAGCCAACTAATTCATAATTCTACAACTACTTTAGAACTCTGCAATAGGGGAAACTGCCTATGGATTTTACAGGAACTAGAGTCACATGTATAGGATGTCATCCACTGTTTGGGGTAGGTTGGTCAAAAATTAGCAGCTAGATCCTAATCTTTGGGCCTCCTTCCAAGAGATTGCATTCATGTAATGGCTTGTTTCAGCATGATCTAGTGGTCGCATAGCGTGGGTATGTTCCACGTCTTCCTTCACACGTACTCGGATACAATGGCCATAGCTATGGTTAACTGTAGACAGTAGATTGCTCACCAGAAGTGCTGAGAAAAGGAAGTAAGATGGCTAAAAGTGGGACAGATAAAGAATCCTGCAAGTCATTCATCATAAAGCTCCCTGGTTGGACCACGCGGATTAGGGTTTTTCTCCAATTATGCAGGAGAAATTTTTCTCTCCTACTTGAAGGAATTTGAGTTCGGTTTTCCATGATTATGTCATTATCCTAATGACTGAAGCATATAGTTTTCACTTCTACCTTCCACAAGGCAGGTTTGAGATGAGTCTTTTACCTGAGGTCAGTGTCGTAACCTCTGGAGCAGAGGGTCTTCTCCGATAAGTCTCCCGTAGTATGTTCCCATGGAGCTAGTACACTACATATATATTAAATGGACTTTGAATCAAGGAATGACTCTTTAGTGCAATGGCTGCCTCACCAAATCATTTAGCTTTCTGTGGAATACAGGTCTTTTCTGTCTGTTCTGATGAATATTTAATCATCTTCTCAAATTGGAACATCTTCAACCAGAGATCTTACAAAACTACTATAATTCAAGAACAGATTATGACTAAAAGCTGAACGTGAAGTAAACCCATGTTTTATTTCTAAAACTCACTTATTCCAATATGTAGAAACCTTATTCTGCAGTATGTCAGGACATTCACATATGACTCCAAGTTAACTGAAACTAAGCTCCTATGACAATATTTTATGATCAGTTTGTCTGTGTAGATTTCGAATAACATGGTTTTCATAAATAGTCTTAAAGATTAATTTCACCTGCATTGAAAAATACTACTTTTGGGGTTATAAGCACTTAATGTTTTGTATTTAGATCATTTTCAGAATCAAGGATTTAGATGCCCTAGGATTAAAATAAGACGTGGAAATACTGAAACAGTTTCAGGTTGTTGGCCGTCTATCTCCTTGCCTCACCAGTTGTATTGCCCCATTAAGACTGTTCCCTGTGCTTCCATTTTACCCTCTGATTTGCACTTTTTTTTCCTATCTGCATTACACTGTTTCCGTGGGACTGAACTATCATTATGCCTTGTGGGAATATTCTGTCTCCAATTGCCAGAATCTAAAGGATAATGTGCTTGTGGAGCCAGTGACCACTACACATCCAGGGCTATGTAGATGTAGATACATGCAGGGGAAAGGGCAGAAAAGGTGAGGTTCTGTGGAAGCTCAAGATCTCCAGATATAATTTGATTTTCATCAAACTTTCATTTGATAAAACATAAATGAAAGTGTTTTTCTGTTTTGCTGTTGCTGAAATACCTTTTTTGGGGGGGTTTTGATGCATTTTGTGTTTGCATTGAGCAAAATATTTGATCAAAAGAAAACTTATTTCTTTTACACACAGTATAAAATAGCAAAACAAAGACCTAGTCTTAGTCCTCGAAAGTGAGAAGAAACAGCTACTTCTGTACAAAATTCCTTTAAGACATAGGTTACCTGTATTTAGATCTCTCTTCTTATCTTGAGAAATTTGCTCGTGCAGTGAAGGTGTGAATGGCTTGCCCCAAAGATTATCCCTTGATGCTTTTTCTGTTTTGTATCAAGCATGATTATTCAGAGAGTGACTGCAGTCTGGTGGGTGGGACATTCACCTAGGAGGTGAAATACATATTTTTGATGTTGCAATGAATAATGAAGGTTTCTAGGGGCAACATAAGAATCTGTGAGTACCATACATTACTGCATACTCATTGGGATATTTTTCTGGAAGATGAAGGTTCATATTCCTTCAGCTACCTTCAAGGACCTGAACGTGGATTTTCCGTATTCTGGATGAATGACTTCTGCAGTATTATTAAATTAAAAGTTCTGCTGCCCTGTCCTTCATTTTGTTTATTTAGTTTTATTTATTTTTTTCTTCATCAGAGCTATCTAGGTGACCTCAGTGCAAACTTCTGCATAAGTTTTAATCAGTGGAACTGCATTTTCTCAGCAAGTAAGCTACAGAACTTTCCTCCTGTTATAAAGAAATAAATTCTCATCCCTCTTTTAATGAATTTCACAAGCTGAAACTAAGAGTTAGGATGGTTTTTAAGTTAATTTGGAATAAAATTCTCTTCTGGATTTGAACTTTGCTAAAACACTGTGCTTCTCCCTTCCCAAGTCTTAATGTGGGGTCATCTTTATTTTGATCTCATACTTTTCAAATCATTAATGCATGTCTATGTATTGGCATCATACAAGCTAGAAGGCAACAATGATAAAACATAGTATTTGCATAGCATTTTTATTTTTAAATAGTATTTCACAACTATCATGTTTAGAGGAATGGGTCAAAATAGAAAAAAATAAATATACTGAGACTCAGAGAAGAACTTTTTTTTTGGTGTGGAGGCTCCTTCCCATACTGCCCACAGATGAGTATTTCTGAATTACAGCAGTCATGAGAAATGTCCCATTTATCTTTTGCCTTACGTAAACGGTTTTCATTATAGCTGAACAAACAACTGGTGTTTGATAAGCTTAATCTGGCTGACAGTACACTGCAAATATATAGTATTTTGTATTTATTGGAGCGGTACATTTTGGGTGAGTTGCTTTCCCACTACATTTCTTCATTTGTTCTTGTATACACTTTGCACATCTTGCACTTAACAGATGATGAATAGTTGGAGATGACTGGTAAACTTTCAGGTCATGGTGTACAACTTAGGTTCATCAGCTCTGTTTTATCTTAGGTGAAGTACAATGAAAACACAGGACTGGGAAATGGTACTGGTCTCATTTAGTGTGCACATAAGTGTCCTTTAGACACTTAATTTCTTTTGACCAGATTTTGGTCCTCCTTGTTCTACCGAAGAAGCTTGAATTGCCACCAGCAAATGCAACATATTAGACTGGATACAGAGGAGCAACCCAGCTACCACTGAAAACACCTAAAACCAATAACTTTGAAAATTCATGGCTCTTCTTTTTTTTTTCAAGAGATATGTTAATGAGAATATATCTTCATTCATGCCATTCACAGGAGACAGAGTCTTGGCAGCATTTGGGTTTGACAGTGAAAACAAAATATGCATTGCTGTTGTACCAGCAAAAAAAGGAAGGGGAACCTACTGTCATCTACTAAAAAGCAAAAGAAAATGAAAGAAGCAGTCTTATTTAATGAACTTTTATTTTCTTTTATCGTGATTATTCCATTTATCTTAATGGCTTTTTGTTAAATATATGTATTTCTGCAGTAAGTAATTTACATAGTTTGGGCAGCATTGTTTAATTCACCTGTGGCCTAACCTGTCTTGACCTTGAAATCTCAATTTCATTTTTCTCTGTGAAATTTCAAAACTTACATAGGGAAATGAGGAGAAAATTCCCCTTTCCAGAATTTGTGACTTGTTCTATGCGAATTCTTTATATTCCCAGTTGGACATTTATATTAATTAGACATGAACAACAATGATGTAAGTGAATTTATCAAAGTTAATGTAGCTATTCAGAATAAATTTCCATACAGCATCCGTAGATAATTTGAAAAAAGAAGCATAAAATAAATACGTAATCTCCACTGGTTATTTCCAAACCAAAAATCTGGCAATACTTGCCAAATCTGATTGTCCAGAAATTTAGGTTCATCTTTCTCAAGTTCTCAGGGCTTTAATAAATGAATATCGATCCTTTTGTTTTACTGCCTTCAGAAACCACATTTTCTCTGCAACTGCAAAGGATAATTAAAATTGCAGTTCTTATCTAATTATTGAACTCTGTAAGCTTTCAGAGAAACATCAAATGTCAAGAAAACACTGGGGGAGCTCTGCTTGCTTCACTGTGCAATAGGGTACTGCAATGGAGGCCCATTGGTAGCAATCACAACTGCAGATTATGCAAGAAGGAATAAAAAAAGAGCAAACATCCTTTACTGGATCAGTGTCATATGAACAGTTTTCACCTTTTACTGGCAAAGATTGTGGAAAATGCAAGGCAGATAGCTGTTAAGATAGAATTCTAACTGATGCAGAAGGAAATACAAAGGTTGGCTTAGACTGCGCATTGTTTCTCTTCAAGTTATGAAAGCTGTGGTGGTTTTCCAAAATCATAACAACATGGAATGAACTGCTGCTCTCAGTATCATACATATAGTTTCCTGCAAGTCTGGCAAGTACATAATCTTTTCCTTTGATGATGATGTCAGTTCAATATCTGTGACTGAAATGGTATGGAAATATTATTATACCATTTTTTTCTTAGTAAGTAATATATGTACAGTATTATACCTGTGCTCTAGTAAATTATAACGCTCCCTTATTAAAATTAAATCATGATTTCACAGAAACAACATTCTAAACCTTTCTGTCTCACCACTTATCTTTAGAAGTTTGGGTAATTTTCTGCAGTCTTTTATTTATGGCTCTTCCTATGTTGTACTAGCTAATTCTCATTCTTATCTAAAGACTCTTTTCAAGCCTTGCATATTTAGAGAATAATGCTCTCTTTTAGTATGGGAGGCACACGGAAAGCCTTTATTAGACAGCAGTAAAAGAACTGAAGTGGACTCTAGGGCTCTTGTATGTTACCAAATTTAGATTGTTACTGACAGCAGAATAGGCATTACTTGGCTTACTTCCTAGACAGTTCCAATTAATTATTATAAAATGAATAATAATAATAATAAAAAAAAAGCTCTCTATCATAAATACTACAAACACTGGCTGTAACCCCTTCTTTTGAAACAAAATGCATGGAATGCTGAACATCCTTGTGTCTAATACTGGTGCTGTTAATGCAATTGTTACAAAAGGATAATGATATAACCCTCTTTAATAAAATGAAATACAAATTAAAGTAAATGTTTTTTTTTGTTCCACTGAGCATGCATGAAAATGCAAATGCAGAGTTTGTTAGAAACAGTTAATCCTGTTGTAAATATGGTAACATTTGAAGATTTTCTCAGCCAAATCTGTATTAGGGAACAAAAAGCATCTTGAGTCAGACTTAATTTACTCTAATAAACTTCTAATTTAAGGATACTTTACATTGCTAGGCTGGAATAAAAGAATTTTAATTGATTATGAATATGACCTCTATTTTTTTGGATAAAATCCACCAAAATGTACTTGGGCTCGGTTTTTGACTCAAGTCCTGTCTGCCAGGGCAACAGGAACCCAGTACCTTCCCCCTGGGCCAGGGGATGTAGGGGGCCTCATTCCTCATGGGGGGGGCAGGGCAGGTCCTTGCGGGTCAGGGCCTGTCCCACCTCCAGTCAGTAATTTCCTAGGCTTTCTCTTTAGGCCTGTCGTTTTCTGTTGTTCAACTAAAAGGGTCAACCTACGCAACCGGTTATTGGTAGCTTGGCTACCAGACTCAGGGAAAAGCTGTCAATAATCCAATGCCTGAGAACGGCTGGTATGGAGCCAGTGAAGTATCCACTTTGACAGTTTTACAATAAGTTGTACTTTCCTTCGACAGTAGAGTTGCCGGTAAATTAGGCAGTACTCATTGTGAAAAAAGACAGCAAAGCTCTTGTCTTTAATTTTCTACATTGAAAGACAAGGGATTTGCTGTTTCACAAAAAGGAACAATTCACTGAGTAATTTGAAGTCATTTATTCTGTACTTTGTGCTCTAAATTAGGGGGGTGTACTGCAGGTAGCTGTTCCCTGATTTTGGCACACAAGCTGTCCTTCCCTTTGCTGTGGTGTCACGGTAGGAATAATGGCCCTAAAATGCAGATCAGAACTTGTTTGAGGGCCTCCTGAGTGACAGGTCCCTTTCAACATGCCGTTGAGGTTTGCTGAGGGTCTGAAAATGCTTTTCAGATTAATCACAACCAATAGGGCATCTTACCTAAGTCTAAAATAATGATGATAATTACCTCCTTCCTCACGAGATTATAGGGCTGCATCTATATTAGCAAATAGTTTATCCCTACAGAAGTGATTTTGTAGACCCAAACTGTTGTTGCTGAGGGCACAATGTCCACGTTATGTTCGTTTAATGGAGAAGGAGATGGTTTTCGACTGTCTCTCGTCCCCTGAACTGAACACCCTTAAACTGTTGGAGTGCGTTAGATCCACCCTCAGGCTCATCTTCTGCTATATTTTCATCTAAAAGGGATTAATTTCATGTCCTCCAGAATCAGTCCATCATGTGATCCAGATCATAGTAAATGGAGGCAACTTGAAAATTTGTTTGTAAAGTGAAGTGCAGCTCCAAACTGAAATGCTAACATAATTGCACCTCATAAGAGTCTCTGATCCAGGGTGCTAGATGAACAGAACACTATTTATTCATTTGTTATGTCATTCACCCTCCTGTTGTGCTCTACCTGTGAATCCCAAGCTCCATATCATGCAGCAGGAAGCTGGGTATAAACTTGTAGGACCTGCAGGTTATGACTGGCTATTTAATGAGCTCCTGGCCATCTTAAAATGCCATTGTAAGGCTGGCACGGTACATGCCAAAGTAAGTGCATTGTTTCTGGAGGTACATTCACTTGGATGAAACTCAGGATTGTATGGTCAATATGGCTCTTATATAGCTGCTCTTACCCTTCAGAAGAGGGTGTTTGGAAAGAAGGCTGGGAAATTGATTTAGCTTTTCAAGGAAGACTGGATGCCATTTAGATATTTCAGCCATCATCAAGCAAATCCTGACCTGACTTGAATCCATTCCTAGCAAGCCGTCACAGGAATACTCTTGATTGTTTTCCCAGTATGACCTAGTCATTAATGATTTCTTGCTGTTTCAGAACACCGATGAGGAAATAGAGACTGAGAGGAGACTTCAAAACTGTGTGGCATATAGCATGTTTCTCAAGACAGCATTAGTTATTATAGTATATGTGACAGATTAGATCACATGCCAGGGCCTAAAAGCCACCAATATTTGATAAAACCCTGTGCATGGGCAGCAAAACTGCTGTTAATGAGTTAAGTTGAAAATACAGATTTTCCTTGTGCGCCTATGTGGGCATAGCTCTGCTGAGTACAAGGCTCTGGATTAGCTGCTGGACTTTGTGTTCTACTTCCCAGCTGGTAGCTGAAGGTTGGTTGTGCGGCCTGGCTTCCCTTCTTTAGCATCTCTCAGAATGAAAGAAGTCCCTTCCTATGCATTAGCTCAGGAATAGAGATTCAGATTATGTACCAAATTCATATTTGGAAGAGCCTGGTCTAATGTTGGGAGTGATGCCTATGGGGGCTGAGACGAATGAGCATGTGTTAGGACTTAACACTAAAAGAGCGGAGGAATGTGTTTCATTACTAGGTTTCAACTAGGTTTACTCCCAGTTGACAACTCTCCTATCTTCCTAGTGTGTTATGTCAGCTCTTAGAGCTATTTTGGTCATTGCACAAGCAAGCTTCATATTTTTCTGTGATTTGAGCAACCTGTCATTTTTTATTTACACTTGAACCCTTGCTTTCAAGTGTGGCCTAAAATGTGTAGGAGTCGGATAATAAAACATAGATTGGGCTCAGACCTACCTATTATTTGTCAGAAGCGCTACTTTGCCTATTGACAGATACAATTGTCATGAAAACAGCAGGGGGGGGGATTAGTCTGAGTCTTACTTCCCTGTTCATCTGCAGAAGTCTATTCTTTGGAAAAACAAAATTTATCCTTCAGTAGGGAAGTCATGCAGTAGAATCTGAATGGTTCCTGTGAACATACTAAATTTCAGGTCTGGCAAGGTCATGTAACACAACCGTATTCTTACATACAGCTAAGAATCCCAGTATTAGTCCTCCAGTATTGCTTGAAAGGCATTATGTTTAAGATGGTAGTCACTTTAAATGGATTTAATAATAACAGAATTTTTTAAATTCATGTATTCACACTCTTAAAATACTTCTAATGGTATTGTTTAATCTGTTTTTATTTTAAAATGCTTGATTAATTTTTGAAAGTACGTAGTTTTTGTTTTCTACATTTGGACTCTTGAGGAACACAAAACTCCACTTTATCTTGACAATTGTGATGCTTGCCAATTGCATGTTTCTATGATGGCAATGTTCATAGGAATAGGTAAAAAGCAATCTTTCAATTTAAAGCAAAAGTGATAGAAAAGAGAGTGAGTTCTAAAGAAATTGAGGGTGTGTTAATCATGGAACGGTTACCCATGTTCAATAGTATGACTTTGAGTCAATTAAGTTACTCAAAAAGCAATTTTGATACTGAATGGTCCACCAATACAGTACTGTGACTGTTTGGGTCATCTTAAATATTATAGAATCATCGAATTTATGAGACAGAGATGGCAATTATGCCTTGAAGATGTTGAAAAATAAGGAGGAATATTAATCTTAATCAGATATTCATCAGCATGGCCAATTTTTGTGTGGAACCCAACGTGGGTTCAGGTCATTAGTGAGGACCATCAGTTTTTTTTCACATAGGATACCACAGAGATGCTGTGACTTTTGTCTTTTTGAGGAGAGTGAAATGACTCAGAAAGAAACTGCTACACTAACACACTTGGAACGAACTTGCTTATTGTTTTCTTTTGTGAAAAAACTAGCACCTGACTTCCTGTACTGACGTACAAAAAGGGATCATGATATTGATGTAGAGAGAAGACTGGAAGAGACTTCCTGAATCACAAAGCTGAGCATCTTGATCCTGCCTGCTGGCAAGATACCATCTAATCCATTTTTTATGGATATGTTTCTTGCCCTCACTGTATTTATTTCCTTTCCTCAATCTCTGTTTCCCTTTATCCTTTGCTTTGCTCCTTTGCTTTGCTCCACAAGCCAAGCTCTTTCAAGCACCTGCTGTGGTAGGGTCTTCATTCCTATGACCATCAAGGAAGACTGTCCCCATATGTTTTGTGGGTTCAGTTTTTCTTTCGTGAAGATGTTTGGCCAGAATTGTGTGGATTATTCTGAGTGATACTTTAAGAAAGTGCATACTCATCCTTCTGTGTCTTTATTAGAAATATATCGTTTAGTAATTTATAGGATTTGCCTTTTTCACAACCATCTCATGTCATATTGATACTGATGTACTCTGAGTGATCAACTGAAATACAGTAGTTGTTTTTTACATGTGTTGTTTCAAATGATGAATTCCCAATTTGCAGCAGAAATGCTATTAATCCCTGCTACTCCCTTACACTACTACTCGCTTTTATCGCACCTGGATCCACCTTTCAATTCTTGTAGTAATCCACAGATTCTCTGGCTTAATGTGTAAGTTCCGGAGTGACACTGCAGTAAATGCTTTATCTAAATCCAGACAAATTATATCATCTACTTCATTTCTTTGTCTGGAAAATCAGTTATCTTATCAAAAAAGCTGTCAAGTTAGTCTGGCACAATCTACCCTTGGTAACACTGCTACATTTTATCCCGTGTTCTATTTACTTCTCTGCCTTTAATTTATCTTTTTCTTCAAAGCCTGTTCTAAGCTCTTGCAAACTCAAGAGGTCAGACTAATAGGCTTATGCTTGCCCAGATCATTTTCGTTCTTGCTTTTAAATATGAGCACTTCAGTTGCCATTCTCCACTAATATTTGATGCTTTCTCTGCCTTGACAGGTTTGGAGGCTTATCTCTGCCACTGCAATGGCCTTTATGAAATCACAGTATACCTAGTGATTCAGGTCTCAGTGAGACGTTTTGTTCAAAGCCCATTGAACCGTTATCCTTTTTTTTCCGGTTAAACTTTTGATTGGTTAGTGAGATGTGAATACAGAAAATTTAAATAACCATCTGCAAGAGGATCACATGTAAGTTATAAGCAAATAATACCGCCGTGATGATTAAGTGAATAGATAGTTCCCCCCTACAACTTAAAGCTCCCTTAAGCACTGAAATGGGGAGAGAAAGAGTTTAAAGTGGTATAATAATATCAGAGAAAATGATGTGAATTGGAGCCCAAGTACCTTCTAATACTGAACACTTAACTGTGAGAGCTTATTTCACAAGGGTGTAGGACATCATTGGGCAGATTAAAGATATTAGAATATCTTGGATGTTTAAATATTCTGTAATGATTTATGTTAGCACTTAAAACCTCAATGAATGGGATATGCAGGTCTAATGCTAGATTATTACTGTCAGTTTTATATTTTCATAAATATATAGAGGTACAGAATCTAATCCCACAAAAATTCATGACATTTTCTTTCTGTGTACTTAGTAATGCGTCAGCATCAATGTTCATCAGGTGAACACTCTTTTGCTGGTTCTGATGAAATGACCAAGAAAGAAATTTAATATATACACAGTTAAATACCTCTGTATTGTTTGAGTTGAGGCTGGCTCGGAGGACAGTGGGTATCTTGTTTACTCTTTCTTTGCTTTCTTTATTGCTTTCAGTTAGGTGTGGCATCTGAAAATTAATGAAGGTGAAAATTACAATCAATTGTGTCCACAAAGAACTGGCGCTAATCTGGAAGCAGGGGAGATTAGCATTGATGGCAGTTTAGAGGGAAGACCATTCATCAGTATCATCTGAGTTTTCAGGTCGATACCATCGCAACCATACATACCCTTTTGGAAGAATAAAGTTTTCTCCATAATCTCTCAGGGTTTCTAGCTGTGAGGTGGCATGCAGCTAGGTGCCTAAAGCATTTGATACCTCTGGCAATTCAAGCATCTGTGCTTATCAGATTTTGGAAACAATAATATATATGTAAATTTCACATCCAAGTGCTATGAGATACTGCAGGCAAATGTAATTACCTGTATGTGCCTCTGTCTCCAGCTTCCCGCTACTGGGAAACTAATTGCAGTATGTAAAGAAAAATGTTTTTTGGTTTCTTGCCTATTTTCGTATCTTCCATAACTTCTTATTTTTCAGATATTTGAGATATTTTCTTTTCTTGAAACTGTCTCTTCTTATAAAAGCTCACTTACTATTCGTTTTTCAAGAACTCATGTGTACATACATCTCTGTTGGGGAAAGTAAGTGCTTCAGTTTAAGTATGTGCTTAAGTCACAGTGGTTTAAATAAAAGACAAGTATGGGCATGGACGTCAATCATATGCATAAGTACTTTTGGGAAGAAGAATTCATTTGCCTCAGTGTCTTAAGTCTTTGCACACTAGCCTTTCAGAAGCCCTCCCTACGGCATTAAGCCTAAAATTGTTCCGTCTGCTTCCACTGGTACACTTCAGCTGAAAGTAACAGTGACAACCTTGCTGTATTGCTCTGCCAATGATGCTTTAACTATTTCCGAATATTTCTCAATAGCGGCGCTACGCTCTCTAGGGCTACTATTAAAATATCCACACTGGTAAACGACAGCTTTTTGAAAAAAAAAAAAAAAAAAACAAAAACCAACAAACCCCACCCCTTTTTCTTGGCATATAGCGGTTTCCCGTGCGACTCCTCCGTCAGCCCTGCGTGCTTTGCGAGGCTGAATGCCTGTTCTCTTTCTTTCCTTGACCACCCAGATCAAAGAAAGTGGCTTACGAGAACAGGTCTGTGTTTTCCCCCCAGCTTCATTCCAGAATCAGAATGCACTTTGTGTCTGTTACAGGCTGTGATGTATGAAGCAGAAAGAAGATTGATTTTCACAAGCCACCTTGTACCTGCAGTAATGAGAGAGGCAAATTGCTTGTTCACTGAGCAAACATGACAGGAATGTCATAGAGGGAATTTATATATATGCAAACGCACAGGGGTCACATCGGTGTTACTTTTACAAAGTGACCTTATCCGCCAGAGGGCCATTTTTAAATCTGCATTAGCTTACACAGGAAAGGCTAAATAAAACTGCAACTACCTGCATTGCGTGGGATGTAGAAGCTAACACAACTAATAAATAATGTAAGATTCAAGAAAGTGTGGAACGTAATTTAAATGGCTGCATTATTTTTGTACAAGAGACTTGGGGTCAGAAGTGATTTCTACTACTCATTTAGGGTTTCTCTGAAGTAGCAAATAAAATATTTGTCGTCAAAAGAAAAGGAAGAGAATGTGGGAATAATTTTCTATCAGGTTTTTGTCTCTTAAACATTTCATCAGGACTGAGTAGAGAAATAGGCTTTCTCTTCTGTTTATGAACACTTGCATTCACAGGGTGTGTGTCTTTGTAGAAGACAAGTGGATCTTACTGACACTGAAAGTTTCTACATATGTAAAGTAGGAACAAATAAATTTTGAACAGCTTCACAGAAGCTGATGTTTGTAAAAGAAAAGGAGCAACAAAGAAAAACGCTGTCACTCCTAGGAAACAGATGAGAATTTTATTTGTGTATGAGCTCTTAAGGGAAGAATGAAAGCTATTATTTCCTTATGGTTTTTTTTCTCCTCAACAATAAAGATTACATGAGGTTACACTTCACTTAAAATAGGAAAGCAAGGCAATCTAGCACTGACCGTACAATGTAAGGCAATTCCCATGTGATTCTTCTCTATTTCTGAGCTGTTGGAAAGGTGGCTGATCTCAAGCCCAGAAGCAAAGGAAGAAAGTAGAAACTCAAAAACTTATGGATGCCACATCGCTGCAGTGAAATTGAAAATACACATCTGCACATGGCAGCTTCAGTACAGCTGAATAGTTGGGCCACATCTGCTGTTGGGAGGGGGCTGAGAGTGAGATGCAGCAGTGATGAGGAGAGCTTGTGCAACCTACTAGTGTATTCACAGTTTGCTTCTGATGAGCCATGGAGGCCAGGGAGAAGGATTTCTGCTGACACAGCAGTCTGTGAGGCTTTTCTGCAGCATCAGATGTTTTTTTCACCCTGGGAAAACATCCTGCAATTTTTAACCTATTTTTGTCATCAATCACCAAAACAGTCTATCCTTGAGTCCATGATACTGGCCTGGTGATGGTCTCATGGAGCGGGAGCGTGCTTTAGGGGAAAGGAATCTTATGGAGCAAAAGTAACAAATACTATGAATTTATTCATTGTGTTACGGTTAGTGAAGAGCTCGTCATGGCAGAGTCATCTCACACTCAACCACTGCCTGTTTGAATTATGTGGGTGACATCCTTTTGTTTTATTTTGCGTGTGTCCCTGGAACCACAAAAGGAGCTATCTTTCTTTTTCCTTGCCTCTAAGCACATTGAAAAATGAACTGAAACATTGCAGCCTTTCATTTTCTCTTTTGTGTGACAGTTCTGAGAATTCTTCGGTTTTATTTCCAATAAGTTTGGGTTAGAAACTGAGCAAAATTTTTGTTACACATACAGTTTGTATTTTTGTGTAAAATTGTTTTTCAAATGTAGACATCTTCTATAGCATGGCTGTTCTCAGTTTTGATCACCTTTGTTTTATGTGGCATTATTGAAGGCTGTAAGGATCACAGCAAGGGAGAGGTTCTGCAGAAAGAAAGGTAAATAGAAGAGGAAAATGTCTCGCAGAGAAAACCATTCAGTTTAATGGCTGTAGTTTGTCTGTGGAGCTCTGCGTCACCTCTAGTAAAAGCAGACCTCATTTCAGAGCTCATTTGTTCTATTTAACACAGCCTGTTATGTTAGTGCAATAACAGTACAGTAATGGACGGAATTTTATTTCCTGGATGCACTTACTTGACGTGGATTGGGGTTGCAAGAGGCTAATAATTATATTTCAGAGCTGAGGTCAAGTCCTGTCTAGTTCCAGTGTCTTCTCAGTGCTCTATCATTTGCTTTGCAAACCCACAAAAAATACCCAGCATCACACTTTCTGAGCCCAGGTGATAACGCATGCACTCAGACACTGAGCATATCTCCTGGTCTTTCCTTGTTATCTAGCTGTTTGCCTGCTTTGCTGATGAGATGCATCTATCCCAGCCCCCTGAGTTCATTGGACGAGAAACCCTTCATTTTTTTATTTCCAGGGCTCTGTTGTTACAGGGTGGCTTCTGTGGTGTGGACCAGCACCGCTGGCAGCAGAGTGCTTCCTGCCTTGCTTGTTCTTATGCAGCCACTCGTCTGTCCTTGGGCTGACTGTTGTTAGTGGCCAACGTGCAAAACTGCAGGTCTAGTGTTATACTGCATAATTAGTTTGCAGCTTAACATCACCTTCCAACTTTTTATTTGAGCTGCTGTGTGTTATGAATGCTTTAATTGCTGAGATTTTTTTTCTGTACTTTGGTGATGGCCTCTGAACTCCTTAGTCCCAAACTAGAACTGATACTTCCACTGACTTCCCTGTGAATTGTGCCTATTATGCAACTGCTAAAAGACTGCTACAAGTTATGATTTTTGTCCTTCTAAAGGTGAATACCACAAATAAGTAATGCACGAGAGTGTAACAGGCTTGCAGTACAGAGAAGGTGTATTGTTTTTCTCATGATTGGAAAATCTGGCAATGGCAATGAGCCCATATTTTCTGTGTCTAAGCTGAAACCCTTCCTTTACTTTGCAGAACAGTCTCTTCTCTATTCAGTGCTGGCTTATACCTCTTTGGTCTGCTGGGCTGTGGGCAGAGGTTTGTATCTTCACTCTGCCACCTACCCTGAGGGGCTGCTGTTCACAGGCAGATAGGTTGGTTTTCTCTCTTTCCCCCTGCTGCTACTGTTTTTCCTTAAGTATTTGCATTTTCTGCTGTGCATTTGCTGCCAGCCTCGCAGCACAGCGAGTGAACCTGCCATCAGCAGAGTACAGGAGGCAACTGTATTAGATTGTACTTTGCTTAATGGTGCAAGTCCCAATGGGTTTTGAGCAGTGTTGGGTAGGTGAGGAAGAAAGATTTGATTTTAATGAGATGACTTGGCACCAGCATCATAACAGGGGCTGTAAGAGAATCCACGAGTGAAAGAGTTAATTCATATTCTGTTCACAGAGATAGCTGTGAAAGAGCATGTGCTGAATGTGCATTCCAGTTTCATTTTTTTTTGTTTTTATTTACAGTGACAAATAATGTATTTCCCTTTAGCTTTGAGTGCTTCATAAACCTGGAGCTGATGATGAATATGCAGTTTACACTCCAAAGGCACCGGAATCAGTGCAAGAAAGCAGAGCTTGGTGTGGTTCACAGCACACTGTGACCTCCGCTGTGGTTATTAATCAGTCAGGCTTTCAGGGGCACATCCACCATCCTAGATATAGCACTTGCTTACGCCTCTCTCTCTTTCCCTGATAAATGTTTTATCTGAACCTCTGGGAAACACACTGTAGGTGTGTGATTTCTGTCAAAGGATGCTGAGTTCTGTTTGTGCTGAATTCAGGTTTAGAAGGTACACTCCTCAGTGGGTTCTTAGTTTGACTCATAGGGTTTTGTTACTTACAACCTGGTGTGGAAACTTAACGGTGCTTAACAAGATCGCATCAATCTCCTGGAGAGCAGGATTGGCAGTTTTGCAGGAAGTGGTGTGGTTACAGGTCTGGAAATCACGAGTGGAGTTGTGGGGCGGGGGGGGGGGAGGGTTGCCTTATCAGCAAGTTCTGTTAGAAAGCAATTTGCTCAGAGGGAAAGAATTGCTTTGAAGGAATGGAAAGAGATTTGGGACTTTGAACAGGCTACCTGTTAATTCTGTATTAGAGCAGTCTGCCTTTCACAGGGTTGTGGTTGCCCAAGATAGTGTTGTACACAAGCAGAGCAAAACAGATGCTTTTAAATTCCTTTGGGCTTCTTATGGACAGAATAGGAGACAAATGCGCAACCACACTGAAGCAATGCAGTTTTTTCTGCTCAGAAAGGCACTCTGGTTCCAGGCATTACAAAATAGCAATAATTTTGTTCAAGTGATTAAATTTGCAGCTTTACTAGTATAAGTGATTTGGAATAGGCATCATCATCCTATTGTCCTATCAGCAGAAACATGACCATTGTGCAGAGCTGTTTCTTAGCCAGCTCCCTAGGGCTCTTCTACAGAGAATGAAAAGTGAGAGAAGGTTTCATTATTATACCTCTTGCCATTCCCCGCACAACTGTAATCCGTAAGCACTAGAGCCTATGTTCCTGAACTTGTCTTTTTGGCAGGTGGAGGGGTATTTTGTCTTTGGAGGAGGTTACTGAGAAATAAGTCATGTGTTACTTTGTGCTTGAGCCACCACGGTGGCTTGCTGTCACAGCGAAAACATCACTGAGCAAGATGAGGGTAGCTGTGTGCAATTTCCCTTGGTGCAGTAAATCAAATCTTTTCATTACCCAAAGATAGACAGGAGAGAGAGCAGTGAATCTGTCCTGCTTGAGTCTGTGTTTCCAAAGCACTCATGTCTTCCCAACAGGATTTCTCTGTGGGATAGTTCATATGTGTGCTGGAGGTATATTGAGATCTCTTATCTCCTTGTGACTTGTGGGCAGAATACAAAAAGAGCTGTGATCCCAAAAGCTAAAAACTCCACTGCATGGTCAGAGATGACCATATTGACCATGACTGGCCCCAGACACACCGGTGGAACTGCTCTGTTCATCAAAACCTGCAGCATAGCTGCATGGATTCCTCCTTCTTGTCAGCTTAGGAGTCTGCTGCGGTTATGAACGCTGCTTTTGCCTTGAGAGAAACCTGATGAGTGGAGTTGTTGAATTCTGAATACTGACCAGGGTGGAGGAATGCTGGAGGACCAGGGAGGGAGGTTATGCGAATGCTCTATATGAGGTACCTCATTTAGAGCTAAGCAGAATTTAAGACTCAAGGGTTGCCAGCCAGCCATTTATAAAAACTTCCTGAATTCTTCTTAAATTAAGACAAAAAATATTTTTTTTCAAGAAGTCTTAAGTAAATACTTATTTTTGTGTGTTTTTGTTTTCAGGATGAATAAGAGATACTTACAGAAAGCAACAAAAGGAAAACTGCTAATAATAATATTTGTTGTAACGCTGTGGGGGAAATTAGCATCTGGGGCAAATCATCATAAAGGTAAGAAATTTCCCTTCTGTGCTGTTATACTGTAGTGTCGGGGCTTCTGTCAACAAATTCAGAAGTGTCCAGTCTATGCAACCTTTTTTCCTTGTGCGTATTTGTGTCTCCTGGTATTGGTCCCACTAATCGGTACCAAAGGAGGAGAATTTTCAATGGGTAGACTTTTATTAATTTCTTGAGAATTTAAGTATTTCAGTCCCATTTTCAGCCTTCTCCAATTTTAATATCTTGTTGATCCTTTCAGCTGAAAACATGGTAAAAGACAGTAAAGTAAAAAAATCAAATAATGAAATCTGCTTGTCTCATAAAAATAGATATATCAGATAGTACATATGTGTGTCACAAATGAATTCCTGGAAATAACCTTAGAAAGAAACAATTTTTAGTAACGTGTGTACTGCTACTGTGTGCGGTTATCTGTCAAGGCTAACTTCGTGGGTAATGTGTGCTGAATGTGATTGTTTCATCACCAAAAAAAGCCCGTTGCTTTGCATTTGGCTGTTGTAAAAGGCCGTTGCATAGCTTTTCTACGCTTCATTCCTAACAGTGGACCAGGAACTTTAGTAACTTGTGACAATGTGAGATTTGTTTCTTCTTGGTCATTCCAGCCCTTAAAATCTATACACGTAAGCAGAAGGTGTGATGGCTTATTGAAGCTTGTAAAAACCTCCCCCCCACCTTTTTTTTTTTTTTTCTTTGTTTATTTGTTTCAGTAAACCCCTAATGCAAGGAAAAACCTGTCTGGATTCACATACTAATGTCTCCTTATAAGCTAATATAACTTGAAATGCAATCTGCAGTTTAATACACTTTGAAGTCCACTTCTCATCTTCATAGAGTGTCTGTTGGCTGTTTGTCCACTTATTCAAGATCAGGGTAAACTCTAAAAACTTGAGTAAAGGTGGGACATGAAAATTACTGACAGCTAAAGAGTTAAATAGGATTCCAATAACACCAGTCAGTTCATCTCTCCATGTTGATGTACATTTTGTAATGTTCCTTCTGGTGACAGGATTTTATGATCAGTTATTTTATATATCCAGCTGCTAGATATTTTTCTGCTGTGTGAAGATGTCTTTCTTCAAAATTCCTCACTGATTAAGGACTTCAACATGCCGAGGCACTTTCTGCAAAGTCTTTTGCAAGTTGCAGTTTGGCTGCAGACAAAACAGATTCTGATGTGGTCCTGCAGGCCACCAAAGATGGGCGTCGTGCCAGACAGGAACCGTGCTGACAGCCTTTGCTCAGCCTTTGTTTCCCCTCTGAAGCAGAATATGGGTTTGTGCTGTGGCTCACCATTTCAGGCGGCTGTTGAAAAAGCGCCAAGACAGCCTAGCCTGGATTCAGAATTCTTTTGTCTTTGATTATCTTTCTTTAAAAATCAAAAAAGCGCATCTCCAGATCATTTTGATGCCATCCACAAAGGCCGGTCAGTCTGTGTTTGCCTCAATCCAATTCAAACTTTGCCAAAGTACGCTTGCTACTTTTTTTGAAAAACTGATGAGTAAAACCTGTCACCAAGTATTTCATGGAAACAAATTATAATCCTAAAGACTATTTGGGGAATTAGTGCTTCATAATTGAGAATCAAATGATCTCTCACCAATTTTAGCTTTCTAGATATATTTATGCAAGGGAAGCCCCAGCAGAGCTATACCATTAGTTATCTGGACAGTACTTGGCATTTGAGCCCCAGCCTTAGAGCAGAAATAACTTGAGAAATACTGAATTTGATGTCTTTAGATTAAAAAAATATGCACACGAGCCACGCTGTCAGGTTATTAGCTTTAGGGACTTCTTTACATTCCTGCAAGTTAACAAAAAGCTTTGGTTCTTCTTTAAGTTTTAACTTTTCATGCCTTTAGCAAAATATATGAAGAAGTCTTGCAGGGAACAATAAGAAGAAGCATGACTTTAGTGTTTAATTTGGAAAAGAAGCTATTGTACATGTTCTTCTGGAATTCTTTTGGAAAGAAAAAAATATTCAGAAGGATTTGGGCTTGTGGATTTAGTAGATCTGCAAATCAGCTGTGCTCACTGTATATGGGGGATTATTTTAAAAACCACAAATCGGAGTTACACAGCTCAACTACCATTGACTTCCAAAGGAACTGGGAGTTAACGTCCCATTGCGTCAAAGAAAATCTTCCTCCTAGTCTAATAGCAGAAACGGAGCTACGGTACATTCAAGTAGAACTCGACACTGTTCACCTTTGCATGGAGTTTCCAAATACTGAGAAATACACGAGTTTCTTCAGCGATAATTATCCCTAGTACCATTAATCTTAATTTATAGAAGTCCTTACTAACATATTGACATGACAAACCCTAATGACTTTGAAGGAGCCCTTACAATTTCAAAGATCAATAATCTACATTTTAAAAAATCTTTACTATCCTATTGACTTAGTCATGTTACGTATCAGCTTCACCCACTCTCAAACCCGCCTCTTTTTCTGAAGGCTATTGTAAAAGAAAAGAAAAAGAACAAGAAGGAAAGATCATCAATGTGTGAAAAATTGTTTAATGAGCATTCTGCTCTGCAGACAGACTTCAGCAGGGATAAAAACAGCTGACTCCGACAGGCCGTCTCTAGGCTTGTTGCGCTTATTTCAGGGATAAAGCACAAATGAGAAATCCTAAATCAGGAGCAAGAAAAACAGAGGCTGAGGCAGGGCACAGGGAACCGGGCTGTGAGGTCCAGTTGAGCAACCGGCAGGATTACAAACTGGGATTTCAGATTACGTTTTTTCAGCGTCAGGTGTGTGAGTGCCAAGTCCATGCTTCTTTCTCTTGAGAAGGCTGTTTTGAAGACATGTCTGCCCCCTTTGTCTCGGCTGATTGTTAAAGCTTCATCAATCTGGACATAAAGTCCAAGAGATAAAATAGATAAACACTCACAGCGTTTAAAACAAAACTCAAAGATCACTATTTTGCTGCACACAGGATTATGAGTTCTGCGTAGTTCCCGGCTGTGCATATACTTATATTCCATTTATCCCTTCTTCTGAAAAGAAATGGGAACTCTGCTTTTTCTTTTTCATTTTGCTGGGGACCCTGATACTGGTGTGATGTGTGCCTTACCTGAGTACGTGCACCTGTGAACCGCCCGCAGTGCCACATCCATTTGTGCTGCAGTAGCTGTGTATGAGGAGACAAGTCAAGAGTGGCATATCAGTCTCCAAAAGGATGTTGTCAAGGTTATGAGTCTAAAAACTGATATACCTTGAGGGTGGCTGAAAGAAATCCATAAGGGTATTTTATTATAAGACTGATCCTGATCCTCCTACTCATCGCTAGCCCTTGGAAAACAAATAAACCTGTGCAAACATACAGTGTTCACTGACAGATATGGCAGGCAGGCGTCAGTTCAGCATCACGGCCCGTCTGCTATTTCTGTCATAGGGAACATGAATTGATTCGGTGACCATTGTATCACAGCCCGTGTTTAAGGTTTCAAGTGTTGGACCGGTCCTTTTGAGAAGGAAATACACTGATAGCCCCTTACAAGCACTCCTTCGTAGACAAGAAGCTACCACGAGACACAGTTTCTACCCTAAAACTAAAAACACTTTCAAAATATGTATTTCTTTGAGCTTTTTGTGATTACTGAGTTTTTTGTCACATTGATAACACAAGAAGATCATCTAAATAAGTTAAGGGTTCTTTTGAATCTAAGCATAGTTTAATATTCCTCAAAATATAAACCAATATGTTTCATAATAAATTTTAAATCCCTGGAGAAAATAAAAAGCTACTTAAAAATATGGTTATTCATGAATGCATACTTGCCGGAAGGACTTTCTCATGGAACCAGACAAGACTCCAGGTAGATAAAGTAATTGAGTATTTTTGGACTTACTAGATGAAAAGGCATGATAATTTATTTTCATTTAAAAGATTTCACTCAGAAGCTGAACTTATTCATCTGATGCCTGTCATACAGTTAAACCAAACTCTTGATGGTTTGTGGTGCAGAATTGCTGCTCCTCCTTGTCTGTGAATTTGCACTAAATTAGAAGTCTGAGGGAATGTCTCACTATTCACAAGAAGAAAATGAGTCTCGGTGTCTCCTTGCAGAGAAGTAGCTGCTCTGAAGCCCAGCTGAATGCAGGAGCCACCGAGCCTTTAAAGCTGCAAGTTAGGTCACCCTTCCTGGGTGACTCTGCCTTTCTCAGCTGCCTCGCTGGGGCAGAAACACTGGTGGCACCAGTGTTGTGATACAGGACGTAGCCTGTGCCGCACATGGCCCTGGAGTTTGGGAATGAGTATGGCTATGAGAAGCAAGAAACCCAGCGGTAGCAGTGTCATGCTTTCAGGTGGTACTGATGTGTCTATGTTCATGGCTGGACTTTCATTAGTGGTCATCCTCTTCCATGCTTACCAGGTCTCTTTCCTTTTGGTTTGTGAAATCAGTACAAATAAAATGTGCAGGACGGTCCTGGAAAGCCTAAGGAGCTGTCTGAAGATTTTAAGTCTTTGTGGAACTAAGTTAGAAATGCCACTTAATTGCAGTCATTGTCCCTGGGTATCTTATTTTCTTTGGGTAACTCATTATTTCTCTTTGCTCTGGAAGAGCTTTAAAGTCTTATGTCTAGATTTGTCAGGAAAAGGAACCACAAAGTGGCAAGGCCTGAACAGGACTCCATATAGTCTAACATACATTCTACATGTGTGTATCTTTTGGGGGAGGAAATCTGATAGGAATGAACAAATATAATCAAATGTGATACTGTAGGCCAGTATGGGCAGCAGTACGCCTGGTTCTGCAGAGCGAGTGGAAGGACTCGTAGCCCTTGCAGACAGATGGGGTGGTGCGAGTGTGTTCTTCTGGGTTCTAGCATTCAGCCGGGCTCTCTTAGCAAGTGCAGTAACGCTAACGCTGCGCTGAATCAGCATGTGACAGGCTCCTGGCTCTGCCTGACCCCTGGACTATGGAATCGATTTGTTCTGAGGAGAGATAATATAGCACTTTGTTAAAAGCTATGGTAATGGCCTGCGTGCATTGCCTCAATGCCCTCATGCCTGTTTCATGCACATGGGGTGAAATTCACTGGTGACTGAGGACAGCTGTTCAGACGGCTTAATAGGTGATTTATGTCGTATTTGTTCTTCTTTTTTATCACTAGGGCAGTGTGAGGGACTTGAGGCATGCTGCTGAATCTTGTGCAATGCTTTCCAACCTCTTACTGTTGTGCATTGGGCCTTAGAGATACTGTTGATCCTCTGGTCCTTGCAGTAGAACTTTACAGTTATCCACTAACTGATACTCATCTAGTTGCCTGTGTGTAACGCTATTTGCTATGCATGTAACTCCGTGTTCAGATGTTAGTATATAAAGTCCAGTACTGGCTTGCACACCCTGGACTCCCAGGACAAAACTCTATTATCAGAAGTATTAAATATTATGGACGTGAGTAAACGTACCTTGAAGTTTACTAAAGATGATGCCTAAGTGGAGATGCTTCTGAGCACTGATGGTTGTCTTCCTGACTGGCTGTTTGCTGTATGTTTAAATCTGAAGCAGCAGAGCAGAAGACATCATTGTTTTTCTTGTGCTGGCTGCTTGCTATGGACCAAATGAAACTGTCTTGAGTGGAGAAAGCCTCTAGAGCACATGGGTGGTCAGGTAGAAAAGGAGACAGACTAGCTTGCAGGAAGCCTACAGCAGGAGCAAAGACTGGGGGAAGCTGAGGACTGGTGCAGAGACAAGCAGCTAGCCTTTTGAGGTGATGGAAAGAGAGGGGCTTAAGGAGCCAGATGTGACTGTATTGAGGGGTTCTGGTTTGAGGGCAGACTTGGAAAGAGGAATCCATCCCACCAAGAACACATTTGTTTATAAGCGCTTTTATTTCTGTTCTGCTGTACTCAGCACCACTGTGTTTTCTCTTTTTTAAAATATGTTTGTGTCTACTTTATAATAATGACTTTGAATTATTAGTCCTGCTGAAATTTTAGGGTACCTTGTAAGAAAAGATCTGCTATAGACCTCTGGCTGTGTTTGGTATTATTGCATTTTGTATGAAAAATCATATTAAATGTTCTCAAACATTATATTGAATGGAATATTGTAGAATATATGTAACTGGTTCCACTACTCAGAATCACACTGGAGGCTACAAGCATTCAGAAGGGCTGGTGAAGGACTGTATCAGTCCTTTATTCTGGTGTCTTGTTATTGCATTAAGACTGTGCAGGTTGCTAACAACAATGTTCAGAAGCTTGGGTAAATACCTACAACATATTGCAGCTAAATGATGCTGTCTAGTTTACTTTATTCAGGAAAATTAGGGGCTACCTATAATTTTGGTGTTTGAGATCTACATTTCTAGTGTTTAGAGTCTCGGAGTCTAGATAAGAATAGCCCTAACCAGTACATGTGAGACCTCTGAAGAATTCAAACCTTTGTCTTTCCATAGAATTGCCTTCATCATTAAGTTATAGTGTTTTAGTATGAATGTACCTTTGTCCTTTCTGTTGAGGACTTTACATTGTGTAGGAGACAGCATTCATAATGCAGAAATAGGGGGTGTTTGTATTAAATTTTAAAAGCAGTAAGTACTCTTAGTGCAGAGGACAGAAACCAGATAAGACATGCCTCTTTCCAGCTAAGTAACCACTAGGTAGCCACATGCTCTCTCTTGTTCTCCTTCCTTCCTGAAGGAGTCCTATTGGAGCTAATGGCATTCCTTGGGGACATAAGATATGAGATTTGAACCTCTTTGAGCTGAAGAGGGCACTGAATGCAGATCTCCCAGTTCCATGATATGGGCTTTAATATAAAGGGTAAGCAGCAGCAGTATTATCTTTTCCTCAGTTTGCACTTTTTGGAAGTGCCTGTACCATAACACTCGATGAGGGATCTGACCCTGTAGGTAAATTGCATGGGTTCAACATGCACCTTCTGGTTGCGTTGGCCTGTCAAAGGATATGAGAGTTGTTCTGCATATCCCAGGTTCTTTACTGGAATTAGGTGGGAGAAAACTGCCTGATATGTAGATGAGGGAAGTTGCAAGCATGAAGAGAGATGTGTGTGGATGCCTTGGGGGCTGCCAGGTGAGGCTGGAAGATGTCAGTGGGGTCTGTCAAAATATTAGATGGAGGCATCCACTTGTCTATTGTTGATATGTCAGTCCTGCTTCATCAAACTCTTTTGTTGTATTTGCTAAATATCTCATACATGGATAATCTTATCTCTTGTGGAAGTTTGTCCCAGAGATAGATTCCCTGAAATGAGAATGCTTTGTGTGCAGCTTTCACTAACTTAATTCTTAATATAATTAATGTTTAAATATAGAAACAAAGGAAGATGATAGTTATTTTAGCAGACATGGGGAAGAAAGATATTAGATGTTCTTATCTAGCTTGGGCATTAATTGAAAGTTTCAGTTATATCAGGATCAGAACCTGATCCCAAAATTGCCATTTGCTTGAAGATAAAATAGAAAAGTCAGTCAAACACTTTCATATCGGTATCTGTCACTGCAATCTAAAATGTTAATACAATATCTGTTGGAATTCAGTAGATAACATTCCTTGGCCTTCTGCCACAGTATAAAGGAAAATAGTTTTCTCTGATTGCCAAGATGCCAATAGTTCTGATGGTTCACTGGGAGATGGGTGCAGAAATCATGGCAATAGCAGAGTTACGCCCATTTCTTCTCTGTGCTGCCAGCTCCATCACAGCAAATGGCTGCCTTCATTTTTTTACCCCATTCCTACCACCACCTGGGCGATGAAACTTGGCTGTCCTTGAGGCAGCCATGGAGAGAGATGTTGGAGAGTTGCAATGAGATATCATGCATTTTCCTTTATACTGATCACTTAAAAATACTTCTGTTTATATTTGGGAAATATCACAGTTTCATGATGTTTTTCTAAGACAAGTAAAAGGGAAGTGCATAGCAGTTCTTTATTTTGGGCCTGATCTTGTAATCCCAGTTGCGAATTTTTATTAATTTTCCATGAGTGAGTACCCAGGATCTTTTCCTTAAATATGTTCAGATTTTGTGTTGCAGTGGAAAGGAGATGATTGCACAAAAGATTATATTAATGTAAAAGTTACATAGTTGACTTTACAGTTATAAATACCAAACTTTTAAACATTTTCAGTCCTTTCATTTGGTAATGTTATCTTCTCTTGGATAGCTGGCCCACCAATCAACTAATTTATGTTTTGGAAGGTGTTAGGACTGAAAAAACACTGATAGTATGCTTAACGTGCTGTTACTTCTTTCTGTCATGAGTAAATGTTGACATTTCCCTAATGCTGTAATCAGATCTACTTTTCCAGTTTTATATTCTTAATTTCAAATTAGTCCTGTTGGTTTGTTATGTATGCTAAGTGATGCATTCTGCTAGATTCCTTTATCCTTATACCTAGGAAAACAGAGTGCTTACATTTGCATGCCACGGTATTGACTAAACCCATAAAAATCGTACAAAAGAAATTGTTAGCTCCCCTTGATAGTCGTCTTTATTCAATTAGTTTTAGTTGAATAGTACCACTCTCTTGGATCTGTTGATCAGAATTTTCCTTGTTGTTTCATTAACTTATTAAGTGCTCAACTAATGTAGCATGTGGTAGTATATTTTTGTTAGCATTTCCAGATTAAAAATATTATTTTCTGGGTTGACAGTTATATTCTGAATGTTTCATTTGCCTAAATGTATATCATATTACAGATAATGTCTTAAACAAACTTTTCCTCAGAGTAGAAAAGGAAAGCAATGGATGTTAGATGCAGCTGTGTTCAGGGGGGAAGAGAAGGACTGTTAGTGACCTGGAGACTCCTCTCATACACCATGAAGCAGGATGCTACGCCACAGTGAGCTGATGGGATTGCTGCAGCTGCCTGTGCCCAGTCCCCAGATCCTTCTCCCTTTCTGGGAATATTTTTACTCATCGGCTACGCTGTCTTTCAAGAGTATCCTTCCAGCACAGACAAGTAGTGTAGCAGTAGTAAATAGAAAAACGATGACAAAATTTTAATGGTAAATGAGTGAGTTTACACAAATAAAACCTTTTGAGGAAATGCCATTCTCTGTCTACTTATATAACTACTTAATGCTGATAACAAGAGTCTACTGAGTTACTCGAAAAGTGTGAATCCTTATGTGCAGGGAGGCTCTGAATGTGCCTTCTGGTTGAAGTTTCCAGCTTTAGAATTTGCCGTGCATTGTAGAAGAGCTGTTTCTGGGTCTTCTGACAGCTTTGGACCTCAGATGGTAAGATTATCTTGAGGTATATTGGAAGGTTATGACTAGTAAAAAATTTATGTCGAAGACCCTGAAAAGCTTTCTTTGGTGGAGAAGGTGGAGAAACCAAGAAGATTTTTCTCCACTTGTATCACAACTTTGTTTTTTCCTGTCTTTTTCCTCAGAGAAACACTCATAAAATTTTATTGATGTCTGGGACTATCAAACAAGAATGTAATTGAAAAGAAAATCTGAATAGCTTACAGTTTCCCTTACATTATGTTTTCTCCAAATTCAACATGTTAAGATTCTGTCTTTTTTGTAGGTCCAATATAATGTGCCAATATAATATTACAATTAGAGTCTGATCCTTAACAGGATACAGATACGTAAAATTACTGTAATGGCAGGATTAGGGCCAATTCTACCTTCAAAGTCTAGATCTGGTTTCAGGTACAGAGGCCATATATCCCAGTGCTGGTCTTAGGGTTATCTGCACTGCCACTCAGGCTTCCTAATATACATTTCCTAGCTCCAATATACATTCCATACATGCAGTGATGACTGCCCCATATGTTTGCTGGTATCTACTGCACATTCCCGTTATCCGATTCAGGTGGTTTCACATATTCAGGTTGGGAGGTTTGTGCCTGGAAAATCGCATCCCATGTGGAGATTATTTCTGTAGCATTCAGGGGATATGTTAATCTAACTTTCATCTGCATTAATTTTCTGCTGATGATGTCTAAAGACTATGCCCTTCTCTCTTGACACTCTTCACTGAATTTACTCTATAGCAGTGTTAAGTGATTGCTTGTACAATGTCATATTTTAGAACAGCTGTTCTTTAGTCATACAAGTGCCAAGGAAATGTTCAGAAACAGTCAGCTGTTCTGGGGAATAGCAGGAGAAAAATCCTTTATGTGTTTTGGGTTGCAATTTATAAAGTTTTCTTCTGAACAAAAATTTTTAGTTCTGTTCTTTGGTGGGCTGAGGGGGACTTACCATTTTAAGACTCACTGGGACAGTCTTACCCTGTAGTACAGATTTAGAGTTACGGAATCATAGAATTATTTAGGTTAGAAAAGACCTTTAAGATCATCGAGTCCAGCTTTAAAGGACTCGATGCAAATTTATAAAAGGGTCTCATCTTTTCAGAAGGTGAGGGAATTGAGCTGAGTCTCAGCTGCACAACCCAACGGCTCCAAAGCAGCAAAGCCGGTGTCTGTATGCGTGCGTACGTGTGCACGTATGCACGCAGAGGTATGAGGGACTGGGATGAAAGAGAAAAATGCAAGGTCATCACTGACGAAGTAGCTTCCGTGGACCATTTTAGTGTTTTAAAAATTATTATTATTTATTTATGGGACCTTCACAAAATACTAGGTGCTTTTCAAACCTGACAGAAAACTCAGGGAATTTTCCACAAGGTCCAGTTTTAGGTGTCTCTCTTAGGTGCTCTGAAACACCCTTCAGAGCTCATTCCTTTCACAAAGTGAAACTTTCAGTGTAGGTGTGAATACTTCCCAGAATTCATCTACCAAAGAGTTTGCAACCTATTGGAAACCTTCTGGAACTTTTGGAAGTTAGCATCAGGACTTAGTTTGGATATTGCTCTTTTATCTGCCTAATAATTCCTCTCCTGTATCAGGGTCATAATGTCTGAATAAAATTGTAAAGGTCTTATTTTATTTCTACTGTTCAAAGGGAGTCTCATGTTGCAGTTCAGAAGCCAGTGAAATTTGGTCTGACAGATTCATTTATATCTGCATATCATTCTGCAAATGTCATTCTGTTGTGTTAAAAAAGATTTGGTTGTAAAACCTGTATTTGGCATTTGCTCCATTTCTCCTTGTTGAGCTAAAATACACAGAAAGTCAGGAAGAATTCTTGAAATTTGTAGAGGGGCGATAGTGAAATTTTGACCTCTCCATTAAAGTGTGAAAGTACCATTTAACTGTGACCAAGAAAAACCCACTTCTCCACATAGATGGGAGCAAAGCCATGGTGTACTTCCTGGAGAACGGAGGCTGGCTTGGGGGTTTAGATGACAGAAAGCATGAAAATCATAAAAGAGCAGTCTGCTCTGTGCGGTGCTCTTATACCAGGCTGAGCAAGAATTCTGTCTGTAGCGATGAGGAGGCTGAGGCAGGAGCTGCCAAGTCTGGCTTGTTCTTTTTTTTCCCCATAGATTTGTATAACTCTTGTAGTGAAATTGTTCTCAAGTAAATGCAGGAGACTTAGAATTCTTTTTGCAAGGTACTTCTGGCTGCAATATCAAGTGTCCTTGAATGACTGAAGTATAAAGCTGAATGCGTGGGTTATTCTGGGTGAACGCAGAGCTGCGGAACGGATATGCCTGAGAAAAGTGTTCTGTTAAGGCTGACACAAAGCTTGGGTGCATTGTGCCATTGTATTTTTAGGTGTGAGTTATTAGGATTGCTTGAGCTGAGTCTGTGCCCCAGGACCGTGTGCGAGAGGAGAGCTAGGGCTTGTAGGAGACTGGCTGAGTTTCTGGGAAGGTCAGAATTGTTCTGGATCCGGAATTTGAACCCAAAACTATGTATGTGTTTGATGAGAGGGGAGCAAGGATGAAGCAGTTATGCCTGTAATTCAATCATCTCAGTGAAAAGAATGAATCATAGAAAAGACGGAAATCATCATTAGATTCCTTCAGTGAGCTGGAAGACTAAGGAAAACCAAAGTTAAGTTTTAAAAAGATGACAGATAGCAGAAAGTATTGTACCTATGAACATCAAAGTGAAAAGATTTTTTAAGTATAATACTTATTTAAAACTTTGCTCAGTTTTGCTACATTATGTAAATTTACTTCCGAGAGAAAAAAAAAAAAAAGAAGGATTACTGGTGCTAAACTTTCATCTAAAATGCATTGGCATGTGTCAGATTAACTGTGGAAATTTTGTGAAATGGAACCCAGAAGGTGTGCTAACTGCTAGACACCGCAGAGTGGAAAGTAAATATATTTCCAGTGAGTGAATATTGAGAAAATAAGCATCTGGAAGAAATGGGAATTTTGGATTCTTAATTGCATCATTCACCCCAGAACATCTGCCAGAGATATTAAGAGCAAATATAACTGTATCTGAGAGAAGATACAAGTTTAAATAAGGAAGGAGGAAGAGTAATATTGTGCCATCTTGTTACACTGCTGCATGCTGTGCATATGAAGGCTGTGTAAATCTCTCTTCTTTGAGTTTAGGTTCAAAAACACCTTAGGAAAATAAAACTACTGCCTCCATGCTTATGTTTACCTTTTCAGACCATGGGAAATTCAAGAAAGTCTCATTTATGATAAGTAAATAATCCATATTTTTGCATATTTTGTCCCTCATCATAACAATACATGATATACTAGAAAGCTGGGTTGCAGAAGACAAAGGGCATCCTGCAGAGGTTATGCCCTGGAAACATCTGAGAAAAGAATTAACCTTTCTTCCTACTTATGCCACTCCTCTTCATAAGATAATTTAGATGAGCACAAAGGCTTCTCCAGTCTTTGCTGTCACACCAGCGCTGGAAACTGCTCTTTGGGGACTGCAGGAATGAAGTGCAGTCGGGCCCCCTGCCTAATGTTAGAGAAAAAGATGGGATGGGATGTAAACAGCTAAAACATGGGGAATTAGGAGGACCCCCATTATGCCAGTGCAAGGACAGTGCTCACCAGTCTTATCTCATGCCTTTCTTGACTTTTCAGTTTTTGCCCTGCATCATTAGATGTGCTTTCTGCTAAGCGATTTAAGGACAGTACATATTTCCCAGCCTTCCTCTGCCACAACATTGCAGTCATTGCATTTTCCTGGGTTTACTCTGAAAAACAGCTCGTGTAGAGGAGAACGTCAGAAGAAAAGAGCTTAGCTACCAGAGGGGAGGTTAGGCATATTGTACTTCACAAATCTGAAGTAAAGCCTAAATGTTAGAGAAAAAGAAACAGTTTTTAAACTGGCGTCATTTTAAATTTTCTTTAAAAAAAATAAATACCAGAAGGACCACTGCATATTATTGCCTGTAAAAATGCCATATTCCAGAACAGCTGTTCTTTAGTTATAGAAGTACCCAAAAAATGTTCAGAATCAATCAGCTATTTTTGGAAATAGCAAACCACAAAAATCTTGTAATTATTTTGGATTAAGGCCTCCATTAATAGATTATCAACTTTTTATGTTCCTGTTACAGGCATTTAAAACTTGAGGATTTTGCTGAAAATCAGAGCAAAGCTAAATTTGAGCAGTCTGAATGGCACATGGTATTGTACTCTTATTTTTTTTGTAATTCATGTAGTTTATTTAATCACAGGCAAAATTTTACTCTCATTCTTTTTTCATCTTTTTGAAATAAACATTGGTTGTCTGTTGGGTACTATTGATGGTAAGTACTGAAAGTGCTTCTAAAAATAATGAATTTGTTAAAGCAAATGCCTTTCTCAAGTCTAGTTTTTGCTTCTATTTTCAAATATAACTTAGTCTAATGAGCATTTTTAACCTGTATATACAAGAAGCCTTGTGAAGAACTCACATTTAAAACTGTCCCACCAAGTGGTGGTGTAAGAAAAATAATGTAAAAAGCCCCATTTATCAAACTGATCTTGGCTGCCAGAAAAGCTCTCCTAAAAATCTGTTATAATTATAAACTAATTTGTTCTTCTGCTGGGTGCTAGGAATACAACAGTCTACACTTAGGCAACATTATGACCCACATTAAAAATATGAGAAAATGCCAAATTATGGCTTATCCTAATAGAGTCATTGTAGGAGGGGAGTGTTAAACTGTAAAGCATCACTCCGTTTTTCATAGCAATGATCACTGGGGGGTAACAATTTCAATAGTTTTTAATGAAGTTTTTATGTTTCGCATTTATTTTGTACCTTACTTATTTTATGGAAAAATCTCCTAGGTTCATGCATAGCAAATGAATAATTACGGAGGAGATAGATGAGACACATGAGATTTCTTTCTTACAGTCAACCTGCAGAAAAATGTGGAGATGTTATTTTACAAATATAGAGGGGGATTTATAAGCTTCAGACTGTTTCTGTGTCTCTTTATTAATTGTCTACAATGAGGAAATAAATCAGTGATGTATTTTAAATCCAGGAAGTTTGTCTGAGTCCTCTAAGTTTCAATTTTTTATTCTTTGAAGGGGAAAGTTCACCGTTTAAAGAGAGCTTTGAAAATCAGTCTAGATATGATGCTACCAAAACTAGTAACATTTTAAAAGCTCCTGAAATAATAGCTAGGGGAGCACGTTCCTCAAATATCCTTTTGCTTCTTTCTCTGACTTTAGTGTTATATTTGGACCTGAAAGTCATTCCTCTGCTGTGTCCCGGCAAATGTCTGAGACCTTAGAGGTCAACTTGACAGTGGAGGATAAATCAGTGGATATATTTTAGCTTGGTTTAGTTATACACATATATTATCAGTCCCAGAGCAGACATGGTCATAGAACACTGACCTTTTGTTAGGCCTGTTTCAATGTTGTGGTAGTGTCAGATTCTCATGAGGGCAATCTCCCAAAAGAGACGACTAACCAGGGACCAAGTCATGTCTCTGCTGATGTAGCTCTTTCCCTTAGGGAGGGATCTAATCTTGCACGCTTGAAATTCAGTTATTACCTCCTGGGGGTGCTTCTTTCTCTAGCTCTGCATTGATTATACAGGGTTGTCCACCTTAGATTAGATGCCAAAGCTGTGGACATCCAGTGTATGGTGACGTGTGTCTTTGCTTTTGTAGAGAACAGTGGAAACTCCACTTTCTTTATTGTTATAGTATTTTAATAAATGATGACATAAAGATTCAGAAAGCGAATAAAAATGTCAAGATGCATTGCTGTTTTAAAGGTTTGGATACTTCCACTTAGAGAGACTTTCTTATATGTCCTTGACTGTATATGTATGCATGCATATGTACAATACTTGAAAAAATTAAGCAGAGACAAAAGTCCAGAAAGTCTCTCCCGTTTGCAGGTTCAGACACTGCTGTATATTGCCTTTGGGGCTCAGAACCATGCACGCACTGCTGGAATTTGGTTTCTGTTCATTCAGCTGACAACATATTCATGTAATACGTGTGTTGCTAGACAATCTAGACATGACTGTACTGGAAAGGAAATGTGGATGAACATGGCACTCCCTTGAAGAGCGAAGACAGGGGATCAGAAATAAGCAGATAGCATCTGTATTATGCAGTGTATTTGCTAAAGTAAAAATCCAAGTGAAGAGCAGTCATAAACCACAAATATCAGAGTAGTTGTGTGTGAAATAAAAGGAAATTCAGTGTCCATATTTATGTTTTTATTGTGGATCTTGTTCCTTAGGAATTATAGGTGCCCAGTCATAATATAACTCCTGGGCAATGCAGCACTTTCACAGAAAGAATTAGGTGTTACAGCAGGGCTGTACCAGTGAAGTCAGGAAAGGTGGGCTCACTCTGCTGCATCTTCACTTTCTGATTTCCCCATGTTTTTATTTTGTTTTACAATGCTCTGCTTACTACAGCTGCACCTGGAGGATATGTGCTAGGATTATTCTCAAGATTTCCCTGCCTTGTGAGCCCTGTGAAGATAAAACTCCCGCTAGATCTGTGTATGCGATCAGACAAGGTATCTCATGAATGGCGTTTTGTCAAATCCTGCAGTGTATCCCCTTGCTGTTCAGCTTTTAAGGGGGTGAATCGAAGGGGAAGGCAATTCTTGTTTTGTGACAGTCTTCCACACGCTAAAGAAGATTACGCTCGGCTCCCTTCACAAAATACCAGCGCCGCAGACCCGGACAGTTATTTAATTCTCATCTATTTTTTCTGGTGTGCATTTTAGAACTAAAGCAGTAAAAATATTTTTCGTGAGTCGGTGTAGACACTCCTAAGGAATTGTGGGTAGTTGGTTATTTCCCCACAATAATTTCATGTAACCTTGAAAAGAGGCACAGCCCTACGGATATTTAGAAATGGCCACTCGTCTGTTGCCATTTTTGACATGCCGTCAGGCACTGGCAGACAAATACAGCTCACTGCTGTGCATTGTACATGGCATTCAGCTTCGCACTTGGGACTTTGAAAGAGTATATGCAAACTAGCCCACAGATAACAGCTGCTTCTCAGTCTACTGATCTTTCAGTTGTTTAACTAAAATGCACTCTTCGGAGTGATCTGAGGGTTGAAGTTTCGAGGTTCTAATGTTGACCTCCGTGAAGAGAATTCTACAGTAAAGCAGCAAAAAGATCAAAGTATATGCAGCCGTAAAAACGTATACAGCCAGTATATGGATGCTATAATTTTATGTTCCGGTGGTCATTTGCCTCTATATTAAGTGCATCCTTGCAGTTCCTATTAGCAGCATTTGAATTAAAATTTGACCATTAATTTATTGCTCCCTGAGGGCCTACACCTCTCCTTTTCCCCCTCACCCTTTCACAGTGGTGAGAAGGATGGGAGAACTTCAGACTCTCCCTTTGGCACAAGCAGTCTCCGGCACTGACATGACACCTTGGAGGATGCCTCATTCCCAGCGGCTGCAGGAACATTGCTCTGGATCTTGACAGGGAAGGATGGATCTGGGCATTGGACAACACGGCAGAGGAGGAGCTGTGGGAGCTGGACCTGGTGATGAGTGGGAAGCTTGCCTTGAAAGCAGCCCCTTCACCATCCCTTTCAGCAGCAACGGCACAGCACCATAGCCTTCCTCCTGCTCCACGGTAGGAGGCAGGGTTCTTGGCTCATCTGTGAATCTCGTGTTCAGTGCAGGAGGCTTGACCTCTCTGGCATAATGTAAAATTAATTTACTAAAAATTTACTTATATCCTGCTCCAGGTGTGCTTTTTATGGTCCCAGGAAGCTCATGCCCAAGAGCTGCCCAGCAAGCTCTGCTGTGGTCTGTACTTGTGTCTCAGCAGTGGTCTAGATCCACCAAATGCCTGGCTTATTTCATGGATAGGCAGTAACAAAAAGGGATTCTGAGCTGGCCTGGTGTGGCCTCTTGCATTCCTGGGTGCAATGTATGAGCTTCTGTAGAGATACAGGGTAAAATGCCAAGCATGAAGCTGTGTCCTCATTCTCTGAAAAAGTCCTTGAATAATTATGATCCCCCCTTCATATCTTCATTTTTAATAGGTTTCTCTTGAAGGTGTGAATTACTTCAGATGCATTCGTTACCTGGCAGTTTTTACAAAGCACGCTTCTGCAGTTCTGGGAACTGTGATATTTTTGCAGCTTCTGACTTTGGATAGCAATGAGTGGTATATATGTTTCCTATCAGCAGCTTCTATTAACCTGAGTTTCTTCAGAAACAAGTGCCAGGGAGTCTGCTAGGAGCATCTAAAAAGATACCTTTTCAGCAAGAAGAGAGATCTGAAAGTATTATCTACTGGGAATCCTTGAGCAAAAATATTCTTGATTGCACAGCTCTGAATGGCTCTCCTGGCAGTGTCTCCTCTTTTACTTTGCTTGTTGAAATGTGCTTTCTCTTCCTCTGTCTTGAAGAATAGCCAGCCTCTTCCCAGGCCATCCAGTTTCAATTCATAGACTCTGCCTAGATACTTATTGATTCATCATGCCCATGGCTTAGAGACTTGCTATTTATATGGAATCAATAATGTAGAGGGAAGGTTGTAGCAGGGGAGATCACTCTAAAAGAGGGGATTTCACAGGACTAGACATGTGCCTTGTTAGCAGTTTTTTTCTAAAGGCCTGAGTTAGGTTCCTCCCCTGACTCTGCACTTCAAAGAGCTTGCCTGGGGCTCTACAGAAGCAAGCTGAAACTTAAAATTAAGATCTTTCTTTCAGATGGTGAACTGTGTGCTGGGACATCCTACGGAGTTTCTCTTAACACATGTGGGGGAGTCTGAAGCACTGTGGGGAAGTCCTAGAAAGCAGGGGTGGAAAAGGAAAAAGAAAAAAACATTTACATAGTTTTCAGAAAGACAAGTGTGCATGTATGTGCCTGCAGTTTGTGGGAGGAATATTTCAAGGTATATTTGATAATTTGGTTTAACTGACAGATTAAGTAAAAATGCAATGTGGTGTATTATAAAAAGTATTATATGTATTATAAATGCAAAGTGATATATTATAAAAATACATTACGGAATTAAAGAAACTTTAAATTAGCATAGAGATACCATTCTATCCAGTCATGAAAATAGAGAAGGCAAAGCAAAACAAAGCCAAAACAAGCCCCATGATGTGATGAGTGTACCCACACATATGAATGTAAAAAACTATTTTCAGAATCTTATGGTATATTTTTATTTGACTATACTTTCTAGATGTGCACAGGTATTCGTATCTGCGTTTCTGTATAGAAGATGGATATAGAGTGACTCAGTGTTCTGAATATTATGTTTGGGAAAATTCTGCACACTTCAGTCTTGAAGTTGGTGGAATTTCAGCCTTGACCCCACTGAGTGGTTTCTATCAGGTCATCACTAAAATCCCAAAGTGTTTCTGTTATAGAATATATTCTAGATTTCATCAGTTTAGTAGTTCTTCAATACAGATATTAAACAAGCAATGTTCATATTCATCCTTAGGAAAAAAATCTTTGTGCTGCTTACTTTGAAAGTCGTTGCTTACTCTTTACCCTTATTCTTTTGGTGGCATTTATTAAAGACTTTCCAAATAAATTTGGGGGACTATTGCTTTTCTAACCTTGAAGAATCTTAGCATGGGGTGAATAAGGGGCGCTAAGCGTAATTTTTTTTAAAAGAAAAGTGGAATAAAGCATAAATACCTCGATAATGGAATTCATGGTGATGTTCAAGTGCTTAAATATATATCGATCTTCTTATTACTGAGATCCGTTATCTAAATAAGTTTCTACTCCTTAATATAGAAATAAATACCCTAATCGTGGAAGCAAGATCACACAGAAGCAGCTAGATATGTGTTGAGATGGAATCAGAGCACAGGGACCCAGCTGCATCCTTCTTTGGGGAAACCATGGTTGTCCTTCCCTAGGCTTCAGCTGCCGTCTCCGCAGAGGCACCTAAAGTCCACTGCGGTGCTTGAGCTGTTTTCTAATAAGCATGAGAAGCCTGAAAGCAGGCTGTTCAAAAGGACTATTGAATTTAACTCTCCACCTTGTTACAGTAATCCTATTTCATAAAGACTCCCATACACAGCATTTCTCTTAAGATGTTACTTCAGGTGAGGATTGTGTGCCAGAGGGTCATTCAAATGCGTGAGGGTAGAAAAAACCTTTTTTTTCCTTTTTTTTTGATGCGTCCCTGAGAACATGTTAATTTGTCATCTAGTACTATGTGCCCTGAGACCATTTGGGTCGGCTGGAAAGGAAAGAAAATTAATAATGAGAGTCATCTAAGGAAACAGGGGAAACATATTCCCCATAAACTGTGTAAACCACAAGCTTCTGAAGCCCTGAGACTGAGGAAAAAATGTGTGGGTTTTTGCATTCTGTCAGATGCTGAAGGCTGCTCTGAGACATGTGCTACTGCTTCTTGCTGAGTCGAGATATTTGGCAGAAGGCCCACAGAGAGAGTAGGAGAGAATAAAAAGTCTTTGTGCCAAATGTTCTTTTGAGTGCCTGAGAGCTGGATTGGTCTTTTTTTTCTCTGTGAAATCATATAATTAGTAATCTCAAACCTCAGCCTGTTAATTTACAAAATGTCTGCGCACTTTAATATATCGTTTGCTTAACATGTTTGATAACAACCTCAGAGATACTGGGGGCTTTTGACTTCGTGTAGTATTTATAAACTGCGCCTCGCCCTGGGTGTTTCTCTGCCAGCTCTACACAGGCTCGTCTCGTGGATGGTGCCAGCTAGAGAAGAAACGCGGGAAGCGTCTTGCTTGCAAAAAGCAAAGCGGCTCCATTTCTGGCCTGTAGGGAAACATGCAGCCTTTGCTGCCATCAGCCTCCTCCCCTGTCCGCTCTACTGCTCAGCAAAGGGGGTGGCTATGGTGGAGCAGGTCCACCCTGGGCACCTCGTGGTGGTAGGCAGTGAGGGACCTGGTGGGCTGGCTGCAGCTGGGGAGCTGAGCATGTCGCGAGGACTGGGCCGGTGTGCAGAAGCCTCCTCTTCTCCTCCTCTTCCAGCAGGCAAACATCGAAAGAGCTGCAAGATCCCAAATGATCACTGCTTGTGATCTTGTCTCTGAACCCTCCGTGGTTTCGTGAGCCTAGCTGTCATCTGACTTCAAAATTGAAAGCAGGACCTAGGGAGGGCGGTACTCTAGGCTGAGAAGGGGTGATATGAAGAAGCGGAAATTACCCTTCAGGCTACCTGAAAATTAGTTGTGTTTTGAGTTCCTGAATCTTTGGCTAAAAGTTTGGCATGAAAGCATCATTTGTAGCCATTGCTGTAAAAAGGCTCTGACATTTGTGAGAGAGGAGATAAGCTCATTTGAGTAAGACTGGCTCACTCCTGCCAAAGGACTGATTGAATAAAATTAGCTTCAGTAAGGCCAGGAGGATAAAGTCAGATGGCTGCGAGCTCTCCAGGTCCAAGAGATCCTACATGAGGTGCTCCATCTGCGGTTTTATGTTTGTAAAGATTGTGTGACCAGCTGGGACCGTGCCAGCTTGCTGTGTTATTCCAGTAAGTCTTTTTCTCTCTTAGTGGAGATAACTTAATCCTTCAGTCCATTTCAGTGCGTAGGTAGTGCCATGGAAATATCTGAGGCTTGATCTCACTGGGCCATTAGCGAGCTCTTCTCAGGGGAATGCTTACATTGTAGTTTTCCTTGATTCTTTTTCCAAAAGGGAAAAAAATCTTCCCACACAGATGGCTATAACTGGTGGCTGGCAGACAAGCTGATGGATGAGATTTTTCCTTGGCACTGTGCAGAAAAGTATGCTTGGCAATGTGACTATGGCAAACCATTCATTACCTCGGTTTTTAAAGGCTACTAGAGATGCTGTCTGCATGGTGTTGTCATATGAACTCTGCTTACCATCCTTCACCCAACTGGACTAACCGGGTTAATTGCATGGTAGAGGCAGCCTGATGAGAGGAGCTGGGCTAACATCTGCAGAATAAACACTTATCAAGAATTACTCTTGTTGTTTTAAAATGGTTCTCTCAGGAGAGAAAACACCACCTTGAATCCAACAAACCTGGGAGAGGCTGCAGTTAGCAGGATCTTTTGTGTAGGTGTTGCATACAGGTGGCACTGCAAAAATAATCTGTCCAAGCAATCAGCTCTGGTTTTTAACACTTTGCCTTAGAACCTGTCCCAGGATGCAAGAAACGTCAGAGTAAAAGAGAAATGAAAAGCAATGGTGTACTGCTAAGCTAAACTGATTCTCCATTGGTGTAAGTAGAACATAGTCTGTGCTCTGTCTTATCTGGACTTTTTCAGTGCCGAAGGTGATCAAGTGACTTTTAACAGCTCTAGCTGAGGTGCAAGGCATGGAAATGTCAATGCAGTAAATAAGACCTGAAAGTCCTGTCAATAAGGTGTGCTTGTAGGGGTTTAGGAAATATTTGCATGGGAAGGAGTTGTCCACATCATAGCATTAGCCAAATCAAGCAGAGAAAGAGGTCTGCATGTCCTCTGGCGTGGAATGGACTGCTGTCATCGAACAGGGCAACTCTTCTGCTTGACTCACTGCAGTGTTTTGGCATGTGCCCCTCAACAGCTATTGATCTGCTGATCTTGCAAGTAACCTGCCTAATATGAGAGAATTATCTTGACAGTCTGTGTATATTTCTTAGAAGCAAAGGCTGAGGCTTGAATGTGATTTTGCCAAATGCTGCCTCTGTCTTCCGTGCTGATTTTTTTCTTTCCAAAAGGTTTTTAATGCTCGCATCTGTTAGAGGTTGGTGAGTACAGTAGTTGAGTAAATACTCAACTAGTAGGCTGCTGTGCTCCTTATCCCCAGGTTCTGCCAATGGCAAGGCTGAACTTGTATGCTCTATAGGCACATATAGATGAACACATAGACACACAGACTCACATACACACAGTACACATGAAGCCAGCCCCACAGATCAATGCAGACAGAACAAAATGCTTTTCCTGGCACCCAAGTTAATGCACATGGCACTCACATGACAGACAGCCCCATCCTCTCCCTGTACCCTGGCTGGTCACGACTGAAGTCTGCTAGTGGAGGGACTTACATATACAAACACACAAAATGGATCACTCCAGCAGCTGGTCTTAGATACTCAACCTTACTGGTAATTGGTTTGAGGTGCCTGCATACGTCCAGTTGCTTTCAGTTGGATTCATGAGCCCATGAGTTTTGTGATCCCGTGCCAGTTGCAGGTAATCAGATCTTTTAATCTATCACCACGTAGTCTGGCTTAAATTTCCCTTGAATTCACATATACCCACTCTGAGAAGAGAGTTCACCCACAAAAAAGATAGAAATGGGATTTAATGAGAGTGTAGGTAGCTTGCAGTGTTTGAGCACGAGGCTCAGCCAGGCAAGTGTACTGATCAGTTGCTGTTTATACTTCACTGGCCCCTCTGATCCTATCCCCTTTATTGACTCATGCTTGCTCCTCCCCAGTCCACCCTGACCCCCTCCCATTCCCTGCCCCGAGTCCTTCACTAAGCAGCCCATGATGAGTCACACGCGTTTCCACAAAATGTCTGATGGCAAATTTCACACAATCTCAAAGCTCTGTTCCCCCTTCATCTGATAACAGGTCCTAGATGCCTGTATGCCATAACTCCCTTTAGTCTGCAGGGCTTTCTGAGGAGGCATTCTTGTGCTGACTCATCTCGGTGGGTTTCCTACAAGGCCCGGGGCTGATGATGCCCTGTGGATGACGCTGGGAGCACCAGGTCAGAGTGCTCCCTCGGTGCTCATTAGCATCCTGGGGTCCTCTGGACCCCCACGGTCTTCGTGTTTAGCCGAGACCCATGCTAAGGTGAGGGTTATTTGGCACATCCTCATGTCTTAGTATTTGGAAAAGGGATCATCTTAGACTTAGTGCGCAGCTTTTCCCTACAGAAAATTCCCTCTTTAAAAGTAAAATTTGGTATCTCTTTTTACTCGTGCACTACTTTTGAACTATGTGAATGTTTTAAATGTGTGTGGCGCCAGTGGAATAGATAGCTAAATAAGTTTTTAAGTAGCCATGTGAAATGTAATGGTAGTGTAGAATAAGACAGCACAAAATTACCGTTTTTTCCTGCTGATTCTATAGCACAACCCCATGTGTCATCTGGAAAATAAAGCAGCATGAGTGCCTTTCCTGAGATGCACCACAACTGTGGCGTGGCTCATTGTTACCACTGAGGACACAGGAATTACTGCTGTGTCTGTAATTGATTTTTCAGTTCACTGGCCAGACGGGAAAAAAAATAAAAAAATACGAAGTAGTTTTTTTTCGAAATAAAAGAAAATATTTTGCATTGTTTAGAGAATTTTTACAATTTTAAAAATCCCTTAAGTTTGTCATAGCCATAAAACATGTTGTTAAAAAATAAAATTCAAAAAACATGTGGAAACAAATTTTTTTTTGCCCCCCTCTGAAGATGCCTACTTTTAGCTTCAATGTCTAACCAAATTTGACTAAATTTCAGAAATAGTTACACTGCTTGGATACTGTACTTTTAGTAAATGAACTGTTCAATGAAAAAACACATGACAACTCTAATAATGGTTTAAAACATGATTTAAAAATCTTAATTCATTACACTTTTCAGTCACATACTACACTATATGTCATCATTTGCTCACTATAATAGGTGCTACATATGCAATCACCAGAATAAATATCTCAGTTGCAAATCCAGATGTCACTTTTATTGGCAATACAAAACTTTAACTCTATCATTGAAATTCTGATCCAAACCCACTGATCAAACCAAAACCATTGATTTGAAAGGGTATTGAATCCGATCTTTATAAAGGTCACGTTCAGTAAGGGTCCTGTCAACGTGTATGTATCTACCAGTGCTTCTTTGGGGGTTGGTGGCTTGCTGTGTGCCAGAGGTAACGAGATTAAGATGGGTATGGAAGACACCTCTGCTTTTCCCCATTTCTGTGCTGCCAGTTCTCCCTTTGACCCATGGAGCTGAAATGAAGGCGTGCTCTGTTTTGTGTTCACACAAGCAAATTGAAGCTTGTGTTCCCAAAAGTTTGCCTGCTTTCTTCCCCAATTTCACTTAATGAGAGGACAAATATGAGATTTTACCTCTAACAAAAAGCTTCTCATTGCTCATGTTATTAGATCAGCCAACTGCAGCAATATCACCACCGATGTCGTCAGAGCATGAATAAACCAAATTCAGGTTTTTCCTTATCAGCTGTTAGGTGGATATAACAGAAAATATTGAAAATTATTGAAATTAATTGAATGAAGGGACTGGAAAGTGTATTTCTTTTCCTAAGTCTTTGTCTGATATTTAAACAGAGAAAGCTCAGTTGTAAATCCTGGTTTAGCTATGGTTCCATAAGATTTTGATTGCTTAGATGTGGCAGCTACTAACACTTATTAAACTATTGAAAAAATGCAAAAATATTGTGTGTGAGCATGGGTTTTTGTGTGTGAGATATTTTGCAAATTTATTTGTATCCTTCCTATCTACAGTGACACACTGAGACTGATACGACATATTGAAATTGCTGAAGTGTAGCAGAAAGATAACGTACATTTGTTTTCCATGTCAATCAGTATGAACAAAGCAAACAGACTATGTGAATAAGAAAACCCACTTTTTTTCCTGGTCATTTAAAAGCAGGACAGTGATTTAGAGCCTTATCTGGAAATAGTACATTAGAACCAGCAATTTTATTTATTTTTCTGGTATTGATACTCCCCCCTATTTGTCCGAATATTGTGGTACAAAATAGTGAGTGATGGCTCAGGGAAATGGATGGAGCAGGTTGATAGTCTGCTGAAATAGTGTTTGGTTTTCATTACAGATGGCTATTAAAAAAGTAGTTCCATTATAGTCCTTAAAGCAATTACTCATGTGGATATTGTTTACATAAATAAAGACGACATGTGCCTATTGTGAAAGTATTCATATAGGTATTTCATATAGGACATCTTCCTGATTGTACCCAAGGTGATAAAAAGGACAAAGTTACTATAATATTCAGTGTGATTTGGGTTGAAACTCATGGCTAAGAGCAATTTCTGTTTCTGTCCTTCTTGCTGATCTGTTGCTTCTTGTTTCAACTAAAGCTTTGTTTATGTGAAGAGCTTTCAAAAGCACACAGACACGGGCAAACAAAGCTTTGCCCACTTTATGTAGTCTCTCCGACCTCAGAGGAATTACCTGGAATGGAATAAAATAAGGTACATTTATTCCATATAAAAGTGCAGAGCTGCAGTGCTTGTCAGCTGATAATAGGAACTGGTTTCTGCAGCAGGAGGTGATCACGTCCCCATGGCTGCCTGCTCCTGCTGCTTCTCTGTGGCTGAAACTGCTTTTCACTAGTCTCTGCACCCAGTCACAGGAGCTAAACTGGAAGAGAACTAACCCAACCAAAAACGGTGATATTTTTCTGCCAGTCTAAATCCCTGGCTTACCATTGTCACCATCAAATGACAGTGTTCGTGCAAGCAAGGGATGAAAGAGTGCGGGAAAAGGGAAAAAGGATCTTCTCTTTCTTCCAGTAGCTGTTAGTCATTGGATGGGTTGAGCTGTATCACCCAGTTGTGCCACTGTCTTTGCAGAGAGCATATCATAGAGTCTTTTTGATGTTTTTTTCACTGTTTGTCCGTGGCTACTGCAATGATGGGGCACCTGGGGACAGAAACAGCCGATGACTCTATTTCATCTATGGCAACATGATTTCTTCCTCTTTGTTAATGGCCAGTGTATGTGTTAATGTATGACCCGCGCAACTTTTGGGAAGGAAAAGATTCAAATGGTGTCAGAATTGAACATGAATGTTTAGGTGGCCAGACTAGGAAATGGCGATCATAACGAACAACGGAATTCAGAAGACTTTCCTTAATTTAATGCTAGGTTTGTGTATAACACTGCATCTATGCTAAATAGCCTATATTCATATTTGTGAGTTGCAAAATAATAATCTTGAACAGTAACTTGCCTTCTGGCCTGGAACAAACTTCCCACAGAAGTAGAGGAGTAAGGGCCATGACTGAGTGCCAGGTGCACTGTGCAAATATGAATGACATTTCATTCACCTGAAGGAAAGAAATTTAAAGTTGCCATGAAGGAACAAGAACAGGTAGAATTTATATATATTTAAAGGTCTTAGCTGTGTATGTTTCAACATACTCTTTAGGTGCATTCAATTTTATGTAAAATGAGGAATAATAATGACTTAGCTTTATTTTTTCCAGGAGCATGCTTATGAACACTTATGTTTTTGGTGTACCAATATCATACTGATTTATGAGGTATCTGCTGATGATTCCACTACATGAAAAATGCTGTAGAATTGGCAGGTTGGTTAAAGGATATACCGTTAATGGGTGAGATATGGTTATGTCTGTTTTTCAAGTTCCACTCTCAGTGTTACATCTCCTGCAACATAATATATACGTATATTATGTTATGCATAATCATCAGGAAAACTTCACAGTCTGTACACATAGATATCTCTGAGCCTCTTTCTTCAGTCCTTCTTCACATTGATTTCAGGAAGGATTACTTGCATTAGCAGAGAATGAAGGACTGAGTGTTTGCAGTGGTTTTGAATAATGAATTTCTGTAGGATTCCAGAAATGACATTCAGTTCCTCAAACATTTTCTGCAAAGCAAGCAGCATACTTTGAAGTCTGTGCTAGGAGAAAAAGAAACAAAACTAAAATGTGCATCTCCTAAAGTACCATCCTCCTTTCGTGGAATGGCTCAGTGGCTTAATGAGGTTAATTTGTATTAGGTTGTGGGAAATCCTTTATCTACTGTATAGAGGCTTTCATTTCACATGAATGTGACAGATACTGTACTTACTGCACTGGAACTTAATTATTTGATAGCATAAGGAGCTGAAATCCCTACATTTCCTCTCAAGGAATATTCATTGCATACTCTAGATGGTAAATAGAAAGTAGAAGATGGTTGGCCTAGATTTTCAATGTTTGAAATATCTTTGTATACTTTTCTAGGTTGTTTTGGTTTTATACCTAGAAAATTTCAAGGCAGCTTTATTAAAGTTCCCCAAATACTATCAATAGCATGTGATTATTTTTTGTTCTCTCCCATTTTTCACATATATTTTCACCCTTTGAAGTTCTGTTCTGTGTGGTACACGAATGTAAGTGACCGCTTCATTTAATTACACTCTTTTTCCATAGAAGTCTTAAAATGCCTGATTTTCTCTCCCTAATTACTACAAAACAAGTCTTTCAAAAGTTTTGTTTGAGTATGAACATTTCCCTTACAGAATTTTACAACAGCTCTTTTAACTGGCTATATTCCAGATGGCTATTGGTGGACACGGTACTTTATTTTCTCTTAGCAGGTATATTATGGCATTTCTGTAGACCTGGTAGAGCTGTGTAAAGCTATTTAGTAGGAGAATGAGACGACAAAATTTCAGGATCAGTGATACACAACAGAATACAAATAAGAACTGAAAAGGAATATAGTGAAAGATTAAGTGGGACAAAGTTCACATCCTACCACTAAATTTACTTTCTTTTGAAGATTCAGTGTCTGGGTTTTTTTATGTACCTTTCGTAAAATACAAGTTAGTGAATTTGTGTTAGCATGTGTGGGCATAAGATGTGTAATCAAAATAAAAATTGATGTGAACTTACAAAAGCAGCATGTGTTTGTTCTACTATATGTACATTCAAAATATATCCTAGACTAATTTTCTTACCATATTCACAAATAAAAAAACTTATAGCCATTTTATTGTGAAAAATTAATGTATTTATTTAAATTGTTTTATTGGCATACATACCAGTGAAATTTTTTGTAAAATAATTAAAAGTAATGTTTACAGCAGGCTGTGCTGGTAGCTGTAAAAATATTTGCTCGTCATCAAAGGTATGAAAATACCAGAGATTGCAAAGTTCACACAGATGGTATAAATTGCTTTCCTCATACTTTAGTGAATTAAAAGTCATAAATAGTTAAAAAACAAAGAAAAGAATTTTTATGTAAAAAAGATTTTTTTCCTCCTAGATTTCTGATTTATATGTAACGTTTAGTGTATCAAAATATGATGCATAATGGGTTGTTTGCATTGTGTTATATCATTTCAGCTGTAGGACAGTATGAGGTGATAGAGTATAATCTAATCTGACATGGTACGATGCAGTGAGTGACAACAAAGATCACAGACTGTTCAGCGGACTTTGTTCTACTGAAAAACACGTAATTGCCCGCATGAAATGTTTAGCAGTTCATGTTTTGTTGATGAAGATCTGGCATCTAATTGCTGCCTGTGGCTTTTGCCTCTCAGCACATTCTTGGGGTCCATAGCCTGCATCAAGTTTGTTTTCCTTCCTCAGGCCTTTTGGGAGCTGACAGTGCGCAGTAACAACTGATTGAATCCAGAGATCAATGTTGGGCTCCTGAAAGCCTGTTAGTAGGGCCGCCTTCTCATGGAAGCTCTCGTTTATTGTTTGCCATTAGGGATGTAAAAGGTAGCTGAAGCATTCAGTACATAAGCTTTACATAAAGCATACAAAAAGTTAAACAGCATTAAAAATAGAGGACTTGGGTACTGTCATAACGCATATGCTTTGTATAATGAATATTCCTCCCTGTACAAGCTAAAAGTTCAGATTTCTTTCTGTCTTCCTTCTGATGGAAATGAAGTATCCCCAGAAATATCTGATCTTGTATCAGTAACCACTGAAAATTCAGTTAAAATGACTTTTTCTGAACTCCAGATTCTTTGGTAACTGGTCCTCTCATAGGACTCCAGGAGCATGACTCTGGTGATCAGTTAGAGCAGCGTGTGTGGGGGTGATGGGTACTGGATATGGGATAATGAAAATTGTCCTGTTGCCTCCCATGTTTGACCTCCCATGTTGGTTCCCCACATTCCCAGACTTTGTGGTACCAGGCGGAAAAATTTAAAATGTGATTCCTTATAGATTTTATTTCTCAGTTTTGTTTGAGGGGTGTCCCTCTACCCTGCCAGTTCTTCTCTGTCCATCTGTAGGAAGGTTTTGGGATATCATATCAAAAACTGCATCTGCCCTGGACATAAAAGCTGGAGACATAGATTCTCAAAACATATGCATGTATGGTTATTTTAACATTGATGCACTTCCATTTGAAAGTTTCTCCCTTACGGAAAAGCAAAAAAAATCTTGTTAGAGATACACAGCTGTTTATGGGAGTCCAGAAATTAATAGAGTTTCTAGGTTAGTTTTATAATGTTTCTGCTTCCCACTTCACTGGAACAGTCCCATACGCAGCCTTCTCCAATTGTTCTACTTTAGCCACTGTTTTCTGCCTGAGATAGTTACACTACGTTTGGAAAAGAAATCGACTTTACATTCTAGTATTAGTATCATTGTAATTCTAGTTTCATGCATGGCGGAAGCCATGCATAAACAGAGCCAAGTTTGATGCAATTCTAATTTAAAAAAAAAAGCAAAACCCAAACAGTATGATGCTAACTTGCAATGTTATCAAATTGCTCGTCTTCTTATTTTCACAGCTCACCATGTTAAAACTGGGACCTGTGAAGTGGTGGCACTCCACAGATGTTGCAATAAGAACAAGATAGAAGAAAGATCACAGACAGTGAAGTGCTCCTGCTTCCCTGGGCAGGTAGCAGGTACCACCCGGGCAGCTCCTTCTTGTGTTGATGGTGCGACTACTCTCTTGTTTCCTTTCATTGCACGTTCCTAGGGGCTTTTGTTGGCTTACTGTCATCAGTGAGAACCACTCCATTACAGTTAACTATTTAAAATAAGAGCAGGAAGGCTTCTGCATTTTGAAGGGGACGCCCAAGGTGAAGGGGAGGAAGATGGGAAAAATGAATTATTTGCTATTATTCTGTGGAAATGCTAAGCAAAATTATTAGACGCCAGTGAGAGAGACCTCCTGAGAAGCTTAATTTGATCTAACTAAAAGAGTGCCCTCGGAGTTGTATGAAATTCACTTAATTAAAAGTGTTTATGCAAAATCTACATGAGCATATCATTTTCATGGGCTGCAGTCTTACATTTTATTTATATATTTATTTTTATCATGGAGGAGCGAACAAGCAAACAAACAGAATATAATTCTGGCTGGTTTTTAGTCTTTTTAGACCAACGCTATTTTTCGTGTTCACAGTGCAATATTAATGTTTTACTTAACAAATCTGGCATAGGCTCATATGTTTTGTTTGGGAAAATACTAGCTGATTTTTCACATCTCTTTCTCTGAAAGAGGAGCAGGATGGATTCACCCTTTACATGATCTCTTTACTGTTGATATCTTGTTGGCTGTCAGAGAAGCTGTAAATATGTCATTATTGGGGAATAAACTTAATCAGGCTATGCTAGACTATATAGCAGGTCAGGCAAAATACACTAACTCAAAAGAAGGTACTCTACTTAAAACTTTGAAATCTGGCTGAGCAAGAAAAAATAAGGGTTGGAAAGAGATCCTGTGAAATTAGTTCCTGAACTGCAGTAAATTAGGGAAAAAAACCCACAGTAAAGAGATTGACTTTGAAGCACATAGCACCTTGTGCAAATTGAGACCTAATACAATACAGCAGAGACGAAACAGGCTAGGAGGTTCCTGGAGTGTGTGGAAGATAACTTCCTGACACAGCTGGTGAGAGAACCAACTAGGGAAGCACCCTGCTAGACCTGTTGTTTGTGAGCAGAGAAGGACTTGTGGGTGATGTGATGGTTGGAGGCCATCTTGGGCATAGCGATCACGAAATGATAGGCTTTTTGATTCTTGGAAAAGTGAGGAGTGGGGTCAGCATAACTGCTACCTTGGGTTCCAGAGGGCAGACTTTGGCCTGTTTAGGAGTCTGGCTGACAAAGTTCCTTGGGAGGCAGTCCTGAAGGGCTATTAGGATATTAGGAAGAATTTCTTCACTGAATGGGTTGTCAAGCATTGGAACAGGCTGCCCAAGGAAGTGGTTGAGTCCCCATCCCTGGAGGTATTTAAAAGACATGTAGATGTGGTGCTGAGGGACATGGTTTAGTGGTAACTTGGCAGTGCTAGGTTAATGGTTGGACTTGATCTTAAAGGTCTTTTCCAACCTAAATGATTCTGTGATTCTATGGTTCCAATTTCTTATGAAAATTCTGAGCTGGCTGAAAATCACAGGCTAGCTGTCGGTCAATATATTTCTAACATTTTCCTGCAAAATAAAAGAAATGTTGCCATTTAATGGCATATTGAAGTGTCTGTTTCAACAACATGCGAATGTGTTTGTGTTCCTCTCTTGTAGCTTCAATAGTGGAGCAGAAATGGTGGTGCCACATGCAACCATGTCTTGAAGGGGAGGAATGTAAAGTTCTTCCAGATCGTAAGGGATGGAGCTGCTCCTCTGGGAATAAAGTAAAAACAACAAGGGTAGGTATAATACCAACCTTACATGTTACCAACAGGTAAAAAAAAAAAAAAAGTGCACAGGAAATTGGGTCCACATAGAAGACACCAGTTGAGAAGACTAAAGAAGTGTGGAAAGAGAATCATACTGGGATTGGATTTATCGGTCCTGCACACTTTTCTCAGCACACTTTGCAATTGCTTGAACATGGTAAGCAGTGTGCCAGACCTTCTCAGGTAAGCAGTGGAGACAGTAGAGTTGAACTCTTTTTCAGCTACCAGTAATGATCAAATGTATGATAATCTGGTATGTATTTCTCTCTGAAACCAGTTGCACAAAGTCTATACACCCTAATAAGCTCTTCATTCACAGGATAGCAAACCAGTGCATTTTTATCGGTAACATGGAATTACCATGTTTCTACAAAGATACTGCTGAGTATGGTAAGCATTTGATGTGTCATGGCAGTATGATCTTCTGGTTCTTTCTGTCTTGTATGACTGGGATTTGCTAAAAGGTTTTGACAGAGTTTCAGTGAGTTCCTTTTCTCTAACAGAAACAGAAGAATAACAAATTCTTCAGATAAGCATTAAGCACTCAAACTTCCTAAGACTACACCATTGTATCTCTATAGGGTCAACACAGTTCTTCATCAACTTAAACCGGATTAAAACACACTCTGAACACACACATGCATGTGTGTAAGCATAAACACCTTCACCCCTACACCGCACCACACATACTGATGACTGGTTTTGCTTGTAAGTATTTAGTAATTGCTTGCAGTGTCAGGCCATAATTTGCTAGTGTGGTGTTTACTCTATGCAGGTTTTGAGTGTCTATGTCATTTGACTGAAATCTTCCTCGCATAGGCACTAAATTTGTTTTTAGTGAAATGTAGTATGCACTGAGTGAATTACATTCCTTCTGTTCCACAGAGAGCTCTACATGTCTCGGTTTCTCTATGTATATGTCTTTAAGACATTTTGACATTTTTTGAAGGAAGGGTACTTTCTAGATGTTTGATATACAACTCCACTCCTGAATCCTCTTTCAAATGTGTTTCTTCTGAGGCTAACCTTGCTTGAATGCTTCCCTCACTTAACTTTGTACATGCCAATGCAAATCTAATTATATGCACGTAACATGTGTGCCCATGTATATTATAACCAAAAGGAACTAGATAGAATTTAATAACAGTAATGGAAATAGAAAAATTACGTGTGTGTGTGTTTTGAAATTTGTCCTGGCTACTACTACACGGCACTATCAGTGTTGAAGAACACATGCCATTTTATATTTCATGTGAGTGTTTAACAAGCAGTAAGTAAAAATTGGGTCTGGATTATGCTTCTGTAGGAAAAAAGAGGTCACAAAGGAGGGAGATATCAATTAGAATTGCCTTGAGGAGATTTCTTCCTAACATTTTGTCAGAAGATAGGTTTTTTTACATTGGTCAAGGTTATGAAGTTCTGTCAAGGGCTTCTGACTCTGTTGCAGACTCATAGGTCCAGCTCTTTGCAGGAGTTGGACTTGTCCTCCATGAATGGTGTCAGTCCTCAGGACTTATTTCATAACTCTTCAGAAATGAAGCTGTGAAAAAGCCAGCCCAGTTCTCTATTTGACATCTTACACACTGATACAGTACAATAGCTACAAAAAGCTGCTTGCAGACCTACCACCACTAAAAGGAAAATAGTAATCCCCTTAAATCACCCATTATTTGTCCTGCCTTCTAGTTTATCCAAATACTAGATGTTTTCCGCCTTCTTCCTTCATTTCCCACACAGCTGCAAAGCTGTTTTGACACAATAGCAAACCCGAATTCAAGTTTCTGACAGATTTGGTTTCAGTTACTGAAACCAGGTGGCAGGTGAATGAAGGTCTCCATCTTTCCAGATGCAAGAGGCTGAGATTTTAAGATGTCATTCTGATGCCCAGAAAAATATACATTGCTGTTGGAAATGTGAATGATTCTTTGTGTTAAGAGAGTAGCTTATTTTCAAAAAGCAAGTAATTTTCCCTAATATGTAGTGACTACAATATTTCTATAGCTCCTCTTTGTCCTCCCCAAAACCTATATGAAAAAAAGGGGGAAAATTCTAAAGTGCTCCGTAGCTCCAAAACCCCCTTTTTTGAGAAAAAATGAAAAGACCTGTACAGAGTCAGTATTAAGAAGTCATGAATAATAAGTTTCTGATTGTCAAAGGAAATAGCCCATATGTGATTATCATGTATAATGTAAAAGCATAAAGAAACAAACTCTTAACTGAACAGCTTGGGTGATTCAAGCGTATTGCAGAAAAGCCTTGTGAAGGCTTTCCTGAAAGGGCTAAGAGGGTTTATGTTCACCTCCAAACATTTTCCACAAGTTTGCCTCCTTCATGTGCAGAGAAAGCAACCCAATTAACCACTGAAGTACTATCTTCGCTTCTACAGAATACTGGGTTCAAAAGCAGTACCTATGTTTCCACATCTCGAGCTGTTAATAGTTAAGCACTACGTTAAGAGATAAAACTAGTGGAGGAAGGAGGCATTTTGCTTGTCCACCTCTGTTAGCATATTTAATCACAGTATTGTACAAAAATGATGATGCTAACTTCTTAATACTTATGGTATCAATCACTAAGCAAAAAGACCAAGTGAATAGTGGGAGAAAACGAATTGATTTTTAAAAATGCGGTCTACTTGACATTTTGCATTTTGTTCAGATACGGGGATCTAACACGGCAATACATGAATAATGAATTAATAATAACATGTTATGGTACTCACAATTCATACGTTAAGAAAAGTCAGGTGGAAATTATTTATCTTCAAAATGCAAAAACAGGTATTATGGAAAGTTTGAACTGTTTTTATGAGTTTGTCTGCATATTAGCGGGAGAAGGCCAACGTTAGGATTTAACCGTGGAAAAGGAATGAAGACAGGGTGGAGGGAAGTGTGTATGAAAGGGCTGAGTGCTGAGCTAACTTGTGCTCATTTAGAATTTACTATTTTGTATCTATGTAGCCTGCAGGAGGGGAAGGGGAGAAAAGGCAATGACAATTTAGCTAAAACAGTAATTTTTTTTACTTCAGGTAAAGAAATGCATGTTTGCATTCCTGAGCATTGTATCACAACAGAAGAGGACGTTCAGGAATGCACTAGGAGAATTATGAAATTATTATGTGCGTAGCTGAGATTTACCAGGCACATTGTGGAATTCTCCTCCAGAATTGGGAGAGGAAGCAATTGATTTTTTTTTTTCTATATGGCTAACCTCAACATTTTGATAAATAAACACAAAACCTTTGTCATGTTACCCTCTGTAAATGATGACAAAAGCATTAAAAAAGGGGAAAAAATTACCTTTGAAATATTTTTTTCTGTAACAGACTTTTTCTAATATAATTATTTTCATTGAAAAAGCTCTCTTGGTTGTGTTTCCTTTCCTCTTTGCAAAATAAGGAAAATGTCTGTTTAAAACACAGGAATTTTCCCATCAATTGAAAGCTACAAAATTTAGCAGTATTATGTACAAAATCGTCAATGACATTAAAAAACTGCTATGAGTTTGTATTAAACAAAGGAGCCCTTTACAAAGACTGGAAAACAACATTTTGAGGAGAAACAATATCATATTTCTCTCAGTTATAAGATGTATTTCACACCAGCAGTCTCTGGATAGGGTTTTTTCTGGGGTAGATACAGATGCCAGGTTTCATTTGTATGTTTAAGAACAGTATATTGCCCATTATCTTTATAATAAAAGCTGACTTTAAATACAAGTACTGGAAGCTGCATGTAACCAATGTGAAAATGTATGCTGCAATGCCTCCTGGGGTCCTAGTTTCCCAAGCATCCACTCTGGGGCTGGCTTGGAGCATGTCGTGGCTCCTGGCCAGCCCGTAAACCCGTGTGTCCTTCCTGCAGAAACTGGAGCGCAGGAACACAGGTAAAGTGGTGCGCCCTGGGTCTCATCTTGACATCCTGGACCTGCGACATGACTGAAGAAGCGTGCACTTGAGCTTGGGAGTGGGAAAGTGTCCCTGGGCTGATATTTTATGAAGATATAGAGAAATAAGCATTGATAATTTTTGAAGTGAAATAGAATAGCATAGCATAACATAGACTAGACTAGAGTAGACTAGACTGGATTAGACTAGACTAGAGTAGACTAGAGGAGACTATCTCAGTTGGAAGGGACGTACAATGATCATCTAATCCAACTGCCTGACCAAATCAGGGCTGACTGTATTAAAGCATATTATTAAGGGCATTGTCCAAATGCCTCTTCATCACTGATAGGCTTGGGGCATCAACCACCTTTCTAGGAAGCCTGATTCAGTGTCTGACTACCTTCTCGGTAAAGAAATTTTTCCTAATGTCCAGTCTAAACCTCCCCTGATGCAGCTTTGAACCATTGCACAGTAATGAAATAGTGCCTTGTCCTTAAGCTTTTAGTTTGATTTGGTAGAACTGCTTGTGGAATGAGGCATAGTTTAACGCTAAGTACTAAATTCTGGTTAATATATGTGGAGTGGAATTTACTGGACTTTGCTTAGGTTAGGACTCTCTTGAGTGAAATGACTAGCCTAAACTCTAGGCTGTTCTTTTTAGTATTGGAGAGAATTGTTCAATTCCAGAGGAGAATTTGTTTTGTCCTAAGGTAAGTCAGGTGAATTATCTTCTGCAGGTGCTTATGGCTCCCGAATAACTCTAAATGAAAGCTCTGATGACTAGCTTAGCAACTAACATTTAGATACTTAATGTTGAACAGGAAGATGCTGGCGTGGAGACTTTACTCTCTTTGATGTGGTCTTCAGTAGGAAGATGATGAAAAAAGCCCCTTCATTCTTTGTCAGTTTGGGAAGGTTTGGACTTTGACCCCTATCAAATGCAATATAATATAAGAAAAATTTCAGAAATGTTCATGTTCTGAAGATATACACTTATGAGCTAAATTGGTGAATCATAATATGATGAGCAAGATGTCCAGTATCCGAAAAATAGCAACCAGTGCACGTTCTTTTAGAATTGACTTGTTGGTATAATACTACTAATACTACTAATGCTACTAATATAAATTAAACAAAAAGATCAGATATAATGCATAGCAGGTATTGATTATTAACCTCTGAAAATCTCTACAAGCTGAAAGTGAACAATGTTTTCCTATAAACAAGTGAAATTAGTATTTTCATGCAGGTCATAAAAGGCCGTCTTTTGGAAATGAGCATCCGACACTTGGAATAGCTGAGCACCCACACTTTTATGAGCGGCAGAAGGAACTGCAATTGTCACTCTGAAAACTGGCTATTCTTTTTAATATGTGGGGAAAAGCACACTGCAGAACAGAAAGAAATCAATATCTAATATATTACTATGCAACTATATGCCAAACCAATATTAGAAATAGAGTACTGTAAAAAATAAAATAAATATTACAAGGACAGAGAGAAATAAAAAAGAAATATTACGGGACCAAAATAAATCCATATTGAGTATATTTATCTGCATTCCAAATCCAAATCTGCCTTCCAAATCAATACCAGAGATAGACGACTAATGTGAAAAGAACAGAAATATTGCCAGGATGGAGAGAAATCCATACCAAGAGTGTTTATCTACATTCCAGAACAATATTGGAGAGAGCCTGAAGTCAGATATTTGTAATATTCCATTTAATCTAATTTTACATTACAGCATCCAGAGTTTAAAAGAAACTAAAAATTGAATAACATTCTTGGAAGAGGAGAAGGTGTACCATCCAAACACACCAACTGGCTGCACATGAAGCCAAATGGTGTTCAGTATGTGCATTCCAATACTCCGAATCAATGCAGTGCTGTTGCTGCCTATAAATACTGCTTACATTTTTAGCCTATCGCCTCTTTCTCACTTGCAGATGCTGGATTGTTTCTAAATTAATTACAGCTGCTGAAAGGAGAGGCAGTAATTTTATTTATGCTTCAATTTATAAAATCCGCTGTTCATAACCCTTTCAGCACAAGGAATGAAAGGACCTCTAGTAGGTACCTTTAGGTAGTAATGCTTTGCAGTGGGATACTGAGATTCCCGGCATCAGGAGGCAGCTTTAGTGGTGACTCAACTACTACCAGTGCTGTCGTAACCACTGCTTGAGTAAGACAACATAATACAAGAGAGCTCAAATGTGTCCCTGGATATGAGAAGAAAATGGCATTTTTCTTGTAACTGAGCCTGACATCAGAGTTAGCAATGCAGAGTTAGTTGTTGATCTGTGCTGCCCTGCATGAGGAACAGATGCATAGGCTCTTTAAGCAGCAGCAGAGGGGAAAAAAAAAATGGAACAAGTACTACTGTTTTTTCTGCCAAAGTTGAAAAGAAATATTGCCATTGTGGTAGCCTATTCCCTCACATCTTTATTCCTCTTCCTCCTCATGGCTTTTCAAAACAGCAGTAGTAGTGACACGTAATTAGAAAAAGCAAAAATTCATCATATAAAGATTGTGCATAGGTTATTCGAGGATGTTTCCGATAGACCAGATATATGGTAGTTGTGGTCAGTCAGTGCTAATAAGGCAATATATTTCTCACATGACATTTTTTCAGTGTAAAACTGCTACTAACTTCCATCACATGAAACAATTTGCCTTTTGCTTTGACCACTGTGACGCGTGAAATACCTACAGGATAAATCCATGATCTGCCATGTGTCAGTAGTAAACAATGACAGGAAGTGCTTTTCCTAATATTATTTAAGGGGCTGTATGAATAAATTAAGAAAAAACCTCAATGTAAAACTGCTCTTTCCCCCTGCCTTGCTTCAGGCCCTCTGTCTATACACTCCTCTCCTTCTACCTTCATTTCAGATGAAGATTTATAAGAATAATACACATGCATACAGTGACTAGCAATACCTTGTGGTTCATAAAAAGGATGCGATTACAATATAAGTAAGTGCGCAGACTTTAGCAAAATATTACCCATGGAAAAGAGTGATTGCACTTGTGACAGCCTCTTTGTTGCTATGGTATCTCTTTCCATGCCTTTGGCTAATCTGTCACTAGGAGAAATTTGCAGCTGTCTCAGCATGTTTCTCATTGCTAACTCAGAGACCCACTGTATCTAATCTGTCATTAAAATAGCAATAAGTGGTACATACGCATTTTCCTAAAAATGCATACAAGTTTCGGGGGGCAAATGAGGTGGTAATGGAAATAGAGTGACATTTTCTGGGGTCAAGCTAGCATTTTGTATTAGTCAGTAATTATTGTTTTGATCTAGCATCACAATTCTTTTATATAAAAACTCTGTATTTTTTGTAGGGCACCTAAACATTAATCTTTTGGGACACTTGGACATTTTGATGAAAATAGTTAGCATTCCAGCCAACACATATTACAAGGAATCATCAGTATTCAGGGCTATGCAATTCACTGGTTTTCTTAAATATAGCTGCTATATACCAAATTTACTTCATTAGTGTGGCGTGCCTAGTTCTACCCTATGAAAAGGTTCCTGTTGCAAGTCTACATTTGACATGAGTTTAGGCCTACTGCCTGATGACATTCATTTGTAGGTCACAGAAATCTAGATAAGTCATAGTCCTTTCCCCAAAGTCAAATGTACATAAAAATACCCACACAACACAAGTTATGGTGAAAAGGATTAAAGGAGGAAATGTTGTGGTGTGAAATGTTATAAGCAAAGTCATAGACTGGAAGGTCAGTTGGGCAGGTAAAGACAATCCAAACATTCAACTCCCACATCTCAAATTTTTCTGACTTTCAGTCCTATGGATACTGATATTAAGAACTGAAAGTGAGAAACATCAAAAGAGAGAATGAGTTAAAGACGATATTCATAGGTATCTCTATTTGGGAAAGAGGGAGCCTGTTAATGCATTACTTGAAAGAGAATAATTTTTAAAACCATAATAGTATTTTTGTTTTGTTATTAGCAGCTTTTGCCTAGAAGGTTTGCAATTTTTCCTTATTTTTTTTCAGTCCATTGCTGCATCTCCTTGTGAATACACTGTCTTGTCTGTAGCTATTCAGAAGGGTTACTCTAATTTTTTTGTGAGTAGACACACTGTACAAATCATGAGAAATGAAATCTTTTGCAATCCCTTCATCACACTCACAGATTGTTAGTAATTTATGCTGTGGTTTATACATTTTTATGAGGGAATAGTTTTTCCTGAGGTAAGACTGTAGCTAGCATCCATTGTAAAGATCATTTTAGCTGCAGAACCTGAAAATTGACAGAATTACTCTGAAATCAAAGGAAAATGTTTCTGCAATATTTAAAGAAAATGAAAATGGATTTCAGTTGCATGTCATTAATTAACTAATCAGTGATTTTTGCAAGCATTACTTTCTTCCACGTGGGAATCCTCCACTCCATCAGTCCAGCCAAGAGGTTTTCTGCCTTTGTCCCAAAAGATTCAACTTGTGATTTATTTTTCTTTCTTTTCTTTTTCCCTCTAATTTGTCTTTTGCTGGCATGTTTGAGATACTGACCTCATGTCTGAAGAATAATTTTCTGCCCCTGTGATGGAAAATAAGAAGGAGTTCTGAAGGCTGTATGTAAATTACTGGTTTTCTCCACTTCTCCATGAAGTGGAGAAGTCCTGACACTGAAATAAAAGATGTTTCCACTCTGATTTCCAGCTCCATTCTGCCAGTCTCTTTGCCCTTTCACAGCTGTGTTAGAAGGGCTCTTTTGAACATCTAGCAGTCCTTTTTAGTTTTCCTGGAAAATCCTTGTCAGCTTCTACTACCTCACAAGTTACCATATAGGAAGATGATACTTAAATGCCAGTATTGTGTGAGTCATGCTGCCATGCTCTAAAACTAGTGCTTCTTCCTTGCCTCACCCTCTTTTGCAGTCTGTAAGGGTTTCTTTGGATCATTTCTGCGAGTCAGAAATGATACATTTCAGCTCAGAGGGACTGGAGCGTTCTGAGACCTCGCATTACTTACTACCTACATAGCTGCCGGCAGAACTCTTGCCTCTTGCTACGGGTATTTGACACAGGCTTCACGAACTGTGCATCACTGCTTAGTTGCAGAACTGATATGAGGGAAGGGAAAAGTGGCTCCCAACTGTCCAAAAGGTATTACTTTCAATTCTCCAAAATTCCACCGTTTTCTTGAGGTATTTCCTTACTCATTAGGACTGTTTCTAGAAAACCCCAGAAGTCCTGTCCTGTCGCAGCTCTGCTTTTCTGCCTTCTAGTGGGGAAGGAAATGGATAATAATATCAAGCGGAGAAAGTCAGTCGTACAGAGAGTTATGCACAGTCACTGTTGGAGTGAACAACTCTCAAACCAGTTGAAATCATATTACTCAGATATTATTCCCTTGCACAGCAAAGTGAACATGGCTGTAAATCTTACTTATTTCTTCATAAGAATAAAGAAGATAGTCCTGACCTGTCTGAGAACTGTTCAAAATGAGGAAAAAATATATTTCAGGCAAGAATAAGCGGAAGATTGATGTCTAGGACTAAATTAAAAAACGAAGAGGACCAACATAAAATTAATTTCCATAAGAATTCAAAATTGTTCATGTTTTTCATAGCTTATAGTTTACTCCTTCTTCCACCTTGGTGAACACCAGGTTCATCTTAGGAAAGGCACTACCGCTGTGTATGGAGAGAAGACTCCAAAGGACTTTATGTGTTCTATAAAAGGGATTTTGAGCTTTCTTCTGCTGCATTATTAGCAGACATAGATGATTCCTTCTCAGGCCTAACTGTCCTGAGTATTACTCATTCCCTTCCATAATTCCAGTGAGAAATTTCACAGAGCTCTGAAGTGGAGATTCTGGGTGAAGCTACAAAATACCCAGTTCACCATGACTTATTTGTTTGATGCAACCCATAGAATTATATTGGCAAGACCTCTAAAACCAGAAGTGAACACAAGTGTGTCTCCAGTTTATGAAGATGGGTACGATCTCATGGAAACAATGGATTGTGTCTAACCAACATGTATCTACAAACTCAGTAGTAATAGAAGATTTGAGAATTTTAATGGAGCTGCATATTTTAAGAGATCCAAAACATCTTTGCCTCTTCAAGTTCAAGAAGGGCAGAAAATATCTTACTGATGCCAGCCAGAAGAACCACAGCTTGTTCCTTCATCTTGAATTCAAGTTTTGTGGCTCAGGAACATGTCCCTGCCAAAAGAAGACCAAAAGACTTTACCTCTGCTTGTGCTGTTACCAATTCAGACAGATGCCCTGAAAAATCAGAGTAGTTCTGGAATTCTGCAATCCCTCCTTGGAAAATGAGAGCATAGCAAATTTATCATCTTCAAGGCATCATTCTAATTGTTAGTTATTATGGTTCAACATTTTCAAAGTATGAAAGAGGAACAGGAGACATTCTTAGCTTATCTTGGGTCACATACTAGTCAGAAGATAATGAGAAGATGCAGGTATGAAGACAACTGGACAGGTTCTTTGAGAAAGACAAGTTAAATTGGATACCAAAGCAGGTTCTTAGTTAAATTTCTAGAGTTTGTTTTTTCCTTTGACAGGATGCATCTTTTCTGTGTGCTGTGAAGCTCAAAAGAAGTATCAAGATGACACCCAGTACAGAGGAGTTATAGGAAGTTGTAACTTTCACCTGAAAATCTCCATAATACTCAAGCCAGAAGACATTTCAGATCAGTTCAGGCATGATGCTAGTAACATGCATCAGTTTATCATGAGTTCAGGGGAAATGCCAGGAAAAAGCATCAAAGTCATCATTTTATGGAATTAATACCATATTGTTATGCTGTCTTATTTGAAGAATGCCACAGGAATTTGCGACCAATTACATGTAAAAAACACAAGAGAATGACAGTGAAATTTTGTCATCTACATGCAACACCAGGCATGGATAGTGGATATGGTCTCTGTTTTGTGTTTAATTTATTTACTTATTAAATTGGCAGTACTAGTTGCTCTTTTCGCTTCTTTTTCTCTGATGACCAAGATGACTACAGCTCTTAGTTGGGAATCATCAATGATAATCTTGACTACTTCTGAATGAACCCGACTTCATGTATTTTTCCCTGGGCAATGAGAAATCCTTCTAATTGTTCATCTATGACAGCTTTTAGGTGAAAAACCTTGAATCTTCCTTTTCCCAGGTTCTATTGAAACTTGAGACAGGGTGACAAGGATTTTCCTGAAATCCTCCAAATCTTCCACCTTTCTGCTGTTTCTTATCTTTATTAGAGTGATGGCATGATGGGTACTCATACTGGAGAAAGTTAAAATTAGATTCCCTAAAATAATTTTATATTCTCTGAATGGGTACCCACTACTCTGTCAGCACCCACTACTTTGGCTGCAACTTCTCCAAGCATGGCAAAGTCTTCTTCATGTGGAGATTCTAAATGGATGTAAAGCGAGAGGAAAATGATCGAAGGGTTTCGAGTTGATGACTGATTCATTGCTTTTAAACATTTTTTTTTTCCTGCCTGGATATTGCTCTGCTGTTTTCTAACTTGTTTTTTAGTTGTCTTATATTCCCTCAGCTGTGGCAGTATTCCTGGAGCCAAATGTGAGTGCACTACCTCAAAATGCCAGCACTGGAAGCTGGTAAGCAAGTGGGGAAATATCACCAGAGGAATCTCTGAAGCTTGGGACAAAGGCAGAAAACACATCAGTACTGCACTAACAGAGCAGCAGGTATCCTCATAGAGAAGATAAAATTACAGGTAAGGAAATAATTTCCATTTCTATTTTGATCTCGTCCAAATGGCTTGTTACTGCCCATTCAAAATCCCAGAAAAATTAACACACCATAAACATCTGAAGAAGAAAAAGATACCAAATGTGATGAATTTAGACTACTTGATTTTTTAGTGGGGAAAATTTGAAGTTCAATCTTACCCAATTTCTGGAAAAATATATTAAAAAATGAAAATCCGTTATACCTATTTGGCAATTTAAAACCTCAGCCTAGTTTTAAAACAAGGCTGGGTTTTTTGGGTGGGGGTTTGTTTTTTCATTTTTAGAATATTAAACACAGGAAACCACTTGTTACAGGTTTTCCTTTCCAGTCAAGAACAACAGTAGGCTTTTCTTTAGGTAACTGAGATCTGACAAAGCCAAAGACAGGAGGACTCTGTTCCCATCCCTCCTTCTCCATTTACTTTCTCACAATTGGAAGGGTAGCATGACTTTTTATTATGCTTCAGTTTCCTTATCTGTAAAAAGGAAGGAGGGTGTTTTTATCTCCCACTCGAGATGACTAGATGGAATAAGTGGTGTAAAAGGGAAGAAAATTACATTTATTTAATTAATTGTCTTGCAGTCTTTTATGCCGCCATGCTGCAGTCCCACTGTGGAGTTGTGATCACCACAAAAACCTCAAGAGGATATATCCTTGTCTCAGTTGCTACAGTTATTTTCTGTTACAGAAAGTAAAATAAGGTTTTTGTTTAAGTCTTCTTTTAATATAAAATTTTTGTCTGTAATTGAAAAATTTTGTGAAGTTAAAACACTTCTACCATAAACTTAATTTCTCTGCTGAGTTTCAGAAACATTGAGAAAGTTCAGGTATGGGCATTGTAGTGACATTACCTTTTGGAAGACAATAATAATGAAGTACATTTGAAAGACTAATGAATTAGATTTAGCCTTGACATAACTCATACGTCTTCATCAGATATGCACTATGATAATTGTCCCAATGACTTGTATCAATTAAGTTTATTTTGTAAACTATCAAGTTCAAGGAAATATGAGTACAGAGCCATATGAATTTGTTTCATAGTATTTAAATGTCTATTTTATTAAAGCAACAAGTTATCAAAGTTACGAGTTTAATCTTGTAATGTATGTTTCTAATGATCTGTAGTATGCTATTTAACTTAAAAAGCCTGAAGAAAAGAAAAAGGAAAATAGTAATCTTTTTGTAAGCATTATTTAAAGAAATTTAGGTGATCTTTTGAGGTGTTGTGCAACCCTTTTTGGAAGCAATCATTATCAGCAGGTCCAAAAAATATCTAGATAAGGAACTAGCTGTCTGAATTGAATATTGTCTTTTGAATTGTGTCATCTGTTATTTTATGGTGTTTTCTGTAACCAACTAACCATAGCAATGATTATAAGTAGAGTTCTCAGAATGCTCACATTTTTCCTGCTTTAAACTTTCGGGAGATTTTTGGGTTTTGGTGCTTGGGTATTTTTGTTGGGGTTTTTTTGTTTGTTTGTTTTTGTGGTTTGGTTTTCTTGGTTTATAAGTTTTTTTGGTGTTTTTTTTTGTTGGTTTTTTTTTCTTTTCTTTTTTTTTTTTTTTTACTTTAAACATATATGGGAAGGACACAATCAATTCTTTCATTTGGAAGGAATCTTATTCTGACTTCATGGCTCTTTTCTGTACCACAGGTCTATTCACGGACTTATTTTCAAACAACTTTTCAATTACTATTTTATCATAGTTAAAAATTGCTGAAATACTTGCAAAAATGAGTGGTGTTTGTTGACAAATCAATGAGTTTGAGTATGTTTAAACCTATTCTTTGGGGTTACTGTTATATCTTGGGGGTGTTTTTGAGGCCATGCTCTTTTGCTAAGAGAAGTTTCTCTGATTCTGAAATATGTTTTTTCACGTCATTTTGTACTTTTCCTTGTAAGTTAAAGAAAATTCCATCTATCCCAGTTTTGTTTTCTGTAACTAATTCCATAACAGTGTAGTACTTGACATGTGTTTGTTTCTTAGGCAAACGTGTAAAACTCCTCAAGTCCGAATGGAGAAGTAGAGAAAGGAGGTTTCTGCTGTGCCTGATGACAATTTTTGATTTTTCCACACACACAAAATATTCTGGCTCCACGTTGGAGCACTAGTTGTGATGAATCCTAGTCTTGGTCGGATTCTAAGGAAGGGCCAGAACGTTCGTTGAGGAATAAAGAGTCAAACCACTCCAGAAAATGTGTTCCAGCCCTGGTTTATTACTCACAGAGCAGCAGGTGTGTACAAATACAGGTTTACACAGTATTAACAGGAATTGTTGTACCTTACTCCTCATTGTAGTTGCTTAGTTTGCTGCAGAAGCCCAGGAATCGTGGCTTATTTGGGCAGAGCTTCAGGAGGGTGGTTGGAGAGACTCTGCCTTGCGCTGCTGAGAAGCCTCAGTGTGTCAGTCAGATGCTTCAGGGAGCTGTTATGTGTCTTTCTTCACTCACTCGCCTTTCAAAGGTAGACCCAGGTGATGAACGTAAGTTACTATCATGGGAAAGCAACAGAGGCTCTGGAGAAAATAACAGCACTTAGAAAGGAAGTACATCGTGGTAAATTCAGTTAGGTGTCATTTTGTAGTTGAAAGCTCAGCATCCCATACTGGATTACTTGAAATTCAGAAAAAGTTGTGAGAGGGGTATTTCCACTATATTCTTAAAACATGCTAGATATTGTCTGTTTAATCTTAAAACCATGTTTAAGATGAAGAACTCTGCCATTTTCAGGAACGTATGCCATGCTTTAAAGTATTTATCCTTTACCTATTTTTCTTGTCCTAACTTTAGGATTATTTGGAGCAAGTGGAAAGCTCAATTTACATGTGAAAGGTTTCCAAAGCCTTTTAGTTTTAATTAAAAATTTTAACCCTGATTGTCTAGGTCTTCACTTTAACACCAAAAATCTGCTGAAATCATTAAGAGCAGTGGGAAAACATGAAATACAGAATTATATACTTCAAATGGTATTTTGTGAAATGGGTTTTCAACATGTTTGTTTCTTTCTAATCCAAGGTCCAAAGCACAAGAATTATCACAAATGCAATTCTGATTAGTCACAGTGCAATAAAAATACGAAAGAACAAAAAGCTGTAGAGTCTGGAGGTTATCAAAGACATCGGAAACTTTTGAGACATTTAAGTGTACTGGGAAATGTTCTGTTTAATTAATAAAACGAGTTAGAGATGTTTGCCGAAGGACAGACCTGAGGATCTAGAATTCTAAATTGCTCCATTACAGGCTTGGGAACATGTTTAGACTAACGTTTTTCATGCTGCAGTGCCTAAAATAAAGTTAAGGGAAAATTTATAGCTCTTGAGTCTTGGTATTTAAAGTTAGTAGGGCCAAAGTTTTATGAGCAGGAATGAAACATTTGAAGACTTGAAAAAGATGTCTATCAATATGTCACCTTCTCTAAAGGTAAATGAATCCGTATAGTTATCATTAAATATCTGTTTTCCAAACTCCTCACAAATCACTCAAATATTGTCTTTTGTCATTAGCCCAAGTCAAATAGCGGCCTGTGATATTGAAACAAGAGCCTGTTTGTTAACTCACAGTTCTCTGCTGGAGTTACTTTGTCAAGCATACCCTTGAAATACGGTTGAATCACCTTAACATTTCTTGGACTTTTGAAATGGTTGCTTGTGCCCCCAGAAACTTAGTTATCTAGCACAAACACCCAAATCCACACCTATCTGCTGTTAGTGCATATGCATTTAGGTGCCCTATTGCAAAAAGGTCCTTAACAGCTCTTTTTGTCTCGCTTCCCCACTTTAGAAAATAAATTACAGGATTCTCAAGCTGTGAGGAAACGGTGAGCCTGTCTTTTGTTAACATTTGCAACATACTTTTGAGTATCACTGGTACAAGTTAGTAGTATTAGACCAGAAGCACCTTCTGAGCTTACAAGGTGAACTGTTTCAGTGAATAAACACGCACAAGTGGCAATGCAAACTGTCATTTGCTTTCATAAGCCACGTATGAATGATAGTGCATGGCAAACACACTCTGTGGATTTTGAAGTTCCAGGAAATAGTGCGCTTCCATCTGTTCAAAAGATTCATTTCCAACCTCGACCTCATTCGCAGAGGGCATAAGTGGAAAAAATGCATTGGCAGATGTTTGTTTCTGGTTGTGTGGGCCCTTCTGTTTCTGCATTGTAATATTCATATTAGGCTTTCACTACCAAAACGAAGTTATTTATGTCATGGAAAAATATGACTGTTATAGCCCTCTTCAAGTCCGCTCCTTACTAGGAAAGGTTTGCTAAAGAATCACTTTGTTGACCCTGTTTTATTATTTTTTTTTGTGGTCTGCTTATGTACAGTATAAGAAGAATATAAAAATAAGGACACAAAATGGATGGACATGCACTGCTTACAATTAAGGGCTGTCCTGGTACAAGAGCTCTGTCTTATCTCTGTGTCTTGGAGGACAATCCATATCTAGGCATTTCTTCAAGCCATTTCTTAGGCCTCTTTCTTCAAGCATTTAAGGGATTCTTGTGGCATTCCCTGCATTTCACTTATCTTATGTTGTACACTAAATATATTTGTGAGATTCTTTTTCATTTCAAGACATCCCCACACCATTTTTGTTTCTCAAAGGCCTTTAATATTTTACCGAAGAATGCTAGGGGTGCCAAGATGGCTTTTCTTTGTCCCATGAAATTCAACTTAGTTCAGGGTAAGCTATTCATTACTTTAAAAAAAGGAATAATGTGCTTTCTCTGTGTTACGTATCTCAGGGGGAAAAAAAAAAAGAAATCTTGATGATTCTTGAGCATGCTCAGATGACACCCAGGCTGTGACCACACACACAATCCTATGCAGTTTATGGAACATTTCTAATTAAAAAGAAGGACCCCAGTATTAAGTTCTTGCTGTTTCTTGTGTTTATTTCTATTCTTTGGCGAAAATCTGGAACAGAGGGTCCATCATACCGCTGAGTCATCTGTGGAGGGAAGAATCACTGGCTTAAAAATTTGCCCCTTTCTGCATTTGCATTGATGCATAGTCCTGACGACATTATAGTAGGCTTCCCTCCAGCACTCCTCCCGACTAAATTCTGTTGTTTACTGTGCATGATGGAAGAGAAGTAGAATTGGAGTTGCAAGGGCACCCGTAGAAAGGCAAGTTGCTAACTTTCAAGTGCTTGACTTTGCAAACTCGTCTGTTTTCAATATGGATTTTCTGTATGGTTTGCGATAAACAGAAAAAAATTGAAAGCGTTGCCAATCAAAAAAATAGTAATGTACAAAGTTGTGTGATGAAATGTTCCTGCACACACTGATTTTAATATGTCGTATATTGTTATCTATTTTCTTCTAACATTATTAAATAATAATGAATTACATGCCTCATTTGCATGTATAAACTATTCTGTAGTTAGCAAATAATTGGTGATACATTTGTTTCTCTGAAGAAGTAGATTTGTACTATACCTAATTTTGATCCTGTGATGCTTAGGTGTGTGACAGTAAGAAGTGCTTTACTATTCAGAGAATGTTCACTCAGCCATTCTTTACATGCCATCGTCTTGATTTTCCTCCCTTCCTCTTCTAAAGCAGAAGGAAGTCCTGAGTAAAAGTATCAGGCTGGGTTTTTATTGGGAATCTATTCTTATGGAATAGGTGGTATTATCAGCTGTATTCATCAGCTGTGGGGATTTCACAAGTAAAGGACGGTTTTTTACCCATTGTCAGCAGCACTGGAATGGAGGCTGTCCAGAAAATCTCTTGAGCTGGTAGCTTTTCTAATGCTCTGCTTTTGAGATCTTTTCATCTCTGGTCTATTCCGGGTTACCCTGGCAAAAATGCTGTACCCAAAGAATGAATCTGGTTGGCATATTTAGTGAACAGAAGAAATGTGAAAAACTTCAGTTGCATTTAATTATATATTGTTGTTTTAAAATAAAACAAGTGAGTTCACGTACAATTGCAGCCAATTTACAGCAGCCACTCGCTAATTTAAATTAAAAAGTCTGCAACTGTAGAGTAATTATACTTTAATTGCACATTTAGTACAAGAAAGTGAAGAGAGTCTAATGCATTGTATTTATGATATAACAAGCATGTGAAAAAATATATTAGCATAAAGGGAGTAATTATGTTCCAAGAATGAACAAATTAATTCAAATCAACACCTAGGATGCTAAAGGTTTTATGTCCTTTTTTTCATCTGTATTGTTAAACAGCAGCGAAGTTAATTTTCCATACATATTAATTATTAACTGAAAAATTGATTAGCCTTGATTTCATTCAGTGTGTTGCTGTTCTCTTAGGATTTTAAAGATCTGACATGTACTGCTATCAGTCCCCCTTTTCCTATAAAGTCCTTTGGTGTAATACCTTGCTTCCCAGCCACTCAAACCATATAACTTTTACTATGTCCAAAATTAGGCATTACTGGAAATACCATCACTAGATATTAGCTAAAATTTCATTGCTTCATTGTGAAATTGTTTTTAGCATCTGAGAGGCCTGTTCTCTCTCTTAACGTGTATGGATATATAACTTCCATTAACGTTAATGGCCGATGTGTGCTTGCACGTAGCAAGTATTACCTTCTTACACACAGGCAAATGTGGATCACTATGCATGTCACCCAGAGTAGCAGTGTGTGACCTGGAAGTTAAGAGGAAAAAAAAAAGAAGAAAGAGGGCAGGTGGAATAATAAAAAATCTGGCAAGGAAAAGCGATTAAAAACTCCAATCGTGTAATTGTAAAAACTAGGAATATGCAGCTTGACTTCCTGTACAGGCTGTATAAAGAAAATGACCTTTGTATATGATTAGATACTTGTTATAGAGCAGAGATTTGAATGGCTATCTGACTTTTTTTTCTTTATATCACCTATTTATTCTATGTAACAGTGTATGTTGCTTTTATAGGGATTGTTTCACCACACAATTGTAGAGCTAGATGGGGGGAGCAGATAGGCCTGCAGATTATGATCTTACTGAGTTTCTTTATGACTGAAAAGAACACATTTGCACTTCCAAACAGCTATGTAACTGAGCAGTCATGTATTTGTGAAAATGCTAGCTGCAATTTATTACCTTAGCCCATGCATTGGCAGAGCTTAATGTAATAGAAATAATAAATCACAGAATGGTTGAGGTTGGAAGGGACCTCTGGAGGTCATCTTGTCCAACCTCCCTGCTCAAACAGAGCCACCTAGAGCAGGTTGCCCAGGACCAGATGGCTTTTGAATATCTTCAAGGATGGAGACTCCACAACCTCCCTCGGCAACCTGTGCCAGTGCTCAGTCACCCTCACAGTAAAAAAAGTGTTTCCCTGGTTTCCAGGGAACCTCCTGTGTTTCTATTTGTCCCCATTACCTCTTGTCACTGGGTACCACTTGAAAAGAACCTGGCCCCATCTTCCTTGCACCCTTCCTTCAGGTATTTGTACACGTTGATGAGATCCCTCCTGAGCCTCTTCTGCAGCTCTCTCAGCCTTTCTTCATATAAAGGTGCTCCAGTCCCTTATTCACCTTAGTGACCCTTTACTGGATTCTCTCCAGTAGCTCTATGTCTGTCTTGTACTGGGGAGCCCAAAATTGGACACACTACTGCAGGTGTGGCCTCGCCAGTGCTCAGCAGAGGTGAAGGATCACCTCCCTCGACCTGCTGGCAATACTTTGTCTAATGCAGCCCAGGATACCATTAGCCGCCTTTGTGGCAAAGGCACATTGCTGGGTCATGGTCAATTTGGTCTCTCAGAAGTCATCCAGTACCCTCTCTTTCTAATAGCAAAGGTCTGCTCTGTGGGTACGTTGGCAGAATAGAGAATTCAGCTGAGTTCCAGTGACTGCCTGCCCAGTCGTGCCTCCGAGGAAACTGTCCCCTGGTTCTTCTTGGTTTTGGTGTATTCTGTTGTTTGGAAAAGTAAGAAGCTTTGACCCCACACCTACGTGGCCTCTTTGGAAGTCTCAGATCCTTTGATTTGTCTTCAGTGTGCTTTGCATCAGCTGATTTACCACAGTTTTTTATATATATATATATATATATATACACACACACATATATAAAGTGCAGCTAATAAAAATCCACCTGAAGATAGGATCAGAAGATGTGTATTTTACATTATGTAGCTCAGTGGCACCTGGGTCCGTGGGTAGAATTCCAGCTTGTGACAATAAAGCAAAAAATAAATAACAATAAGATGCTGTGTCAGCCTTTTGAGCTTTGGTGTAGGGCACAGAAATATGTTGCCTGACTTTTAAATTAATTCTTCATTATTTTTTCAGGCAATCTTCCACTATAGAAGGGGCCACATGAGGCTGTTTCCAATAGCAAGAACAAAACAAAACAAGAGCAGTGTAATAAATAAACCCATGTATCATAAAAATCACAAAGCACAATTCTATTATTGCCTTCTTAAGTGCAGTTCCTAGAAACAACTTGGTGGAGAAGGCAGACTGAAGTAATGAAGTCCTTGAACAGTCCTTTTAATATTCTGGTCTACATTTGTGCTCTGCAGAGCCGACGAGAGCTGTATGCAAACAGTTTTGCTGAGGGCAAAAGAATGTTTCATCATTATCTCTGTGATCAAAATGAAAAGCATGTGCCCCTTGATGTCATAAAATGTTATTGTGACCGTTCCAATGGGTTGTTCCTCAAGAGTTGGGATGTTGTCCCCTGACACAATTTTATATTAAAATGTTACATGATCATTAATTGTATCCACTGACACAGCAGAAATATTCCTCAGTTATGTTTCTTTGATATGATGGATTATTTTTTTTCTTTTAATGTATAAAATCCAAATCAGACACAGGGAAAGTCCAATTGCTGTGAAATGCTTTGTCTCCCACTCTTTCTCTGTGGTCCTTCTGTTCCACTCTTGTTTCATGTTAGGCTGGGTGAAACCACTCTAAGTGAACTCCTTGGTAGTTATTTTATACCTTGTGAATAACAGGATCTATCTATCTCTTGTTTATGTATGCATGATTTTTGTCCTGTTTCTCCATGAAGTGATTATTGCTTGCGAAGATGCATTTAGCCCTTAACAGGACATTGCATTTTAAAGTAGCATGCAAAACCAGAAGAATACAGCTCCAGTATCAGTCACTGTTATACTCAATGGCTAACATTTTAAAAGTATAGTTGTTACCATGCTTGCTCTAACATTAAAACAGATGAACAGAATACAGAAAATTTCCTTGAAACCAATGCTTTGGACATTTGTGGGTTGGTAATTTGTGACCTTCAAATTTTTTTATTATGTTTTTAAGCATGGTCACATTTCAGTTTCTCCTTGTCAGATCCAATTGCAGCAAAGCACTTAAACACACCATTTAAACTGGGGAGCAATCCCATCTAATACCATTGGGAATTCTTCACTTATTTAAAAACAATTGGAAGAGCTTTGCTGGACAGAGATCTTATACTTCAGTCTCAGTTTCCAGTACTTCAGAAGTAGATTCTCTACGCACAGTTTTGATTTTCTGATTTTCTTTTTCTTTACAGGTAACCCGATAGCTAAAGACAAATCAAGTCAGTCTCAAGGCTGATAACATTAAATACAACACATAGGAATTTCATTCCTCCAGGCAATCCTTGAAGTGAAATTTTATACTGCTGGGTGTATCCTTCAGAATCAATTGTTTCAATGAGAACCTGGCTTGTAATCAGCAACAGCCTTGATATCAAAACTACTGGAAAGTTATTTTGAACTTCTGTGTCGCAAAGATTTCAACTGTTTGAACTGTGTACACTTGTAAAATTGCACTTGCTGAGGAATTTGCAGCTGTAATCACAAGAGCTGATATTCAAAAGGTGCAGAAAAGCAGCAATCTCTCGGATTCTCCATTCCAGACTGATGGCTTTTCATCTTGATGAAGTCAACCTCCAAAATGTATTGGTTCCTTCTCGCTAAAATGATCCCTGGTCTGCCGTTCAGATTGCTGGTGGGACTGCACACTGCTTTAATTAAATTTCTGTTGCAGAAATTGTCCTCTGGCATGGCGCAGTTTTAGACATTTTTATTTGTATTCTAATCTTGGAGCTCTCAAAGGTACATATTTCAACATCTTGAAGTTGCTTTTGTTATAGGAATGGAAATATATATCCATTGTTAATAATTATTGTTGACAAGTAATAGTTATCTGAATACATCAGTCATATTAGAATGTATAGTCAGGTTGACATGTTTCCCTGAGGCTAACCAACTGCAGCTCTTTGGCAGTTAAAGAAGTAGTGGTCAAAACTCAATTACTACTTCCATTATAAGGCATTTTATACCTTTAAGATATACGTTTCCATTTGGTTTGAAGGAGATGGGTGTTCCTGGTATGTACTTTACTTTCCCAACCTTTAATTGATTGAAATTCACGGTAAGCAGTCAATTTCATCCCTTTTTATAAAGGTAGGCAGGGATGTAAATGAGTTTTGCAATTATGAAATTGGATGGTAATCATTCAGAATTTTTGTCTTTTTATTAAAAAATAAAATATCTTGCTTGAACCTAAGTACTGTTGGATGCTTATGTAGATGTCTGCTCAGTCTGTTTGCTATAAAGGAAAAAAATCCTAGTGCCCTCCCAGATTTACAGTTTGTGGGTATTTTGCTTGCTTACAGTCATCCAATTCAGATCTGATCCTTGCCAAAATCACATTTACTTTTTAATTTTTTGTTTCAGTAGCAATCTTTGAACTTTGTGATGTGCTGTTACATGAAAAAAGATCCTCAATATTTAAAGGCCTTAAGCATCTACGAGCTTTTTTCTAAGTTATTACAGAATGTATAATTTTATACTCCATTTAATGTATATTGTACCATCTGTAATATGGATACAACAGAAATTTGGCAATTCCTTTTAGTGACACTGCATAAGCATGCTGGCTGGAGAGGGTGAGGGAGTTCTGACTGTATGCTTTGGTGCATTGGAATGAAAACCACACACAGTTAATGGTAGTCAAAACTATATAGGGGCGAGCTTATTTAAATAAGTCCTGTGTGGTTACCAGCCTCCCAGAAAAAGAGGGAAATGATTTTATCATTACAAGCCATTGACATGGCTAGGTAGTTATATATTAAGTTCCATGATGGATGAACACCCTGGAGTGCTCTGCCTGTCACAGTAGCCCCTGCTGTTCCAAAACCGTTTCATTACCTCTGCTGTATTATTGCACAGGAGAGCTTAAATAAAATAAATGACTGTTGGGAATAAAATTGAGAAGTATATTCTATCATTCTGCTGAGAAATAATAAAAAATGTTGGCAGGGAAAGATATTCTTTTCTGATTAAAATTTAATTAGGATAAACTGTTTGTAGCAGCCACTAGGTATCTCAGTATTTTAGGATGGATTAATATTGTACGGATTTGTGCTAACCGGTGCAGGACAGAAGGTAGCATCTTAAAGAAATTGTCCGGGACAGTGCAAAGTGTAAATGTGCTGTTTTGTAAAATCTGAATTTGGCCTCTCTTTGGTCAAAAATCTACATCATGCTTCTCAATAATTGTTTTCTTTGTTTCTTTGTTCTTAAACCAACCCTGAAGATACTGTATTATATACAAGTGTAACACATGCATATCAATAAGTGAAAATAAATGGATTTTCAAATATACTGAATAGATTATCTGCAGTAGATTAATGTTGTGAATATTCATAACAAGTGAATAAAATTGTAATATAAAATAGAGTTCCCTGTATGGATGTGCGCTTTAGAGATCTGTTCTGTTTAGCCATGGAACAAAATGGCTTTTTTTCAGTGAATAAGAATCTCAAGGGTTATATTAATTTTGTATTTCTTCTGTAGAGCTGGGAATATCTCCGACCACTTCGAAAGGTCCTTTTCCAAAGGAAACTGATATCTAGCACAACTGTTCTAGCATTGCCATGGGAAATTTTGGTGGGCGTACTGTTGTTTTCAGGCCAGACTGAATAAATTGGTTTTTTCCTCACAAAATGGGAATCCTGAAAAATTCCGATTTTGACCTTTTCAGTAGCAAGAGAACATGGTAGAAATTTCTGAAAATGTTTCAGGTTAATTTGTTGAACTGTTTAAAAGAAAATAAATAAAGCCAGTTCAACAGTGAACTCTGCTTGTGCATCCTGAAGCGAGCTGGGAACCATCATTCAGCTATCCATAGTGCCTGGTTTTGTGCTACCTTTGAAAAAGGAGTACAGGTGACTAGACCAGCTATGGGCATTCATGTTGTAGGCACGTGAAGACGAATCCTGCTTCAGTTACTCCTTTATTCCTTGTATACTACTTCCCAGATTATTTGATACACCCAGTTTTGTCCCATTGCAAAGATGATCAGGCGTTACGATCAGAGGGAAATCCATGTTACCCTTTGAATTCAGTAACCATCAAGAACTCTGAACTGCAGGAGAATATGGGTTCCTATTCTGCAGTTGCGTGGGGCAGCGCATCACCAGGGAAAGAAAATATACTGCTTTGTTCAGATGTTTCAAGATGAAATGTATTGGATCAGTTCAACAAAGCAAAAAGGAAATCCTGATATGAGTCTTAATAAAAAAATATTTCCAAATCAACTATAATTAATCTAAAGTAGAGCTTAAAAACATTCAAGACTATATCTTGGTTTCATCTGGCTTACTGGTCATAAGTAAGTGCTAACCTTCGAAACAGCACTGCTGCAGATGCCGCTGTTACTACCTTTAAATCCACCTGTAATCCTACATCCTTTAAATCTTCCTATCTATCCTATATCTTTTAAATCTTGGCTCCTCCAGCTCTGCTCAAGAACAGAACGTAACTGATATACAGTTTCAGTACTTCACCAAGCCAATGCAGCTCTGCTTTGTGTAGAATCTATATGCTTTAAAACTGGAGACAGAGTGCATCAGATAGATTTGTTTTGAAACTAAAAGCACGTTATGTTGTTAGATTTCATAAAAATATATGCAGGGTCTTTTCGCTCATTATGGTTGTACATCTGGCTTTTACAATTTCCAGGTAATGCATGGATGTCTCTAACAACAAAACAGAAAGATGTGATTGGCATCCTTTTGTGTTGATTTACTGCCTCCTCCTTCATGACTTGAATTTTACACATCTGTTGTTAACCAATTTATTGGCAAGGAAAAGGAGCACAGTTTTGGTTTGTAATAGAAGTGTTGCCTTAACCTCTAGTTTCTTTTTGCCAATAGTTAGATAGCTCTGTATCAAACATGCTACATCTGAGCAATCCGATGGTATTACATGATTTCTCATGGTTTCAGGGGTATTAAACTGAATAATGAGAATTAACTAATCACTTTGTTAGTCTTTATAACACAGTTTGTATCCTGAGAAACTTTTCTGTTTATTCTTTTACAGAATGAGAAAACATTTCCAAATTACATCTTTGATCTTGTTTCTGTAAGAGGTTATGTAACTTTCTGATAGCACTTTGCAGTCAGTCGTTGCAAATATTTTAGCAAAAATGTCTTCCATGGCTGTTTGTTTTGCACCTACTACATTCATCTGCACTGCTTATGAGGTGATTTCAAGAGGTAGTATATGAAAAGGCTGAATTTTCCACAACTTTCTTTTGACAGGTGATGACAAGTGTTGCCAACATCTCTTAATCCACAACTAACTTAAGACCATCTGGCAGGAGGACCACTGGCAGTGACAGCTGAAAACTACTGTATAAGGGAATGAATAAGGTTCTTTCTCGGACTGCTGTTAGTGGGATGCCAGGCTAGGCAAAACCATTGAAGTACGGTTTCATCAACAGAGATGTAGGTTCTGGGGATGTGGATCCTGCATGGGAGCACTGGGGTACAGTCGGCATTCCGAAGCTGGGGCTGTGGTGGTGACAGCAGGTCCTTGGACCTGTTCTCTAGAGTAGTGGAAAGGTCTGTCTTGTGTGTCTCTGGGATTTGCTCCAAGGCCAGACTGCAGACATGGCGAGGTGGCTTGGTGATTTCAGTGGGGTTTGGGTAAGGCCTTCAGCTGCAGTTGAGAGTGTCCAGCATTTTGCTCAGAAAATTCTGAATGAGAAAGTTCATTAAAGTTCACATGCCTGTCCCTATTCAGATTAATGGTTAAAGAATGATTTTCAATCCCTCCTTGCTACTACACAGGGAATTCTGTGGCAATAGGAAGTGAAATCCAGTTATTCCGTGGTAATAGATTTTCTTGTTTAAATATCACTGATCACATCAATATTAGCCATGACTAAAATACTTGTAACGTGTCTGGTTTTCAGTTCTGAAAACCAGTTTATTGCCCAACTAAGTTCAAAAAATAGTTTGTGTAGTAGAAATGTTATTGCCCATATGTAACCCTAACTGTAAAAGCTGTATATTAGCTCTTTAAATTATGTTTATATTCATAACTGTAAAATTCTGGCTAGATCCTGGTTAGATGACAGCAGGGCCATTTTTTTACCCCCCCTATAACATTGAGGTAACCTAAAGACCCTGTAGTTTGGGATTTATGGCTTTGCTTTCACTGCTTCAACTGCACATTGGGGAAAACAACGTGTAAAAGTCCTTATATTAGTCACATTGAATATGATGAATGGGTGGAGTTGCAAGTTTACTCTGTATCATCATATTGGTTGAATCTCTTGATCTCTTACTGTCATAACAAACATGACAAAAACTAAACTTGAATTTTTCAGCCTTATGCCTTAATATTTAGATCTGATATCCAGAACTCGCAAAAGGTACACAAGTTGTTTGAGTTGCTATGTCTCCATATAAGGGAGGTTTTTTAGTCTGTTTCTGTCTTTACGATTAATTCTGGATGCCTTGCCAATATTTGGGTGTAGAGAATATAATCCTTCCTATTACTTATTTAGAGTTTGAGTCTCCTTTTTGTTGTTCTTTTACTTTTCTTTGGTCATTTTCTCTTTTTCCTGGGATCCAGTCAGTTCTTACAATACGTCAGTAGTGATGAGAAAAGTTTTTTTAATAAATAGCGGCCTGGAACCGAACACAAGCTCTTCGTAGTTCTTGGGGAGAAGAGAAAGAAAGCAATGCTGTGTCTCTATCATTTTCTCTTAAAATGGTTTCCAGCTTAAACTATTCTGTTTGAATAGAAGCATTTTTTCCTAACTATAAATGGTCTGTGTTTCAATATGCTCTCTGATCATAAAGCTGATGAAATAGTCCTCTCTGTATGGCAGATTACCTCAGCAGAATTTACAAATGGAAGATGATGATTTTGCTAATGTCCATGGGCAGGTAGACAGAATTTGGTCCCAGATGCTCTGCCTAATGTTCATGGCAAAAGCGACTCAAAAACAATGCCTCCATATGCCGTAATTGCTGGAATTATTTCTCAGGCATATTCCCTTGTCATCCCTCATATGTAGAACTCATTAGATTCCTAGTGGGAGAACATATGGAGAGGAGAGATGATGGAAAACATTGTAAAACAGATTGTGTATTTAAATTTATATTATAAAAGACCTCTGTGCACAGGCAAACTTAGTGGAGAAAGTTCAAACTCTCTTCACGCATCATAAGGACATCGACATTTATGGAGCTGTTATGTCAGTGCATTCAAAGACACTTATAGATGATGGTTTAAAGCCTGGCTTTAGGGATACTACTGGGAATTTTGCTGCTAATTTGAGGTCAACTCTGTATTTCCTATGTTATTTTTCCAAATATTTAGTTAAACTATAGCTGTGTAAGATCTTTTTGCTAGTAGGAATGACAAGAAGTCAGAGTTCCACCCATACAAATCTGTTTGGAGGATCAGGCCTTCGGCTGTGAGTTTGTGATTTCAGTGTCAACACAGTGACTTTTATGAATACCTTGTTTGTGTTTCACCAAAATAAGCAATAAAGTTTCTTTCATCCAGCTCAGCTGACTGATGGACGGGGATCATATACATGCAGAGCTCTTTTAAGGACTACTGAATATTAATAGTTCATTCTTTATCCTTTTGTATAGTTAAATAAAGCAAAAATAAGCTAATCATACAGGAATTCAAAATATTAGATGCTGACGTTTGTGATGCTTTTTTAATTACACTCACGAGTCTTTCCTGTTTTATGGTAAATCTTTTCTCTTCTTGTTTTTCACTCGATAATGACCATGAAGCTGGTTTCAACAGGGAGCATTTGGGGTATTATAGAGAGTCCCAGTGATGGAACTGGCACTAGCAGAAGTTACCCAAGTGAACAGGTGGGAGGTGGATAGACCTGTGTCGGGGAACACCACGCTGGTGTGCAGTGGCTGGTGAAATATGTCCTATCACCTAGAGAAACATTTCTGCAGACATCATTGTTGCAGAACATCATTGTTCTGCAGAACATCATTGTCAGAAACAATTCTGACAGGATATGTCTTATTGCATGGAGCTGAATCAAATGTCATACCTAAACGGATACTGGAAAGACACAGAGAAACAGTGTGGACATCTCTTACAGCGTGGCTCTACAGGCCTTAAAAATGTCAGGTATGACCACAGGATGTTTCCGTCTATGTCATTGCCTTTCTAAAAGGAGACACAAAGTGGCTGCTTAGGTAGATTTGTGGTAGAGTTCTGTGTGTGTTTGCTGGCAAATATCCCCGTCTAAAGCCAAGATTTGGTGTCATGTCTTGAGGGCGTGCCTCCAGAAGTTCAGATCCGACCCCCTTCCATTACCACTGAAACTGGACTGTGTTACTACACTGTTCTTCTAAGCCAGAGTTGCCCAGTATGCCCCTGGAGAGCTGCACCACTTGTCCTGCACCTTTCAGAGGAGAATAGTTGCTCTGACAAGCCTCAGCGGGAAGCAAAACATGCATTACCATACATGCTTTTGTCTCATCCTGACAGCTCTGATTGTTCTATATGTTTCTTCTGACAGCTACAGGATAAATGTTTATTATTAGGTGAAATTTTAAAGTGTATTATTTTGCACTACTCTGAACAATGCACTTAAAACATGTATTTTGCAGCTTCTTATTTGTTCAGCCTATTATAATTTATTCATTTGTGCTATATAGGTATTAGCCTCTGTCAGCTACTGGTGGAACCTTTTAAAAAAGTGTCCTCAGTTAGTGACTTTTTAGTAACTGCAGGAAAATGCTCTTTGGGTTGTAAGTCTTTCATTAGCATGTTGTGGTTTTTCCATTCTGCCAGTACCAGCGTTAGAAAGCAGATGACTGAGTAGTAAAAGAGCATTGAAGATGTACTGATTTAATTGCTCGTAGGCAAATGGCTAGACCTTGCTCAGTGATGGAAGTCATAGCTCCTGTGTGTAAGATTGTGTTCTGTCATTCACAATATCCAGCCCTCGGCTTTGATTCAAATTTGATTATATAGAAATTTGTGTAGTAGTAATATTAATATAGAAGATTAATAGCTACTTGGAAGATGGATCCTTAAGTATTGATATATGCAATGAAATATCCAGGACATCTCAAATTCAGGGCTTTACCTAGTGTTCCGAATGGATAAGGAAAGTAGCAAGTATTTTCCGCATTTTTATGTCTTTGGAAGGAAATATGGATATACCAGAACACTGGGAGTGCTGGCTGGACTTCAGTTAATGGCGTGTTTATTGCCCAAGTCCACATAGCTTGGATCTTACGTCACATTTTGTTAAAAGCATGTAACATAAGGACATTAAACCGATCAATTTCTGCAATTAGCAGTTCTGAAAGGAAACACAAAAGGAAGTACAAGGCAGTTTGTGGCTGGGTTAGCTCCACTGTCTTGAGTCAAGTTATTCACCAGGTAAATCTGGCCTTAAGCATTCTAGCTAAATAATTTAGAAAATTAGGTTACCGTTAATTTGAACACCTAGATAAAGGCATATGAAACTTCCAGGGCTTGTGTAAGAAAAAAATACAGGTGACAAAAAAAATGGATCTGCTTTACAATTTCACCAGATGTTATATTGCTGTATAACTCTGGGAATTATATGGTCCTGGTCCCACCTCCAACAGAGAAATACGTGAAATTCAGTCCTATTCTTTGTCCTCGCATAAAACACATACCAAAGGCAAGTTATGGAAGGCATTTGTCTTTTACTCTCAAAGCTCCGGTGCAAGGTCTCTACTCCATGCCCGTGCTCCTTAAATCCTAAAAATAGAGCTTTCTGAGAACTTTGCTCATGACTTAAGCTTCTTATGGACTTCTGCTCAGGTTTAAATTTCATACTGACTACCTGCTCCAGCTGTTCCAAAAACTTTATCATTAGTTCAAACACCTGCTTGTCCCCTTTTGTTGTTGGTCAATATAGTAAAAAAAATGCTTTGTAAATATTGTCTTTAAATTTGACATATTTGATCATCTGCACCAATTCCAAAATGGCATTTCTTCCTTTGTGTCAAACTTGGAAATTATTAAAATATCCTGAATAGTCATAAACTCAGTCAACTCATTCACAATAAAGAACTGTGATGCCTTAAGGCACTTTTTACCAGTCAGAGTATTGCCAAGGTGACCTTTCATGCTGTTTCAATTGCATAGCCTTGCCATTATTTAACTATTAGAATGATGGAAAGCTTGCACTTTGCTATATGAGTGGCAACATTTCTAGACACAGGGACCTGAAAGAATGGAACATATGAGGGGCTATAATTAATGTGCCACATTAAGGAGTTAAGGATAAGCAGCCAAAGAAAGACTAAATCTGGTGGAGCAAAGCAGCTGCAGTCTAGTCTTGAAAACTAAAAATCCATTTGCAATGCTTTCTAGAATCCTAATATCTCCTGCTGGTGACAAGTCGTTAACAGTAGCTCATTTTTCCTGCACCGTGTCTTGACCATCCATCATTATTGAAATGTACAGAAAAATGCAGCCTCTTGGAATGCTATTAAAATTCCTCTCAAATTTAAATATTAGTGAGGCTAATGCCGTACTATATTTTTACCTTCTACCTGTGTTGAAAAATTTTTACATATATATTTATACAAATAGAAAGGGTTAGAACATACGGAACATCTGAAAGCTCTTTTTTTGTGTGTGTGTAGAAATAATGACTGTAAACATTTTTAGGCTATATAAGTGGACTACTCTACTAGACCAGAATTAGTGATGCACCACGTGGTTTAATATTATCTTGCCTACCCAGGACATACCCACTGTGTAAAGAGGAAAGGTAAGCTAAAGCAAACAGGACCTGTTGTACACCCCTCTCTAAATTCTGCACATGTGTTTCTGTGTACGTCTTCATTGGAGGGCAAGGGATTTTGTATGATGTAAAGGCAACGAAGAAATCACAGAAGGAAGTGAAAAACCCATCTTTGGGGGGACAGAGGGATAAAAAAGGGAACTCATTATCTTTGTTAGGTAAAATGCAAATTTAGAAAAATAATTTTTGTTAAGCAAATTGAAAAGAAAAACAAGAGTTGTTAGCGTACTTTCTCAAGAATAATTGAGAAATAATAATAATTTGCCTTCTAGGAAATAATTTTGCTGCAATTTTGAGTCTGTTCATTGCCATGTTTAAATGTAATTTTTTCATGACTGTATGATTAAATGTATTCTGTCTACACGAAGCCTGACTGGTGTTGACAGAAAGCAAAATCATTAGAAAGATGTGGCTGTTGAAAAACCTTTTGTCTTCACAATGCTCTTGGAGGAGGATGAACATCACAGACTGTGAAAGCTGTGTAAAAAGCAGAACAGAAAAAGGTTTCTTTTCCCGTCACCGGTTAGGTGATTTATATACATGACTCTCATTAACATTAATGGGAGTTATCTGCCTCATTTTTTATGAGCCTGATGTGAAGCTAATGGCAGTCTTCCCATTGTCTCTAGTGGGCTGTGGATCAACCACTAAGAGCACAAATGAGTTTGGTTGAAATATTGGTGCTTGCACGCTTAGGATTTCAACATGCTTCATTCACAGTTACCACAAAAAATGCTGTGTGAGCTGAGGAGTTTAATATTGCAGAGCGTGCTGATCTGCGTGCACGGTGGGGCATCCACGCAGCAGACTGCAGAGACGCCTGAGCCAGTTCGCAGGGAGCTCGCGTGAGCAGGAGCAGGAATCTGCCCAGCAGCACGAGCTGGTTTACTTTTCAGAGATCTGGGCGGGAGTAGGTGTAATGGGGTCTGTGGTCCAGACACCACATGATGGGGGAGTTGCAGTGCCATGTGATGCTGTACTCCCATCAATACTGTGGTAATATGCCACTGCTTTTTTGAAATCTGACCGGGATCTCTCTCTGTGCTGTGCTCTCCTCTGCTTTTGTTTTGGTTTTTTGTTCTGTTTTGTTTTGTCTTTCTTAACAATAAACCTTTCGTTGACTAAGTATGCTTTGCAGTTGTAACAAAACTAGACTGCACTGCTTTTTCTTCTGTGAGGAAGGGAAGGATTCCTCATATTACCAGCAGAACTGGAAGGACTTCTAGTCACATCCATGTTCCTTACTATGAGCCAACCACTACAGGGACAGATGACCAGCCTCGCCATCAGTGAAGAACATTTCTGGCCACACACAGACTAGCTGGTACAAGATAGCTTGCCTGTGGATTGGGAGCTCCTCTTATGGTGACTCATGTTCATGCTAAAGTATTCCCAGAAGTGCCATGTTTTTCCTTATCACAATGTCACATTGGTGCACGCATGAAAAACTGGCCTTCAGAAGAACTTGTTTTGAAGCTAAGATTCTAGTAATGTTAGGGGTAGCTAGATCCTGAGGACTTTAAGACACAGAGGGTTTCTCCTCCCAGACATGGCCAGTGTTGGTCCAGATTCCATTCCCAGCCTGTAGCAAGGCTGGGTGTGTGCTTTTAAGATACAAATACACACACAATACAACACAGATCAACACAAGCAAGAGACGTGTGCCTTTATCATCACCTACTTCAACACACGCAAAGCATGCACATAGCCACATGCAACACATGCGCAATCCCTTCCTCCTCTCTGATTGATCAAGATTTAAATGTGCTGGTGGGGCCTGTGCAAACCCCCAGTCTCCCAGTTCCCAGGTGCTCCCACATCTGTAGGTCCATTGAGTCTTCACAAGCTATTGAACAGGCACGCGACTGTCCCATCTGACTCTGCGGTGGAGTGGGAGTCCTTCACCATGGCAGTGCAGAATCAGGCCTCTCAGCTTAATCCATCTGGCCCAAAAAAATGGCTTAATCCAAAAGGCCCAAATATACCTGTATAACTTGCTGCAGCTGAAAGGCGCCACAAAATGCAGTTAGCTTTCACCTCTGGCTGAGATTTTGCTATGGTCTTTGTATCGGTGCGACATTATGAAAAGTCAGCTGTTGCAGATGGATTGGATTTTGCCTGGCTCTGGGTTCCTCACAAAGTTTCCAAATATGAGCAGAGAGAACCAGGAATGATGCCATATCGTATCGGTGATCCATCAGGTAGGGAACAAGCAAGTCCCCAAACACGGGGTTTACTAGCCACATTCACATATTTTTGGGTCTGCACAGCTCAAGCAACTGTAGGAGTAACAGGGCAAATAGTCCCCACTTGTTCAGCTCTAGTACAGCTCCACACTGTGCATAGGAGAAAAGGTAGGTGTAGGAAAGAAAACAGAGATCACTGCCATTCAGTTTGCCTGTAGGAAGTTTTAACATGTTATTTACAAGTTGTGCTTTAGTTTTAATTAACTTCCCCCCCCCCCCCCCCTTTTTTTTTTCTTTTTAGATTAAGCATTGTGTGATAATTTAAAAAAGCCCTTTTATACCTTGTTAGCAATCAGCAGGTTGGACTGCACTGCTCTGAGATTTTTTTATTGCATATATTTGTAAGTTTAATAAAGTTCTGCATTTGTATTAAGGACTTGTTTTCTGCTTAATTGTGAGGAAATGGAAAACCACAGCGATGCCAAAGGGTTTTATTAAAGTATCAAAAAATCAGCAAGCAATCTACACAAGCCAATTAAATAGCACTCTGTGTCCCCGAAGTAGAAAGCATAGAGGCTTGCACTCAAATGGATACTTTCTTTGACAAAGAAATCAACCCTTATAAAGTCAAACCCATAAAATTTATCAGATGCAATATACTAAGTGCAGATTAGCAGTCCCTCACCACAGAAATGAAAATAAACACACAGTCCTTTAAAAACCTTATAACATACCAATACAGCAGATTTTAAGGTATTTCCATTAAAATATACGCATTTGCAATCAATGTCCACCATAGATTTAAACATTCATGGGGTGCCAGAGTTTTCTTGCCTGCATTCACCCTGGGACTGTACTGCTTCTAGCGTGCATTCTAGGTGCTGTGGTCATGCCGTGGAGCATGCTGCCGTATGTGGAGCCCACTCCACAAGAAAAATTGCTACCCTTGGTGACACAGATGCTTCTTTGGTGACTGACAGCTGGTGCAGCCCCTCTGAAAGGTGGCTGTATACGATTAACATTGGAGGGTACTTACAGAAAGCTCTTCCCATGGATCCTGCTTTTGACTTCACAGCAGAGACACAGAAGTGATGAGTGTGCTTAGCCAACAAAAATCCCTATCGCACTAAGACGAGTCCTTCCCTACTGTGAATCATGTAGCTATTCTTTGTACAGTTCCATACATTACTAGCAAACCTGGCATGCCCCCCAAAGCATTCTTGTGCTAGAGGTGAGAACCAGTAGGGATATTTAAATGCAGGTACTCCATGTTTTTCAGACAAATTTATGAGGCTGGGGTAGAATTATTTTGCTCACCATCTGTGTGATGGATGTAGTTCCAGCAAGCCTTTACTGGGCCAGAGAAAAGCCTACTATAGAGCTAATAACCATTACAAATTAGACTAATTCCTTGTAGTCTGGCTCTGAATCAGAAGGTGATTTCCATTTCATGGGGATTTTTTTTTCCCCAGTGGATCTTGCAAATCTGTTCACTCTTTCACTCTTTTCTATTGGATGAGTGTTTGTATTTCAAAGTCATCATCTTTAACTTCTTTTGTTGGCAACTTTATCACAAAGGGTAAGGGTAGAATGATCGTGGAGTCTTAAGCCTTCACTTTCAAGATGACTCTTTATTGTAGGACAGAAGCACACAGTGCGATCTGTGGCCACTATTTTTCTAGCATTAAATGTCACTTAACTGTTCAGGGGATTGGCAGAGCTTTTTAGATTCCAGGACCATTAATAATCAGCTGTATAAGCAAAAGCATTAAGGCCAATTTCGCTTAAAATGCTCAGTAAATAAATGGGTAATTTTTTATGGTTACATTTCCACTACAAGTTTTCCTTCATGAAAGCATAAGAAATGAGGCTCAAAGAGGGTTCATTTGCCCCCACAATGTTTAATTTCCTCAGTCCATGAGATGAAGTGAACTGATGTAATCTATGTTAATAGAAAATACCAGCTAAAGATATTAACAATTATCACATCTGAGCAAAAAACAAAATATGTGCCATTATTTGATCCACTTATATTAAATATAAATTTTAGATTAGCTAAAGATTAGCCTCCAGGAAGGTGTGAAATTATTTAATTTGACAGAGTTTGAAATAACACGCAGCAGATTCTGATTGGAAGTTGATATGCAAAGTCCAGAAACCAGTGCAGAAAATAGACTTATGACCATCATCCAACATATTTAGTGTTCCATGTGTGTGTCTTCTAATATTTTTTACTCCCTATTCTGTATTTGTCTTTGCAAAACAAATTATAGTAATATATAATATGTAGTAATGTATAATACACTTTCTTGGAAGAAGGGAAATAAGAATCATTCATTGACAGGCAAGCATAAAGACATTCCATACCGTTGTAAGAAAGTTCTGTATCATTAAAACCATCTTCCTGAGATGGCAACTGATTAGACAAGAAAGAGTCTATACACAACTTTTATATGACTTTCCAAGTAAGGTAGTGTATTTGTCCTTTCTTGGTTCATGTATGTCAGTCGGTAACAAATGCTTTGTCAACCACTTCGTAGCTCTTAATTGCCATGGACATAATTTAAATAGAAAGAACAACCTTGTTCTCAGGACAACTTTAGGAAGCATAAATCTCCCACGCCACAAAACCCTCCTCATCTCTATTTTACTTTTAACATATTTACTCTTCAATAGTTTCATGTCCTCACAGAGAAAGCATGACATTTGAGCATCCCACCAGCTGCTGCATGTTCAGCATAGTGAGAATTTTCCCCAGTGTTATGAATGGCTGCTTTTAAAGGGCATCAATTTCTCGCCTGAATGGAAATCAGAATCTTGTACACAGTAAGTTTTCTTGTTGTTCTTGTCAATACTCATAATGCTATATTTATGGAAGGGACATTGTTTTGTCAGTAATTGTTCCGATTGCTCCCAGTTCTTGCATTATTGTGTATCTTTTACATTCTCTTCTACATTTACAGAAAATTTAAAGGTAGGGGTGAAGGAACTTGGAATCAAAATATGAACCAGTCACAAGCATCATGGTATGAGCTAACCAAATTGAACAGGGACAGCAGGAGCAGAGTTTTAGCTACATCTGAGCTTTACTTAGGTGCAGTGAGATGTTTACAGCTTTTCATTTTGCTTTCTATTGCTGGTTAAACAGTTCCCAGGCTGCGTCTCCAGTTTATATTTACCAGCTGACTTTATGCACTGTTTCAGTGTCATTACTGTGAACTTTTCCTTCCTATCCATTACACTAAATAGGATGCCATAGGAGGTGCCTTCACCATCTTTCTGCCAGTGGAAAGCTACTTGGCATAGGCATAATTCTTGCCAGTTATCAGTGATACCCTTCATGCTGCTTGAACAGTGGGAAGTAGGTTTAGCTGGCAGAAAAGTCCATCCTAGGAGATCACAGTGAATTGAAATAAATAATGCAAACATGAACTCTGCATCAACACTGTTATGGCAGTCTAGAAAAGGTTGGAGAGAGGTGAGGATCGGTCTCTACTCCCAGGTAACAGGCAATAGGACAAGAGGAAACAGCTTCAAGTTGCACCAGGGGAGGTTTAGACTGGATATTAGGAAAAATTTTTACACTGAAAGGGTTATTAAGCATTGGAACAGGCTGCCCAGGGAAGTGGTTGAGGCATCATCCCTGGAGGTATTTAAAAGATGGGTAGACATGGTGATTAGAGATACGGTTTAATGATGGTTTTTGCCAGAGTTAGGTTGATGGTTGGACTTGATGATCTGAAACATCCCTTCCAACTCTTCCTTCCAACCTAGGTGATTCTATGATTCTGTGAAAAGCAAGTACTTCAAGAGTCTGCTCATAGACAATTGTCAAGAGAAGAGGCTGACAGCTCCTCTGAGTGGATGGCTCCTCCCTGAAACTCACCCTCTTCTTGTGTCAGAGTCTGATGACATTTATACTGACAGATATCACAAAAATGACATCCTAAGATAATTTGGGTTCAGGCTCAATAGATTCTTTGGTTTGAACTCAAAAGTTCTCATGGTAAAAGCACCTCAAACTTCTATGCCATGCATCTATCCACAGTTGTAACTGATAGCCTGCAGAAAGAGACATACAGAGATATGATATGTTTACAAACTTTTCAGAACCTGCCTGCTGCCTTGGCTGCTTTCAGATGTGCAAATGAACTTTCTGATGTACGAAGTTTTTTAGGATCACAGAATCATAGGACAGTTCAGTCTGGAAGAAACCTCAGTAGGCTGCCAGTGTAACCTCTGACACAAAGCAGGGTCGTCTCTGAGATCAGATCAGGTTACTCAGGGCTTCATCCAGACTAATCTTAAAAATCTCCAAGGATGGAGACTGCACAACTTTTTAAAGGAACATTTCACTGGTACTTTCATAAGAAGTCTAATTATAAAAAAGGGTTGTTATTGTATCTTTATGCAGGGAAGATTAGTATAGAGAAAGTTTCTGACAAAACGGACTTGACATCTGTTCCCTTTCCTATTGCTCAAAACGTCCATTTCTATTACTCTTTCCTTTTGTTTGCTTTCCTCTTGTGCAGGCTTCTCTTCCATTACAAACAAAATGCTGCGAAGGGCCATGGAATGAGGCACACATAAATTGGCAAACATCTGGCAGGTTTTCTTTGCTGAGAACTGTAGGGCACCTCCCGTGTTGTATAAATATCACAGTCCCAGAGTTTCTTTTCAAGTCATGGTTGAGAATTTTAGTTTTCCTTATGTTGTTTTGCCAATCCCAATCAAATATTTGGGTAAGTAACTGGGATGAGTAAGTAACATTCCCAAACACTAGTTTGAGCTTCTACCCACTGAGTGTTTTGGCATCTTTTTGTTAAAAAAGAAATGTGTCCATGATATTGCACATTGTCGCATTTGCAGTTTTGACAGATTTGTGATACAGCAGCAGTGAACAAGCATGTACTCAATCCATAACTGTTCTCAGTGGGATACATGTTTTCTTTTTTTTTCAAAGCAAAACCAAGTCCATAAATCCTCATCTGTTTTTTTCTGCGTTTATTGAGGAACCCTCTTCCCATCAGTTTAGTATTTGCCTCAATTTTCTGCAGATTTCCCTTCTTTCTTTTATAATCCTGAACTGGCTTCTCTTCTGCCTAATCGACTACCTCCTTGCCATTTCTGAACGTGATTCCCAGTCATTGGCTGCCTTCTCCTTGCTAGGTTATGTGGAAAAAGCTGGTCTGCAAACCCAAAAAGGAGCACAGAGGGTGAGACCACAGCAGGGCTGGGAGACCTGGCCATATTGTGTATGTGTGTGCGCGTGTGTGAGTGTGTGTGTCTGTGTGAGGGGTTTATGTTCCAGCAGATGGAGTGGGACTGTGACCTCAGGGATTAATCTGTAGCCAGGTGCCAGCAGCTGGGGAGACTGGTGGATCCAGGGGCCAGTTACTGGTCAGAATGGGTGTCTGAGCCCACATGTTGAAGGGGTCCACATTGCACATGTGTGTATATCTCTCTCTGTCTGTATATATATGTATGCATTTAAAATCATAGAATCTGTTGGGTTGGAAGGGACCTCTAAAGATCATCTAGTCCAACTGCCCTACAGTAAGCAGGGACATCTTCAACTAGGTCAGATTGCTCAGAGCCTCATCAAGCCTGGCCTTGAATGTCACCAGGGATGGGGCCTCCACCACCTCTCTGGGCAACCTGTTCCAGTGTCTCACCACCTTCATTGTAAAGAACTTCTTCCTAATTTGTGTATATATATACACATATACATATATATAGAGAGATATATTTTCTCACTAGTGGTCTTCCATTCTGCTCAGACAGAGGTGGGAGCAGGATGAGGCTGCTGGTGCTGTCTGTGTTTGTGTGAGTGCTGTGCATGTTATGTGCGTGGCCAGCTGCATGCATTTGTATGTATGTGGCGCATACATGTGCTCTGTGTGTGCCTACTGGGAGTCCGTGCTCAGCCTCGCTCCCTTGGGCTACTGGATCTGGACTGATTTCTCCTAACATTCTCCCTTTTACTCTGGGCTTTGAGCCTGGGAGCCGATAACACTGCATTGTTTCAAGACCTTTCTTGCTCCTTCATTGTGGTGATATGTTTCCAGTTCTCATAAAACGTGGAGCTTGCTGCATTGGTAACTCTGAATAGGAGAATCTCTGATATAAGAAAAGAAACAATCTAATTTAGGAGCATTTATATTCTCGGCCTCCTTTATCACCACTTCTGCCTCCCCATTAGAATCAATTACCTTACTGCTTTTCTCTTTCTATTAATCTATCCATCTATCTGTGATTCCTTAGCAAATAATTAAGACCTTGTGCTGTCATGTCAGACTGCAGCCCACAGAGGAAACACAAAATACTAGAAAAACAAAATTCACTGCTAAAACTCACTGCTAAAAGTAACTTCCCAGTTCCTATTCATGTGTTTTAGTGGGTCACCACTCTGTCTTAGTCAGATGTCAGGAAGGTAGAAAGAAGACTTGTCTGCAACGGAACTATGCTCTGAAATCTGGAAACACTCTCTCCAGCAATGGAAAACCAAAACTGAAGAGGAAATACAAGCTTGCCCTAAAGTCTCTGAAAAGAAACACCATTATCGGACTGAACAGTCACTTTTGTAGGTTACCCATGTCTAGTGGGGCTTGGGCTGCAATTTTTCCAACATTTATTTGATTCTTACCTGAAAAAGCATGTGAAGGTTCCTTTTCACATTCTCCTTACTCAAATAAAGGTTCAATGCTAAATCTAGGTCATGGCATACAGGATGATGTAATGTCATACCATTCCTCCAGCTTCATCTTCCAGTGTAAAAGGAGTACGACCTTCTGGCTGAAATTCTTTACTTACTGAGGCAGTTAGAAGTAAGGGTTATTACCATGTACCTCAAGTCTTGTAAGGAACTTTACTGTGCTCGAGTGCCACGAATGAGCTCAGTTTCTTCTGTGAAAATGCATAATTTGTTTAGGTACTATGGGAGCATGGTAGTGTCAAAGAAGCGGAAATCAACTGAGAAGTGTCATTTCAATTGCTATGATTTTGGAGCTGATTTAGAATGGCTTCCTGATAAGAGGCCATATTTTATCTTTATCTTGCATATTTTAAGGATTATGCATATTATCAAGTATCTGGTCCTAAAAATGACAGATCAATTTATGCTCATAAATGTCCCAATTAATAAATCATGCACTGAACTAAATCTAGTTGGCAATGTCTAGTTGTGCTTTTTCAAAAGCAGATTAATTTACATACTACAGGCACAGGATTATTAAGAAAAGCTGAAAGAAATCAGGATTTAGGTGGGGAAGTCTAAAGATGGGACAATTGGCTTGTCAGAGTAAGTAGGCTGCTTAAGTTTTAATTCACCCAGCTATTGGTTTGCTGGTAACATGGAAGAACTTAGTCTAGATTCATTTTTTTTTTCTTTTTTTGCTTTTTTGTTTCCTAACAGACAAGGAAAAAGGACATACTCAGGAGGAGTCAACTGAGCCATGAAGATTGTGACAGACCATGGAGTGGCAATGATGGATTGGATCTTGCCTTCCCTTTGGACTTTTCCAGCCTAAAAATACTCTGTTCTTTCAACCTCTTTTTACAGTTTGTGTTTTCTAAACCATCCCATTGTTATTTCTGCTTTCTGCATTTTCTTTGGCTTATTTGCGTCTTTCTGAAAGTGTGCTGCTGAAAACTGGACTCCAGTGGATGCCACTCTAGTGCCTTGTACAGCAGGATGGTTGCCTTCTGTTTCTTATACACCATACTCCTACTAATACATCCCAAAATAATTCACAGAATCTTAGAATAGAATTATAGAATAGTTTGGGTTGGAAGGGACCTTTAAAGGTCATGTAGTCCAACCCCCCTGCAATGAGCAGGGACATCTTCCACTAGATCAGATTGCTCAGATCCCTGTCCAACCTGACCTTGAATGTTTCCAGGAATGGAGCACCTACCACCTCTCCGGGCAACCTGTTCCAGCGTTTCACCTCCCTTCCTGTAAAAAATTTCTTCCTATATCTAGTCTAAATCTACCCTCTTTTAGTTTAAACCCATTGTCATATTGCAACAGGCCCAGCTAAAAAGTTTGTCCCCATCTTTCTTATAAGCCCCCCTTAAGTACTGAAAGGCCATAAAAAGGTGTCCCTGGAGCCTTCTCTTCTCCAGGCTGAACAACCCCAACTCTCTCAGCCCGTCTTCATAGGAGAGGTGTTCCATCCCTCTGATAATTTTTGTGGCCCTCCTCTGGACCCGTTCCAACAGGTCCATGTCTTTCGTGTGCTGATGACTCCACAGTATTCCAGGTGGGGTCTCATGAGAGTGGAGTAGAGGGGCAGAATCACCTGCCTTGGCCCCTTGAGCTGCTGGCCATGCTTCTTTTGATGCAGCTCAGGATACGGTTGGCCTTCTGGGCTACAAATGCACTCATTCAGCTCATGTCCAGCTTTTCATCTGCCAGTACCCCCAAGTCCTTCTCTTTCTCCTCAGGGCTGCTCTCAATTCCTTCACCCCCCAGCCTGTATTGATACTGGGGGTTGCCCTGACCCAGGTGCAGGACCCTGAACTTGGCCTTGTTGAACCTTCTTTGCAACAGCAGCATGCTGTTAACTTGCATCCAGTTTTCAGTCCATATATACCCCAGGCCCTTTTTTGCAGTGTAGCTACCTAATCACTTGTTTACCATGTTATACATGTGCACTTGAGCTTCCTGCAGTACTTCACAGGTGTTATTGAATTTTGCCTTATTGTTCTTAGCCCACATCACCAATTCATCAAGATTATTTTGAATTCTAAACCTACTCTCCAAAGTGCTTGTGGCCCCTCCCAGCTCAGTTATCCACAAATGTTATAAGGAGCTTTTCCACTATTCATACTGTTCATGAAATTACTGACTAGATTTGCATGTTGTGCAACTTGATGTCATACGCACCTAATACGATCTTCCAGTGTGATGCAACCTAGTGATAATTACCTTACAAATGGCTCTTTCACCTGCTATGTATTTTTGTTCAGGCAGAACCAAAATGCCAGACACCAATCATTCTCATTAACTTTTTCAGTGGCTGGAATGATGTCATGGCAGACCATTTCCTCCTGCTTTTTGGCTGTGTGAAAAACATTCCCCAGTTCCATACACAGATCAGCTTGTGCTTCTTTCTGTTTACTGAGGGAAAAACAGCCAGAAAAGGCAAAAAGATTAGTCATTGAAAAGGTTTTGTCTCAAGAAATGGATAGTGGATGCTTAATGTTACTTCATTGTTTTTAGGAGCTTATAAATTGATTATTTAATCATTTGCTTCAGTATCATTCTGCATAAGAAAGTTATGTTTACTGATCTTTAATTCCCCAGGTGTTTATTTTTCCGTTTCTTAAAGGTAAGATCAATATTCATCCTTCTCCATCCCTTTCAGATTTCATCTGTTCTCCATGAAATCTAGAAGATAATCACTAGCAATTCAAAGATTGCTTTGCGCTACGATAAATTTTCTCAAGCTTTGTGACTTGAATATATATAACTTTCCTGAATACCTAGATATTCTCTGATGTGTTCTTATTCTAGTCTGGCCTCTCCATCTATCACATCCCTTTGTTGTTAACAACAATCTTGTGAAGCATCTGGTCACTATTAAGATTTTTATGAAAAAGGAAGTGAAAAACCCTGGGACATTTCTGCCTTTGCTATGTCATCTGTTAATAGCTCACCTTCTCCATAAAGCTCAAGATGTTTTACTTTGCTTTTTCCATGCCCTCTAATGTCTTTATATATTGTTCTTTTTTTTTTTTTTTTTTAAACTATCCTTTGCTAGCTTGCTATCCATTGCTGGATTTTATACATTTACACTTATCCACTCTTGGTTTTGTGTATTTGTGCTTCTGTACTACTTTCTTAGTCACCCTAAGCAATTTTTCCCTGTTTATGCTTTTTGGACAATCCCTTTTTGATTTCAAAATACTCTGAGAGCTCGCTGTGAGTCCAAATCAGTCTTACTGCATTTCCTTTTTGGAATTGTTTAACTTCAGTATTGTTTGGTTTTGCACTGGTTGCAGTCATGAAAATAATTTTCCCCATTATTCCCTTGCCAGGACTTTTTTTACCAAATAGTGAGTTTATTTAAGTCTGCTTTCATTTTAGGCTCATTGTCAATAATTTCCTACTCTTGCTTACTAAGAAATCGTAAATTTTAAATAAATGAAAGCTACTGTTACAGGAACTATGCTTTTCAAAAAGCGAGGTGATTTTTTTCAGTGTTCCTGCTGGGGCATCATGCTACTGAACAGGATTAATCTGCCATGGTATTTTGTGGTACCAAACATAAGAGAGAAAGAGGATATTCTATGATGTGATAGTCAGCTGAAAAGTGCTAACTCTGCATTATGAAGAATGGTCTGGAAAGGGGCTAATTATAAAAATGACATTCTATTTACATGATAGGTTTTTTGGCATATGTATTAGGAAGAATGTTATTACTCTTCTTAGTGAAATGCAGCCATTCCAGAGTGGGCAGAATGCAACAATATCATATATTTTAAGACTGAAACCAGTAGAGCCATTATCAGGAAGAATGAAATCCCTTTTGTGGAAAACTGCTATTTGCAATTCACAGATTATTATCTTTGAAACTGACCAGGAGTTCAGCTCCTCCTTCTGAAAATGGATATTATTTATTGATAATTCATATTAGAAAATGAGTTTTGCATTCAAATGTACTATAATAATCATATGTTGAAAGCAGTGTAATTTCCTCTAAATGCAGAGTAAGAATTCATAACTGAGTCTGTAAATAGGGGTATTATTGCTGGCAGGGAATGTATGAGCTCCTGGAGAATTTACAGTGCTTAACTCTGGGAATGGAATTGAAGGGTTAAGAAAGGACCATGTTGCTCATGGCAGTCCATGTGCCTTAGTCTCTGACCAGGCTCTCTGTCTCACTGTGCTCAAAATTCAGTTATGAGCAAAAGGCTTCAACATCATATATATGGAGCTAAGAATGTATTTCTTGGCCGCTTAATGTTTCAACAAGTCTAATAGTCCAAACTAACACAGAGAATCTTCATCAATAGCATTCTTAACATTTTTATATTAAGCCTTCCTAGTATCTCCCCCTTGTTCACTGGTGTTGTGCCTACCCTTTCAATGTCCCTCTGCATCTAAGGTTGACCTTTCAGTACTTCTGAAGAAGAGTGGAGAAGAGAGGTCTATAACAACTCATCAGACTCATGAGGTCTTTGTCAGATGGAGCGTGATGTTCATGATATAGGTTTCTTCCTCATTCTTGCATCTGCTTGGATTTATTGTTATATGTTTTCTTCACACAGACTTCTTATATGTTGCTTATTTTAATTGTTTCCAGATCATTCAATTTTTCTGTTTGCTTTCTCCTTTTCAACTGGTGTCACATTATTTGTGAGGTTACGCTTGTGTAGTGACCGCTTGTTGACCATTGTCATCGGTATTTACATTCTGGGACCTCAGATCATCCTTCAAATTTTTGCTCTAGAGTCCTAGATTGTTCAATCCACACAGAATAAGTACTTGTTATTATGAACTAGAACTAAACTAAAGCAAATTTTGACAATAGTTACCTCATGTCACAGATGAAAACACTTGACACAGTTATGATTTAGCAGTAATTCAAAATTTATTAATAGTTTGAGGTAGATCAAGAAGTTGAATTTTAGCAGCACTTAATCATTGACCAATTTAAGGATTTACAAGGTAATTTAGTAAAATAATTAAACAGCGACTTAATTACGGATTCAAAAATGGCAAGATTCACACTAACTTACTATGTTATATATATATGTCAATATATATGTGTATGAATACAAAACATATAAACACATACCAGTCAAGGAGTCGCACACACACCACCTGAGTGTTTAACTGCTAGGACAAAGGTTGTTCGCAACAGGCTACTCCAGTGATGCGAGGGGTGCCTCTTTTGACTCCTTACATGCAGACACACATACAGAGAATATTTGGATCCAGTAAAATATATGAACACCCACACTTGTAAAAGCTAATGTGTATATCAGAAACACATAGACAGGTGGATGAAAAACAGGCTAGCCTATAGTTAAAATTTCCCTCTTCTTGAGTTTAGAGTAAATATCCACCGTGCATCAGCATTCCTCAATTGGAGATAATTGAGACTTGAGAAGGTTGCCTTGCCCTGGCCCTTTAACCCTCGAGGTGTTTTCCTGGGTGGTGTCCCAGCTCAGGGGAGATGCTGGTCACAGCCCGTTGTGATCCAGGAAAGCCCAAAGGGTCTCACTAGAGTCACTATTTATAGGGTCTGAGATAATTTACTTTCATCGGGTACTTTTCCACTCCAGCCCAACTCAGACAATGGGATATTCTGGTACTTTCCACCAGTTGCACAAGCCCAGAACTTGCTAGATCTTGAAGTTCTGGTATCACCCGCCCTCTCTGGGCCATGATCCAGGTACTGTCAGGGGGTGATTGATTATCAACTGTTTCCACACGATAGGGGATGTGGGACCCAGGTGTGTTAAGGGGTTGCCATAACATTCTGGTCCATTGTCCTTTGCATTCTTTCCTGATTTATGTTGGGTTGTTATGTGGCTCAGGTCAGGGGAAATAGCGCCAAGAACCAAGTGGCCCAAGAGGCAGGGTGTTTGCACCATCACACCTCTCTCCTAGTTGATAACATGGCTAAGCCTTGCCAAGACAAGCCCTGGCAAGCTCTCAGACCCAGCACTGAAAGGGCAATAAAAAGTCCATGTTTTTTTGTGAATAATGGCAAAATTGTGTTTACTGGGCTACGCTCTATCTTGATGAAGGGACTGTGGTGTGACTATACTCCTAGCTTGACCCAATTAAGTGCTGTTAAATGAATCTATGTCACCATTTCTGTTCTCTCACGTCTTATATGTGATTCACCACTTATGTTTGGTCTAATAGCATTTCTGTTCCTCAATTTCCTTAATTTAAAATGCAAATAATGCTATTTCCTGGACTGTCATTTGTAAAGTAATTTAATAGCCCTTGAGGATATGTGTCTTATTAACTCCTAATATTACCAAATTGCTAGTATAGGGAAGGTCCTAAAATAAGTTTGGTACCTCTGCTTTAGACAACTTAATTATTTGATACGATATTTAGAGGCATTAATATAACCTTTCCCTTTCCAGCAGTTATTTGTTTTTAAGGTACCAAGAGAACTAATGGAGCTCTGGGAGACACATCATACATTGCAGTTGACTGATTTTATTTGGGAGTTCTGAAACAGGTAATAATAACAGAGCAAGTCTGTTAAATCACTTTGTCATACTGTATTAATTTATCTTGGGTAATGGAACTGCAAATTGTGGTATGTGCTATAATTTTTTTGGCAGCTATAAAATGCATTTTATTTAAATATTCAGCAAAGAAAAGATGAGAAACCTTAAATCCTCATCTACTGTAGAATTAGTTATTACTTCTCATCTTGCCTTTGGCCATGAAAATCAGCCAAGAGTCAGATGGGCACTATTATATTGCTATGGCATATATTTCTGCTGAAATGTTCCTTATACCTTTCAATGGCACCATGTGAACAGTTATGCAGACGTGCTACTGGTAAACACAGTGTTAAAGAGCTGTGGTGAGACCAAGCATTTCTACCCCAACATACTGGTAAGAAAATCAGATTTAACAGAAGGGAAAGGAAAAGAGAAACCGTGAGCACAGGAGGGCACAAGCTCATGGAGAGTATTCTGTGCCTAAGGAAGACTATGTGAAACAACGCTCCCTGGGGTGACTGTTTTCTTGTGTGCTTTTGCAGAGGGAGGAGGGGCTTGTGACCTGATCCAGGTTTCAGGGAGAGAGTTCCACCAGGGACTATCTAAGGGACAAGTGGTTCACTTTGTGTTTAGTTCTGCATCTGTGTTTCTTTCTGATCACTGACAAACCCAGAAAGGAAGGACTTCCATGTCAACGGCTGGAGGGCTAAGTTTCCTATGGTAACTGTAGAGGACCTTCCAGATGCTGCAAGCTCAATTCTCGATGAAGATAAAGCCCTTTTATCCTTTAAAAGCTTCAGGAGACGAACCCCATTAGAGCTGTGAAACAATTTACAGTTAGTATGCAATTGGACAGGGAGCAAAAAATGACTGATTTTATTCATTAAGGCAACTGCAAGAAATGCTGTCATATTCTCTATAGAAACAAATGTCTCCCTGACCCCTAATGGTTCCAAATTAGAGTCTGACTTATAAGATATATTGTTGTGCATACTTATATGTTATATTATTTAGTATATGCATGTTTACCAGTTATACTACTTTGCCATTATAACTGTAGTACTATACAGTTTCTAAATGATTGTATGGAGTAATTCTGTCCAAATGTGGCAGCTACACAAGTACAGCAACCCTTCTGCTAACGAACATCAACATTTTTGATAAAAGAAGGAACCAGAAAAGGGCACAAGAGGACATTTAAAAAAATTGCTTGAAATCAGACATGAAAAAACACCACCTCTGTAGCTATAAATGCTGGTTGAAACACTGTGAGCTCTCCTTCCATCTCTTCCCAGCCTCCCCCAATTATGAAGGCGTACTACTGATTCATTAAAAGAGAAGAGCTTAGCCTCTAGTTTCACACTGGTAGTTTGTTAAAAGGAAGGGCTCAGCTAGTGTTCTTACACTAGTGTTTAATGAGCTGATATGTCTATAATCAGAGGAGAGAAAGGTACCAAATGTACCTGTAACGTTACGTGAGTGAGTTATTAGCCATTTTTAACTACTGCGTTCGGTACGTTGGAGTAGAATCAATGAGATGACATACACTTAGCAACAGGGCATTTATGTGAAAAGCAATCCTGAAATATAATTGCTAATAAAAGATCTATTAATGTCTTTAATATGTTAACAGGGTCTTAACACTGAGTTGGTGAATGATGTAATAATTAAGAAGCGTGGATATGGAACACGCCCTTCGCCCCCCAGCTGCTTGCAGTGAACCTACACGTGCTGACTCAGGATGAGATGGAAATACCGTGTCGTGTCATATCATGGGCAATTTTTAAGGATATTTTCTATTTTATTCTCTACTTTATGCAGCAATAGAACTGGAAATTTTAGCACATGCTGCATTTTTTGGCAGCAGCAAAATGCATTTCTAAAATATTCACTAAAGAGAGGATAAGAAACTCTGAGGGGTTTGTTATGACTTCTCATCTTGCCTTTGGCCATGAAAATCATCCAAGAATAACATGGCTACTCTTCTGTTTACTACTTCATATATTTCTACCATAATTCTTATATAAATAAATTGTACTCTGTGATGGGTTACACAAAGCTCATATCAATCAACACAGAGTTAATAAGAAGCACTAACTCATTGTAACAGTGAGTGGCATCAAACTGAGTGGGAGACTCTAAAACGGGAAAACATTACACAGCTGGAAATAGACTAGATAACAGTCCCTAAATCTTGGGAAGGGCATCTGGCTAACAGAAGTCTCTCTTGGAGACTCATTTCTGATGTTTCTTCACTGTTTGTGTGATGGATGAATTCTTAGTCCAACTGAAGACTGTGCCAGTTTTGCTTTCATTTCTAACAATTTATTATATGATTTCAAAATTTCTGCTACCAACTTTCCAAGGAAGTGGACAGAAGCAGAGAAGTTGTTACGGGAGAAGCTCAACTGGTGTAACTCTTGTAGGTCATCCTGCACATGAGGCTGTGATGTCTTAGCAAAGCTACGTGGTACCTGTACGTGCAAGGGTAATTAAAAAGTGTCTAGCAAACCTCAGTGTTATGGCTGTCTTTATCCATAAAGCCCTGAAACCTAAAACGGAGCACCACAGGTGGCACATTCCCTCCTCAAAAGCAGCCAGTTACACCCTAGACTACCTCTGAAACTAGGATCCCTGACAAGCCTTGGTTAAAATCAGAGGACAGAAGAAGGTTTATTGCTGCCTGTTGAACTCACCATACAGATTTTAACTGAGAAAAGAACACACTTCTCTGCTTTCTGGATTTCTCTTGACCTTCCCACTTTCTGTCTGGACAACATTTAGGACAGAACTAAATGAAACTTCACAGACCTCAGCCTGAGTTTCCCCTTTTACCACCAGGGGAATCCTTCTGGTTTAACAGGTCAAAAATTAATGCTCTAGATTGGAAACACTTGTCACAGAATTGCAGCCAAGAACAAAACCCAAATTCCTTGCCAACGTTGTTAACTAGTGCAGGCGGCTAATAAAAGCAAGCATGGCAGCATTAGTGGCTTCCCCAAACTACAGTTTAGAGTGCGCTCTTCTGGGAGGCTCTTGGTTCTTGTCAGGCTGGGACAGAAGGCTTAACAGGGGGGAACATATTGCAAAAATAATCCACTTGACTTTCACTAAGCCACTAAAGCAGTCAGCCATAAATGAATGTTTTTTGAAATGCTGTCATATTTATAGTAACACGCCATATTTTTAAGTAGCAGAGGAGTCATAAAGCAAGCTCAGACATAAAAGTTTTGAAGCAGAAACTAAATTAGGCTTAACTAAATTATTTCCTCTTACAATTTTTACATGACTCCCCATGACTGCTTCTTTTGTCCAAGGAATTTACCTCAATCTCAGGGTTGTATGAACTCACCTACCTAAACAAAACCATCCAAAGACAATTCAGGAATTATACAACATCACCTCACAAACAATTATGTTGAATCTATTTCCTAGTCCTGTGAACACAGAAAAATTCTGAATATGTAAGACCTAAAAACCCTTCATCCATGTAATCCCTTTGGTAAAGATTTGTAGGTTTAGGAGTTCCTTTTGAGTGCCAGGTAGATATCACCTTCAGGAAAAATAATGAGAGGAATTGTCGCTGTATGCAGGCAAATTAATTCAAAAGTTCCTGCTATTGCAGTCTGCCATGTGATAGTTTTAATTAACTCTACAGTTTTCTGCTGTAGCACTCTAATTTGTGATAGGTTTTTTGGGTTTTGTTTTTTGTTTTTTTTTTTTTTTTTCCCCCTCCTCTTTCTACCCTAAATTTAGTCACGGTCACTTTATACTCATTTGTTATCCCTCTGTTCTGCTAATGCATATCATTATAGCCTCTGTTAGGCTAGGCTAAACAAATCTTTTCCCTCATCATCCTAGTGACCATGCTTTGTAATGGTTCTAGTTTGAAAGTATCTTTCTTAAGCATGGCTGATTACAATTATACTGAAATCCAGATTTCTCATTTTAATTTCATTCACTAATTAAAATTTAACTGGCTCAATAAATCTAATCTTCTACAGGGTAGTAATTTGAAGTCCTCCAAAATTTAGATAACCCAACCTGAGAAACACGTCTTAAAGATCTTGTCTTCAGAAAGCTCCAGAAATTTGCTCTCTGATCTCTCTAAATGTTGTCAGTTTGAGTACTCAAGAGCCCTCAGTTACTGGTACTCTAAGATGTTGTATCTATTTAAATATTTATATAATTAATAATATAATTAATATATATAATTATATATAATTATATAATTAATAATGCCTACTTCACTAATAAAGTGTCTATTTTTTTATGTATTCTTTTCTGGATAAATAATGGAATTCCTCATTTGCTGATAACACAATTGATCTTGGAAATAGCAAATTTAAAAAAAATAGAGAAACCCCCATATTCCGGAATGGTTGATTTACTGGCTTAAAATCAAAACAGCACAACACACTGACACTGTGAAATCAAAGCGTTTGACTTTTTCTGACCTGAAGCAGGATGGTGTCTCTTGGTCAATTTGGCTTTAATTTTATTGCACCATGGGGAGATAGCTGAGGGGTAAGCTGAAGATTTAACTCCTTCTGTTCTGCAGAGATTGATATATTTAAAACCTTGGCTGGGATCGACAAGGTCTATGTGACAATGAGGAAAAGGGGATCTGGACCAGTGTGTTATAGAGAAGAGAGGGTTTTGGCCCAGGAAGGTTCTTGCTCTCTGACCATCGATCCAATACTTGGGAGCCCTTAACAGTGCGTGCAGATGTTGGTGAGTGCCACTCCTGCTCTCTTAGTCCTGCTTCTTTGCATGTCTTGGTGTGATATCTTTTTTCTGTGTGTGCGAATCCCCGAGATGGTGCTTGGATCCTTTTCTTAAAGGGTAAGACAGGGAATGACTGTGCTTGCACTGGAACAGTCAGCGTGCCGTGCTCCTCAGTGGACAGAGGTGAGAGAAGGTGCAGGTGCAGACTCATGTTGTGCTGTCCAGGATACACAAGAATTAGTTGTGTGAAAGGAGTGGATTTTGGAGTCTCGAGTCCGAACTGAGGAAAGGGGAGAGGCATTTCTCAGGAGCAGGGTGTGGTTGTGTCCAATTTCTAGGCATGGGTGTAGACATGAGCTCTTAGATGTCCCAGTTTTATTAGTAGAGGATATAATATGATCTGTCTTTCTTTGTATATGTGTATGGTAATGCAAACCGAGAACGTTATTATTTAATTTTTATTTATTAATAATTCAGTTTTCTATGTTTCCTCCCTTAGGATTGGTACCCCCAGCTATTAGACCACATGTTAGATTACAACATAAGATCCACCCTTACATCCTACACTTCATAACCTTTCCTCATATCGTCTGTTAATTCTACTTTGGGTAGAATAAAAGTAGACAGAGTAGAGGAGATTCTCTCTTGGTATCCACATTCAGACTAAATGGGAGAAAGTTATAACAAAATCTAGATGTGGGCTTTTTAGTGAAAGGAGCCCCATGGAATAAGAAACAAGCCCAGACTACTTTATATTTAGTGGATAAAAAGGTAAATAGGGAAGAAAAGTATTGCTTCTTCTTTGTATCCAATTAGTCTAATACTATCTCCCTTCTGAGCAGATGAAACCCGGGAACATAGAACTGCAGTGCTAATGACCACTCTGAGCCATCCAGACCAAGTAAATCACTTGCTGTCCTCCATTGTTTCAAATTAAATATCTCTGGAAAAGGTGCTTCTGATAAGTGGGTGCAAAAAACCAATTAACAAATTTTTGGAAGAGAGATATATTGTACACTGGCAAACATGCTGATCATTACACCATCTCCAGAAGCAAGGAAACCATCCCAGGACATATTTTTCTTTGTGATGAACTGTAAAGATTCTGGATTTAAAGATTTTTGATGCAACAGAGTTTTATTTAGACTTTTAAAGCAATTTTACTTGAAAGCTGCCTCCTCAGACTTTTTTGTAGAAGGAACACCATATATTCTTTGAAGAATTGAAAAATCAATTGAAAAAAGAAAAGCAGGTACCTTTGTTACATGATTTCAAAATCATAAAAATTGATATTATAAGAAAGAATGAGACACAGAAGTAGGATGTGTTTTGAAACGGTAAGAAGTTCCCAACTGAAAGGGGATTAGCAAAATTTCTTATTAAGGGTGAGACAATGAAGAGCAATCTTCATTGTTTTGGTCAAATTGACTGGATTAAATAGAGTTGAGGAAGAAATGTTGCTTCCCTGAACTCTCCTCTTCTATTTGACGCATATGGAGGCATATTTTACAAAAAAGGGAAAGAAAAGGAAAAATAAGTCCTTTTCCTTTCCTTCTTTCATAATGCCTCAGAATTTTCAGACTGGGAGACGATGGTGTTCTCTCTTGTGCTCTGGTTGAGTTTTGCTGGAATATTATTAATTCATAAAACTGAAATTCATTGGGTGTTTTCCACTGAGATGTGCATCTGTTGCAGACTGTGTTCTGAACTAAGTTGTGTGCTTAGCAAATGCCTGATGGCGAGCAAAGCTGGTGGGAGATGATAAATGCAGCACTTGAGCTTATGTTGACAAAGTCAATCTGAGTCAGTCACTCTCAGTGTCTTTTCTGAAAAATACACCTCCACTGGCCCTGGCACAGTGTTCATACCTTTGGAAGGTAACATGAACCAGTCTGCTGTCTTCCTTCTTGTGCTAAATGACTGAGTACTTTGTGTTTCATTAGCAACACTCATGTGTTGTCACTTTCCAGTGCAGAGGCCTGATTTCAGTGACAGGGTAGGAAGGAAACTGTCTCCCTACCTCAGAAATCTAAGAAAGAGCCACATCCCTTGCAGACTTGAGACTCATGTTTTTGAAAACTGATAATCACTGGATAACAGCTGGGGAAAGAAGCCACCTTATTATGTTGCTTGATAAACTGTGTATGTATTAACTGCTTTCTTTCATGTTTCATTAATGTCACCAGCTTTTGTACCCAAACAGATAAGTCTTTTTAACCACAGTTCAGGTAAAATAATTTCTGATGGTTTCTTCTCTGGGATTCATTTTGCAGAAATAGTCCATTTTCCCAGAGAAATTTTCTTTCTTTTTCCTGCTTTTAGAAGGCTGTAGTTTAGAAGGACCCTTACTCAGTGATTCATCAGACTGGTTGTAGGAACAACAAGGCAAAACTACACAAATAGACTGGATGGCTCACATTCCCTCTTTTGAGTTTGAAATTCTGTTTCACTCCCCCTTTCCCCTCAATTTTGTAAAACTGAAGAAAAAAAATGGAGAATGGAAATCTAGGTTATACAGGTGTCAGGTAAAAGTCACTGCAGAATGCTGCTGCTTTGTACAAGAGGATGTCATAACAACTCCTGTGGGTATAGGGACTTGAGAAAGTAAACCTTGCACTGTTCTGAAAAGCTGGAGGAATTATACCCATAGCTTGCTCTCCCTGTTTCTTTCACTGAAGGTATAAACACAATGATACAGAGATAAGGACCAGCCTAGCTTCAGACAGACTCCAATGGTTTATTTGAAGTGTGACTTGGAGTGTGACTTGAAGTGCCTACCCTGAGCTGGTCAAAACAGAAAGCACGCTTACGCAAGGAGATAATGAATGGGGTGATGTGGACCTGAAAAGGACTTGTCTGTCCTCCAGTTGAAACAAAGCCATACAGATTGTCAAAAGGCTAAAATAGCGTAAAATCAGCAAGGACTTTTCAAGTTGCCATACAACAGTCTTACCAGAAAAGTCATCAAACTCAAAATGGATAGGGGAAAGCCTCTATGTTCAACAGATCCACATTTGGTGAAAAATGGCATGTTTAACATGGTGGAGGCTGATGTGCTCTGACCTTATTGTTTGTACTGTGTTTTTTAAAATTACTAAGTATGTTTTGCAGTGAGCCAGGATCAAAGACAGAAACATATTAGAGACTGGGAACCTCTTTTTCCAAAGTGGTGCTATGAAAGACGTGACCGTTTGTCAAGAGTTGGGGGCCAACCTGGAAGACCTTGAACTGGGGCAGTGCAAAGTCACCACTGTGGGAAGCAGGCTCACACAGGGAAGGTGGGGTGGGCCAGGAGAGGAGGACTTCTGCTATGGCAGCTTCTTAGCCACATGCCTACCACATGTTCCCTGGGAGGAGTAGCGTACGCAGCATTACAGCTTCGGCATTGCAGCCTTGTAGGAGATCTTTCTGCACAGGGAGTAAGATTCTCCAAGATTACCAAGATGGTAAGTGGGTATCCTTAAAGTCTCTTTGCTGTAACGCTTTTAAAAAATGGAACTGGTTTAGAAGCTGCCTTTTCACGTTCCCCCTCCCTGTGAAACTCCAGGCACTGTGTCCTCTTTCGAGAAGTAGCAGTAAACCTGAACTCCCTCTGCTGCCTGTCTGTAGCAGCCTGTTGGTTTCCAATGACTGACATATTAATAAACTATTAAAGCAGTTCTCCAAAGGGCAGTAATGGAATGATTGTTTGGTATATGCCTATCATTTGTTTGAGTATATTCCTCTGTGCATGTCAACATTTTATTTTATCCCTTAATTACAAAGTCAAGTAGTAGGTTTTTGCTACTTTAATCCACATCAGACACATTTACACCTTTTCCTACATTTACGTGCAAAAGAACATTCTTGTTTGAATGAAGCTTAAGCTTTGTCAGTCTGTGTAAGTAAACAGTCCATATTACACACTGCTATCTTCAAAAATGTAATGGAGAGATATCGTGCTGTCACTCTCCTGTGCCGTTCTAGTAGTACAAATAGAGTAACTTGACTAAATTACAAGAAATAATAAAATTCTGTAAGAATAAATGCTAACAGAATAGAGGTAGACTACAGTTCTATTTGAAATGGAAAACACATTATTAACAGCAAGTAATTTTCTCTTATGATAGACTAGACAGCTTTTTTCGTTCTTGCTCTTTTCTTTGAGTTTACTAAAAAGAAAACAAATATTACAACTTTATAGGTGTGCACCTGTGAAATATTGGCATCAGGGAAGCAGACTACAAATAAGACACTCTTCCAGAAGGAAACAAAACTTAATGTTTAAAGTCAATCTTAATACCATTTTTTCCAGATTGATGATTTTTCAGTTACCTTCATAATGGCCTGGTAATTATATGTTACCTAACACCAAATTATAATCTTCACGTAAAGTTTAATGAAAATATGATAACTTTGATTAGAAAGTACTTTGTTATTATGCATATAAGTTTGTTATGCCTTCTAGTTATTCCACCTTTAGAATAATTTACCATTTTTACTATACTTTTTATGTTAAAGCAGCACTATAAAAAATATTCTGTGCAAACTGTCTAAATAATTTATGCTTGCATATCTTGCTTTTTAAAAATAGATAGTATTTTATATTGCTTCCAAAAAAATGTGACTATGTTTAAACTGATGACAGATGAGGAGGCTGGTGAAGTGCTATCCCTTGTTTTCCAGATTGCATTAAGCTGGAATTGCCTTGGACAGTCTTCTCTTTGTTTTCTTCTGCTTAAGAAAGAGCAGGGATGTTTCCCTCTCTCTTTTTTTTCTTTTTTTTTTTTTTTTTAAATTTTTTTTTTTTTATTTTTGTTTCTCCCAGCCCCCAGGGATGTTTCCCTCTCCTTTTCTCTGTTTTTTTGTTCATCTAGATCTCTGAACTCCATTGTAAGAAATCCTACTTGTCAGATTGCACAGGCACTATGAAATGACTATGCTGGTCATTTCCCAGGCAAAGGAAGGTGTTGATGGCTAATGTGTCTTTTAGCAGGGCTTTTCTTGGATTGGTAGCTCTGCTAGGAAAGGTTTCCAAAATGCAGCACAGCATCACAGCTTCTCTACTGCTCTACAAGATACAGATGCTGAGTAAAAGGTTGTCATGCCTTGCTGCCAAACGTGGAATATCAGTGTGTGGTAGGAGAACATAAGTGGGAACAACTGCATTCATCACAGAAAGCGTGAGACTTGATACACCGCTAACACACTCAAGAAACCAATGCAGAAAACATTTGTGATGTTAGCAAATCAACACATTGGCCCCTCTGCATATATTCTTTCCTATGCTTTCCATTCTCGGAACCAATGTGTTTTGCATGAACTAGAAGATCTTTTAGGGAGGATCTCTCTTGATCTTTGTTTATAAACTCTTTGACCTAATATCATCCTTCCTAGAGAAGGATGCAGATAGCAGTGATAATAATTGGTAGCGTTGATAATAACATAGAAATAAACACATGAACGTAAGGTTGTGACTGCCCTGAACTTATCTCATAATGTCTTTGTTTCCTAATTCTCTCATGCATGACCAAAACCACCCTCAGTTATGTATCTTTTTCTTAGTCTAGTTGTTTGCCATCATGCTGTTTAAATAGTTATCTTGGTACTCTACCATTGTAAATGCGAAAAAGTAACTAAATCTTAGTACTGCAGCACAGTCTCTGCTGTGCCAGTCTCCTAAAATTTTAGATATTTTAAAAGCCCATGTATCTGAAATTCCTCAGTATCTCATTCATCAATAACAGATGGCTGTTCTCAAGTCACAAAAAGGTTAGCCAAGATGTCTACACACAAGTAGTCAAATTAGCATGTACAGTGATTGATAGAAATAGTGTCATTAGAAATGTAATTTTGTTGTCCAGTTTAGGCAGTCAGATATGGACCCCCAAAACAATGTAATTTAAAATGCAAAAGTAATATATAAATATTCATTTTTTATGACCTGGGTCACCTAATAAAGAGTTTCTGTGAAAATTTTACCAAAAAACCCCCTTCATTTTTGTAAAAAAAGCTTATTTAAAATTACTCTTTGAACTGAACTTTTAGGTATTATGTAAAAATATAGTTACTATTTCTATATTTTGCAATTATAAATGAAAAAAGCAACATATTGTACAATACATAAAATGATATTTTATATGATAATGGTACAATGTTATGATACGCAACCATATAAAATGTCATAGTCATAAATGTAAATATTTGAGAGTTGAGACATAAAGTTCTCCAAAGACATAAGGAATGAGCTTCATGACAATTGAAAATCAAATGAAGTTTTAATTCTTTATAAAGAATTAAGTATAAACCAGAAAAAAATAAAGTAGAAAACACTTTCATGCCAGTATTTTATAGCAGTTTACGGGGAGCTCAAACTTGGCATACTAGTCCTAGAAGAAATGTGAATTTGGGGAAGAATAGGCTGAGAAATGTAAGGGTATGTGTGTGGAAGCAGAGAGCATCTCTACTCCCTTGAGGCTATCTGGTCAAGGACCTTTTCAATACAAAAGGGGATAATAAGAAAAGAAGGAAGCCCTAAAAAGAATATACAGAGACACAAAGCTGGCAGATGAAAATAAGCAAAGCAAAGAGAAGAACAAAACTCCTCAGACACAGTAATTGATGGGCTGTACAGGACCTGCAGGCAAACTGGCATTTTGCATCCCATAAGGATGAAAACCTGAGTGTTCAGGGTGTTGAGGGGGGTGGATGTGTTGGTGTGACTGTGCAAACTGACGGTGGAACAAGTAGGGAAACAGGATTGAGGAGTAATTAAGGGGGAATAGACAAAAAGGGATGTGAAAGGGTGATGTGGTTTAACCCCAGCTGACAACTAGAACCACACAGCTGCTCACTCACTTCTCCCCCTTGCAGTGGGATGGGGAGAAGAATCAGAAAAAATAAGGAAAAAAACTCGTGGGAGATCAAGACAGTTTAATAAATAAAGCAAAAGCTGTACACGCAAGCAAAGCAAAACAAGGAATTCATTCACTACTTCCCATCAGCAGGCAGGTGTTCAGCCATCTCCAGAAAAGCAGGGCTCCATCACGCGTAATGGCTACTTGGGAATTAAAAACACAGTAACTCTGAACATTACCTTCTTCCTTCTTCCCTCAGCTTTGTGTACTGGCACATGGCATGGAGTATTCTCTTGGTCAGTTGGGGTCAGCTGTCCCAGCTGTGCCTCCTCCCAGCTTCTTGTGCAGCCCCAGCCTTCTTGCTGGTGGGGCGGTACGAGGAGCAGAAAAGTCTGCTTAGCAACAACCAAAAACACCAGTGTGACATGAACACCACTCCCATCCCAAATCCAAAACACGGCACCACACTAGCAAGAAAGTCAACTCCATCCCGGCGGGAAACATGACAAAGGGCCAGTCACCTGTAAAAAGGGGCTAGTCAGTACGTAGTCTGTTCTATCTTCTTATTAAATCCTTTCTTAACTATCTCTCTGTGTAATCGCACTCGCTATCCCATGTGGCCTCCAAGGACTAGATGCCAGTTACTGGAGGAATTGGCGTGAGCAGGTTTGGTGCCAGCAGCTGGAGTCAGACGGGGGGTGCGGATGCCCGGCAGCCTGTTGTGTCAGCTGCTGGAGAGAGTGGGGTCTCAGCATCAGCTGCTGCAGTGACTGGGGGGTCTCTGACTCTTGCCACTGGACTGGGAAGGGTGTGTGTTCCAAAAAGGCGGCTACTGGAGGGGACCCCAGTGTGAGTGAGGCAAGTGCCACCAGCTGGAATGGAACCACAGCCACATCCCGTGAGCCTGGTGCCGGCTGCTGGGGGAACCAACGTCTGCATTTTCCCCAAACCAGGTGTGTGCAGATTGTGCGTGTGTCATATTCTAACAAACCTCAGGCTGGAGCAGCTGGGCCTGGGTCCAGGCAGGGAGATCAGGCAGGCAGAGGGTCTGTGCTGGTATTCAGGGGACCTGCAAATCTGTGTGTGTTTGTGTGTGTGTGTGACTGTGCGTGTGTGTCTCCAGAGAGTGCCATGTGTGCCTTCACTAGTATAGAATTGTAGAATCATAGAATGTGTTGGGTTGGAAGGCACCTTTAAAGGTCATCTAGTCCAACTGCCCTGCAGTAAGCAGGGACATCTTTAACTAGGTCAGATTGCTCAGAGTCTCATCAAGCCTGGCCTTGAATGTCTCCAGGCATGGGGCTTCCACCACCTCTCTGGGCAACCTGTTCCAGTGTCTCACCACCCTCATTGTAAAGAACTTCATCCTAATGTCTAATCTAAACCTACCCTGCTCTAGTTTAAAACCATTGCCCCTCGTCCTATCACTACATGCCCTTGCAAACAGCCCCTCCCCAGCTTTCTTGTAGACCCCCTTCAGGTACTGGAAGGCCGCTATAAGGTCTCCCCGGTGCCTTCTCTTCTCCAGGCTGAACAACCCCAGCTCTCTCAGCCTGTCCTCATAGGAGAGGTGTTCCAGCCCTCTGACCATCTTCGTGACCCTCCTCTGGACTCACTCCAACAGGTCCATGTTCTTCTTGTGCTGAGGGCTCCAGAGCTGGACACAGTATGTCGGTGAGGTGTGCATGTATATGTGTGTGTGTGTCTGGGGTATGTGCTCAGCTTCACTACTGGTTGAACCTGCAAACCCAGGCAGAAACCCTGGGTCCTTGGGTGTATGGGTCTGGGATCCAGCAGTCAGGCAGGAGGAGTCCCGATCCGGAGCTGCTGGAGACAGCATCTGCTCCTAACATCCCTTAATAAGAATCACAAAAAAGCTTCTAAATAAGGAGATAATATAGGACAATTCCAGCTTGGAAAAGGTATGCTGTGAAGGATTATAAAACCACGATGGTTTGGAGAAGGTGAATAGGGGCTGAAAACTTCATCGTACAAGAAATAAGGAGGAAGCAGCTGGGCCTGGTAAAGATAGACTCTTCTTTCACATAATTCACAATAAAATTATGGTATTTGTTGTCACAAGAAGCTGTGGAGGCCAGGAGCAAGCTCATGGAAGGCAGTTCCCTTGGTATCTATTAAATGTGATGGCCAGATGCAATGTCCAGCTCATGAAATCCCTAAGCACTCATTGCTGGAAGCTGTGAGGCTGTGCTTGGATCACACTATTCTTACTCTTCCTATTGCAATCTTTCCCAAAGCATCTATTAGAAGACTACTATTGGAAGCAGGACTGACCTAGTTTGGCAATTTTTATGCCCTTATATTACTGAAGCCTGAGCAAGTTGGCAGTTCTGAATTAATCTTGACTCACCCTGAGTATTGCTATAAAAGCTTCAAATATAATCCTCCAGTACTGTGAACAGATGTGTCCTCCAGGTCTTTTGCCAGGCGATAATGTTTACCTGTTTTGTGACAGTCTGTGTGTAAACTTGTTCATTTACCCTGTGCTGTGTCTAATTGTTGAATATATTTCTTTAAAAGGCTGTGATTTAGGAGAAAAGAGGAAGGCTGCATCTTTCCTTTGTCAGGTGGAGTCCTCTCAGGGTAGAAGATAAGAGCCCTTTTCTGAGCAGCTGGATATGGAGGCGAGCAAAGGGAGCTGGCAGAGAGAAAGGCACACTCTGCAGGATGCTCCGGTGGGAGCCAGATTGGGAGGTTACTGTGAAGTGAGATAGAGCAAAATGCAGCCAAATCTGTGATGGAGAGGAAGTTTTTTTCCCATGGACCAGATGAGGATATATTGTAGAAAGCCTTTGCAAGTTGCAAGAACAAAGGTGATCTATGAAGTACACAGGACTAGGATGATTTAGTTATTTTTTTCTCACTCAGCAGATCAGAATTTTTCTATTTAAAATGTTTAAGTTTTCTAATTTGACTGCAAATAAAATTGAAATTTGAAATTCAGATTTGGTGGGGGACCTAGGCGTGCTTACTTTAGGAATAACATGTAAGAAACTCATCTCAAAGCTTTGCCTCCATTGGAGCGCTGTCACATGTTTCACTGTAATTTGGATACCATAGAAAAAGATTTGCTGAAAGAATGGAACCTAGACCATAGTGGATCTGGCGTTTATTAAATCTGCTGTTGTCTGAGCTAATTTTCCTTTCTGCTGGCTTCATCCATAGCACCACCCTTTTGGGACATGGAACTGATCATTCAAATTGCATTACAGTTAAGCTATGAATGACAGGCTTTTGGTGTTGGCATAGTGTTGTTTAGCTGAGCTTTGTAGGTAAATTCCAACATAACATGGCTGTTTGGAATCAAATTGTTTTCCTCTTTGTAGTCTTAATTTGTGGCAAGGATGGGACTAGAAGATGGGAAATATATCTCTTTTGTAGCTAACAGTGACTTAAAATAGGACAAATATCTCTAGAAGGATGATTTTGGAAGAGAAAGTTACTATGTGCATGGGTTGAATCCTGCCTGCAATTATAGCAAATTGTTCTCATACGAGGGAGTCAGTTTAGTTTAGGAGACCTTTTCTTTGATTTGTCTGCGTGTATATGAAATGTAGTGACAGTCAGTCAAGTGAGACTCACAGCAGGCAGGAGAGAGGTATGAGACAAAACAGCAGCTACAAACAGAACAGGATCATTGGAGGAGCGATCCTTAGGAAAAGACAAACGCCTGGACAGAAAGTCCCACATAATATTTTTAAAAAGTGGAAGCAAAAACTGCATCACTTTGCAGAACTGACCATTGAAAATAAGGATAGGGGAAAAAAAAGCAGCAAGTTATCGTTGCCAGGGATAATGCTGCTGTTGTGGGAAAGGCTGATAACAGTATGTGTGCATTGGAATGAGACTGTAGAGAGAGAGGTTGCTTTGATTTTCATTTATTTTAGTCTGAAACCAGGAAGTAGAATAATGAATTAATGCATTAGAGAACTAAGCATTCTGGCATAGCTAACTGCTTCTCTGAAAACTCCTATTCTGTAATTCCTTAATTAGGAATAGGCTTGATTATGGAAACTTGATTCCAGGGTATGCAAGAAACTATTTAGATGAAGAGAGCTAAACCTCGACAACTGACCCCAAATAGCAAGGTTTTTGAACTGCTCAAGGAAAAGATTAGGACAATGATAGCCAGGAGTGGACACCCCTGGGTCTGTTGAAAAACACCTTGGATTTGGAGCAGGGACAGACTGTGATGATATTCTTGCTGCAGCTTTTCATGAAAGAAACAAAAAGGAAAGCTGAGATTACAACAATATTGCCAGGATTATGAGACACAAGCCCTCCTTTTTTTTTTTTTTTTTTTTTTTTTTTTTTTTTTTTTTTTTTAATTCTCCCAGTGTTGCAGCAACTTCATGAAGAACAGAGGAAACTGATGCGGTAACTGAGTAGAATGGCTTTTTTTCAATGGAAGTTTGTATCTGCAGGGTGACTTGACAGATCCAAAAGCTCTTGAAATACATGTAAGGCAGGAGAATACTTCTGGCCTTTATGCTGTGTTCCCATGGCTCTAGATCTGAATTTTATAAGCCCTACCGAGAAGCTGAACTATGTGGGTTTGCTGAATGTCCAGTAATATTTGCACTGAGCTCTGCTGTATGAAGCAAACACATCCAGTAGCTGGGTGCTGAAAATGTCTTTATAGAGGAAGTAATTTAAATCTTGCAGAAAACAAGCTACTACTTAGAAGATAAAGGCAGGCAAATTCATGGAAACACAAGTGGTTTTATTTTTAATTAATGGTAAGAATATCTTCTTTTGGAATATGGTGGCTTGTTCATCATGCAAAATTTTCAGATCAAGATTCAACATCTTTCTAAAGGTACAGGCACTATCTTGCCTGGGGTTATTGATTTGATGAAGGAAAGTGCGGGTAGAATTCAGTGACATATATTATGCAGGTCAGATTACATTAGCCCATTAATGCCTGTTGGCTTTAATATCCTTGAATCTATAGAACTTTGTGCAGTGGAGTAGCTAACAATGCTGACATTTTAAATTGTCATCTTCAGATTTTGAAGCTGGAAAAAATGGGGCAGTTCATCCATGTGTTTGCTGTTTTCTTAGCAAGCATGAAGGTCAGAAACTTTTCTTCTCAAACATAAAATCTTTGATTATATAGCAAGAGGTTCTTGTTCTAGAGAGGAGGAGGAATTCTTACTCTGGTATTGTTAAGTCCTATATCACGTAAAAGTCCATCCCATTTTTTGGGATGAAGACTTTTATAAGAGTATCATGGCTTGTCAACTGTACAAAAGTCATTATGCTTTAAGTCAGTAAATGCTGTTGTGCCTCTTGTCTATTAGGGTTTTGCAGCAGGCTAACTCCACCTTGGAATGGTATACACAGTTGAATGCAGCCCTGAATTGGTAGAGGGCCTCTGTAAATATGGGCCTCCTACCCGAAACACATGTGGTCTTTGGTAGCAGTAACTCCCTGACTTGATGAATCATGGGAAGGATACGGAGACATGAATTGGAGAGAAAATCATTCCAGTCAACGTAGTTGTAGTCTATGTTACAAGGATATGTAATCTATGTTACGAGTTAAAAGCAAACAGGAGCAGTCTGTCTAACGTGTTGGTCCATAGTGTACTGATGGCAACAGAAGCCAGTGTGTCTTAGTCGGGCTAGCAGTGTGGGCTGTGTAGGGCTGTGCTTCTCAAGTATGGCAATTAAGCAATATAAAGCAGTGCAGGCTTCCACTGCTGTTTGGTGTAGCTGTGGTGTGGCATACCATTATTCCCTCAGCAAGTGAGAAGCAGGGTAGTTCTCATGGTTCCTCCAACTTCACTTGTTCTTGAATGAAGGCAATGATGTTCTCTATTCATCCACCAAACACATTTATCTTTTGACAAGAAACAAAATCTGTGGTCCCTGTTTCTTCATCATACTAAAACTTATTACATTAATTCAAGTGTAATTGAATCCTTTCAGCCACGGTGTAAATTGCTAGCGTCAGAAGTAGACATACTTATTTTACTTGATTTTCAGCACAGTTGAGTCAGCTGTAAAGGTATTTTGATAACAAAATGGTGGTGTTTCTATAACTGGTAGATATCAGTGGCAGGTGGATACCAGAACAATGTGTCCATGTGTGTCTGTAGATATGAACATCTAATGGATCGTTATTTTTGTAGAGGTAAACTGTTCAATGCCCCTAGAATATAGATATATGTGTGACTAAGTTATGCTAATAAAACTTTAAGGTGTGTTATCAGGAAGGCACAGCCTGAAGGCCATTGAAGAGAAATGGGATTGTAACATAGGCTTATAGAAGTACAAGAGCAGGACGATAGCAAGAGCTTTAGAACTGCAAGCATAGACGGATAACAGAGGTCCCCAGGCTATAAACACAAATCACAGTCAATTACAGGTCACTAAAGGAATGTAACCTTGGGAGCTGGGTAAAACTGGTTGTAGGGATAAAAAAAGAGAGCAAAGAAGTCTCTATGGACCATACAAAATGAAACTTAGGTATAACATGGAATTAGAGAAAATGGTCTGTGTTAGCAAACATAAAAATAATCCCAAGCAAATCCAAGAGTGACAAAGAAGAACTGCCCCCATCTCCCATCAGTTTCATACTCCTGGTGAAGAACTTGGGGTGCTGACAGTTCACTGGAAACCCTTTCACATTCTTGATATGGACTTGTACTATCAACCCTAACATCATGAGGGACATAGGAAAAGTTGAGCGTAACACCAGAAGAAGGGGGAGATACCAGAAAGTTTGCTTATATCATTTCAACTTTATCATTACCAGGAATGAGCTGTAAAATTTTGAGCTGTGTTAGTATTATGGTAAGTGGACGAATCTTTGATCAGATTGCCAGTACTTTAATTAGACCTACTAACAAGAAAAGCTTGGTTCTGCATATAAGGGATGTTTCTTTAGCTTACTGAATTACATGAGGTGTTTTAGTCTTGTACTCACCTGTGAGACTTGACTGTAATTTACATGCAATAAGTGTGTAATTTAAATAAATACGTAAAATTGTAATTTATGTGCAATAATCCCCAACCCATCCGCCCCACCTTGTTTTATATAAGGGAACTAAAAGACTTTTCAAACTTATGGAGAGTTTAGATTACCCTAAGTGTACTATATGATATTTGCTTACTGTTCAGTGGTTTGTGCCTAACACCTTCTCAAAGTGTGCTCTTCTGTATTTCTTGATACCAATATGAAAAATGTTGTTGACATTAGAACGTAGTTGGCCATGATTGGAAGTGATTCAATTAGCATGGCTCAATGAGTCATCTGAGCCTTGGAAGCTGATGGTGAGCCTGTTCTTACACACACCTGCTGTGCCTGTAAAGTAAAACCTGCTAAGTTTACCCTTCTTTTTGGTGGACCTGATTAGGGACAGTGGAGAAAGGAAGGACTGAAGCACGTTTAACTTTGCAAAAAATAGTTTCACTTCGGTATTTCCATGCATGTATTTTCTTCGAATATTTCCTTATTTCACTTACAGCATGAATGTTTAATACTTATAGCAGTATAATGAACTCCTGGTAACTTTGTACGTTAAACTGCAATGAAAAGTCTAAGGGACTCAACCATGCAATGTATTTGGTACCAATGTCTCAGCTTTATCTTGGAGGTTTTCAGCAGAATGTGATGTTGCTAGTTTCTAAACAAGAAACTTTCTAATTTACCTTGAAATATCTATGCAATGATTGCACAATATAAATAATTCTCTGGGAGCTCATAATAAAATGCATATTTTATAGTTTTAGTGTAGCTAAGCAGTATCTTCCTACCAGAAAATTTTGCTTATTACAATAGATGTGCAATAGTTTTATTATTCAATGTACCATTTCTGAGGTATCATGGGAAATGGAAACAAAGTAAAAAAAGGCACATTCCATAAATTTTAAACTTGCAAGATTTTATGAAAAATTGAAAAAAAAAAGGAAATTTCTAGAATTGTGTCCATAAACTAGTTTATGGATAATTTAAAAAAAATAGATTTTTCTGCTAACAGACCAGTCTTGGATCAGCATGGTGTGTAAGAGAATGAGTTTGTGATGAGTTTGTGACCTTTTTGGTGAGGTAGTCTGTAGCACAGGTCTCTGCACTTAAATGTGAAGTAGAGGTGGTTAAAAAGTGATGGAGGAGGTGAAGTTTCACGTTTAGGGAAGACCAATGCAACTTTTTAGGGTAATAACTTCCAAAATACATATAAGGGGCTAAGGAGGCATATAAGGGACTTAAATGATTTTTCAGAGCACCTAAACTGAAGGCCACTGAGCTCAATAGCAGTTACTACATATTTGCACATTTAGTGACTTTGCTAGAGTTGTTCGGTGTGGATGGATTTAGATATGAGGTAACAAGCAATCAACATCTTTTGCTTGGCAATGGTAAGATGATCTCCAACAATTTGTTTTCTAAACTTCAAAAGAATTTTCCAACAAAACACAACCTGAAAGTTCTCATTTCTGTTAAAAATCTACGAACCAACCTGCCTAATTTGACCTTAGTATAATTTCTTTGCCCATGTAACTTACTTCAGGTGTTTTCTCTTAATCAATTTACTGATATTTTATGATCTAAGTCTTTCCTGTTAAATTATTCTCTCTACACCTTACACTGTTTTCATGCTTTTGGTCCCCTCAGTTTTCCAATGTCTATCAGGCTATGCTTAATAGAATTGAATACATTTGTATAAATTCTACTAGTTTTGTACAGACAAATTATTTTTTCTTTGCTGTAAGTCAAGATACTTCTGAACATGCTGCTCAAAGTCATATTGTCCTTTCTGTACAACATTTTATTGTATAATTCACAGTTTACTATCCTGAAATAATATTGGTGTTTTAGTTTCTCTTCTCCTGTTTTGAAAAACAACTTTGTCTTGTTTCTTCATCTTCTACCTATTCAGCTGAACCTAAGGAAATTCGATACTGTATTTCTTTGTCTTTGTTTTTGAAAGGTCATGTCCTACACTTCACAATTTATTATCATCTGCTAATTTAATTATTGTGCTGTTTAACCTCTTCCTAGTTGTTAATGAAGATGAATCTCTTACAACTTTTCCATCTTTAATGCTGATGACCAATGATATATTAGAGTACAAATGCAACACAGACCTTGCAAAACATCCCCAAGCTCACTCCATTGATATTTATTATTATATTATTGCTCTTCTACTTATGCTTTCTTCATCTGCTTTTCCTATGAGGACCTGTTTATTTCCAGGTCAGACTGATTGAACATCAACAGATAGCCTGAAAATACTAGCAAAACTTTTGTAAAATTCAGAATTGCCTCCACATGCTTGTGTCCAATAATGTATTAATTTCATCCAGCATAATAAGCTTTTAATAAGGCCAGAGTATTTCTTCCTAATTGTTCAGTTAATGTCTAGAAAAAAAGCATTTTGTAGGTTACCTACTTTATTTTCTAGTCCTGAAGTGAGGTTCGCTAGGCAGTAGCTGTCAGACTCATGTGTTCATTTTTGAACGCGGTTCATTAGTTGTGGATTAGCATCTGCATTAGATGTGTCTCAGATTACTCAACACCTGCACGTTTCTACACATGTCCTCCAGCACCTGCTGGTGGGATAGGGAACTCATTTACTAACTCTGTGTCTTGTGGATTTGCTAATTTGACTTGCCTCCCCATTTTCTTGTATTGCTGTTCCTGCCTTTTTTTTTATAGATAAGCTTATTTTGCAGGTGTGAGTTTTCTTTTACCAAGTAAATCAAGAAGAATACTGAGAGAGTAGTTCAGCCTTTCTACTGTGAGGTGTAGGCTTTGATTCCCTCACCCTGGCAGTGCTCTCTAGAGCGTTTTGGTGATGTCAGTTCATGGCACTGTGACTTCTCTTGTAGTAATAAACCACTGTCTGGGATGCTTCCTTCACAGCTTTATCCTCTCCCTTGTGAAGCTTTCCCCTTGCAGACCTCTTTCTCAAGGAAATTACAATGCACTAATTATACGTGCCAGGTAAGTTGAAAACCAGCTAGACTAAATTCTCTGTTGGGCCAGGATATGAGAAACGAGAAGACCCTGCTCCTAAGCAGCCTGCTGCACACAGGGAGCCCAGAGGAGGAAGGACAGATGCAAGTAGTTTTCTGTCCTAGTTGTGAGAAACAGAGATAGCAGAAGCTACTGAAAAATGCTTTGAAGCAATGCTTTTCTGAATTCGTTCAGCCCATGCTGAGATTTGTGATGATGTCCGTTTTCAGCAGACACTTAGTAGCCAAGGTTCCTGAGCTGGATGTCTTTTGTTGTTGTTGCAGAGGGATGACGGTCATTACATATGCTGTTTGGGCTGATTTGTTTAACTTAGGCATTTTTATAGTCTTTGGGCAGAGGGAAAAAAAAAAAAAAAGCAGCTCTTTCACAGTACTATTCAAAAGAGGACCCTATCTTATATGTTCTCTTAGGAAAAGCCTATTTTGTTTTATAATGCACATGTTGCCTAGCAGCTGCAGTAGACGGTGTGGATATCCCACTACATCTCTGGCAAACCTCATATTTTACAATATTCCTAGACTCACAATGAATTAATGGGATTTAAAAACACAATATAAGATTAGCTCTCAGATGCAGTGTCATAAGAGGCTTCAGCCTATGAAAAAGTATAAGTATTCACCAGCTGTGGGAAGGCCTTGAGTTAAAAATAATCCAGAGAACAGAAAATGTTAATTGCATCTACAAATGGAATCACATCAGAAACAAAGGGATTAAGTCCTTAACACAGAAAAATACAGTAACTTTAAAGATAAGCCCAGAAAGACTGGTTTAATCAAATGTCACATTGATGCTGGCAATAAAGATTGTTGTCAAAATGCCTTACAGAGCTTCATCTGTGAGGAAAAAAAGTTGTAGAAGATCAATGAAATCAAATGTTAAAAGAAGGTATTGTCCCTGCTGCTGGTTGTTCATAGGCATCTCCACTTAATACATTTGCTCTGGTGAGCAGTTTTATGTGGACTATAGGAAATTAAACGGTGCCACTCAGAGATCAATATCTGCTGTCTGAGGTTGATGACTCATTAGGTTTTAGAAGTGAAGCTAGATCCATTAGCACTTAAGACATATGTAAGGGTAACTGTCCTGCAGGTGTTTCTGAACATAAGTTGAAAATCACCATTCTTTAGTAGGAGGGTGCTGTATCATTTTAAAGCCATGTCCTTTAATTCACCTGCAATGTTGCAGAGATTAGGGAGTCATGTTATGGCAGCTTTAATTTTCAAAATGCATGTTTCTATTTAGATGACTTAACAGAAGCATTGTCTATTTTCCAAAAGCAGCTACAACAGCAGCTTTTGCAAGATTTGGAAGCATTTAATAGAATATGAAAAGCAAGGATTACCCGTATATTAGAGAAATGTCAATTACACTTCTGTTTGGAATAGTAGGTAAGGATTAATAGCAGATTTCCGCAAATGCTGAAGTGGGATTGAAAACACAATCTGATAGTCAATTAAAAGAAATTAGGTCATTTTGAGGAACTATCAAGTACTACTGAAACTACATGCCTGACTGTTCTGTTAAAGCTTCCCCTTCAATCAGCTCACAAGATGTGCCTTTTGAACAGACTCAGATATGCTAATAAGCATTTCAGCTTAAAAGTGTTTGTCAGCAGTTTTAAAATATTCACAATTCAACTCATTGAAATTGCTTTCCTAAGGTTTAGCGGCATGCTTGGGAGCATCTGTCACAAAGCTTTTCCATAAAGGATCACACAGTGTGGTAGTTTAGTTCCTATTTTGGGTGATAAAGCAATACAACAAATAGTGTGAGGTGAGGTGATTTCGCATTAATTTCTGCTGTTGAACACTTCTTCCCATAGAAACAGTTGCTCTGGTATTCAGCAACAGAAAATGTCCTCGAAGTAATGGTCCAGCTCCTCAGCTCCTGTAAACTTGCAGAGAATCACTGGCTGCAAATTCATTTGAGGTCCAGTGTAGTTCATAGAATCCTAGAGGTGTGATACAGTAAGAGAGTCCAGACAGTTAAACGTATTCGGTACTGTATTTCCAAGTAGGGTTGGCCCCATAGTATTGTCTATTACAATACCTAACCCCACATTTATTACTTTCAATAGGGAACTAGAACAAAACCTCTATTTTTGGAAAGTTTTGGAATTATCTGAAGATGAAAACTATAATTTACCCCTCTCTGCACACCGGTTCAAATGAAAACCTGGGATGCAATTCTCCTGTCAAATCTTTTGTTTGTTCATTTCAAATTGCAAGGAAAGAATATAAATCGTCTAAGTATAGTAAAACTATTTATCAAAAAAACAGGGAGAAAAATGTTTTCCCTACTGTTCCTTGCAGTCCAGCAGGATTGTTTAGAGTGAATTTTAGACACTTTACAGCTCTTAACATCGTCACCCCATTCACAAATGAATGTGATTTAATTTGTATTTCTAGAACCCTTCCAATAGATTGTGGATACTATAAAGTGAATTGGATGAATGGCAAGTGAATATGGGAGCAGAAGTAATGTGTGCTTTAATATTCAAACGTAGTGGAGTAAATAAAGCCTAGATGTCATCCAGTGGGCTGAAACCTTAGGGAGAGGGTGCCAGTGTAACTGGTAATGATGTCCTGGTGTAAGGTAGTCTGAAAATACAGCGTAGCTGCTGAACTGTGAAATAAATGGGAGACTGCAGAGCAAATCACTCCTATTACAGTGTGAGAATCCCCACTCCAGGTGGGGGAGGAGATGATACAAGCATTTCTCTCCTTTGTCTCTAGTCCCCACAGATAATGTACTGTGTCTGGCTGGGATGGAGTCTTTCTACACAGCAACCTGTATGATGCTGTTTTGGATTTGTGATTAAAACAGTCTTTATAACACACCTGTGTTTTGGCTGTTGATGAACAGTACTTGCACAGCATTGAGGCTTTCTTTTTTTTTCCCTCCCTGCCCCTTCTCCCCCAGTGAGTAGCTGGGGGTGGGCAAGAAATTGGGAGGGGACACAGCTGGCGCAGCTGACCTGAACTGCTATAAAGGATATTCCCTACCATAAGATGTCATGCTCAGCAATAAAAGAGGTAGCAGGAGAAGAAAGTGTGGGTTTTGTCTTCTAAGGTATTTGTTGCTCTGAGACTAGCTGGGCATTGGTCTGCTTGTGGGATGTGGACACTGATTGCCTTTGCATCACTTGGTGGGGTTTTTTTTCCCCTCTTTCCTTCACTTATTAAACTGTCTTTATCTCGACACATGAGTTTTATTGTTCTTGCTCTTACTGTTCTCTCCCTGTCCTGCTGGGGCAGGTGAGCAGCTGTGTGGGTGCTTAGCTGCTGGCTGGGGTCAGCCCACCACAGAAAGCAAGCTGCAGTGATATTGAAAATATCACTCCTTGACCCAGTTCCTAGTAAGGTTGCTAGTAAAATGGAAAATGGCTAAAGAACTGTGCTAGGGTCCCTCCTGCCCACCAGGATGTCTCAAACTATTCCACCTTCTCATGCTTTCTGCCTTTACCATCTTTTCAGCACAGCACAGGTCTGGCTCTGAAAACTGCAACCGATTGCTTTCAGTTGTCTGAACTCTGTTAAAATCAATCTGTGTGAGAATACTGCTGCAGAATTTAGTTATTTGCATGCAGTTCCTTTGCCCTTGGTGAGAGCAGACAAAACCAGGAGGCTGAATGATCCCTACTGGGCTCATCACTGGAGAACTTGACTTTCACTTTCATGGTGTCACTACTCTGCATTGACCAAGTGTAATGCATTTTTAGCCTGGTTATCAAACATGGTGGCAGGGGCGGGACTGAAGAGCATGTTACTTTGCATGGTCTGAGAAACTGTCATCTTGACGTGTAGGCTGGAACATCTGCATTGTGGGTTTTTTTGGGCAGAATGGACAAGGAGAGGGGGTGGTAACACAGAGAGAATTAAGAAGAGCTGGTAAGGGTTGTTGGATAAGAGCAATGATATAGGGATCTCTAGCTTCAGATGCCATAAGTTCAAAGACATGTAAGAACGAAAAGATTTAAGTGGTTTGTTTCTTAGAGCATGCAGACAATATCTTTATGAACTCAGTTAATTCTCCAGAGAAGACACAGGTCACCTTTGGTGTGCCACCAATGGCCAAACCAGGAGGATCTAATAAGTAAGAAAGGAAAATAAATGTCTCTGCTTTCTTTTATAATAGAACCTTCTATGTTTCAGCAGTAATCTAATCTCTAACAGAATAGCAGTAACTAAGCCTTGTGTCTAGCTAGTAATACAGTTATTTAACCCCAAGAGTCTCCTGTGGCTTCTTTAAAAAGCCCTTTTTATTCCAGCCATGCTACTTTTCTCTGCTACAGTAACCCTTGGGGAACCTATGTAGTGTAAGACTGTATTCAGTCTATATTACCAGCAAATAACTTTCACACTTGGTCAGGTCTCTTTGGATTGATTGTCTGCATTTACGCTCCTGTTTAGAACATCCTCAATTTGGCCTCAAGGCAAAACATCGAATCATATGCTGACAGCATCAGTCTTGACATCTGGGATGGGCTGTTCTGCTTGTCTTCTGAAATGAAATCCTAGGTGTGTCCTGCGTGCTGGAATCACATCTGCTATAGGGAGAGCCCTAGCAGCTGCTGTGGAGGTCGCGGAGGACGACTCAGGTGCATCTGCCTGCATCTGGCAGAAGATGCAACGGTGCATTCAGGCTGCATTCAGTCCACTAAACTGGGTGAAACCTGCTTGCCCTAGGGCTGGATCAATCTCAGCAGCACCCTGAGAATGAGTGCTCTTGAGTAATATGGTTGTAGCTACCTTGCAGGTTTCTCTGCACTTTGAAGTTTTTCTGGCATAGTTTTTAGCTGATGTGTAACTATGCGGGAAGCCCCCCCACCCCAGGCACAGTGTCGTGGGCTAACACTTTTCCTCCAGGATCGCTTACCTTTTTGGAAGGAAAGGTTAGTGAGCGACTGAGATTTTGTTGGCCAGCAGGTAAGTCAACCATAACTATTTCCTCTTGGCGATCCTGGACTCGTAGCGTATTTACCTGGTGTATTTTCCAAAGTCAATATTTAAAGTAGTTCGTAAACTAGTTTCTTGGCAGTGTCCATGGACCCCAAATGGGGAAATACTGATTCTATGCCCACATAAACTGCACCAGCACTTAAAATATAACCATAGCAGCAAAATTCTAAGTGTAGATTAACCTTAGATAGCTCTGTGATGTTTTTGCAAACTTAACAGACCAACAGCTCCAAGACACAAAAAATATGTAGAAAATCCTAAAGCCATCAGGTTCAGACTGGGGTAGATCGCTACAACGAGTGCCACATGCAGCTACTTATGAAAATCAAGCACAAACTGGGGAGCAACTCGCCATCATGACAGGCATGACCACGCAGAGCCAGCTCACCCAAATGGAACCACTTATTTTATCCCTGCTAGCTTGAAGAAATTGAGGTACATTTGTTGACATGTACAGCACTGAAATAACATTGCAATACAAGAATTTAAGTTGCAAGTGGTAAAATTCCTACTCTTTATCCCTTCATTCTGTGTATCATGGACAAAATTGAAGATAATCTCTTCAGAGTGGTAAAAATGCTGCTGTTAAAAGTGACAAAGATAAGGAAAAAGTACCATTCTTTCAGAGGGGGAATTCTAGTCATGGAACTCTTCCTGAACTAAGGCACAATCTCCTACGCAAGAAAAAAATATTGTATTACCTAAACAATTGGATATGTTATCACCTGGTGTTAAAGGGACTACAGAGGAAAAAAAGGCAAACCAGCTGTAGATTATTCTTGTGGGCAACTTTTTTGGATCTGATCATAAAACACATGCCCAAGTGTGATGTTACCCTGTCCAGAGATTGTCTAAAGAGTTATTTGTAGACATGTTACATGAGGGCTTTTCTTGTTTATTTTGCACTCTTTTTGGGATTTGTATTCAGACTTCTGAAGATGGATTTTTCATGTCAAGTGGTGCATAAAAGAAAGTAATATTTTTTTCATATTTAGCACCAGTTTGCATTAGCCGAGCCACTCATACGTCCCATTAAAACATGTATTTATTATTCTCAGATGATTCTTGTGTGAGGATTTATTTCAGTGTGTTTCCATGAGCTCAGGGTAGCTGTGCAGGTGCATTAGAATCTGCTACAGAAGCAGGTAAAATGCTTTCAAATGTGTGATTTCTGTTTCTGTCTTTCTCTCTGTCTCTTCCTGCTCTCTTTCACCCTCTTTGTCTCAGATTCAGATTTTTTGCTCACCTTGAACAGTGCTTGGGTCTCTACTTGATATTTATTGGCCTGCTCAAGGCACAGGCCTTCATTGTGAGCTGTGGTCTCGGAGTACTTCCCTCTGTGTGGCAACGTGCATTTGGAAGAGATTTTTTAGGTTTTTTGCGCATTTTTTAAAAATAGGCTCACAGATATCTCATATATATATGAAAAGTGCTGAAAATAGTATTTCTCTGCTTTCTCAGAATGAGGCTTTGTGTGACTCAGTTGAACAGGGAAACATTTGAAAGTGCTCACCTTTAATATGCAACATACTCCAGCTGTAATACAAGACTAGAGTGCCCTTCACCATGCCTCTTTGTCACCATGGTGTAGACATATCTTTCTGGGAACACCAAATGCTTGAACTCATCTTGAAATGTGCAGATTTCTTGAGCCCTTGCTCATGCCTTAATCCTTCGAATTGCCCTGTGGTTTCTGAGATGCTGCCTGAACCTCAACCCACCTATTTCTGGCTTATGCAGACTGTTTAGTAGATCATCCTATTTATTCTTCCTTTCCTGTAGCCTTCTTTATTCTAAACACAGCTCCAACAAGCTGAGGATGTCCAATCAACATGCTCTTAATTGTATTGAGAAACATACCGGGTTCTAGTTACTCTTTGGTATAACTGAATTGTAAGAAGGAGCCTGACTCTTAGTTATTACAGTGGAAAACAGTCCTTACAGAGGAAGGATATTTTAACAGAAACCTAACATCACATTTGTTTTCAATGATTTTCATGTTCCTAGGCAGGCTTTGCAGGTGAGTCCTGCTGCATCTTACCTGCTACAAATAATAACTATAAATAAATTTTAGACTTCTTTTTTTCCCTGGCATAAGAAAGGTGAGAGACAGGGAAGAAAAGAGTGTGTGAGGATTTGTGTGTCTCAAAGATTCTCTTGCCATACCAGAATAAACATTTCTCTGTGTGCTGTTATCTTTCAAAAGCTTAATAGACTGAGTATTTGAAACATTAATGCATAGTAAAGTCTTACTGTTGCCATAAGTAAAGCCCGTCAGATATTTGCGTCCCAGATGCTTTCATTCCAGCAAAGTGCTGCGGTGGCAGTTCACTACGTCAGTTGACTCAGCTCCTGGAATCATCAGAGCCACTGGTATCAAATATGCGAAACACTACGGCAGATCCCCTTGTGAACAGCAACTGAAAATTGTATTAAGATAAACCCCGCATGCTATTTTCAGATTAAAATGAATTTTTTTGTTATCCTTTTTGCTGCTTCTATAATCTTTGACTGCTCCCAGAAGAATAAATTAAAGGCAGTGGCCTAAATTTCAGAAGTGATTAGGAAGTTGGTGGTTTACTTTCAGGGGGCCCAACTGCTGCTACCCAAAACAGGCTGAATTTCTGGGAGATATCTGCCTTCCTTGTAATGTGTGACACTGGCTTTCGCTTTTAAGGTTAAAGCTTCTGGGAGTAGGGATTTTAGATGCCCTTTTCCAGTATATTTTATACCTCAGGATCCCTGTACAACAAAATCAGTCAACTAAGCACACAAAATCTCTGTGGGACAGAAGCAGCATGACATTCAAGAAATCACCTTATACTTATAATCCTTGATCCTCCCATTCACCCACTTATACAAACACAAGCTGTGCCATTGATGGTTTCTTTTCCATGCTAGCCCATTACTGTACACGTGGGCATGATTTCTATGTCATTTTTGTCCTCATTCAACCCCAGCAGCTGGAGCACCCCAGAATTTGAAAAGCCCCCAAAATAGGTAGTGCCAACTTCTAATGTGCACTCTATCCAGTTGCCTGGTTAGGAGTATGAGATTAATATTGACAGCGTTTATCCCTCTTATTCCTTAGGCCCAAGAGCTGTGACCGGTGCTGTTCAGTTGGGAGTCCTCGCTGGTAGACTCGGTTCAGCTACATGGCCCCTGCTCAAGGCCGTTCTGCTCAGGTAAGACCCATGGGCTGGTGGAGAATGTGGGGGGAAAGGAACAAGTGGTAGTGAGAAAGGTCACTTTGGTTTTTCTATGGGGAGAGCTTGGCACAGTGAGAAAGGGGAAAAAGGGTATGCCTCAGGAGTAAGAAACTTTAAATGCTTCTTTTGCAATGTCTTTTATCAGCTAAGCACAATGCCGGTAACTACCACTGTAGGGCTGGTGTAGGATGCACCACAAGATGATCTGGGGCACTGGCTTCTGAAAAGATGCGACAAAAAGTGTTGTATTTCGGTCACCATGCACCTCGGACCACCCAGAGCTCTCATCCAAAATAGACCCACTGTGACCCAAGGTAGTGTCTGTGTCAGAGAAATTATAGAGAATCACAGACAAAATTTATAAAAAAATATCTATTATTTACCCAGTGCCGAGGATGGAGAGTAAACAGTACAGTCCATAGTGAGTATTTCTGTGGCTGCTGACAGGTTAGACAAGAGGATGTTTTGCTGTAACTTCCAAGACTCTAAAGCCATTTCAGAAGGGAGCCAAAGGACAGACAGAGTGTGCTTAGCTGGTCGTAAATTATCTTTTCATTTCCTTGGTGAATATGTTGGTATGTAAGTCTCAATAGGACAGACATGCAGGAGCTGCCTAAGCTCTTCTAAGATGAAAGATAGTAAGCCTTTTATGCATAATCTGCCTAATCTGTTTTCAACTTTGTAGTTTTTGACTTAACCCCTTCCTGATCATAAATACAGTTGTTATCTGAAAGACCCTCCTGTGCACCACATATGATGCATATCCAAACCGAAAAATTTGACAGCTTCTCTTTACCGTCTCCCCTGCCTATGCATGACTTTGTCTCCTTTTTAGGGAGTATCTGGTATTTGATTTTTGAATAATCAGTTTCACTTTCAAAGCACTTGGAGAAAAAGAAAAAGAGTACTACAGGGTTTCAAAATTATACTGACAAGAAGGAGGAAAGGGCTGTGGTTCATAGAATCATGGAATAGTTTGGGCTGGAAGACACCTTTAAAGGTCATGTAGTCCAAACCCCCTGCAATGAGCAGGGACATCTTCAACTAGATCAAGTTGCTCAGATCCCCGTCCAACCTGACCTTGAATGTTTCCAGGGATGGGGCATCTACCACCTCTCTGGGCAACCTGTTCCAGCTGATATCTGGGACTTTATTGTGTTTAGAAATGCTTGCTACTCTGTGCTGTTTGACTGACACTGCCAAGGAAACAGTATTTTTTAATTGCCAACTGCCTGTCCTAGTTTTGTGCTGATGTAAACCACTGCCACTAATTATCTTATTACAAGAAAGTTTTTTTTCCTCTCTCTCTCCAAATCCCTACCTAATTAAGACCCTGTCCTTGTTAAAATCCACCCCACATCATTTAGTTCCCTTGTTAGTAGTTTGCTGTCCCTTCTTTTCCTCTGCAGTGCTCTTGTATCTTTTGTGTTGGTGTTGACAGTATCTTAGGTTATAAATTGTTTCAGGGCAGAGAGGGTAGTTTCTGGTTTTTTTTGGTTTTTTTGTTTTTTTTTTTTCCCTAGAACGCTGAAAAGGTTGCTTTTCAGGGCTGCAAGGGCTTCCAAATATGCAAGTTTTTCACAAATATGACTATATGAATGACAACTGTAATAAAAATAATCAAATACAAAAAAACCTCTAGTTCCATATGAACTGTTTTTATTTTTATTTTTACTTCTCTTGAAAACTAAAATCTGGAAAGAATAGTTTCAGGTAGAACACAGAGAAATGTATTGCATCGTTTAAGAGTTTTAAATGGAGTCAAAGCAATGGAAATGAAAAAATGGAATATATTTACATAAATGGTAAGGAGATAATGATGCTACCCTTTAAACACAAAAAGGCACTGGTTAGAACAATAGAGACTTTCTTGGTATTGAGCAAATACTTGTTAGAACCTGGTAGTACTTTCATCACATAAATGTGCAGTACTTGAAGCACGGCCTTAGTCGGCTCTTTTAAGAGGATGAGAATGACTCAGCTTATAGCAAGACTGCAACACTATTCTGAAAAGTTAGTCCAAACTTAAAGTTTCTGTAACTTTGCAAAGACAGCACTTATAAGGATGTCTCACTCTGTAGAGACAGGAAATTAACAGAACTCTTTGCCCATCAGTGAGGCATATATAATCTTGAGTGTAAAGAGACAATGCATTATTACTTTTATTTTCCACTGTGTTATGTAGAAGTCCATCTATGGCATACTACTAATCCCAAGTATAGTTTCTGCTCTTTGGAATTATAGGGGGACAGATCACCATCGGATTTAAATAATTTTCACATTTCGTTGCTATTACTCTGAGTGTTTTGGGTTTATGTGCCAAGGTTTGGGGTGGCTTCTGTGAGAAGACAGACACCAGGGGCTGCCCCCATGTTGAACAGAGCCAGTTACAGTTGGCTCTAAAATGGACCCATTGCTGGCCAGGGCTGAGCCCATTAGCAATGCTGGTGGCACCTCTGTGATAACCTATTTAAGAAAGAAAAACATATTTAACTGTGCAGCAGCTGTGAGAGAAGACTAAGAAAAGGCAAAAGAAACAACCCTGCAAACACCAAGGTCAAAGAAAAAAGAAGAAGGAGGGAGAGGAGGTGCTGCAGGCATCAGAGCAGAGATTCCCTTGCAGCCCATGGAGAAGACTATAGTGAAGAAGGTTGTCCCTCTGCAGTCCATGGAGGACCACAGTGGAGCAGATATCTACCCTGCAGCCTGTGGAGGATCCCACGCCAGAGCAGGCAGATATGTCCTGTGGGAAAGCTGCAGCCCATGGAGACCCCACATAGGAGCAGGCTCCTGGCAGGAGCTGTGGCCTGTGAAGCGGACCCTGTGCAAGAGTAGGTTTTCTGGCAGGAACTGTGGCCTGTGGGGGGTGCACGCTGGAGCAGTCTGTTTCTGAAGGACTGCACCTGGTGAAAAGGACTCATGTTAGAGATGTTTGTGAAGGACTGCATCCCATTGGAGAGACCTCACGCTGTAGCAGGGAAAGAGCATGAGGAGGAAGGTGTGGCAGAGATAAAGCATCATGAACTGACCACAACTCCAATTCCCCGTCCCCCTGTGCTGACTGGTGGAGATGGAGGAGGTAGAAGAGTCAGGAGTGAAGTTGAGCCTGGGACCTATTATGCCAATGCAGCCATGCTCTTCCCACAGTGCTTTGCCTGTAATCAGGACTTTCAAAACACAGGTAAATTTGCTTGATGGAGCACTGTGTTTTGAAACACAACCTTTTTTTTTTTTATTTATTTTATTTTATTTTTTTTTTTATTTTTAGTAACCATTATTACCTTTTTGATCATTTACTTGAGGCTGTAACTTTAACATTCTCTCGCTGGAACTCAGGCACCAAGAACAAGACGGGCGTAACACTTTGAGAAAGTGTTTGAAACACCAGCGTTTCATATGAGGTTCTCTAGGGAAAGATAAGGACTTGTTTTGGAAAGCTAATGTATTTTTCTGGGGGCGGGGGGGGAAGAAAAAAAAAAGAAAAGGTTATTTCAGTAGCAGTAGACTAAGAGAAGCAAAATGTAGTATTTTTGCTTATTTTCAAGATAAGTACCTTTTACATACAAACGGTTGACCAGCTGTAAAATTGATGTACTTAGACTCAAAGGAGTTAAAGCCGCCAGCAGGAACCAACAGAGACTTGGCAAGGAGATGTAATATGTATGTACAGTGGCTTTTGCCTCTTGCTAATCACTTGGGTATGTGAAAAGTTTAATTACTCCTGTCATTTCTTCCCCTGTGCTTTAATCCTCCTGTTCCTCTTCTTTTCTGAGGAACAAACATAATGAATGAAAATGTTGGCTTTTTCTTTCTGCACAGAGGGGTCAGTAATGACTCTTGAGTAGCCTTTCATGATTAGGAAATGTCAAGTTTTACTGTTAGTGTGGATTTCATTGTTTTGATGAGGTGCCTTCCAAATTGCATTGAGTATTCACTCAGTTTTTGTTTCTTTTTTTTTTTTTTTTTTTTAACCAGTACTTTCAACTATTTTTCTTTGGGCAAGTTTCTCCAAGAAACTTGAAATAAATTATTAAACTAGTCACAGGTTAGTAATATATTTCTTAATGTTAGTAGCAATAGTATTAAGCTATTGGCAACACTACTTATTCCTGATGGAGCAAGTAACTTCATTGAGTAGAGGGAATACTTATCACTTCCTTGGTATGATGATTTATTTGAATCTAGTGTTAAAAAATCCTGTCTGAGTGGTGTGTTCACCTCATTTTGGAACATTTTGGTAAAGAATATTCCCAGAAATGTTTATAGGCATGTATTTTTCAACAGAAAAGTTAAAAATGTTTTCTCCTCGTTTTTGAGCTACGTTTACATGATGGTGGGATGAAGAGGCAATGACACAAATTTTACTTGTGGAACAGGAAAAAAGGAAGTTAGTACCAGAAAATATGGCCTTTAGTCTCTTCAGTCAGATTTTGAAGATCATTATTTTTGATGTTATGTTTTTTTCAAATTAGCATTTTAATATTCTATAGCTACTTTTAACTCTCCAACCATCTGTAACTAATTTTCTTTTCTCAAAAAAGCATGCTAACATCTGTTTATATGCAATTACAATTGCAAGCATGTAGAATATTACCTCAAACTTAATATTTGGCTAAAAGCTTGGGACTCTGGAATAATATTAAAATTAACTTGCAATTTATTATGCTTAGACATGGGTTTAGAAAAGCGTATCGAGTTAAACAGTATGTCTGTTGACATAGTCTTAAATCTTAAAGGCACATTACTATCTTATTTCAGTTTTAGCCTTTTTAGACACTTACTAGTATAAAAAAATAGTACTATCTAAAATTCATCTTTGTTATTCTAATTTAAAGATTTTTCCAAAACTTACAATGTGATTGAACTTCTGATTAATCTCTTTAATAATTCACGCTTATTTTGGTAATGTTTTAGTAATCTAGGGAAAAAAACCTCAAAAGGGAAAGTATGTAGTGTCTGGAGAACAGAATACAATTTTCTTTAGTTGTACAAAAATGGATTATTTTATATGAAAGGATTCCTCTTTCAGGGGACAAAAGTTTAAAACCAATGACAGATCTATGCTAATGCACAGAGATTACAAACTAGAAGTGGTCCATTAGTTCTTATTTTCCAAAGTAACCAAATTGCAGAAACAATTCTTTTTCCTCCATAATTTCAGTTTGCATAGCCTGAACTGTAAAATGTGACCGCAGTAAAAAGTCTTCACAAATTAATTTCAATTAGAGTATTCCTTTGAATTAATACTTAAAAGTGACTATGTACATCCTTTCCCATCATGGTATAGCGTATGAAGCGATAAAAAAAAAAAAAAAAAAAAAAAAGGAAAAGGTATTTCTGCAGTTAGGGAAGAAGGTAAAAATAGATGCTACTGAGGATTTTCTTGCTTATCAGATGTGCACCCTTGGTAGCAATGGAGTGTGACTCAGGTGTGGAGATTCTTTCTAGTAACATTTGCGCTTACATTTCTATTGATGACAGGCTGAGCCTGCTGTGAATACATGGCACGGATGCAAGTATGAGACAATGAAGATGGCAGTATTAGCTCATGAGGTAGGAATTCAGTTAATTACTCCACATTCTTTAACTTTGCCATGGTTTTCGATTTTTTAATGATGCTGCTGTTTCAGCTGTCACAAATTGTGTTTATCTGTGCTTGGCAAGACTATGCTGATACAATGCTTAATTTTTACCTCAATTTACAAAAGGATTTTGCATTCAATCTATAACTAGGCGATTGGTAGCTTGTGAAATTACACTGTGATCAAGTCAGTGCATTCATCAAAGCATACTTACTCTTGGAGTAATAAACATACTGTACTGAAAAATCTTTTCAGCTGTAATGTAATTTTTCATCTGCATAATCTATTCACCCCTTTGAGGATTTGCTCTTTATTTATTAATTCAAAATTCAGCTTTTAGTTCTTAACTCCACAAAGATCAAGAATACTGACACTAGGTGTTTGTTCTTGAACCCTGTAACTGGACTCACTAGTGGTTTATTAATTGTTCTTTCCAAAAATATCAATGATCAAACTGTCTATAACTAGATATTCTGTGTATTGTTCTTTATCATGAGAGAATAAGACAAAAAGCTATCCCGAATCTCTCTATTAACTTTCAGAGACAAAGGCCTGTGTTTTGTTTTACTGATTTTTCAGGTCTTCTGCAAACACATTCTTTCAGATGTCATCCTAGAGTGCATATGACAAAGGATTTCACCCTGACAGGCATAGAAGTATTAAATCTGTTGTACGTTAGCTTGGATCTGGGGACATCATGCCTACTTCTCATCATCTTTTCTCACAGAGGAGGAGTTCTGGCTCTATTTGGGACAGGGAAGAAGGACAGGTAGGATGACAAGAGAACAGACAACAGATATCTTGTGAAGAGAGAGAGAACGTTTTTTCCCTCTTTCATTTCTTAACATAGCCAGAGAGACTTGAAAGGGATATAAATACTTTCTATCAAAACATCAAGGGAGTTCAACAGTTCTTTCTTCCAGGGCTGAACTAATGTACAAGATTGGTCCCAGGTTCAAAGTTTAATTTTTAGGCTGAAAATGAAAAGGCTTCTAATCAAAAGTTTAATAAGGTACTGGAAGATGCCTTGAAAGGACAACTCAACACAAACAAGACCATATCTTACGTTAAAATGGAGCTTTGATGGAAGAAACTATATGAGGCAATTGCTCTCATTTGGGGATTTTACCCCAAAAAGCATGTTAATGTCAGAGATCTACATGAGATGCCTTATAGGGTCCCACAGAGAGTTCTGCTGTCTTGTGGAGGGTTCATAGGAAATAAAGTATTTGTATTGCTCATAATTAGTTTCCATGATAGCTCTTGAGTGACTTGCTATAGAAAGTAGCCAAACAGTTGCAGAGATGGATTTTTTTTTTTTTTACATCCTGCTTGCATCCTTTTTTCTTAGTATTAAAATGCCAATACTGCGGGATAAAAATTGGTCATAAAGGCAGTGTATATGTGGGCATATTTAATTATTTTCATTTTATTGTGAGTGAGACTCTCTTGTGAGTCACTGAGCTTTGTACCAGATGTGCATGCAAGCAATTCTCTGGTCTTCTACCCCGATGAGCCTCACTCCCATCACATTAAATAAATCCTGAATTGGAGGAGAGAGGGAGGGGAAATTCAAGCCAGTTCCCCTAGTGAATGACACGTAACACTTAATCCTTAAAGTGCTGATAAGGCTTTCTTCCCTTGAGCCCTCTCTAGAATGCGTAAAAATAAACCACCTGCAGGAAAAATGCTGTTAGGTTATTCTGTCTCTGTCTTAGTTTCTTTGGTGTTTTAAAAACAAAATAAATATTTGAATTTAAAAGTGCTGATCTGAGATTTTTGGACTGTTGTTTTTTCAGTCCTAGAACATTTCTACTGACATTTCAAAATCCTTTGGAACATCATCTGAAGAACTGGTGTTTAGGAACCTTAAGCCTCTTAAAAGCTGTATGGCAATAGAATCTGAAATGGTTTGGATTTTCTGTTTTAGTACCAAATCAAATCACTGGCAATTTCCATGGATTTTTTTTTTTATTTTTCAGATTAGGGTCTCATTCTCTGTATGATGTGATTCAAACCATCCCCTTCCATTTTCTCTCTTTTGTCTTCCTTCCTTTCACCTTCTCTCCTTTTTATTCCTTTATTATGGGATAATTTTTTTGAAAATGGTTAATACCAAAAGTGATACAAATCCTTCTTAAAGAATTCCACTCAGTGATTTTATTAAAGATCTGCTGTTTTTCAAACTGAAATTTATCTCTAACCTCCAGTATTGCAGAGGACTACCATGACTGATCTCTGTTCTTGTCAATGAGTCATGTTACCTTTCATTGTTTTCTATAAAATTCTGCAAGTAATTTCATATATGGCATAGAGTAATTCTAAATACACTTCCATCAAATCTGCATTAGTGAGGCCCCGAAGGAGAATACTTTTCTTCTAAGGATGTTATTTGTAGTAATGTGGTCACAGTAGGTGGTAGATTTCTTTCATAGGCAGGATTTCTTCCTTGGCTAATCCAAAGATAGTACCTCCTGGTGCCAGGGTTTCTTACTTTTAGAAGTAAAAGAACAAACCAGTCTACTGAGCTTAGTAGGACTGAGTGTCTGTGCATGTCTTAAAACACAGTCAGGGCAAGAGTTTGTAATGAAAGTAGGCTGAGCTGAATTGCACTGCATTTGCCGTAAACTAGGAGTATGCATATGAACAGTGTAATTCATGACAATGTATTCAGCTACAAGACCTGATTCCTGATATTGTGCATTCATATGAAAGGAACGAATTCTTCAGCACTGTGCATTTCCTGTATATATCTTTCCTTGATATTTACTATATTACATTCATAATGAAAATACCTAAATGTACTTTGTTTCTCCAAACTTAGTATTAATGTAAATGGTCTACCCTCAAAATACATCTGATATTACAGGCACAAGGAACCTTGGACAACAGCTCTCTATACCTGTAATTGCTCTTAAAATGAGAGAATACAAAAGGAGATTGTAATTAATTTGGTGAAATCTTGTAGAATCCTGGATGCTCTAAAATCTGTTTCTACACTGAAATCAATGGGAACATACACCCTTCAAAAACTTAGTCAGGCTGCATAGTAAAAATGTGTAATGGAGAGCAATCATTAAGCTAATATTTTCATTTACCAAAATTGCTCGTGACATCAGCTTTTTCATGCACATCAACAAAGCACAGATCTATGTAGAACTTCAGTGTAATGCTGATGTGCAGGAACAAAGCCTAAGGAAAAAAGCCCTGCTGCAGTAGTACATATGCTTGAGTACATTGTTTGAGTTGAAACTCTAGCAACTGCTTATGTGCTGAGTCAGAGCCTTAGAAATCAATACAAGTACCGACCAGCTTCTATAAACCGGCATGGTCTAGTTCTCCACACAGTCCTTCAGACTTAGACAGACTGAATTGCAACAGTGTCTTTATCCCCATTCACTTGCACCACTTACCTCTGCACGGTTCCCATTGTCCTCTCTTCTCATCGTAACGTATCCCGCTCTGACCATGCCCTGCATGGTTGTGCTGGCTTGGTGTGGGGGAAAAAAATCTCTAGAAACTGAGAAAAGATATAAGGAAGTTAAGGAAAAGGTGAACTTTAGCTGGATGAGTTTAGTGATGAGTCATGTTCCTATCTTATATCAGGAGCTTCTTTGCTAATTTTTTGCATCAGGTAAGAAAGGTTTTCAGATCTGAAAGTGTTTGTATACACTCCTGTACCTTCAATGTGCATGTGCTCTTATGTATTTAAGACTATAATTTTTCTTTTTTTTATGTTTCTGAGCTCATGTTGTGTATATAAAGCCGATCTTTCTATTTCTTGATGTGAGTGAATGTTTCCTCTCTTTGCTATATGTGTACCTCCTCTGCTATTTGTGAACATTTTTTCCTCTGTGTTATTTATTGTAGGAGAGAGATTGTCCATTAAGGCTTTCTAGGACAATTCAAAAGCTGTTATTTAGACTCCTGATTCCATTAGCGCTTACATCAGTTAAAGTGCCTAGAAGATCATGATGAACAGTACTCCCCAAACCTGCGCTTTCTTCTTTGAAAAACTACCATGCGTAAACTCTGTTTTTTTCCCCTCTGATGATAATTTTAGGTAGAGGATAAAATGGATGAACGAGCTGAAGCAGTGGGATGAGATAACATTGGCTGGATTGCATAATGCTGTATAGGCAGGTCTGTTCAGCTACAGAAGGGCCTGTATCCTCACTTGATAAAGTGCTCTGCAGCTCTACTATTTTTCAGAAAGGTATGGTGTGTAGGCAGAATAAATGGAACTTAAATGTGGTGAAAAGGATTGTGCATGTATATGAAAATGCAATTACTTTCCATGAATGTGGCAAGAGAAAGTCGAATGCTGTGTGCTAGTGAGCTTATACTTTCTTTATTTTGCTCATACTGGAAGGAGAGGTGGACTTTAGGTCTGGTGTCTGAATGCCTCACCAAAATAGGTCTCTGATTTAAAAAAGGGAAAGGCTGACAGTGTCTGATTACATTCACTAGATCTGCTATTCTACCTACTTACATTTGTTATTAAAAAAAGTCTTTGTGAGTTCACCATAGTTTCTGATTAGAAAGCTCTAATTAAAAGGAGGCAATATCATGAGATTTTGGTGACCAATCACACAGTCTGAATGCTGAATTCCAGTACTGAGTTCTACTGAACACCAAGTAATATTCTCAGTTGTCAGCTCCTAAGGCTTACAGAAGCCTGTGTTTATGTTGGTCTCTGCAGTTTCCACCCTTGACCTTTTTCAGATTGACCCCTAACCCTAAAAATATTCTTGTCAAAAATGCCTAAAGACACCTTCCAAAGTATGGCAATTTAGGATGTTATACTGAGATCACACCCGAACATCTCGGCCAACACTATCTCATTGTTTCCTGTGATATCCCTGCCTCTGTACGTTAATTTTTATCTCTTATATTTAGATTGGTGCAAGGACAGTGACTGTCTTGCTGATCTTTTTCACAGCGTGTAACAGAATAGGATCCTGGTTCAAGAATAAGAGTTCCCTGAATTATGGTAAAATAAATCACAGTTATTAAGGATGTGGGGATGGCTTTTCAGTGGTGAGGTAGTCACATGATTTATAATGGATTTTGGAACCTTTGGGACTGAAAGAGGTTTTACCTTTAAAACATCATCTTTTTCTCCCTACATTTTCTGATAAAGTGCATTTATGCAGGTTTTTTAAATTCCAGTCTTTGTTCTTGTGTTTTTCTTTAATGAGAAAATTGTGCTAGTTTCAGCCAGCACCTGAACTTAACTTTGTATTACTAACATCATGCTGGAGGTCACAAATGACTTCAGATAGCTATACTCCAGCGGGTTATTAAATTGTGAAATGTCCTCAGAATATTTTGTTCCTGCACACATCACTGGGTTGTCCCTTTAGGTTAGTAACATCCTGTGAAAGAAGACCTGGTGAGTACTCAGCTTGCTGCTCTATGTGCGAGGGACAGACATCCAATCGTGTCTCTGCATTGTCCTCTGAATCTTCCTCAGGATTGCACTCTGCTATGTTGAAAGATTTGCACTGGGAATACATATTAGATGTTAAATAACTCCTAGGACCCATCCTACTGAGATGTAGCTTCTTTTTGTAAGATCACCTTACCTATTGGCATGAGGATGAACTGCATTTGACATGTGACATGGAGTAGTTCAGTAACTAGAGGGTCCTGTTGCCCTACGTATATTTGATGCAATTATACCTGAAGAATGACAGGAACAGAATGGAATTCGTCCCATCCCTGTGGTCTTATGAGGAAGCATAATTTAATTATTCAATTGTGATTAGCATGATTCCTGGGGGAAAAAAAGCCACGAAAGATCTAACTATTATTTTTTTAGAGAGAAAAGAAAGTCGCACTAAAAAACATCTGGAGTGAACATCCATAGACTCTTCACGATGTCCTGTTTCCAGGATTGGTACTAAATGTCAGTATTTTGCTTTATTTCTCACAGGAAGAAATATAATTATGAACTCTCTGATACTGGTGCTATATGGATAGATAGTAGCTTGCCTACACAGTTTGCACAGTGTTGCATTTGAATATTCTTTACTCAGACTTTTTGAAAAATAAAATATTTAACAGAATCAATTCATTTGAGTTCAGATATGCCAGTCAGAAGGACGCAGATGTAATCAACATTCCCTGTCTCCCTCCTCCTCCCCTCTCTTTCCAAAGAGGAGCAATGTGCTGTGGTCAACCTGATCATAGCTCACTGGGGTCTGAGTTTTGGAGAATAAGTCTATCTTGCCTGCTGATACCTCTCTGAGTGTTGCAATGGAACTGCATTGCTAGTATCTACTTCGCTGGACAACCCCATGCTATATGTTGTTATCCTACTGGAGTTTCAGTTGAGAAAATTAAATGGATATGGTAATTTAACAGGAAACTGAAATGTCTGAGAAATGCTGAAAAGGGTCTATTCAGACATGCCTTACTTTACAATGAAATAGTGGCAGGTTTCAAAAAAGGATTCGCTCTCTATTAGAATGCAAATAAACACTGCTTTCCCCTAGAGCTCCTGTCTGGTTATGGAATAATAACTCTAGACAAAAGCTGTATATTGTAATCTTTGACATTTTACCTTTATTATATGCTTAGTTTTTCCATAAATTATAACATTCTTCGATTATGATTAGATGTGTGCAGTGGTGAATCAGGTATTATTAATCAAAATCCGTTTAAACTGTCACTTATGAGGACAGGCATCAGTGCAATATGGGAAAGGGCATGATGAAGAGAGTATCTGCAGTCTAAAAGGTACCCTTTAGCAGGATGCCATTTTAAACAAGGTGTTAAGAGAGGTAATGTGGGTGTGTGTATTAAGCAGTGTGGCAGAAATTGACTTCATAATGATATGAGCTTTCACGAGCTGGCTTAAAGGTTGAAGAAGATATATTAAGCCAAACTGACAACTGAATACTTCTGTGCTGCTCCTTTTAACTGTAATATGAGAGAGAAGCGGAAGGGAAGAAAGAAGAGAAGAAAGAGCGTGGAGGGAAGGTGGGGGCAGGGCGGGGAGACAGGGAGAACTAATGAAACCCAACAAAAATATACTGAATATTTAAGATATTCAAACATGCCTTTCCAGATACTCAGCTGCACTGACACACTCTTCATCTGTTGAAGGAGTGAAAAGTGAAAGTACGACTGAAAACTGGTAGTAGACTTCTGCTAAGGATATTGGTCTGGTGGGTGACTGCCGCCCCCCCAGGAGAAGGGAAGTATTTTTAAAGCAATCGGTTCTAACTTCAGCCTGATTTCACTCGCTCTCATGGGCTCTATGGCTGCTAACCTTTAGGCTGGTGTCTCCCTTACCAAATGCAGTGGCTGTGGTCCCGGATCTTTACTACTTGGAGGATCCCCCTAACAAAAAGATGTCCTCAGGTAGCCAGTCTGTAAGTTTTTAGTTGCTTTGCATCATCGGCATATGCGAGTGCACACAATACAGGTTAGAGTAGTGACAAGAGGGATTACAGTTACATTTTTTAAATCAGGCATTTCAATGAAAAACTCTTTTTCATTAGCTCTGTATTTTATTCAGTGCAATAAACATTGCACACTGATCCTAGCTCAGTTTTGTGAGGATTTTAATTTCTTTCTATTTGTCTGTGATACAGTCAAATAGCAGGCAACTAGAAAACCCTTGTTATTTCTTTGGAAAAGGGCCTCTGATTTGGTCCATAGGGGTTTGCTGGAAAATGTTTAAATCCTGTCTCTCTGACTCTATTACATTTAACATCATGTTCATTGATGTAGTGTCATACCTTATGTCTTGTATATGGGGAGCAATGAAGAGGTTGCTTTGTTGATATACTTGTTAACCTGTGAGTTTGGGTTCTGTCATTCTGCTTTGTATGCACAGGAAAATCCTATTTATGAGGTAAAGAAGACAGACTGGCATCTTTGAAATTATTTATCCATTGATGAGGGTTTAGCACACATAATTTCCCATCATTCTCCCAAAAATACGTCCCAAACTACAGCTGTAGGGACTTGTTCACAAAGTATGGATCTAAGCAGTTCAAATCCAGAAGTCTTTAGCTAAGATTCCCCAGAAGATTAAAAATTAATCAGTGATGATAAGTTCTATTCTGTGGGTTTTGTTTCACGCAGAATAACCAGGTTCAAATGTCACTTAGTTGCTTAAATATCTTCACCAGGGAGATAAGAGCTTAAATATGTTTTGCAGATCTGAAACTGAACAGAAAGTATAATCATAATTTTATATAGCCCAACAAACCTGTATGTTTTTTACAATATTATAATATATGTATATATATAAACATAGCATAATACCTTAAATCAATATGTCTCCAAAAAAGCTCCAGTAAGCAAAAACTATACTGAAGGGTGTGTGTGTGGTTAATTTTACTTGTATGAAAGTTTAGTACATATATTCATCACAACAAACAGCATTTTCTTCCCAATCTGCTATAAATTGGAACCTGGTGGCTGTCAACAGCCTTTAATGAAATTCAGTCCTGGGCTTAGGATCACTCCTGAGCCTATGTAAGCCCTCCAGCAGCTTTTAAGTGGGGGATTGGACCAGTGCTCTTAACTCCCTTAGCAGAATGGAGCTGAGTGCCAAATCACCCCACAGACTTGGGAGAGCTTCCCAATGAAAGGGGGAGTCGCTGATTAGTGGGCAAAGCAAAATATCCTTGAGTACAGAGACTGTCAGTTGCCAAGAGAAGTAAATCCACTTCACTGTCTATACTAACACTGTTGGAATGACTCTGCTAAGGCTCTTCTAAGACTTCATGGCTTGAAAATTGGTTTTCAGGCAAGGAGAGAACTTGAGCAATGTGCCCTCATTTTAGTTTTGCACAGGCAGTGTGGATTCAGCTGCCAGATACTAAAGGGGACCTTAAATATTTCCACGTCACTTAACCTATTAGACAATAAACACCCTAATACAAAGTAGTTTATCTTCACCTTTATGTTTATCCTGTAGCAGATCACACTGTAAAATTTGTGTAAGAAGCTAGTTGCTTTCATTTTGAAGAAAATTTTAATCATAGGCTGGCGCCTTTCTGTGGTTACGTGTACTTGTCTCAGTCCATGTAAATACCTCACACAGGGTTAGGCTGAGATGTTTTAAGGCTTTTTCACTGCAGCCCTCCTGTCTTCCTGGAAGACCAGTAGAACTTCTGCTCTCCGAGGTGTGAATGAGGTATTGATTCTGAGGGGATCAAAGCCTCTGGGGTGCTTCATAAATCAAGAAAACTTAAATGAATTAACAAAGTTTTTATGGCTGGAAGACCTCAAAAGGGAAGTTACTCACTTTCCATGAGAGCTGTTCTAAAGAAATAAGATCAATGCCAATCCTACTAGAAAATCTAAGGACTGTGGGTGAAATTGTGGTTCATTGCCACCAGCAGAGCCAGGAATTGACCTGTGACAGGCTTGATGATAACCCTCAACTGTTAAACTTTGGTTTAGTCTGCCATTTGGGTTTACCATAGCAGTTTATAATCCCCAGTGGCCTCCTTACTAGTTCCTAATATAAATATGATTTATTTCATTGTGGCCATTGTTACTGGCGATTCATTTATGCTTCACAAAAACATTGCCTGAGTTCTCTCAAGCTAGTGTGCAAGTCCCTCAGGAAGTCCACACATAAAGTACCTGAATATCAAAGTTCAGCTGTATAAGGCTTGGAGTTTCATTAAGCGTACTTTTAGGTCTGCACAACTTGATTACTGGGCATAGCTCTCTTACATCATTCTTATAATCGTACCTTAAAACTCCAGTTACAAACTAAATATTAATTGGGCTGGCATTTTCCATGCTGCCAGACAAATGAATGTTTAGGAAGATGTAGATGCCTCAAGTCACCATAAGCTTAATTAACTGGCGATTTTCATTCCTCCAAAGTACTATAATACCAACCTGATGAATTAAAAATGTATTTACAAAGAAGGCTAGGAATGACTGTTATTTCTTCTTACACTGTGAGAGAAGCCTCTTTACAAAGCAGACTCACTGTAGGGGAGCAGAAGGAATGTCACTCTTCAAGCGCAATGGTGACTTGTCTGGCCATTGAGAAAGCATGAAAAACTGGGGAGCACATCAGCTTTTGCTTTAGTTTAGGTTAAGTACACATTTAAGACTGGAATACAGATGTTTTCCTCAGCCAGAACTTTATTACTTTTGTTGGATAATCTTTTCCAGCACATCATTTTCTTCAGTCATTTAATAGCTGAAAATAACAAATAGCTGGTTTCTGTCTGGTTGTGTTCCTAGCCCAGGCTTCATGATCCTATGTGCTGACTAACCAGCAGTACACATGGTTACTTTTGTCACTAGCCATCCTGCCCGCATAATTGAATTTGAGAGACTGACCTAGTCTTGAATCACACTAGTAGTTTTTGGCCACCAGGGGCTAGGGGCAGAGGTTGACTCTCTTTGTGCAGCTGACCTTAGAAAATCCCTGACCCTTCAGGATTCTTTCAAGGCAGCAGAAGAGGTAGACTGTGTCAACAGGAAGGAAACATTATGGATCTGGGACTGTGTGCATAAAATGTCATTATTATCAATGTATGTCTATCTCTCTCTCTTTCTCTGTAGAGACACACTACCTTCTGGTCTCATTCATTCTCAACACTGATTTTAACTCTTCTCTGAATTTATTCGCACTCACCATAAAACTGTCAGATGAAAAGCTAAAATAATCCAGACAGGGAAGAAGAATGTACCAAATGACTGATATATCCAATTAAACCTTCTCTGTGGATATATGAGATACTCAAAATGTAATGTTGGTAATCAGTCCACAGGGCAGAACTTAGTTATATGAAATATTGTTTTAATAAATGAATTCATCTAGGGAACCCTTGATCTACTGACAAACTTTTTTTTTTTTTTGTCAACAGGAAAAAAGGTTGAAAAACATAATTCCTATTTAATACATTCTCATACATTCCTTGCTGAGCTTAAAATAACACCTATTATATTATTACTTCTATGAACTTAATTTTCTCATGAGTTGTTTCTTCCTTTTTCTCCTGCTCTGCTTTTAATTTCGTGAGAAAACTTCACAGTTTCCTCATGATCCTTTCAGGCTAGGAATGTTCTTGTCCTTGCACACTCTCTGTGAAGAATGTCTTGAAGATCTCAGATAATTTCTTAAGTATTCATTAGTCTTTGGTAGGAGTGTGTGATGTAGATAAGTGCATGTAGAGCGGCTACTGTGAAGGATGAGACAGACACCTGTGCCATTGGCTTGCAATTGCCAATTAAATGGTGTGGAGAGGGGGAAACTTAATTTCTGTGTTGCAGTAAAACTAGACTTTGAAAAATGATTTATTTTGGTTCTTAAAGAAAATCAGTCCTTTCAGCAGAAAAAAAATTTGAGACATTGAAAAACATATCAGAAAAAAGAATCATCCTGTTTTTTTCTTTTAACAAAACAATAACAAAAAAGGGATGGAACTTCTTGTGTTATGTCTAGGCAGCCACCAAATCCCCAAAGACTCACTAGGTTGCCTCAAATTCAGGGCAAATTCCCCAAAGCAAGGGACAAATGTAGGTGCCCATGGAGCTGAGAACCTACATATCTTGAGGAACACAGTTTAAGACTCCAGACTGGGATTGCTGGCTCCTGACTGTCTGTAGGAGCCTGGGTCTCTAGACGTGTGTAGACACAAATCCCCGGTCTCTGGAGATGTGCAAGCAAAGCTGAGGGCTGCCATGTGTCATGCACCTTTCGTTGCTTGGTGAACACTGATGAATGTGCTGCTAGTTCCAAGCTCATGATGTGGAAGTTGCAGAGCTCCTACTCATGAAAGAAAGCCTTAAAGTCATGAAGTCCTGGAGCTCTGAGGCAATCCTCTTGTCGAGATTGTGGACTATACGTGATTAGGCTTTTGAGTGGCTCGCTAGTTAATTGGGTTGGAGCTCATTTTTCAGCTCCCAAGCCACTAAGCGGAGTTCAGTTCACAGGACTACACTAAAGAAAGTCTGAAGTAACACAGCCTGAAATGCTTTAGTATGGACCTCAGTCCACCGGTAGCAGTGATGCGGATTTAGCCAATAATACAGTTCAGACTTGACCCAGCTGGGTTTTACAATTACATTCCTTTGGTATAAGGAATTCCTTGGTAAACTGATAAACACCACCACTCCAAAGCTCCTCTTGTAGAGGGTCAGAATTAAACAGTATTTTGTGATAGCAGTTTTAGGGATTATTGCAGAAGCAAATATTTCAGATCCAAGTTCTGAGTGAATACGTTTTCATCTTCCTCTATTGGAACCTCTAGTAACCCTCGCCTGCCTGATTCCTGTCCGTCAGCACTCACTAGCTGTTTTGGAGCTCTCTGGTCTGTTATAACTCCCATAGTCTCATCATGGAGCTGCACGAAGTACTCTCAATTAATGTCCTCCTTCTTCTTTTCTAGGGAACAGGCACCCTTGGGAAAGGAGTTCCAGGAGCAATAGCAGCTATGCTTCCTTCTGACTGCTGTGGAGGCCACAGTGGAAGCACGGATGCTGCCCTTGGAGCTGTTCAAATTTAACAGTGCAGAACAGTTTAAAAACTGGGATTCTTTAGGTCTTGAGTGCTTACCAAAGAACTAGTCAACTTTTTTTTTTTTTTTTTTTAAATCTGCCTAAATGTAAGTTCAATCCAATGAAGAAGTCTTCTCTTCACATTTATGGTGGCTTTCTTCTGTTACCGAAAGAAAAAAAAGTGTTTGTTTTTCTTTAAATAAACAATATAAAAGTTAGGAATGAAGTCTATATTGGAAAACTCAGTAGTTCTGTATTTTCTTTTTTCTATTAAACCCTGAAATACCACCCCTTCAATTTAATTTCAAAAGCTTTTTTTCAAGTGTTGTATTTCCCAATGGCATATTGAATCAATTATAATTACAGCTTGGTAACATCTTTCTTGGAAACAGCTAAAAATAGTGTATATTATAGCCAAAATCCTTCTGATAGTGGTGAAATATAAAGCTTTTCTTCCCCTTTGGTTCTTCAGAAACATGGTGACAAATTGTCCTAGTACAGCCAAACTAAACTTCTGATCCTAAATTGCTCACACCATGTCTTAACTAAAGATTGTGCTGAGGCTCAGGTCACATATTTGAATCAGAATTTCTCAATGTCCATGGACACACACAGATTTTTCATCCTGAAAAATGCACGCTGTCCTTGGCTGCTCCCACCAATTTCATTGCAGGACTGAGACCCCAAATTTGGATCTGCATCCGTACCTAAATTTCTACAAGTCAGTTTAGAACAACCATTTTGATTCACAGCTGTCTTTGCCCTAATGTACTGTGAAGCCCAAGTTGCTTCCCTATTCTAGTCTATCAAATATAGCACTGCCAGGATTACCTCTACTGCTGTTATACTGACCATATCTCTTCCTGTTATTTTAATCCCTTCACTGGCTTCCAATTGCCTTTTACATCAAGTTCAATCTCATGCTTTGCCTTCATCTTCAATATTTCACCTATTTTTTTGCTCAACTTGTTTACCTATCTCTTACCTATAGCTCCTTGCACTGAAGAGTCTAAATGCTGCTTCTTAGGTAAGCAAGATCTGTGTAATGTGTGACCTGGGAATCATTAAAGCTTCTCACCCAATTTCAGTTCACGTTTGCATTATAATGCTCGTAGTAATGACACTCAGTTTAAAAAGTGCATTGAAATCTAAACATGAAAAAGACTGCTACACCTTTAATTTAGTAGATAATTTCAGTTGCAGATTGTTCATCAGAGCGGTAGTTATAAGGTATGATATTAGGCTTGTTCTATTCAGGGTTATATACAAAGAGGTGTAGATGAGAGCAGAATCCCATAATCAATGAAATTCAGTCTTTATTTCTTGGGGTTTTTTTAAGTTGATTTGTTCTTTCTTTTTATGGGCAGCTGTCATAGCAAATCATCAGTGAACGTCTGGGCACTGAGGGTACTGACATTTCCCAAAATAAAGGCTTTGAAGGCCAAAAAGAGAACAATACAAATCCACTATTTTTAAGTGAGGAAGTGACTTTTCAATATCTTAAGTCTGACAGGAAGCTGGTTGTGTATAGGATCATGCCTCCTTGAAGAATTAATCAGGAACTTCATCCAGGTTGTTGCAGATCACAACAGTCTTGTGTTGTGTTTGTTTCCCTCAAAAGACTTGACATTCTGGGTATTTTTAGTGACACTCATGGTATCTGTATTCTCAAAGGACATGTGTGTGGTTGTTAGCTGGGATTTGCAATACTGCCTACATTGGAGTCTTGGATCACTTCAAGGAATCGGGAAATTAATTTTACAAATTCCAAGTACCGGATTTCAAAGTTGGGTATACTTAGTTCTGACAGTGAACTGAGCCTTTCATCTGGAACTCAGTACTTTACCAAGACAAGTTACTGTTTCCCCTCCTTTGGATAATGCAAAGGTTTATTTCATGTATTTAATTTCTTTTCTGATTTCAGAGGACTGTGCATATTTTTGTAAAACAGGGTTAGCAGACAACAAAGTGGAAAAAACACAAGATACACTCCTTTCCTCCTATTGCTATTGCTCCTAGTGCTATTTTGTGAAGATTTTTAAGTGTAAAAACACATCACCCACTTTGGTTCTCTGCTTGCCAGTTTCTTTAGACTATGGTCTATGGTATTGTAAGATAATAGCTCTGATGCTAAGGATACTAAACAAGGAGTACATTAAAAAAATCCCACTAAAAACAAACAAAAAAACAACCAAAAAAAAAGGGGAAGGATCAGGAGGAGGGGCAGAATCTGCAGTGAACTAACTGTATGACAGAAAGGAAAATATAACTATTATTTTTCTATTTTTCTAAAATTATTTTTCTAAAATGAGGAAAATACTTCATAACAATAACCTTTGTCATTTTTTTATCCTACAAAGTTTTAAATATTTGTGTTAATTTTTCCACTATGCAATTAATGTTAAATGCTTTAAAGTATTTTTATGTATAATTAACTGTGCTGTTTCCAATGTCCTCTGCATATCATGTGTTTTACAAGTATATTTTTCAACACACCCAATAAGTCTCTGAAAGGTATTCACCTTCTATAACTTTTTGTTGATTTCTGCACTAAAATGACTTCGCAAATACAATAACATATGGGCCATAAGTCTCCAGGGAGATGACATGTCCCAGGTCAATATTATGTATGCAAAACATTTACACAATTGACCAAAACGATTACTTTGGTCCCCTTATGGCATCTTAAAAACCTTTTACTGCGTATCTACACAGCTGGCCAAAGCACCTCTGAAGCCAGGGTTGTTAACTGAGTCAATAATTACTATTTTAAAAAGTCATTAAGTAAAAGCTATCTGAGCTTTCAGAGCAATTAAATTTTGTCCCTTGCATGCAAGTTCTACAGGAGATTTCAAGCAGCACAATGTCTCATAATAGTTAGCAGTACTGATTTTGATTTGTTGCCATAGAAAAATATGTGTGTTTTGAGTAAGAGCTATCCCAATCCTTCAACAAAGTCAATGCTGTTTTCATCCATGGTTAATTATTCACACAGCTACTGAATTGAATGTTATAAAAAGCTCTTCACTGGCTTTGCTGAAGAATAGGCTGACCAACGCACATCAAGTGTAAGACATTTAATACAAATGGACATATGGAGTGGGAGGGAAGGCAATACCTAATCCCCTCTCCTTGTAAAAGCTAAGAAAAATCAAAAGAAGAGAGATCCAGAACCGAGATGAATGTATTTTAGCTTGTCTTACTGTATTACAGCTGAAAGGTTCCTCAATCAGTTCATGAAATGGAACCTAAAGGGTGTTTTCTTATGGATAGAAACTGCTACTGCTAATCAAAGTTGCATCTGTAGGTATTTTAAACAGTTTTACAGACCTAAAGTAGCAGCACCTGATATTTTATTAAAAAAGATAGAAGTTCTTAAGGGTAAACTGTCTTTTCCCTTCTGTAAATGATTAATTGAGTAGATTAATTTCTTGAGTTACAAGAATTCCTGTTTTGTTATAGATTACATAATTATTCTGTGAGGTCATCCCTGACCCAACTATTCAGTTCTTAGATGTTAGTATCTATACCAGATTCAGTGATAGAAAGTCTAAAAACCTTGAACAGGCTGAATTATATTACAGAATTTATGATAGATTTGTGAACTACATTATGGAATTTATAATTATCCTTACCCAATTCTATATTTCTCTGACAGTTTTTCAAGTTTTCAGTACTCTGAAACATGTAATTAGAATTGCACTGCTTAAAATCATTGCTCTTCTGCCCCTGCAGACTTTGTAATTTTTTTTTCCTTCCAAAGCTTCTTTTATTAAGCTCTTATAAACTCTACATATTGTTAAAGGAAGCTCCTTTTTGAACACTATTTTTTAGACATCGTGTTTTATTCAGATCCAAGTTTCTAAGTGTGTTATTTCATTTGGGGACAGTATTAAGCATATTTAAGTTAGAAATATTGTTTGCTTTAGAAAAAAATCTAGACACATTCAGTGGGAAAAATGTCATTTTCTTTCTATAACTATTGGTTTCTGGAAGCAGGGAAGAGGGGCCCAAGAAAGCTGGTTAATCTTGAAGGATCACCTCCTGCAAGCTCAGGAGCGATACATCCCAATGAAGAGGAAGTCAGGCAAAAATGCCAGGAGACCTGCATGGATGAACAAGGAGGTCCTGGAGAAACTCAAACTCAAAAAGGAAGACTACAGAGGGTGCAAGCAAGGACAGGTAGCCTGGGAGGAACACAGAGAAATTGTCCAAGCTGCCAGGGATCAAGTTTGGAAAGCTAAAGCTCTGATAGAATTAAATTTCGCCAGGGACACTGAGGACAACAAGAAAAGCTTCGATACGTACGTCAGAGATAAAAGGAAGACTAGGGAAAATGTGAGTCCTCTCTGGAAGGAGAGATACCAAGGATATGGAGAGGGCTGAGGTACTCAATGACTTTTTTGCCTCAGTCTTCACTGGTAAGGGCTCTAACCACACAGCCCAAGTCACAGAAGGGTCACAAAGGCAGGGTCTGGGAGAATGAAGAACTGCCCGCTGTAGGAGAAGAGCAGATTTGAGATCATCTAAGGAACCTGAAGGTGCACAAATCCATGGGACCTGATGAGATGAATCTGTGGGTCATGAGGGAACTGGCAGGTGAGGTTGCTAAGCCACTATCCATCATGTTTGACAATTCATGGCAGTCCGGTGAAGTTCCTACTGCCTGGAAAACAGGAAACGACCTCCATTTTTAAAAAGGGAAAAGACGAAGACCTGGGGAACTAGCAGGCCAGTCAGTCTCACCTCTGTGCCCAGCAGGATGCTCCTGGAAACTATGCTAAGGCACGTGGAAAACAAGGAGGTGATCAGTGACAGCCAATATGGCTTCACTAAGGGCAAATCACGTCTGAAAAATTTGGTGGCCTTTTATAATGGGGTTATAGTGTTGGTGGATAAAGGAAGAGCAATTGACATCATCTACCTGGATTTGTGCAAAACATTTGACACTGTCCAACATGACATCCTTGTATCTAAATTGGAGAGACATGGATTTGACTGATGCACCGCTCAGTGGATAAGGAATTAGGGGGATGGTTGCATTCAAAGAGTTGTGGTCAACGTCTCAATGCCCAAGTGGAAACCAGTGACGAGTGATGTCCCTCAGGGGTTGGTACGGGGACTGGTGCTATTTAACATCTTTGTCAGCGACATGGACAGTGGGATTGAGTGCACCCTCAGCAAGTTTGCCGACGACACCAAACTGTGTGGCACAGTTGACACATTGGAAGGAAGGGATGCCATCCAGAGGGACCTGGACAGACTTGAGAGGTGGGCCCATGCAAACCTCATGAAGTTCAACCAGGCCAAGTGCAAGGTCCTACACCTGGGTCATGGCAATCCCAAGGACAAATACAGGTTGGGTGGAGAATGGATTGAGAGCAGCCCTGCCGAGAAGGACTTGGGGGTGTTCGTGAATGAGAAGCTCAACATGAGCCAGAAATATGCACTTGCATCCCAGAAAGCCAACTGCATCCTGGGCTGCATCAAAAGAAGTGTGGCCAGCAGGTCAAGAGCTGTGATTCTGCCCCCGTACTCTACTCTTGTGATACCCCCACCTGGACTATTGTGTCCAGCTTTGGAGTCCTCAGCACAGGAAGGACATAGACCTGTTGGATTTAGTCCAGCGGAGGGCCATGAAGATGATCAGAGGGCTGGAGCACCTCTCCTATGAATACAGGCTGAGAGAGTTGGGGTTGTTCAGCCTGGAGAAGAGAAGGCTCTGGGGAGACCTTATAATGGCCTTCCAGTACCTGAAGGCGGCCTACAGGAAAGATGGGGAGGGATTCTGTGTTAGAGAGTGTAGCGATAGGAGGAGGGGCAACAGTTTTAAACTGAAAGAGGGGAGATGTAGATTAGATATCAGGAAGAAATTCTTTCCTGTGACGGTGGTGAGACACTGGAACGGGTTGCCCAGAGAAGCTGTGGATGCCCCATCCCTGGAAGTGTTCAAGACCAGGCTGGATGGGGCTTTGAGCAGCCTGGTCTAGTGGGAGGTGTCCCTGCCCATGGCAGGGGGGTTGGAACAAGATGATCTTTAAGGTCCCTCCCAACCTAAACCATTCTATGAATTTTCTCTGACAGTTCTCAAATTATATATGTAATTTAACAATGAAATTAGGAAATTCTCATAGCACATACAGATTTAATGTATTTACTTGTAAATAAGGGAATATAATTACCTCTCCCTGGAAAGAACTCTACGTTCCTGAGCATTATTCCTAGAAATAATGGACACTGGAACATCTCTCCTATGAGGAAAAGCTGAGAGCTGGAACTCTTCAGCCTGGAGAAGGAAAGGCTCATTTGTACAATGTGTCCAAATATCAGAAGAGAAGGTGCAAAGCCAGGCTCTGAATTTTCAGCGATCCCCAGTGACAGGACCAGAGGCCATGGGCACAAACTGAAACACAGGAGGTTCTGTCTGATCATAAAGAAAAAAAATTCACTGTGAGGGTAAGTGAGCACTGACTCAGATTTCCCAGAGAGTCTGTAGAGTCTCCATCCTCGGAGATATTAAAAAAAATCACTGGATGTGGTTGTGGTCAACCTGCTCCTGGTTACCCAGCTTGAGCAGAGGGGTTCGTCAAGATGACCTGCAGAAGGCCCTTCAAACCTCAATCATCCTGTGATTCTGTGAAAAGGGATCAAATTTACATACAAAACTGTATCTGATTTTCCCAATACATTCCTGTCATCTTAATGCTACCTGTTAGGCTCTCTTTCTTTTTGAAAATATTGCCTAACGAGTGAATTCAAAGAGCTTCTAATCCAAGTAGCTGTATGATTGAAAGGTAGTGGAGATCCAGAGCTTTTCTCATTTCATTATGATGAATTTTGTAAGTGATGGAGTGTGCTGGATTACATATTCTAAACATGGGATGCAACAACTCAAAATTTTGACATTTCTAGAGAATAGACTCAGAATATTATCGAAAAGCAGTGCCACCAAAGCTGAAGAAGTAGAGGGCTTTAGCTCTTAGGACTAATATTCAACCCAAAGTCTTATCAGCACAGAAAAATCTTTGTGTGTATATACCTATGTGTACACTGATATTGACAGTAATTTCATTTAAAAACAAAAATGGAATTGCCCCAGAGCGAACAGAAAATAAAGAAAAAACTACATGTGTTGGTTTTGTGTGTTCTAACTGTCCATGCACAGATGATAGTTCTTGCTTTTTACTGTAGCTGATGCTATGGTAGCTGAAATATTTGCGTGATTACGACTGCATGCAGAGGTAAATGAGTCATATAGAGGAATATATGTTGAGGATGAATCACCCATTTACTTAAAAAATATAAAATGTGAGCAGAGCTGTCACACATCTGAACCAAAGAAAAATTTCAAGAAATTAAATATTGAGCACTATCTGATTTGTTGAAAAAAACCAATCAATTCCATAAACTGACCTATTTATGAAGAAACCATTTCTCAGGCAAAAGCTCTATTACTAGCCATGGGATTTTTTGCATTATTAAGAACTACTGGACTGTACACAAAGTTAAGTCTAAGAAACATCTTGTTCATTCATACTGTGCTTTAGAAAGCTATAAATAAATTACTACCCTACGTAGATTTGGTCTTTGCAACATGGTCTAATTATTTCAGCAAAATCTGTATTCCCACGGTGGCTGAATTACACTGAATATCAAAAGACAAATAATATATTGAAATGTTTTAAAACCAGGAAAAGTCCTGTTCAGAATCATGCATATGAAGAGATCTTATGCTGAGAGGCTGTGTTGAGTTTCTCCATGGAACAAGTGTATAGTTTATAAATGAGAATTTACCACTCATCTCTTTCTTTTCTTTCATATTGATCTTAATACCACTGAGATTTCATATACTTCTGTCAGTGCATTTCTCGAAAGAACTGCAAAGATCTTTCAAGTAGCAAATACCAACAAATCAACCAAAACAGGATCATGCGGTTATGAAGAATATCTTCTAAAAGCCCATTTGTATACATATAACTTCTTAATATATCTCCTTTTTTTATGGTGGCTTCAAAATCATGCTTTGGAGCACAGTTACCACCTCAACTCTTTTTTCTTTATATCCACAAAGATTTGTATCATTTCCTTATGTAACATACTAATAGAGCTGAAATGCAGATTTTTAAGATTTTTTCTCAATTAAATCACATCATCGTTCAAAGATAAGTGAGAACTGTATTAGCTTGTATGTATATTTAGTTTAACTCAGCTTAGCTGCTTGCTATTATACCACCTGAATTCAGAAACCTTCATTAAAAATGGCTGTTTGAGGAGGGAATGGCAGGAAATGAAACAGAAGAGCCTGAGATTCAGTATTTCCAACGTGAATATTAAGTCCTTAGGAAAATCAGTGAGTGAATTAAGCATAAAAAAAAACCTTTTTAAGCTCCAGTTTGTGGTCTTTGTTGTTTTTTTTGTTGTTATTGTTTTCTTTCTTTTTTTTTTTGTTTGTTTGGTTGCTTCTGTTTTGTTTTTTTTTTTTTTTTCCCTTCCCCCCCCCCCCCCCCCCCCCCTCGGCCAGAGAATGAGCTCAAGGCTCTTCCATTGGACATCTGCCCCCCAAAACCCCCAGCAGACCAAACCCAAGGTGACTAAAATTCCTGCTGTATATGAGGAAGCAGCAAGGCAGGCAGCAGCTTCTCAGGGAGGCATGCTGACAGCAGAAGCAAGCAGCAAGTGTAGCACTCAGCCAGGAGACTTTAAATGCTTGCCTGTAATAACTACCTTTGAAAGAGCCATAATGAGCCCTCAGGCAAGCCCCCAGAATGTGGGTTTGGTGTTTAACCCTTTCTTTGTGCATGCTTTTTGCTGCTAAATAAACAGTGTCCTCTGATTTCACTACCTTGGTGTGCTGAACACCAAACTGCGGAGGTTCACAAGTTCTGCAGTTCTCATGCTGCAACCCCTAAGGAAAATGGCTCCACGTTGTAACTTTAAATACCTTCTAAGAAGCTGGTACGAGACTTGCAGTTGCCACTTATTGCACATGGACATAAATCTCCTTTAAGCTATGGTGCTGCAGCAAGTCACTCTTAAAATGGTATGCAAAGGAAAGATTTTAATGAGGTTTGTCAGGTTCTGGTGGGCCTGAGTCCCCTCTCACCCCAAGACAAGACAAGCACCTGTTAATGCAGGAGCAATAACATCTGCCAGGGTGGCAGGATGAACACCTGGGAACATAAGGGCCATGGACTAGAATGGCATCTTATGCTTCTGAGTCAGAAGAACTGCACTGGGAGAAAGATGACAGTTGCCCCTGTAATGGTCCCTGAGCTGCTTATAATCTTACTAAGCTCTTACTTAAAAACCTTAAAATTTTGTTGTTCTTGCTCCTTCTATTGGAAGATTTTTTTTTAAATCTCACTCTTTTGATGATTAAGATCTTTCTTATTTCTATCCTGAATCATGGATAGGTTGTATTTATTTGTGTCAGTCAGCTGGAAAACCTTTCTTTTTCCATTTGTGACATATTGGTACATCTTTTCACCTTTCATTTCACATCATTAAAACAACCAAGCATTTCTGTCACCCTCCAGGAAGAAACATACCTTCTCACTGCAAACATATATTGGAAGAACAGAGATGAAAAATAAACATGTTTGATGATTAAACAAAAACCTAAGTCTAAAAATTAGATTACCTTTTTTTTTTTTTGCTGGTACATGGTTATTGTCTCTTTGAAGCAGTAGTACTTATGAGTCCAGAAATGAAATAAAGTGTTTTTTTAAAAGGCTGAACTGAAATGTGCTTGTGTAAAATAACAACTTTGACCTTACAATTTGTACTTAATGAAACTTTCTCTTAGTTCCAGTATAGATGGACTTTGGGCGTTGGTTATGAAGGGGCAAAACCAATCTTTAGCTTTTAGACTTGCGGCTCAATGCAGGGCCAAATGATACCATGCTGAAGCTGCGAAATGGAAAACAAAAGCACGTTTTCACGAGCATGTTCCCCTTGACCGATGTCATGTACAGCAAGATATTGTTACACAGCTCCAGAGGGCTGGTGGCTTAAGTTGTGAAAGACTGAATTTGTAGTGCTTTAGTTACTGGTCTAGTACCAAAATACTATCTCTCCTTAAGAGGACAGGTAATCATACTGGACTAATCCTGGACACTTATGTAAAAAATTTGTTGGCACTAATGGAAGACTTATTTCATCAAGTACTAAAATCTGGAGGATTGTACATAATAAAAACAAAACCTTGCATTTATCAAGGTATTCTTTTTGTCTTCTAAACTGTTCAGGGAACACAAAACCAATTCTGATACAGACTTTCATTAGATCATGACTTCTTGAAAAAACCTCAATGTTTTGAGGTTCAAGAAATATCTCTAAAATAACTCCATTAAATTTGAATTATGATAAATTAAGATAAATACTTACTATCCCCCAATTTCAGACACTTGAAGAAATTCCATTCTTCCATATACAGGTTAAAAGCACAAGAATGTTTGAAAATTGTCTATCATAAAGAAAACCTTCCAGTTTTCCTAGAGAAAACATTACCTTAAAAAGAATTGAGAAAGAAATCTATATGGATAAGAAATACGGTTAAAAAATGAAACCTAATGACCATCCATCTTTCCACTTTCTTTTTTAGGAGTTTGGAGACAAAATGAGAATTAAAAAAAATCAGCAAAGGTTGACTTTCTATGAGTAAAGTAATAAGTAAAGTTTTCTTAGCCAAACTAATAATATAGAACATGTATGAGGGTGAAGGAAAATATACAGATGACAGGCCAGAGGTTAAAGACGGAGGGAAGGTAGAGCCCCAGGATAAAATTACTATTTTTCTTCCGTTTTCAGTACAGTTGCCCACTTTGAGTGTGGGGGTGAAAGCAGAGATAATTAGTACATAAAAGAGAAAAAGGTGAGTAGCACATCTGAAAAGAAAAGCTCTCAGAACTTGACACAAGAAGAACTGAGGATCTGGCTCACAGAGTAAATCAAATTGTAGGTCAGTCATAATTTTTAACAAATCTGTGAGCTTGGGGATGGCTTTTGCTAACTAAGAATCTCGAATAACGCTGCATCTGCTGGAGAAGGAAGCTACTCGGGTAGCTGGAGAGACTCAATAGTTTATTTTCAAAAGAGAGTGTGCATTTTTTAAGAGCACTTTTTGAGGAAAAAAAAATTGAAGACATGGAAGTAAAAAGAAAGTATAGTAAAAATGAGCATAGTTCATCAAAGACAGCTCATGTCTGAATAATAGAACACCCTTCTTTGATTAAAATAAATAGTTTCCTAGATAAAGAGAAGTAGTAAATCTAATTTATCTGCTTGTCACTAAAATGTTTGATCTGTGTCTTCACTGGAAAATGTTAGTCAAATTAGAACAGAAACTCAGTATAATATTATGTGGTGGAGAAGAAAATGCAGCACATGCTGTGATGAAAGGTGAAATTTCAGACTGGAGAGAAGATACCAGTGGACTGCTTTAAGGATTGGTCTTGGAATTGATCTTGATCAATATTTTCACAATTTTACTAAAATTAAAAGTGTTATTAAATTGCCTGATTTAAAGACATTTGGCTTATTGTTGATAGAAATAAAATTCTAAATAGAAACAAAAAGAATAACGCTAACAAAAAGTAAAAAAAAAAAAAAAAAAGAATTACCAAAGACCAGATGCTTACACAGGAGTTTAATCATGCACTGTGGGAGTCAAGTGAAAGGTGATGTCTAAACATATAACTCTAACCTTGCAAATGGGTAAATGGGTGTAATCTTGGTACCTAACCCCAGAATAGCTGTAACTACCTCATTATTTCATTTTGGGATCTTAGCATTCCCTAGGGTGTCTTCATTTTGGTTGTGCTGAGCAGCTTTGTGCCCGCTTTGTGAAAGCAACATCATTAAGTAAATATGCAGTAGTTCCTTTACTGAAACACTTCCACCTCATACCTGCTAACTCTTGCCAAGAAAAGCAATTTACATAAATAATGCAATGGCTTATTTATTTATTTATTTAAATATAAAATATAGAAGCCATACAGGGAGCAGGGCTTGGATTAATTCCCTGGTGGAATACCATATTGTATGGTGCCATGTTCTTACTTTTCCTTTTGCACCTATTTTTCCTCTCTGACTCGGAGAACTGCTGGAAACTAAGTTAAGCCCTGTTATGGCCCTGGTGCAATGGAATTCTCCTGGGAGAGGATCAATGGGCATCAGATTTTGCTGAGCAGGAGCAGGACAATGCACCTGGGCCCCTCCTTTCCTGGGTGAGTGTTACTCTGGGAACGGTGGGCACCATCATACCCTTGTCACAAAGCTGTCCTTCAGAAAAGACTGTGCACTACTTAGGTCTTTAGAAACATGTTAAAAGCATCATCCCTAGGAGGAGAGTCCAAGGCAATGGTTTGTAGCTGGTTACCAACACATCCCAGCAACCCTGCATGAGGTCTGTCAGATTTAAAAAACAGTTTCTCTGCTCTCAGCAGTTCTTACTCGTGTTTTCTTCTTTGGATCTTACTTTGGATCTCATTTTGATCTTTTTATCACTCCCTGGTGTTAACTAAGGAGCCTTACCTTTTAACTAAGAGTTTTGGCTCATTGCAGGGTGCTTTCAGATGCCTAAGGCTTTTGTTGAATTTAGTCCTCATAGAGGATTAACTGTAATGTGAACAGGAGTGGAAAATGGCAGGGAAGAAAATCTGGATTATATTGATCAGTAAATATGCCATTGAGCCACCAACTTGAGATAAAAATATAAATGTGATTCTAAGTATGATATATTACATGTCTTTTCCAATAGAGAGAGAAGTATAGGAACATAAATGCACATTTTGTTGATAACATTGCATTCAATGCTGGCTACAATATTAATGTTTCAAAAAGTTTTGAAATGGAGCTTCACTATTAAGGAAAATATCTCTGTGCAGGCTTGTGTCTCATCCCGGGGACAGAACAGAGAAGTTATTTCCTACAGCTCCCTAAAGCATGTTTCTAATAGGTGGTCGGAAGCATTTATCTGTCTCTTTCACTTGGGTAGTTCAGCAATGCGCTCATTCTTATTAAAGTAGTTTAGATGTTCATTATAAGATTGCAAATTATTCAGCAAGTATGTATGTATCTGACACAGAAAAATGGCAGAGAGGAAAAATAAAAGTTCAACAGCACTTACCAAATAAAAGTTCAACAGCACTTACCATGATGAAATTTAAACTAAACCAAGCTTTCAATTTTTTTAATCTTCAGAGTAAAAGAACATTTTTTTCTAATATCAACTTAAGTTTTCGAGTACTTTTTAAAAAAGAAACATTATAGATACATTAGTGCAACTGATAGAATGAAACTAACTGAGAATTACTAAATTAGAGAAAAGGGGATGGAATTTGCTTAATTAATCTACAAAGTTTCATTAACCTCTCCTGTGGCCCAATTAAGGTTCAGGAGATATATCAGAAGATATTCTTAAAATAAAACCACAAATTACTTTAAATTGCACACCAGTTGATTCCACCAACTAATTAGTTTCATTCTTCGTTTAACAAGCTAAATTTGAAACATCAAATATGTGCAGGAAGGAAGAATAATCAAAATATTTTGAAAGCAGCTTTGACTAGAAGAAAATATGCACAAGTTGCTCCAGCTGGATAGAGGCACATGGAAGACTATTAGAAAGAGAAGACTATTTTAGGAAGGTACTTAAAAAGAGAATAATAATAAAGTCCACTAAATTTGGAATTGAACCAGCACATCACCTATTTCATACCTATGGTTTGGGACTGGATGCAAAATGTTTACAAGTCTTCTGGGTACTCAAAACTATTGAAAATCATATTGCTATTATGTGCCTTATTTGGATCTAGGAGATTGACTTAAAGTTTTTGTAATTGATTTGTAGACTGGATTTCTTAGTGCTAGAAAAGGAGTAATAAATAGTGAAGTTTCGGGAACTGCAGGCTAAAGAAAGTGGGGATAGAAGCAGGAAGAGGACCTATTCTGAGATTAATACTTTTGCACTATATTTTTATGTTCTGGAAGTTTTGTTATTGTTAGATCTAATGAATTCTGTCTCAAAAGGACTGAGAAATGCAATTTCATTGGAAATTAAATATTTTATGAGGTCAGTGAGATTTCAAAAACATTTGTAACAAAATGAAATAATTTTCTATTCGCTCCTTCAGAAGATATGAGAATGTTTCATAACACTTAAATAATTTGCATGGGAGTGATCACATGTAACTATAGCTATCTAAAATTCATTTATCCATCTTGCTAGTTCCCTAAAATCCCTTAACAGACAGTGAAGGTACAAAGGTAGAACATGAATAACTTCACTTCTCTGAGATATGTTTTTCAAAGTGACACAAGCAGTTCCCTGCAAAAACTGATCATTTTTCAGTTTGTGTAAAGGGGGCCTATGTAACTGGGTTTGATTATTTTTGGCGTTTTTCTTTCGCTAGAAATATAAAGGTTTCTGGGTTTAGTTCTGACAAACTCAGTCCTGGTCAACTGTGAAAAATTTTGTGTTTCTTCTAAGAAAAAAGGGTCCCCACACGCAGAAACTTCATAGTGCTATTAAAAGGTATTAGTTTTAAAGAAATATAATCAGGGAAATAAGAACTTTGTGTGTTACTGATGTGGTGTTTGTCTCTGTGGGCATCCACAGGCCAGGTTGGCCCTGACCAGCCCCTTGGGAACCCCCAGCCCTGTCCCAGCCCATGGCCCTGGGGCTCTGTTTTGGCTCAGTCCTGTCCCCCAGCCCTGTCCCAGCCCCGTCTCACTGCAGGTGGGCTGAGGACTCCCCTCGGGGAGGAACCCCCAGAGGGATGCTGTCTCCAGCCTCCTCTCCTGCCCCATCCTCTGCTCCTGGCTGGACCCTGGCCCTGGTTCATCACTTGCCCTGTCTGGGGCTGTTGATGAACCCTGTTAGTAGCCACCAGCTCTGCCTGCCATGGTCAATTCCTATGGGGTGGGAACTGTCAGTGAGGGCATGGCCGGCACCAGGGCTGCTTCCAGCTCCTGGCTCCTGGCTCCCCTGCACCAAGGGAGCAGCTGGCCCTCATGGCACCCTGGTTGCAACTGGCCTGTGAATAAATTCTGGTGTCCAGGACAGAGTCAAGAATTGAAAAAACAAGACACATGAAAGTAGACATGCAAAAGAAAACCAGAAATGTTGTTGGAGGTTGGGTCATGAAATTTGAAAGCCTCTGCAGCGGCCAGGGGCTGAACCAAGAAGCTGAAAGCAGCAGAGGAGGCTCAGCACTTGGGAAAAAGATCAGCAGTGTGCTCATTAATTGTTCATTAAGTCCTTCAGAGCTGCAGCAAGTCCTTTCTGGTAGAGCTTGAGAAAGTTAGCTTTTAATAGTTAGCAGCTATGAGTTTTGCTTCGTCTTGTAACAGAACAGCTGCTGGTCCCCAGTGAGCCGCCACAGGGTGTGCACGTTCTCTCCGAGGCACAGCTGTGGGGTTGGAAGCTTCTGAGGGGAGAGAAGGTGGCAGTATAACTCTTTCAGAGACCACTTGACAAAAAATAATGGAGTTTTCTTGTGAACAGTTAGCAGAAATCCATGCCACCAATTTGACTGCAGTAAAGACTTCTCAATATGTTAATTTCTGTTTGGAAAAGATCATGGTGAAACTATTATCTGTCCAGGCAGCAGATGTGCAATCTTACACCTCCTACCTTTTATTTATTTATCTAGTTTATCTGTCAGAAAATAAGAATCAAATTATAAGTATCTGTGTTGTCTAGTGTAGAAAGGAAGAATAAGGGTGGTATAAAAAGGGATTTTGAACAGTTACTCAGATCTTTTTGTAATCTGATCTAACAGAACTAGAAAGCTGTTATTTTTGAAATAAATTATCATATATTAAGAAAATGTGAAATAGTTAAGATACAAATGCGTCACATGAAAATGATAGGATGCATTGTAAGAGAAAGTGTGAAACAATCTTTCATCTGAGATCTTTTAAGTTCTGCAAAGATAGTGCTGACTTTAGATTTGGACCCATGTAACCACCTTCACTGCAGGGTTAATTCGTGTTGCACTGGACTGTGGGTCATATTGTCTAGCAGAAACTTGTGATTTTTTTCCTAGAGCTTTTAATCCAAATAGTGTAAGTCTATTTTTATTTTTGATATATTCAGAATTTCATAATCCTTTATAATAAATTCATAATTATATAGAATGTGTCTATAGTGCAAATGCATAATGAATGTATGTTTAGTGCATAAGACATGGTAAAAATTGCATAGATTTTTAACTGAATTTATTAAATAACAATATTATTGGATTAATGGGGTGGCCCTGGGTATCTTTTTGGGAGGATGACATCATTAATCAATGCCTTGTTCAACAAGATGCAGCAAGTGAAAGTCAAAAACACACAAGTTTTTGGCAAATGGGGTTGGGTGAAGGAGGCAGTCATACTGGAACTCAGCTATTCCATTTTAAATGTTTCTCTCCATGCTTCATGATGTGTGGGTTTAAAATCTGGACTCTGTCAAGAGATGCAGAAAAGTTTTTATGTGTCAAAGACCTACCTGAAGGCTCCCTCTCACCTTGTATGGCCAGGAAATAGACTGCACTACTGAAACACCAGCATCACTCTAAAATAGTATTATTATCCCTGAATTATACACTTTTCTCTTTACAATATAAAACACATTTTAATTACAATACAAATTATATGGTAGAGCCATAAAGCAGTAAACAAAGAACTAATTTGTGTTCCTTCTGCACTTATCATTCATTGACTAATTAGTTTCTCTCTCAGGTTCTGAGTGACTCCTATAAAGAAAAATCTCCTGAGGATACAAAGGTTAATTTTGAAGTGATTACAAATATTCAGCTAATGTTATAATTAATAGTAATACTTAAAGCACAGCAGTCATCTCCCATCCTAATAAGGAACATTTGCTAATTACCCAGACTATTGTAATTATTCAGGATATTTAACTTTTCACTATTCAATCAACTAAGCTCATAAAGCTGAATAATACCTCTTTAAACTGTGAATCTGATAGAAAGGTTAAACCCCTTCGAATGCTTAGGCATTTAAACAAATAAACCTTATACTTATGTGCTTAATTTCATCCTGACAGATCCTCAAACACTTTAAAAAATACTGGCCAGATCATACTGTTACTGGAATATAAATCCTCCATGGAATCACAAACATTTTAATGCTGTTAGCAAATAAAAATAAAATTAGTTCTAGACCTACATATTACAAAGAATAATTTACCTACCAGAGAAATCTAATTTTTTAGTAGCAACAGAAATGATTACAAAGTGAAAGAAATTGTGCTATCAGGCGTAGTTTAATATAAAAAGTTATTCAGATTTTTAAGATGAAAAATATTATATCCTGTTAAAATGAGCTGGAGAAATAAAGAATTTTGCTTATTTAATGTAACAAACATACATTTTATTGTCGCTCATGAAAAGCGCTATGGGAATTTCTGACCATGGTTAGGTTAGGTTACATCATCCCCTTTTCAAGTCATTGACCATAGACCAGACATGAAACAGAAAACATGTTTGGTCCATTATGACATTCAAAAGTCCTGTGAACGAATGCAGGTAACTCTAAATGTGAACTCTGTTCTGAGAGCTGCTAGGAATTCAGCCTTGGCTGCTCAAAAGTCTTTGACAAACAAAAGTACTGCAAATTCTCATTGCAAATTGGGACTCTTGAAAAAGAAAAACCTGTACCGCCTACGTGTTGCTGGTCATTGCTAGTCCACATTCCTTACTGAAAAGGAAGGACTTACAGTGCACCTGCTTGGATTTACAGACACATCCCAGTAAAGCAGACAGCAGATGCAGCCATAATTTGTAGGTACTTCCTAAACAATCTGTTCAGTGTGTGTTTTGCAGAGAAATTGGTTTGGTTTCCCCCTCCGACTATCTTTATTAAAAATAGTTATTTATATTTACTTGTCATCATTTTAATAACAAGTTCAAACCGGCACATTTTTATTTTCTCTTTTATTATATATTTTTTGTTGTTTGGAAAAAATCATGAAAGGAATGAGTGTCAAAGGTTGCTCACAATGGTCTTTTTTTCCCTTTTTATGTCCCTGGCAGAATAAGAACTGGGCATGAAATGTGTGCATGCTTGACTAATACGAGTCTTATTGTAACCTTTGTGTGGAAAGGTCTTTTTCTGATTAAAAGCAAATCAATTTGAAAAGGTAATAATCTTTTTTAATGTCAAATAGAGAGACATTGTATTTTTTTGGTAACGTTTTAAAGTTCAACCAGAAACTGCAGTAGAAAGAAGGGCTGCACAAAGCATAATTTCTTAAATTAATTTTTGTTATGTTTTTTTTTTTCTGAACTCATACAGTGTATCTATTTTGTTCTTGTTTTTAATAGTGTTTTTTTTAAACAGTCACAAATTCTTGAGAAATGAGCAAAAATTTGCATACTATGTAGCCAGAAGTTGAAACAGCTATATATAGCTGTTTGCCGTAAAACTTCGTTTATATTATGCCTTTAAAACATACGACACTTTTGGTAATAGTAAAAAAGAAAAATACTATTACTTCCACTGGGAATTAACAGCTTGTCCCAGGACTGAGGAACATCATTAAATTATAACTACTGAAATATCTCTTTCATATGTTTGGAATCGTAATGTCTGGTGTCTTTTTTCTTAAGTGTTGAGCATGAGAAATTGATATTTTTTAATTGGTGTTTAGCTTTGAAATAACGTAAGAAAGAACCTGCTCTTCAATTGCAGACCAAGTATCAGGTTCCATAAAGCACTGCTGCTATGGGATAGAAAAAAAATATTCTGTGTAGTAGGCCTTACTAAATCATCCCATTTTGAATCATTCATTAATATTTTCCTTTATACAGACTGAAAAGTTTGCTCTAGAATATTTCTTAAATGTCACAGCTACAGGCATTAAGAGATTTGTGCTAACTTTTAAGGAAAAGGTAGAAACTTACCTGAACAGTGTAGTAGGACTAGGTGGTGAAAAATTAATCTAAAATTTAGGGGACTTTAAGCAGCAAAGTCCAAAACCGTAATTAGAAAATCCTGATTTAATTGCCTTTTACAGTTCTACAGCACAGAACAGTTTGGGTAACCAGATGTCCAGCCAATACCTAATGCCTGGCTCTACCCAGAAAATCAACAAAGCAGTAACTATCTCCACAGAGATCCTACCTAAGAGTTATCTCTGACGGTGGATGATGTTAATAAGACTGGCTCATCACACAAAATGGTTGTAGTTCTGTTATTTTAATTTTTTTTTCAGTCATAAGCAGTGTTAAAAACTCTATACAGGAACCAGGAGATAACTATTCAATTCTCTTCAGTTTGAGTCTAACCAACCAAAATTTTTCTAATTACTTTACATTCTAATTTTTTTTCTTTACTTTCTAATTACTTTAAATCTGGGCATATTATTTTATCCAGTCTGTTGTTGCTCCGTAAATCCAGTTTTATTTTGCTTTTAATGGTTTGCAGCAATTGATTTATTGAGAATTACAGAAAAGAAGTAGGCCAGGTTGGCAATATTTTCCTGATGAGACATACAGTTCAGAACTGCGAGAAGATTAGAGACATTTTCGGAGTGGTCAGGATGAGGGGTGGGAATTGTTTACAGTAGGTTTTGAAGCAAGGAGAGGATAAAACGCTCTGCTGCAGAAGCTGATATTGTATTTATTTGGCCAGAACGTTGTACATATTTATGGAGTGATTACATGTTCCAATAAAGTATTCGGAACATCTAGAGTAATTATGTCATATAGAAAGTGAAAAATAAGCAAGATAACTTTTTCAAAATTTAACACAAACTCAGTGGGTTGAAATGCCGTACCAAAGCAATAAGAATATAGTATTAGGCTGTATTAGGCTGACAGTAACAGTAACCATGACATGCTAAGGGAGATTTAGAGGGTAGTTAAGGCAGAAAATTAATTGTACCCGGAGACACTGATTATTCTTATGCTGACTCTGTAACAAAAATGCATGATGCAGACTCCACATTTTAGATCCCCTGAATGCTTACTTACTGGAAAAACTGGGAAGTTAGCAAGCAAGAGGAGACATGAGTCTTGATTTACTTTTTTGTTGTGCACAGAACCCGCTTCTAGAATTGCTTCAAACAGCTGTTGGGGAATCACGGTTGTAACACATCCAATTCAACATCCGTGTAGGAATGGAAAAGCACATAACCCAAGGCAGCAAATTTAACACGAAAAAGGGAAATTACAGGAAAATGTTTCTATGAATTGCATAAAAATGTAAGCGAACAAGTTAAAGAGGGAGTTGAGGGGGTAAACCATTCAGAGGCAGCATAAAGATTGTTTAAAATTCTACCATATAGACATGGTGAAAATATAAAATAATCAATAGACTCTGTAAGGAACAAAAGTATTTACTGGGGTTAACAGCAGAGCAAAGGAAATGGTTAGAAGCAAAAATGATTGAAAAATGATAGTCTTGTCTAAATGACAAGTAATTTAGAAGAGCTTAAATTTTGACAGGTCAAAAAAAAAATCGTATTTTGCTAAATCAAGACATATTTTGAGCTGCATCTTAAAAAGCCAAAAAGTTAGTTTAAAAATAATTTTAAATTATTTTAAATTATGGGGAAATTATGTCTATACATTAAGATGCTGCTGCACTAGAGTCATTCTTTAGAGGGAATTGATATCAAGAATAATATCAAATTAAGCTCATATAAGACATTTTAGAAAAAATCAATAGAGTGATCGGTAGGAAATCACTAAGACTGGATGACATGCTTCTAGAAAGCTAAAGAGAACCAATTATGAAAGTGCTGAACTACTAATGTTATGTACATCCTACTGTTTAAATCAACGTTAACAGAATTATTGTAGATTCTTCTCTGAAAACATGAGGTCAAGACTCAACTGTGCCCCAAAAATCTAATACAGTGACAGAAATCATTAGGAAAGGAATTAAGGGGAAAGCATAGTTCTGAAAACAGGTTTATAAGGCAATGATGCACTCAAATGTAGAATATTGAGTGATGTGTTGGTCAATCCATCTCAAAATTGATTCAGTAGAAGCAGAAAAGTTAGAGAGAATGCAAAGAGAGATCACATAGACTAGAACTGGAAAAATAGTGAGAAGAGCTATGATTGAAATCATAAATGGTATGCCGAAAGTGAATAGGGAAAACTGGCAGAAAAGAAGGGGTGCCTGCACACCAGTAGGTTATCAGTTAGCTGGTCTAAGATAAGTAAAAGGAAATATTTTTCATTTACATTGTGGAACTTCTTTTCATGGAGTCATCTGCAGGTCAAAACTATGAAGGGACTACAGTAGAAATGACAAATTTCATGGATGGTGGGTCAATCAGTGGCTCCTAAATCTCATAGTCCAGATTGAATCTCCAACTCAGAATCCCAAACTGCTAATTGCGAGAAACTGCGAAGGAAGAATTACACTATTGTCCACATTTTTGTTAATCTTCCTTCATGTTACAATATTGTCCATGTGTGAAAACAGGGTGAACTAGAAGGAATTTTGATCTGACAGGATCAGGATTGTTCTTGCATTCTTATGAAAACATGAAAATACATCCAGAATGGAAAATAGTTGGAGAAGTCAAAATGTTTCACTTCAAAATTTTCTGAATAGAACTTTCTTCTTTTTTTTTTTTTTAATTGGACTAATAAAAAGATTACCATTTTTAAAGCCATAGACACAAATATTTAATATTTTAATTTGTATTATGAGCATTTTTATTTGACCATGTAATTATGCCAATAGCTTGAAGTATAATTAACTTAAATTTTTTTTTTTTTTTTTTTTTAATTAATGGAGAAAAAGGCCTTTTTAAAAATTTTTGTTCAAAGTAGTTTAGGAAAACAAGCCATTTTCTTGGTTTCAAACCACTATGACTGAACTTCTGGTGACATCGCATCAAAACTGTGAGTGCCTGAAGACGAAAGAAGCCAGATGTATTGTTAAAATCTGTATTCTGCAGATGTGCTCTCCTTCTGAATTTGTCTCACCACCCTTGGTTTTGGAAAGTTTCCCATCTGCCTGGTTCTCATTTGGATTGTGAGCTGTACATTTATAAATTGTTTGTGTTCATGCAGATGAAAAGCTCTGTGTTTGCACAAGTACAGTTTTTACATATGCTGTCACCCTTTGACTTCCACCAGCTCAACCTGAAAATTATTTCTGTGTAAGAGAAAGCAGGTGAAAATAGTCATTATATTTCTGTATGAAAGCATGGAAGTATGGGATATTTGGCCATTCCTGGAAGACTGAAAGGGACATACAAATAAAACTCACTGGCAAAGTTTGTATTTATTGCCGTGCCCTGATTGTCCTCTGCCCCTCTTGTGCTCCTCATTTTCATATCTTTTAGTCTGATGGTGAAATTGAATTGATCTAATAAGAGAAATTTCTCCTGTAAAAGCAGGACACAGTTATTTGTGGCAAGCTGCTAATCCCTAATAGCTCAGCAACTTTCTCCAGCTGGTAGGGAGGTGGGAATAGTAGTCTGCTAATGTATTATGTGTTCGGCTTTTAAGATCAGCATCTCATGTTATGGTCTGAGAGTACAACAGGTTTCAGACAGCAGTGAAACAACAGCTTTTTCTTCTGCAGAAGCAGGATACACTTACATAATGCCAGGTATTAAATCACAATAAGTTTTTACTGGAGACATATGTGAAGAGTATATGCAAACTTCTTTACTGGAATAGCATGGTGTAAAAACAGTCTGTTGGCACAGAGAAGCTTTGATATCAGTGGAAAAAAAAAAAAAATCTCTAAAAATGGGAATTCCTCATCTTGAGCTAAATGGAGAATAAAATAAGACAGTTCTCAATGGAATTATAGAAAGTAATAAATATGGTGGCAAGTAGCCTGCCAGAGCTAGCCACAGTGTTTATTTTTCCCTGGGTTTTTTTGGTGGTTTTTTTTTTTTTTTTTTCCCCTAGTTGACTATTTGACCAGAGGGATCAGTTTAAATGCAGACTGCTTTTCTGAGAAATCATCTCTGAAAATGGCTTCTGTGGAGGTGGGCTGATTGTATAGGCTAGACTCAGCCAAAAAGGAATATGAGAAATGCTTTGTGACTTGGCCCATTTGACATCTACTAATGTACTAGTCTCACAGGCAAAATATACTAAGAACATCAGCGTGAAAAAGTTGTTTTGCAATGCACGGAGAAGGAAAGAGGGAGGGGGAGAGGGAGGGAGACACGGAAAGAGAGGGAGGGCACTTGTCTGTGTGAAGGCTGAGGTGTAAAAAGCTGAAGACAATCTCTGTGAAAAAAAAATAAATCAGAGAGAAACACTCATGCTACTTCTTGGGTAAAATTCAGGCTTGAACCAGGACTAGTTCTGAATACATCTAGGATATACATAAAGCTGTTTACACCTCACTTGTAATCCTTTGCTGTGTAGAGAACTTCTATAGCATATGCTAATGCAGCACACAATGTTTCCATTTTTTGGTTTAGAGGAATCCCCAAGACACTAGCCAAAAAGTTACTCATGCTAAAAATAACAAGAGCCAAAAATACTTCACTTTTGTGGGCCTGCCCCCAAAATATTATAGCCTAGCTGTTTATATGCATTTGCAACTCCACTCTAGTATTCCAAACAATTATTACCTGCTCCTCTGTCTATCCTGTAATTGCATCTCTTCCGTTTTCCTTATTTTCTTTTTTTTGTACTCTTAGTTTCCCCTTTCCAATATTGTCACCTGTTAAAGATATTTAATGCTGTTGAGAGGAAAACGTGTAATGTATTTTGTCTATATAACACTGGCAGTTTTGAGAGTAATTTTTCTTCCACATTTCCTTCAATGTTTTGGGGATTTTTTTTTTTTCAAATTAAATATTCTTTAAGTAATATTTAAGTAATTTTTATGAACTGATCTGTGTATATCATCGAACAGATATTTTAAGCATCTACCCTATTAAAGATAACGGAGTTAAATTATAAAAGGAAATGCTCACTGTTCTTGGATAAAGATCTTCCAGCTGGCTCTTTCTCTTCAAATGGTGTCTCATGATTTCCTTATGTTCCCTGTTTGTTATATTCCTTTGTTATGCTTCTTTCTGAGATTTTAAACTCTGCAGAAGGACTGTGTTTTATGTATAGGAACATATGATAGGTGCCTCGTGACTGTTACCTCTGGCAGGGCCTTTAGAATCCAGCACAATGTTAGTAATAATTAGTATTAGTGATAATAGTGTTAGCAGCAAATATGTGCTACATTCACCTTATGAATTGGAAAGGACAATACTATTCAGAAATTTCTTTGATTTCATGAATAATGTGAAACCCTGACTACTATCTATATCAAACTAGATTCAAAATGTCAAGTTTCAGAAAAGTTTGGGAATAAATTTAAACTACTTGGAAAACTTTCTTTGCCCTAGTTTATAGGGTTTTTCTTGCCTTGTCTGTGGGACACAGTTTGGTAAAAAGGGAACATCTTGTTAAGGCCTGTCAACATTTGGAACGCAAGCGTTAACACCTGTTCACATCTTTTGTAAACATATTTAGTATAATTATAATACCATATGTTACCAATGGTTGACAAAATATGATTAATACACAGCACTAGCCACAGTCTTCTCATGCCACTTAAGTGTTATACGGTATTTAGCAGCATTTCCCTAAACATTGACAAGAGTTTCTTGGCTTCTGGGACATATAAAAGTTGTAATAACAAATATAGAAGGAGTATTTATTTAAATACGTTTCAGTTATCTCTTTTTAAAAATTATTTTAGGTTTTACATAACCGAGAGTATTTTCCCATTACTAGATCTCTCACATACATATATAGCATATATGCATGTTTGTACACGGTCCTGTTGGAGCAACACAAGTTATAAGGGACTGCAAGCTATCTAACATACTATGTATTTACTTTTATTTTCTCTCACCCAACTGTTTTTATAGTCGTTTACCTGTGGAGTTTTTTCTAGTCTTATACCGCAGTAGTGGCTTATCCCCATTTAACTGTAATCATGGGGTCTTGAAACTGCTGGAATCTTTGGTACCATGCATTATAAAAGAGCTTCTAAGCAGTGTTTGAAATGGAAATTGAGAAGTCTTGGCAGGAACTCCCTTCTGCAACCCATTAGCTGTTGTGTCCTTGGAGAAAAAGTGATGATATATACCTGTTGTGCTCGGAGAATTAGCAGCAAGGCATATTGGTCATTTTTGCTCATACCATAAAGGATGGTCTGAATCTGAGGCTGCTTGTGAATAAATAGAACAAAAAGGGTAGGAACACATGGAAAAATTTGTGGAAAAGGAAGGTGTGTCAAACTTCTAGGAATGCTCTGGTGAAAACTGAACATGTGTTTGTCCAAAACGTGATTCATTTAGAATTGATGTTTCTTGTGGACAAGCTGGATTTGTGAAAGAATTTATAGATTAAAGCTAAGGGAGAAATAGTGTACAGAATTAACGTTTTAGGGTTTTTCTTAACAGCTGAAGCCTTGGACACTACTTCAAGAAAAAAAATATTTCAGCAGCAGACTTAATTCTATGGTGTTCTGTAACATTAACAATATCTTCAAGGATACATATAATTCAGAGTTATGTTGAGGTCTGACAAGCAGCAACTACTTCAGTTCTTCAGCATTTCTAATCATATGTCCAGATTAATATGAATGCCCTGGATGAGGACATGGAACTGTAAATAAAATAAAAATCTCACCAGCTTTTATCTTGACATAAAATGCAAGTTTTCCTTGGAAGCCTTTAATCTGACTGTCATCTTTTTTCATTCACAGCAGTGAGCTTGTAAAGAGCTCTGCCTCTGCAGTGAAATACTACTGTATAGAAAGAGGGTTATCAAAAAGCAATGTTTGTTTGTTTATTGAAATCCCTATCAACAGAATGTCAGTGCTTTTGAGAATGAAACATTTTTACTCTGAATTCTATGTCTGAGCAAACGGTTTCTATTAGATTTGGAAATGATAACGTCTGCTGTAATAAGTCTTTGTCTGTGCATGTTTTTCCCCCTAAGGATAGAGAACTCTAGCAAAATAAAAAAAAAACCAGCTCCCTAACTACTGCTACCAAGTCTGCTTTAAGAAAATCTATCTTACAATATTCTCAAAGCTCCTCACCAAAACCATCTGAGACTGTTTTTTCTCTATCAAAATATGCATTATTTATGCTAAGAGACATCCTTTAGAACATGCTTTACATATTAAGAATCACAAGTACATAAAGTCCAACTTCTGACAGTAGTCATCTCATTACAGCTATCAATAAGCAGCCAAAAATGTCTTGCTCTTTTTCAGCGTTCTCTTTGAATGTCAGCCCTTGAATAGGGGAATAAACGTTAAGAACAGTTTACATTGACAAAAGCTGCTTACGGTCCAAATCACTAGAGTGAGATTTGCAAGCCTGACAAAACCAAAAACATGTAAACAAAAACCTTGTTGTTTTATGAAAAGCATTTGATAAAACACATTTATTTTCACAGATCTCTTAGGTAAGGGGAACAATATTGCCCTGTTAGTGAAAACATATTGCCTTAAACACAGCATTTCCTTTGTTCTGTCCAATTCAGCATCAGTTGGTCCCCTACATTTCTCATGTGAATGATCTCATTGCTTTCAACTAGGGTTGCTCATGAGAAAAAAGTTTCAAGACAAGGTTCTATGTTAATTTTTCAGTGTTTTAGGAAGAGTTTACTAGTAATTCTTAAACAACTGAAGGGACAGTTTATTTGTCCATATTCCACAGGCAGCCTTGTGGAGCTTCAAATTCTGCAGCCTTTCTAACTTCAGAACAATTAGAATAGAAAGATGTTTGGGATCTCATGTCCCAGATGTAAGTTTCATTGTGCCTGCATTTTAATCATCCAGCTCTCAGAGGGAAGGAAAGACAATCCTGTCCTTCTTAGATCAAGTATCTGTGTTTTCAGTAGTCAGTTGAAAAGGGTAAGTGTGAAAGCCTGTGAAAATCCCAAATTGTCCATCTGAGGCATCCATTTAGTGAGTAGGAAACATAGTTACTGTTTGAAGATCAGCTATTCTACACAAGTTATTCTATTGCAAGAAAAAAAATATGAAATAAAAGCTGTTTGCACATGCTATGGATTTAGTCTTGAAGAGAGGGATAAGATCAGGCTCCTAAAACAAGAATGAGGTTGCAGTATCTATCACTTGCTTCCTTTTCAAACCAATGCCATATATCAGGCATCCACTAGAAAGGATCCTGAATCTTGTTGAACAAGCCAAATTCTCTCAGCCTGTCTTCATGGGACCAGTGTTCCGTCCCTCTGAGCATCTTCACGGCCCTCCTCTGGATGCATTTCGACAAGTCCACGTCCTTCTTGTGCTGAAGACTCCAAAGCTGGACATGGTACTCCCTCCAGATGGGGTCCCACCAGAGCAGAGTAGAGGGGGAGAATCACCTCCCTCAACTTGCTGGCTACATTTCTTTTGATGCAGCCCAGGACGTGGTTGGCCTTCTGGGCTGCAAGCACACCTTGCCGGCTCATGTTTTGCAAAGCTTGTTCATCTGAAACAAGAACTTTGAAAACCGCTGGCTTTTCAGGTATATGCTTACTCTTGAGAATTTGTCCAGAATTTTGTATCATCTCCCACATCTTTCAAAGCTTCACCCAAATGAGTCCTTTAAAAGACTAAAGGCCAAGGGACTGGATAAAACAAAATTAAGCTCAGAAAACACAGAACAACATAGTTTTTCCCCTCTCAAATTGGCAAGGAAAATAGTTTTCTTTTTCTTTCCTGTATGTGAATGCATTTATAGTTTCATGTTTAGTTGGCAGCTTTCATTGTGCACCAGCTTGGTTTTGTCTCTGAAGTGGCTGAGTTCCTTGATATCTTGAATAATGAACCCACTGTCAGTCAAAATAAACACAGTCATTTTTTTATTTGTCAAATCATGCAAGTGTATGTCCACTTGCTGACATACTGTGGAAATTTCCCTACTTTTCAGTTTTTCATTGCCAGTTAATATCAGAATTATTGTGCAGTGCTCTCGTTATTTCTCCACTTTACCCAGATAATGATTTTTCTACTTTCAAAATATGAAAATATTCATTTATGAGTTTTGTCTTTATCAAAAAGTTCATATATTGTTTTTTTTTCTAATATGGATAAGGTGTTTATAAGGATAAGTGGTTTATACTTGTAAATCCTCTGTAGCTCTTGGAGCATTGATCAGAGTATTCATTTTCTGTAATGCAAACTGATGATTAATGTTGGCATAAAACCATCACAGTCAACAAGAAATAAACTGGAAATTTGTCCATTCAGTGGATATTAAAAATTATTGGTTTTTTGTCCAGTTATGAATAGAAGCTGGAAAGCACTGGGAGAGGAAGGCAGAATATAATATAATATTCTTGTACTCTTTCTAGCTACCTGTATCTGACTTCCTTTATGAACACACTCAAACATTCATTATAATGCCACTGCTCTTCCCAAAGTCCTGATGTGGTCCTGCAGCTTTGTTTGCTAGTCCCTTCAACACATTTTGGAATCAGTTTGTCTCCCAGTTAGCCAGTGCCTATGCTGTTTCTGGGACCAAAGTGCAAATTTAAGGTCTCCACTGTGATCAGCTTCCACAGCCCACACTCCACTCCTAAGGGGTGCTCGGTGCAGCTTCCTTGCTCTGGTGCAGGATGCCTTGTGGGTCTCTTCATGGGAAACTTGCAGTCCCTCCTGCCTTCCCTCCTGCTGCCTCCCCAGCCCTTTCAGACAAATGTGTGGCCTTAACCTGTCTCTAACCTGCTCCTGTCCTCTCTGCCACTCTTTCAGCACCCAGTCCTGACCTTTTAGTACTTTCCCTGCATGTTAAATAGGTATATTCAAACTCATTCTATTTAAAGGTATGCATCTATAGATTCATTTGCTTATTCTGAAGGTTTTATGTGATAAATTCACCTTTATGTTCTTTAGGACTCTGAACACTGTCCTCAGAACAATTCTGATCTATGTTCTCTCTCTCGCTGTCTCTTCACACTTTTCATTTATTTTTCCCCAGCAGTGGACTTTTCACTCTCTTTCTCTTAGTGTCAGCGTTGTTCATCTTCCCCTGTTGCAGTCTGCAAAAGTCACTGGCTATGCTCAGCTCAGTAGTATTAGATTGTATTACAAGCATCCTGATATTTTACGTAAATAATGTCAGCAGTGTGATGTCCTAGAGCACAAGATTCATTTCAAAAGCCTTTTTAAACCTTTGCTGCGAAACTGTAATTTCAACCCATTCTCCTTCTGTCACTTACATACACGCTCGGTTCTACTAGAAACCACTTTCAAACAATGCCTTACATTGGGGGAACAGCTTATCTAACAAGGGAAAAAAAAACCCACTCTAAACAGGTGCTATTATACTTAACTAAGGCGCACACATCCTAATGAACTTATAAAGGAGGAAGGTGGATATAAATATTGTGTTGCAACTCTGGGGTCAGTATCCAGAGTTTCCATCCTAAGGTGCTCATGTTTAAATGATTTAATCCAAACTCCATGTCCTCACTCTTTTTGACCCCAGATCTCAAATCTGCTGCTTGCTTGCTAATGCTGTGCTTTCAAAAAAAAAGCCAAACCAGCTGCCACCTTCCCTACCCTGGCCTTTTTCTCCTTTCATTCATGTTTTTGTAAGGTTAATTTGCTGCAAGTTCACCTGTCTGTGCCATTCAAAATGTACCATGTAGGTAAACACCAGCAGCGGGGTAGGCAGGAACTCCTACATGAGACCACCTTTCCTACAGCTTACTGCAAACCTGTGCCTTCGGAGTTGGCAGCCTCAGCTCCACGTATCAAGGAAAAGAGGTTTATGTTACTGAGTCTCAAGAGGTCTCATTTATATGTGCTTAGAGGCTGTGATTTTTTTGGTCCACCACTTTACAAGTCACTAGTCACCTACAGTAGCGCAGTAAAAACTCAACCCTCCCAATCCATGTATCTGTAGAGGTTTAAATGAAATGTGTGCAACTTGGTAAAATTTGGCAACAATGGGCTTACCAGATGTGCAAGAGAAAATGGTAGTAATCACTAAGAAAGGCCAGACAAAATTCCTGTATGTGTCTGGCACCTTTTACCATAGTAATTAACAAAAGCTGTGGCTGGTAGTTTTTGTACAATTTTTGTATGTATTCTCCACATTGTTTTGCTATATGCCTATTATTCCTGTTTGGAAAGGCCAATGTACTTTCTACAGGTAACATCTGTGAATGCACCAGTGCACAAACTGGGGCAGGACAGAGCCCTGGGCAGCATATGTTCCACTTGAATGGCAGATGGACTTCATCCTGGTCCTAACATGCTCTTGTCTCCTCCTTGTTTGGTTTTGTTAGTGAATCCTAAATAACTTTCCTGGAACAGTTCAGCTATAGGCCTGACAATAAAGACCACCACTTAAGGACAACCTCCACTTGTCCACTAAGGAGACTTTTACAAAACATAATGAAAAGTTGAAAGCAGTACCATATTTAGCACTTCAGTCTTAAGAACAGGGCAATTTAATTAAATATGATTATGCACAGAAGAGATATATCCCTAGAAGTAGAACCTCCAACAGTATCTATTTTCTACACTTATGAAATATTGAATGTTTGTTTCAGAAATTCTAAGAGACTTGACAACATGATAGCTTGAGTTGCAAAGCTCCTTTGCTGATCTGGTGGAACATTGCATCTTGTAGAGGAAAAAAAGAATACTCAATACTTGAGCTGGTTATAAAAGTTGCAGATGCCATGAAAAGACACAGAAGTTTCCTCTTGCTGCAGAAACAAGACACTTGCCTTGGAGAATGAACCCATTGCTCATTCCTGGAGTAATGCTGGGAGGCTTCTGAGTGAATTATTTTGGCAACTGGTTTTGTTACTGGAAAATCCAATTCTGGGTAGACCGAAACCTGGAAGGAATAGTGCATACACAGATGTAATTGCACTCTTTTTACCATGATGCTTACAAAAAGCCCCAGCTACCACACTGCCAGGTTTCTAGGTCCTGATGTCACATAATAATGACATTAAAACGTTTTAAAATGCTTCTTGTCCCTTCACTTACAGGATTCTTCTGTCCTGTGTTTTCTTGCTGCCTAAAACAGCATGTTTCCACTTCAAGGGCTAAAATCTGTGTGCTATGATAATTAATTAATGATATTTGAAAACCATTAATTAATGTTATTTGAACACCATGCCCACAGAAACTACCTAATTTGGCCATAACTCAAGAATTGTTGAACCTGCCTTGAACTGGAGTGATTATAAATCCCAGTTTACCATTTTAGCTCTGCCTGTTTCTCACTTCCCATTTTCCCATTATGCTCATCTTTGGAAACAGAAAACTTTAACAGAATTGAAAATGCTAGAGAGAAGAGCCACCCACAATATGCATTTTCAGGTCATTACAGATGTTACTGTTATCTTGTTGTTCTGTAGTATGATTCTGTCATCTCCTTGACTTGTATTGTTAAGATGTTTGAGTTTTGATGATGATGATGATAACAGTAAATTTTCAAAGAGGGAGTTAAGATACCTCAGAAAACTGAATATCCCAGAGAAAAAAAGAAAAAAAAGAAAAAAAAAAAGAAAAAAGGAAAAAAAAAAGAAAAAAAAGAAAAAAGAAAAAAAATAAAAAGAGAGAGCTGCAGAAGTGATCATCATGTTTCCCCGTGATTTTGTCAGCTGACAAGTTCACTTGGAAATTCATGTGTATCACAATGCATTACTCTGCCTCAGAGAGCTGGCATAATTTTTTAATGTCAGTATTTTCTGTGGTTGCAATAGAGATGTAGCAGTACAAAACGGAAGATATATGGTCATAATTCAAATATACACTTATGTGCTATAAAAGATCTGTGATGTTTAACTAGAACTGTAAACATTTAGGTGCTATAACTTGATGCTATTCAGTGGTACTACAACGATTACTACTTCCGGATTCAGACAGTAACTTTACCTGGGTGAGCGACTTCAGTGTTAGAGACTGAAATATGAAAAATAATTACTGAAGAATAAATTTTAAATGTAAATTGAAACCATGGAATTTTTAACTACGTGTTTGCATCTCCTCATTCCTATTTTTATAACTTTAACAGGTGTTCAGTCAGTCAGTTACTTGCCTGTTTGTGAAAAAACTGTTAAAATGTTTGATTTTTATCTCTTAATATATCTGTTGATATCCAGACAAATATTTTTAAAGCCAAACGTGCTAATAGAATAAACTCTGAAAAGACTAGAATCCCAGTGTGCTAAAATTTAGATTCCACTAGAAAATGAACATGATGGAATATTTCATACTTCTCCTACTATATGAATACCATTTGGGGTTGATACACAACAACCCAAAATTCTTGTGTATCAATCCAAAATGGTATTCATGTTGTAGGAGAGTCATCTGAAATAAATCTGCCATTACAAAAAAACCCCAAAACCATTTAGATTCGAAAGGTTAGCATTTTAATATTTGTGTGCTGTCACTTGAGAAATAATGAAATGACTTGATAAAAGGAGGACAAAATGAAATGGCAAAAGACCTTTTTCATCTCTCTTTTGAGAGTAGACATTAACCTGCATTTCTGAAGCAGTCTCCCAACTTACTGATAATTCTGCAGAAAAAGTTAAATTGTTACAGTAAGAATTGTTTGGAAATTACACTGATGTTTGTTAGGCGTCTTCCTGTCAGGTTACAGCTACAAACCAGGCTGATCTTCTGAATTGTGCAGTTTCAGAAATATTTAAGTTTGACGAGCACATTATGGCACTCAATGGGTGGTTGGTTCAACCTTTTCTACTGTCAAAGACACAGCTTTCATTTCATATTTGATTAGCAATTACTTGTTTGTCTACTTTTCAGTTCTGAAACTGTGAAAAGCAGTGATAACTTCCATTAAATACATTAATTCTGGTTTCTTTCCAAAGGAGCTGGATTTTACTTTAGAGACCTGAGGGGAAATGATTTGTTGTCATGTATTGTGAAAATATGAATGCTGCATTTGTGCCGCTCTTCGAAGGTTTATATGAAGTCTGTCATGGCCCAGTGTTAAATAGCAGCTGACTTCATAACTTTTTAAACTCACATAAGCAGTTCTAAAGTTTTATTCCTCAGTATTTTCCTTTTGATCAAAACCAAGGAGAACAGTTTGACTTCTGAAAGATTGAAGACTGAAACTATTTTGAAATTCTGCCTTTTTCGCTTGAAAATTATTGATTGATTGATAATAGGATCATATAGGAAAGAAAAGGGGTTAGTCTTTTACCAATGTGCAGAATAACAATTGACATAATAAGCTAAATAAAACTAGGTTTTACTGGTCTGGCATCATAAATTGAATCTAATCGATGGAACTGGCAATTCTATTCAAGATTTTCTGTTAACCTCCTATATTACTCTTTTAATCAGAAAGCAATTTAGATGCTATTCTTTATAGCTAAGCAATGAAGAAGTCTGGAGTTGTTTTAAAACATTTTAGTTGATAATTTGTTTTTAAAAAAATAAATTGCCTTTGTTCTGTGTAATTTAAAATGGGGAGCTCTGAACAATCTCTTCTGAGGAATGTTCTTTAGTTGATGTTAATATCAGTGCTATAACTTCATTAAAATATGTACTATTTTAAAAGTATGAGCCATAAGAAGAAATATGAATGATGCAGAAAAATCATATGTAAAAAGACCAAACACAGAGGGTTCAGAAAGGATATAAAATGGGTGTCTATACCTTGTAGGCCAGGAGGCAAATAAATTTTTTACTAATGCTCTCTGACTCTCAGCCTGTCAAAATATACAAGGCGGTTACATTTTATCATCTCCTAGTTGGCTTTATCATATTGATGGGCAAGTGCTCATTCTATTCAGTTTATATGTCAGTAAATTTCCTCATGTGATGTGGCCTTATAAAACATGTATCTACAGGGAAACAGTGCTTTGAGTACTGCCATAACGCCCTGTTGTCTCACAGAATTAGTACAGTTGTTTAATGGGGTGCCATGCTCAAGATAATGTGCCTTTCCCTCTCACCTGGGAAAATCAGCTGATACACAGGTATGGGGATGCATGGTCTGGGTATTTCTGCATATAGCATCTGCACTGGGGAGACTAGTCTACAGAAGCTTTTTCAACTTTATCTGAGAAATTAAACCCAAAACAAAGTTTCTCACTCAATCTCGCACCTGGAATCTATTAACATGCTGTGTACCCAAACAAAAAAATGTAAATTTTCTTCTTTTTCAGGGAATAATTTAGATCTAATAGGAGCAGGTTGCTTGAAGGTAAACTGTTAGGGAGTTGCCATAGTGAGTTTAGCAATCCAGCATACCTAGCAAGATAAAGAAATGGAGACAGCTGGAAAACAAGTCAATAGGAGAATGAATTTCCCAATATCTTTATATAAATATCTTTGTATAAAATTGACTTCACATCCAAAGTTGTTTACTAACTGTAGGCTGTACTGAAACAGAAATAAAATGTTTGAGGTAAGAATCCTTACTAATGACCTAATGAAGTCTAGACTCCTGATGTTGAATGGTCATTGCCAGACCCCACTACCAAATGCTACCAAGGGTAGCATTTCAGAACCGAAATTTATCATGAATCTGCTCCACCACTTAAGAGCTATTTGCCTGCCAGAAAGTGAAGCAGCAGGATAAATTAGCCCATGTTACCGACTAGACCCTTACTAATAAAAATATTCCTTAGTTAAACATGTAATCTTTATCATTGATAAACTGTGCAAGAGAGTACTTATCAACTGCAAAAGCAAGGAAGCACACAAAGCCATTTCCCTGGGACTAGGAATTATTTACCAAACTGCAACACTGAGAAATATCTCTGATAAAACCATTTTTTCCTGACACTAAAGTTTCCCTTTAACTAAGGCTGTGCTTTAAATCCCTTCTTCCCCAAGTTCCACTCACAGAGTAAATTAGCTCCGGCTGATCTTGACTGCTTCTGGTATATGAGCCAGCTTGTTAAGTGGGTTCAGTACCCCTATACTACATTTCAGCCTACCCTTAAGTGAGTCAGCAAAAGCTATTTAGACTTTTCCCTGCAGGACTGACTTGTGTAAATGTTGCCAGTGTTTCAGTTGCTTGTGTTTTTCATCTTCGACAGCCAGGGGCCCAAGGTAACATCAGTTCACGAAAGAGCAGCTGGAAAAGCTCATTATGGAATAGAGGAAAGAACCAAAATAAAATCATAATTTTAACCCATCTTTTAACTGACCTCTTCCTACTGTACATGGCCAATATCAAAGATCACCTCTTAAATGTTCCTGAAGTTTCTCAAGCTCCAGGTTCTTATATTCCTCCCTCTCTGTTGACAGTGATATTCCTTGTTCCCAAAGCTTTCATTCACCTTTCTGCTCTCTCCACCCAGATTCTGACTCTTGCCTCTCCTCCTTTCAGCCTGTAACTGATGCTTGCCAAACCCCATTCCTGTGTTTGCAGAACAGGTTCATCGTTTTTCTCCATTTCTCTCTCCCTCCAGTCGTGCTTTTCAAATCCTTCCATTGAATCTTCCATCTCTCACAAAATCTGTATTCCCTATTCGATGCTCTCTATAACACCCTGCTTACAATCTTTACTGCTCTTTCTCTGACTGAGACATTGTTATATTCCTGTTATGCCTCAAGAAATTTCCTACCACCTATTCCAGAAAAAGCTTTTGGTGTGCCTTTTCCTACAAATTTTTCCCAAGTTCTTCTTATTTCAGTACTTTCTGTCAGTGATGCTGCAGTGGTTGCTGGCATTTCACAGAAAATGCTTGTTCTGAGAACTAACAAAGCAAGTCCTTCCAAACCACGTAAAAGACCAACATGTGCTCAGGTCCCCATTCATCTTGCCTATCATTAAACGCACAACTGAGGGGCCTGAACTCTGAACAGAACTGCCCCATGGACGCTCTGTGAGGCAGCCGTGAGAGAAAAAGAGGCACCTTCTTTAGGATCTGAATTACCATGTGAAGGTGTCTGTTTCATTGCACTTTCAGTAGACATAAGGTGATTAGTCACTTTTTTTAGGTGCCTAAAGTGAGACGGAATGAGCCTAGGTCTGGCCTCGACATATTAATGTACGGTAAATAATTTCATTATTGCACTGAGCTAATCAATTTATTCTGTTAAAATAGTTTCAATACAGTTCAGTATGAACCTCATTATGAGGAAAAGGGAGGAAAATATTTTTCTAGACAGGGATTAAACACAGAAATATAGTATTTGCAATGTTAGCAAGCCAGTATTTTGGAGGAGGCATATTCTTAATTGTTCAAAGTAGCAAGTGAAGTTAGAGTTTCCCACAGTGAAGTAAATGCTATCTGAATTACCCATATGTCATGCTTGATTTTTCCCCACTAAAATAAGTGTGGAAATTTAGCTTACAGACATTCTAAATGTCACCTGGAAACAACAATGCTGTGAGTGAGACAGAGGCAGAAAGGGCAGGTTAAGTACTTGGAGGAGGTAGCCAGAGGGTGAAGTCCTATCAAACAAACAAACAAAAAATCTGAATAAATTAATTTTAAAGTTTTCTTTCAATTTTTAAACTCTTTCCTCTCTTCACAGAAGATTTATTATTGCTATTAAGTTCAACAGCTCTGATAATAAATAAACTTCAACAGATATTATCAGTCTCTTCTGCTACAAATGCATTTCATATAATGAGACCACTTTTCCCAGAGATGTCTGATTTAGGATTAAAGTGAATCATGATACCATAGAATACGGAGGGGAGAGTGAGAGCATATTTGCGTATAGCATCATTTATTGATTGCAACCCTCTGTTTATAAGTTCTGGGTTCTGTACTCTGCTTCCAACCTGCTTTTACTTCTCGGTTCCTTTTTTGTCTGACTTTGCTGTTTGCTGAGGAATACCCAGGAGAAGGAATGAGTGTTTGCTTTTCATTTATACTAGGTAAGGACTCTCTGTCTCAGGTTTCATCTTGAACTGGCTTGAAATAGTGGAAGATGCCAACAGGCTTTACAGGACTTACAATGTCAAGTTCTGCTATGTCCATAGAGCATTTAGTGGCTTGAGTGATTTTTAAAGTTTTGGGAAAAAAAATCTTTCATTTTTCATCTAGAAACATGATCATCTAATTCAGGTCTTGTTTAGCTATTGCCATTTCAGAGAGGAAAAATGGATGTTTTTCCTGTCTTCTGCTTTTCAGTTGCACTCAGTGCTATCTATCCTTTGGATTATATAGTATAAAATACAGTTATGTTGGTTGTATTGCAGGACTGATACTATGTTGGCCTTGAAATTTGTTTGCACAGATTGATCAAAAGTGAATGTCAAAATCATATGTCAGTCACAGCTAGAGATGTCTTATAAAGGTTTTTTAAGCCTTTTAGGTTGATGAGAACTTTACATTTCCCTCTCACAAGTTGACCCATTACATGGATCTTTCTGATATCACGGTTGGATTGCTGCAGTGCACTTGATTGTGTGCTGCCAAAAAGGTTCATCTATCACCTGCAGCTAGAGCAGATTGCAGCAGAGCGTTTGCAGGTGTGGAATGGGAGATTCTGCTTCTGTTCTGCTTTGTTCTGTGAACCGAGTACCGTGAGTTTTGTTTCTTTTGTTTTGGCATAGCGTCTACCTTCAAAATCTTCTCTGCAAAAGCCTAAGGCTTCAAAAGTTTCCCCAACTGTAGAACCTAGGAAAGGGGGTTCTGCTGGTGAATCCATATAAGTCACAGCTCTCCATGGGAGCTTTGTGGCTCCCTTAGCCCAGTCTATCTGCAAACACTGCACGAGAACCTGGTGTGAATCTTCCTAAGCCTCCCTTCAGCAGGAACTGAATCGCATCTGCCCCTCTGCCAACCTTTTTGCAGGCTTTTGTTTGCAATACTCTTGACTTCTTATCTCTTATTATCACAGTGATTACTTCTTTTAGTAGGTTTGAGAAATGTTTTTGGAGGGCTGTCACAGGGAAAAAACCTGCTTAATTCATGTAGTTTAAAACAAATAAGGAGAGAAGTGGCGTATTGATTTGCTAATGACACATAATCAACAAGAAATCAGCAAGCTATAATTCAGGTCCAATATCAGCAGCACAACAGATAAACCACAATACTAGACATTTACAAAATGTTAATAAGCACCTTTGTAAATACATTCTGTAATGAATCCCCAAAAGCCTAATGCTCTCCACCGTGTATTTACCGTTAACTGCACCCCCTGCCCCAGGCCCTGTGGGTTACCAGCACCTTCAGGGAGTGCAGGCTCCCACACCCCTCCCTCCTGGGGGAGATGTGGGTGCTCCAGCTCTGTGCCTGTCCACATCACTCCCAGGCTATCCAAGCACCAACTGGAGAGTACTCCATCGGTTGTGTAAGCAAAAAAGTGTGGGTCCCTGCGTGCTGTGTCCTGCACTCTCGCTCCACTAATTGGATGCAGGCTACTCATGGCGTCCAATGGGCTACAAAATACTGCTCTTTCATTAACTAATGATTTTAAGTTTAAATCCTTGATATCTGAGGAAGTTTCCCACTCTGAGGGACCCTACTACATGAGCCTAGAGTCTCTGAGCAGACCTACTGTGAACCACAGCGATCAGAGTCCTCAGTAACCGATCCCTTCTTGTTGGGTAATCATTTTCAGAAATGGTGTTGCTGATTTAAACTAGAAACTCCTGGAAGGACAGCCTTTAATAATTGCAGCTGAAAATGTGCTTTGTGTTCTCGTTCCACTAAACTTAAACTTTGCCTGTAAGGCAAAATGTACATGTTGCCTTTATTTATTTCTGATTAATAGAGCATAATTAGCTTGGGAAATTCTAATCTAACCAAGATTTTCTACGAGCAAAACAAGCTACGGTTTCTGGCAGTGTAAATGGGCATTGCTCTGTTTTCTTTTAGAACTGGTTATTTATATCAGCAGGAAACAACTGTATCAATGTACTTCAATCGTATGCTAGATTCAGAATTCCAGAGAGTATTAAATTCATTAAGTTAAAAACTAGAAAAAAAATTAAATTTCTTGAGATTTATGGGCCAAATCCATCTCTGTTTTGAGAGGAATACACTTACAGCTGGCTCTGTACCAAAAGTAATCATCATTTACATATTATACCATAGGTGTAAGTTTACAATGAAGTGCTGGTGTGGAAAGTATGACAAGTAATGTAAGATGTATAATGAATATTTCTATGGTAGTATTTTCTAGTATTTTCTGAGAAGTATCTTTCTCCTTAGATTTCTTGTACGTACAATCCTACTTCATCTCAGTGTGCAAACCAGATTCTGGTTATTCTTATGTTAAACTGAGATGAGGTTCAGAGTTATTTACCACTTGCACTGGTATTTGAACAAATTACACTTGATATAATTTTTTTTAAATGTAAAAAAAAAGTTTTCCTTACCCCTAAATTTGGATTAATGAGGAAAATTTATGAGATCTTCACTGGCTCATTGGAGATGGAATTTGACACTGTGGACTAAGTTCAGAAGTGTTATAAAGGAATTTGTGAGTCAGTCATGTGGATATAAATTGATATAACTTAAATACACCAGGAGGTATCTGATGCACAGAATTTAAACAGAAAAAAGAATCAGCAAGTGGGTGCAAAATATGATTTCTGGAATCAAGATATATTCTCATATATATTAATATATCTGAGATATCAAGATATATTCATATATATATAATTCTTCTCCTCTCTTACCTTGCCATAACTGTTATATACTTTGTATGTCCTGACCTTGATCTTCCTAGAAACAAGCCAAGTGAGTTAAAACAAACTCATCATTTGCTAGGAGACAAATATTGGGGAGACTCTGTGTTTGAAACAGATCAGAGAGAGACCTTGTGCTAAATTTAGATGAGCTAAGGTTAAACCGTATTGATCAAACATTATGGCTTGAGAGAGTGATTCTGAAAAGCTTTCATATAATTAGTATTATATAAGCTCATCAGAAAGGACTGTTAGGAATGAAGGTATCAGAAGTAATACTAACAGCCTTTGCAAATGCTATGCAGATCTTTGATTTGCCTTTGTATGACTTTGCCCATCTCTGTAAAAGGGTTCTCCAGTGTTGAGAAGAATATTATGGCATCCTTGTTAATTCTGAAACAGTTCTGGAAAAATGCTTGCAAATAATCCTTGTCCATAATGCACCATCTCCATATGGTGTTACCGAAATAATCAATAATAACAAGACAGAAGTGTAAAATCAGATGTGGAAATTAGAGGAAAATTTTAAGCTAAAACATCAAATAATAATTCCCAAATTAGAGTATAAAAATTTCTGTACGGTATTTCTGTTAAGCTGTGCTATTTGAGGAACACAAAACATGACTAACTACATCAGCAGGTGTGGAGTAGGTGTAGTGCAATTATACATTGACATTTTTGCTGAAGCTTATAAAGTGTTATTTTGTACTGGCTACCAATCTAGATATAGACCTGATTAAAAATAATTGAAGGATCGGTTCTCTATTGAAAAATGCTTTTTCCTTGCAATTCAAATGCTTAGCAGGAATGGATTGATTCTGAAGATAGTTTGGACAGACAAATGTACTTTAATTCAAAAAGAAGTATTATACTTGTTTTAAGATTTCTAGTTTTGTCTTATGCTAGTGTTCTTGGTTTTAATAAGGAACATTTCTAAATTTATTACCAGTTGTCTTTTGTGTATGTTTACTATTTGATGTTATGTTTAACAATTATATGCAAGTAATATTCTGAATACTGCTAATCTTGTTGGACAGATTTAATGATTTTCCACAAGCAAAACATCTTTGATTGTTGCTAGCTTTGAACTGTTCCTCATATTCTGTGTTAACATAGACTCACATTACCAACACAAGACATGTTTCTATGTTTCAGTAATTTTGTTAATTTTACTACAATATCAGATTATTCCTGATTTCATATTTTGTCCAGTCTAGTTTCTAGTGTTTCTTTCTGGAAGCCTTTTGTGCTGAGGTGAGAAGACGACAATTCTACTTTCAAAGTATCTTACTGACAGGAGGCTCATCTTGATAATGTAGGTATTTACTTCTTGAGTACTTGCTGCCTGGGTCAAATGTGTTTGCATCAACATCTCATCCGTCCCATTCAAATGCCTTCTGGCTGTTACATGAAAAGATGTAACACCTTATGTTGTCTTCTTTTGCAAAGCAGCACTAGAAAAGATTTTCCTAGCTAAAACTAACTTCCTAACTAAAACATCCTAACATGCATGGAAGCACTTTCAGAGCTGCTGCAAAGGGCCATAAACTGGTACCAAAAATGCCTCTAACTGGAGCCAAAAAGGGCAAACACCAACCTCCTGTCATATATAGTGGTGAAAATGTTGAGTAACTCAATAAAGGAATGGAATGTGTTTATTTGCTCCTAAGCAAGTAAGAGTAAAATATAATTTCAAAATGAATTCTTAGAAACAGAGGAATGTAGAAAAAATTTCATCCACATCTGAATATTTCCAAGTTATCAGGAAAAGGTGCACAGCCGTCAAAAGGTGTAATATATGTAAGTTCCAAAGAGATTAATGCATAATATGAAAAGACTCACAATAATGACTTAATGTATTTCTTTCAATCTCTCCTGGGTTGCTAAATACGGAAGAAAGTGATAATTTGAAGAGTATAAAAAAGAAAAATCTTCAAAATACCCTCAAATCAGAAATGAAAGCTTTTGCTGCCCAATATTAATCTATGTCTAGATTCTGCAGCTCTTGACCTTACGTGCTATGTCGCAGAAATTGTCTTACAGATACAAATTGAAAGATAACTTTAGGTATATGATCACAGAATGTTAGCTGTGGTAATTATGCAGCACAGTTTATCATGGATCTAGATATAATCCATATAATCAAGTGTTCTTTAAGATAAAGAATGATAACAAATATGAATTAAATTAATAAGGAATTCTCTGTATTCATTTAATTTTCTATGTTCAGTTATTAAAGTAATCAACAGCCAAAAAAATAACTCGGTAAGCCATACTGCACCTGAATAGCTTATTTCAGGAAACCTTCCACATAAGTAGTTTTTTTCCTACGTGTCAAAGAAGTAAAAATTAACTCTTGACTAAGAAAGAATGCTATTTCTCAGCAGTTGTTTCAGAAATGATTGAGAACTATGCTTGACCCTGTAATAACAAAGACCATTTTGAAAAAGAAAATGTCTTCTTTTCTTTTACATGAAATGAAAGAAAGCACATAAAGGTGAGAGCTGCAGAACCAGCTTTGTCAAATGGTTATAGAATGTTTCCAGTGTGAATAATGGCTCTCTTGACGGGACTGAGATCCTTTCTGACTTCTGTGCTCGTGCAGCAGCCACAGTTATGTGATGCAGACACAGTTTAACAACTCATATGGATAGTGGTGGCAGCATCAGTACCGAACAAGACTACCAAAGCCACCTAAATTGGTGATAACTGGATTATTAGTTGTATGATGTACTGTTCTGTCCTGGCTAGAGTTCCTGGTAACTGACCTTAGGGCAACGTTGGCCATGTGTAAGCTATTTAGTGGTCACTACTATAGTAATGTACTCCCGTAGAAGAGGAGGAATGGGGTACTGTCATAGCATGGACCGGTACAGATTTTTAAGGTAGCCCAGTATGGTGCAAAAGCATAGCTGAACAACCCTGGGTGGGTTTCTCCCTTTTTCCCCTGTGCTGGAGGGACCACTTTCTGGAAATTATCTCAGTGGAATTTCAAGTGGCAGCTGTGGTGGTTGTGAATTCACCACTGTCATTCACTTTGCTCCGGGTGATTTTGTATGGAGAAATAACCTTTATATTAGGTTATGCTGGGGGTTACCTGCATGACACAGAGATGAGAATGGAGTAGGTAATGTACAGTTCCATTCCCTGCTAAACACTCAGGTAAAACATCTGAGGAAGAGGAACAGGGGACAGAATACAGTGAGGAGGGAAAGTGGAACATTAAAGAGTCTGTACCACAGAATACCTCATGTTTTGGTTGAGATGCTTTAGTACCTATATGTTAGTTTTACTTTGCAATCCATGAGTAGGTTCTGGTACAAGAGATGATTCAAGTATGAAACAGCAGTAGAACAGAGATCCCTTTGTGTAAGAACTCTCATAAAATCTTACTCCGAACAACACATACCAATAGGATCATCTGCAACAACAGCTGGACATACTAGTGAAATTATATGCTGTGTGATGATGTGCCAGAAGCAGTTTGATCTGGGACCAGGTGATGTTACTGGAGCGTGGCTGCCAACATCTTGATAGTATACCTATTTGATAAAAATAGAATGGAAGGAAAAACAAAAATATAGTTGTGGGCTGGTATTTTTGCAGTGTCCTATTAATACCAAAATAATGGACAAAGGTAAAATACGCAAAGTCAGCTGTTTTGGATGATGGCATGTACCTGTCAGACACAGGATCTGGTATTGAGTTAAACAATGCAAGGGACTGGATTGATGGAAGGCATGGATCAGGGGCAGACTGTAAGTGGATTCAACACAGCCGGATGGTCAAAGATGAGCCTTCTAGAGTGAGTGACCTGGTACGCTTTGGCCAAAGGGCCAATGCAATGTAGGTCTGCATTAAATTATCAAACAGGGCCAAAACACAAGTGTGTGTGTGCTCGTCGTGCTATCATCCTTGTTAGCACATCTTCTGGCTTGTATTTTGCCTGTGCCAGCTAGAAACATCCCAGAAAACACTCAACCATGGTCTGGGTCACTGCAGACCAGGTATTCTTTCCGATGGTTGTGTTCCTGGCTCAGGTGGGGCCACTCTGTTTTGCGGAAGAAGAAGGTTTAAGTGTGTGGATATGAGTTGTGCTGGGCCAAATGACCTCCAGACCAGGTAGTAGTCTCCCATATTCTGCTCTTTATCACAATGGCTAACCGAGCTGCTGGACATTGATGTTTTCATAGCCATGGCATGGATGAGAGAGTGGTACCCACAACCAAGACATAATTTATTCTGGGAGTATATATATAGATTAGAGTTATAAATAGTGGCCTGCTGTTTGATGTCTATGCCTTCCTTTAACCTCTGTTAGTCAATGAATGGAGAGTTGACCACTGGGGAATTAATTTCCTTCCTTGACATATATTTATTGTGGCTCTACCCTGAACACTCAGAACCATCCTTCTAAAAGAAGTTTGGACTTGTGAAAGGTGATTGAAAGGCAAAGGAAAAAATCTTTGTTATACTTAGGGATGATCCTGAATTAAAATCACAATTCAAAACACTTTTAAACTCTTCTGATTGATAAGATGCATTCTTTTCAGAGGATGTTCCTAGAGAAAAGATTGTCTTATTCCTTGGAATGTTGCTTTAAAAAACATGTACTTTGAGCTCACCATAAATATTATAACACACTTGTTTATGTCAAATAGTTGGCACACTATTTCAAAAATCTCCTTGTCTAATAATTAATGATTCTATTTAATAAAAAAAATACATATAAAAAAACCCATTCCCTTCTCCAGTAGTCATCTCTCCTGTCCGTGCTCTCCTAGCTTATAGTAAGTGTTTACTGTTTTAAAAACTGACAGTTCAAATCTAACACAAACCCAAGTGGCACTAACAAGCAAATTGTTTCCATTTCTGAAACCTATTGTAGTAATTGCTACTGACTCCAGAGACATTCCCTAGGCAAGAGCAGTAATGATAATTTGGTAACTTTCTTTTAAGTAGACTTCGTTTACAACAGCTAGCAGATACTTCTGCCCTCAGGGCTGAGGAGAGGTTTATGGACTGCAGTAATAGCTTCTCACTTTTAATTTTTCAAGAGAGGTTGCTTTAGCAGTGAGCAAACAGCCCTATGTTTTCCAAATGTTATTTCTTAACATTAATATCTTTTTTTTTTCAATCCTGATCCTTTATGAGGCTCCCAAAAACACACATGACAAAACCTTTGTCAAAATTTCTAGACTATTTATTGTTTCATATTAGAAAATCAACAGGGACAGCTTTTTTTTCTCTCAGGATGACCGTACTTGACAACAACTTGTTACTTTATTATTCACTGCCTAGACTGCAGCATCAAACAGTCATATTTGGGATCAAGACCAAGCTGCAAAAAGCAATGTAGAGCAAAAGAGAGTCTATGCATTAAATAGTTTATAAATCAATGCTGGTACCAGTAAGCAGTTAGCTGATTCTTTTACTTTCCTTTTCGGTTTCATTTTAAGAACTCAAGCATCTGTAACAGAGTGGACTTCTTAAGGACCCTAGTTTACGTTAGCATTAAAAAAAATAATTGGTTGAATTGATAAAGGGTCTTAACATAAGAGGAAAATCTGTTCGTAAGTGGTCATAAAGAAAATGTGAATTTGAAATCTGGCTTTAAATTTATACATAAGTAATTTTCAAAGTAGAAAAAAAGTAATTGCATATCACAATTACACAACACCTTACATGCTTGTATGTTTTTTGGAAATCTGAGCATGGATCATCTTTCCCTTCCACAGGAGTCTTCATTGACACAGCAGACAAAATGCTTGCAGCAGTCAGTCACACATCCTTGCTGCAGTGTCAAACGATTACTTAAAACCAGATACAAGTAAATGTGTCAAACCTTTTTTTGTGAGGGCTAAGACCTTGAACTCTTTTTTTCCTATACCCATGTGCTAATATAGCAAATGAGAAATATTTTGTAGAGAGTGTAAATTAGTATCAAGAAGTAAAACTAAAGAAAAATGAGAACAGTAATACAAAACCTAGTATAGAATGTAATTTGTTTATTTTATCAAAACTGTTACAGTATGAATTTTGACACTGATTTATAAGAACTAAACCATGTGTTGACACTCTGCAGTGCAAGAATTATTAATAAAAACAGTGTGGAGTGAAATCTAAGTAAACAAGTAAAAGAGAAGTGTAGGTGGCTCACAAATGTGTGAAATGCTTAAAGTAATAGACTGATTTAATTTCTAAATGTCATTTGCTCATTTCTTCCTTTTTCATGATGCATACAAAGCAGAGATCACTTTCCAGTCTGCTGTGTTTACTTGTGTTCTATACTTAAATAAATAAACCCCATGGGTTCTCAGTTCAGTAGATATTCCACAAGAATATTTTGGGCATCCCAGTGTTTTCTGCTGGCAGTACTGATTATTTCTTGAAATCAGAGCAAGTATTGCAGGGATGCCTACCTCCTGCAGACCTTATGTAAAACAAGTCCTGGAAATATAATCCTTTCAAGGAAAGGGCATAAAAATTAGCATTTCACGTCTCCATGTTTGAACCCCAGTATTTCTTAGATTGTTTTGTCTTTATCACATTCTTGTTAGTTTAGAACATCAAGGGCATAGGGACTGGAATGGCAACTGAAGAAGTTATCAATCCATTTCTCAACAAAAGTTGAGTTCCTCATGTTCACTTAGGACTTAGAGGTAATTGAAGGCAACCTTTGAGCTTTTCAGTCACATAATACCTAGCATTTTCAGAACAATTCAGAAAGACTTAGACAATTCCTATTAAGTATTCTAATTCGGGAGAGGACCTTTATTAAAACTGTCTCCATCTTCTCCTTTTTAACTAAAGTGAGAGGGATGTGATGCAGAGCTTTTGAAACAGATCACAGAAAAAATTATGCTACCATAAACCTACTAGAAACAAGTGTATTTTTTTAATCCCTTTACTGACTGTCATGGTTTCAGTTGGGATAGAGTTAATTTTCTTACTAGCAGCTGGTATTGTGCTGTGTTTTGGATTTGGGATGAGAGTGGTGTTGATAGCGCACTGATGGTTTTGGTTGCTGCTAAGCAGTCAAGGCCTTTTCTGCTCCTCACACCACCCCACCAGCGAGCAGGCTGGGAGTGCATAAGAAGTTGAGAGCAGACACAGCTGGGACAGCTGACCCCAACTGACCAAAGGGATATTTCATGCCATGTGACGCCATGCTCAGTATATAAAGCTGGGGGAAGAAGAAGAAAGTGGGGGACATTCGGAGTTATGGCATTGGTTTTCCCAAGTAACCATTACATGTGAATGTGCCTTGCTTTCCTGGAGATGGCTAAGCACCTGTCTGCCCATGGGAAGCAGTGAATGAATTCCGTGTTTTGCTCTGCTTGCATGAGCGGCTTTTGCTTTACCTATTAAACTGTCTTTATTTCAACCCACAAGTTTTTTCTCACTTTTACCTTTCCAATTCTCTTCCCCAACCCACCATGGGGAGGGGTGAATGAGTGGCTGCATGGCGCTTCATTGCCAGCTGGGGTTAAACACGACACTGCCTATCTATCTTTTTTTTCAACCGCACTCTCTCATTCTCCCTTCTCATTCTTGAATAAGATGTCTAAATGGTAACCTCTTATTCACAGTGACTCCAGTTACTTCCTGGTAACTGGTGTAATTTCTGTGGGAGAATATCACAGAATAACTCAATTTTCTACTTTCCTTCTTGTACTTCAGTACTTCAGAGAATTACCCAATTGCTCTTCCTGTTGAGTGGAAATCCTGAAATGGACTGTTTGTGTTGCAGTCAAAATTATTCTTGGTAAAAACAGCAGTCTTCAAATTTAGCACAGTAGGATCAGCAGCACCTCATTTTCAGAAAAGGTTAGATATAATAATATAAAAAAGTTGCTGATATATGTAACAACTGAAAGAAAAACTCTGGCTGACTTGAAACTGCATTCTGGAAATAAAATGTTTCTACTTTGTAAATCAACTATAGGACTGGATATCTGTTGTTGATGACTGTATGATGTGAGACTATGTTTTCTACTTATTTCCTCTGAGTCTCCACTTTTTTTCTACACATGTAGGTCTACCAAAGTGCAAACAGCGTATCTTCTGGCTGGTCTTTTTTTTATTGGGAAGAATCAGCACAGATTTATGAAGGGGAAATCATGCCTGACCAACCTGATAGCCTTCTGCAATGAGGTGACTGTTGTGGTGAATGAGGGGAGAGCAGTGGATATTGTTTATTTTGACTTTAGCAAGCCTTTAGAAACTGACTCCGGTGACATCCACGCTGACAACCTGATGAAGTATGGGCTGGAAATATGGATGGTGTGGTGGACTGAAAACTGGTTGAACTGTCAGGCTCAGAGGGTTGTGATCAGTTGCACAAAGTCCAACTGGAGACGAGTCATCAGTGGTGTACCCCAGAAGTCGATACTCAGACCAGTACTGTCTGACAGCTACATTAATGACCCCAGTGATTTTGTGATCTTTGATATTTTTGAGATGTTATCAGTGAAAAAATAGTTATCTAAATTAAGATGTATTTTAGGGATCTTCTTTCTATGCTGGGGACTTTATGCTTTTTATGTAAGCAGGTATTTTCAATCCAAGACAACACAATAGTTTGAAAAATAAATGATATAACCAACGATCTCTATTATAAATGTCCAAAATATGTATCAACCTCTCAGAATTAGGCAGTCACAAGATGGAAAAAATCAGTTAAGGCAATCATTACAATTTTAAATTCTGCAACCTTGTTAACCTCATTGCACATACATATTTTTGTATGACGTGTAATTCCAAGTTTATGTTCTATCAGTGGGTGTCACACGTATTTGACAATAATAAAAACCAATATATGTACATGGAACAGTAAGGTACAATTCCAGCATTAGAAGAAAAATACACACAAATAGAGACTGCTTTCAACCTGTAGCTTTTACGTACTCTTTCTTTATTTCTTTCATTTGTCCCACCCAGATTATTTCCGTCACCTTACTGCTATAGAGTCATCTGCTGGACTGGCTTTATATATTGATGCACTCTCAAGAAATTGGGGAAGAGAATTAGGAAATCAAGAAGACAGATTAGAAACAGTTTAGATTAGAATCAGCTTCAGATTTGGGCACATAAATGTAGGTATTTACATGGGCAGTGAATGTATCAACTCTCATTACAGTTAATGCAAAATTTGTTCATAGAGCTCATGGACCCTACAATCATGGTACCAGCTGGCTAATAATTTCTGTCCACTCCCTAGATTTTATTGAGTGCTTATCTAGATGTTAATTGCCTATAATGGGAATTTAGACAGCAAGCCCACTTAGACATAAAGGGTTACCTGCACATATCTTGATTTTGAGCTGAGTCCCAGCCATGGAGATCATATCTCAGAAGCTCTAACTTTATATTAACAAAAAAAGAAAGTAAAATCGGGATTCAACTGTTGTGATTTCTGCTCCCTGAGACAGAATTATTAATAAGTCATTTGCTTTATATTCTATAATCCAATCGTGACAGAATTGTACATTGATGTTTGTAGGTAGGTCATGCTAACGTTCATGGCTGTGAATATTATCTGTGTCTTTTTCAATTCTTGACATACAGAATTGGGGTTTCTTCAGGACTGCTTTATGGCTGTGGATTTACCTAAACGCTGTGAGGCCTCATATTGGTCATGGCACTTCATGCCTTGCTTGCTTGCCCTACCCTTTATTCCTCTGTGCAGTCCTTTCCTCATTACTGTCAGTAATTATGATTTCTCCCTAATTTAATTCTTTTTTCCTTTTTTTTTTTTTTTTTTATAGTCTGGAAAATGACCTTTGGTTTTCCACCATAGGCTTATTATGTCTTCTTCTGTATAGAGGTTAGAGCATGAATACCTTTAACACATCTAGTCCCTGTATACCATCACGTTGTATTTTTACTTTGTTCCATTGTTCTGTCTCAGGATGCACCCCTATGGTATTCACTGTTACTTCAAATTTTACCTGTGTCAGAATGATCCACATTCCTGATCACTATTCTGGATTTCCTTTTATTCATCTCCAGTGTATTTCATTTTGCATTTTTGGCTGGGAAGCTTACCATGTGTTATCCCTGGTATTTTTTTCTCGATGCTTGTTGTATGAGAAGTTACTTAGCACAGGGTCCTGCAAAACAAATGTGTAAAACTGTCGGTTTAAAACCTTCTGCTGTTTATTTGGACTTGCGTACTGCCGGTGGCACCTGGGGGCCGGTTTGTTGCTGCCTCAAAAAAGATATGCCTTTTACAAATAAGAATACTGCTACATGACAACACATTGAAAGATTCAAATGAAGACTGAATATCTGTATTTTTATCATGAATTGTCTATATGGTATCAGCAGCAGTCGAGCTAGCTTGCTGGGCTGACCTTATTTGGTTTACCTGAGAGAGAAACTGAGAGAGAAACTGCAACTCCTTGCCCCCTGCTAGGCTTCTGCGTTGGTAAAAGTAACATGTGCTAATAAATTTGCAGTGAATAATTCTTACGTTTAGTTTTTAGGTAGAGAAGACTAATCCTTGATGTTCAGCTGGGAGACATCGGAGTAACGACAGGGATGCCATCAAGCTTTCAGAACCTGCAGCCTCTGACAGTCAAAAATAAAGGAATACCCACAGTCGTGTTTGTTAAACACCCTGAAAGGGGCAACGCTTCCCTGGAACAAAGGCTGCTTTTCCTCTCCCTCCCTTTTTCCCCAGACATACTGGTTTACTGGTGAAAGTATTCAGTCAGTGCTAGCAAGGGCGGAGTAGGAATTCTTTCAAGAGGGTTATGCCTCAAACTGTTTTTTCTCCCCTGAGATCAGAATGCCTCTGGAGATTACTAGTGGCTTTTTATTTTTAATTTAGCTTTCCAGTTCTACCTTATGAAGTCATTGTAGATGCTGAAACCTGGCCAAGTTTTCTAACATTAGGCAATTTTTTTTCCAAGCTAATGTGCCCCCACTTCCACTTGCAACAAAGTCCTGAAATTTCTTGACATTCAGCTCCTCTAGACAGAGAGTGCAGAGCATTGGATTATATAATTAAAGGCTAATGTCCATAAACAAAAAGACCCTTGGGGATCAGGGGAACTGTGGCACGTGGAGGGATGGCAAGAAGCTAATCATTGCTAATGGAGTACCCTGACCTGGCACTTCCAGCACCGAGAGAAGTCAGCCCAAGCAACTGCCTCCTCTGAATGCCTTGCAGACTACAAGGCACTGTTGTCTACAGGGTACAGGAATTATTATGGGATGCAGGGGGAACGTAATTTTGTGATTGTGTAAAATTCATTATCAGATGTTTTAAAGGGAACTTTGGGACTGTGTTTTAAAGGGAATTTCGGGACTGTGTGACACACATTATGGGATGTTTAGTTTACTTCTTTCCAGTGGTGCCTGGTGACAGGACAAGGGTCAACGGGCACAAAATAGAACACCATCTCAACATGATGGATGAAATTCCATCTCAACATGAGGAAAAACTTCTTTTCTGTAAGGGTGACAGAGCACTGTAATAGGCTGCCCAGAGAGGTTGTGGAGTCTCCTTATCTGGAGATATTCAAAACCTTCCTGGATGTGTTCCTGTGCAACCTGCTCTAGGGGAACCTGCTTTAGCAGAGGGTTTGGACTAGATGATCTCTGAAGGATGCTTCCAACCCCTGCCATTCTGTGATTCTGAGAATGGAAAAAAGGTAGGGAAAGGAAGGGGCTCAGCTCTATTGGGGAGGAACAAGTGTGGGAAACTAAAAGAGAAAGGATAAAAGAGGCTAGTTGAGTACAAACAGAGGCTGGCCAGTACATTTGTCTGGCTGAAGCCTGTGCTAGATCATTGCAAGCTATCCTATATTCCTATATCCCAACTATCTCTCTCATGGATATATGTGAATGCTACATAAATTCAACCTGGATGCGTTGGTGATAGATTAGGAGATCTGATTACCAGCAACTGGAGTGGAACCACAAGTCTCAGAGGCTCAAGGGCCTGAGGTTATAGCAAGTCAGGAAGGCCTAGGTCTTGCAGATGGCTACTGGGTAGATGGAGTGTCTAAGACCAGCTTCTGGCGAGATCCCTAGTGTGTGTATATTCCACTTGCAGATTTTGACCCTGATTAGCCAAAGAGGACAACCAGGGCTAGGCCATTCACCCTGTTCGTGGTTGTGTGGGTGTTCTTTTTGTTTAGGTGGATGTCATAAAGACCCTGTTTTCTTTCTGCATTCATCCATGCATCTGACCATGTGTTTAAAGTGTGTGTGTGTGCATACGAATGCATGTGTACATGTTGGGTTTAGCCTTGACACTGTCTGGAGCTGGGGACATAACACCATGGCAGCACCACATCTACATGGCTGGGTCAGGAGTACTTTCTGGGTCCTGCGGACGTCTGGGTTGGGCAGTCTCTAATACACAGACACTAACAAATTAGTGTGTGTCAGCCAAGTGTGCTTGTAATCTACAGCCCTGGGAAAGTAAAAAAAGATTCACAGTTCCCACTGAATGTAGTTTAGGCAAATGCATTTCACTCGCATTTCAGTTTTTTAGTCTATGCATTTTTTTTAAAAAAATGGTCTCTACAGTTACTTGAAATAAAGTACGAGTTACTCTTGTTGGGCACAATTCTGGTGATGAGACCAAACAGGAGTAATCCCATGATGTGCAGCAAAGATGGAAAGAAACACATACACGGAAAATATGTGTGGGGTTTTTTTTTTGTTTGTCTTTTTTTTTAAAAGGTGCAAGTCACTTCTCACAAGCCCATAGTAGATTTAGATCTGTTAAATGTCTAGAGGTTTATTGTTGTCTTTTATAAAATGTAAGTACAGTTTGGAGCATTCCTTCTTAGCTTTTTCATTTTCTTTCAGTGTTGAGCTCATAGGGCCTGGAGGTCATGTTACCAGTGTGTTTTTAAGCTGCACACAATTACCCTCAACCCTGTAAAGCATTGCACAGCAGGAGAGTATTTATGACCTGTCACAATGAAAGCCACTGTCTTATGCAACCCAACAGGAGTCCAAGTATAATGCAGTGGTTGTGAAGAGTATGAAGGTACAATGTAGGGATAACATATTTAAACATCACATTACTATGCCTTTGAACATAACTTTTTCCAATCCATATTTTCCACTCAGAAGTTAAGCTGCGTGTGTCCTCGGCAGGTTGCTGAAGTAGAAATTCTATTTATCTACTACCTATTATTTTCTTAGCAAAATTATCATCCTACATCCCATTATTTGGAGGGATTATTAACCTTAACTATTGAGATCCAAGGGCACTTCACAAGGTTTTGCATGCTTAGTCCTCATGATGTCCAATAATTTGGTTTAGTTTTTCTTTTCTTTTAAGAACAACCTATCACATAGTTTTACATTAACTTCAAAATAAGTCTTCATGCAACAAAAGTTGTTCGGGTTATACATGTAACAAAATGGATAAATATTCACACCATGTGAAAATAAGAAAGCCATTAAAGTGATGCAGCATATGAGAAAGGGATATTTTTCTTGATAGCATAGCCCTTTCACAATACGGCAAACAAATGTCAGTATGATAAATGCAGAATTTTAGTGTCATTTAATGACTTTCTGAAAACACTTTTCCACCAACAATATCACTTTCATTTCTCCAATAAGTAATCTGAAGGGGATTAAAAATAAAAATTATAAAAATAAAGCCGAATATAGTAAAGTGTGTTCTCAATTTCTTTTTTACGTTATCTTGCTGATGTCTCTCTCTTTCTGTCTCCAGTCTTGCAGATTTTCAAAAGTGATTTCTTGGTTCTACCTTTTGGGTGCTTCTCATGAAAAACCTTTCACGAAGCTCTTATTTCCCCCTCTTTTTTTTTTTTTTTTTCCCCCAGGAATCTAATGAACATCCATCCTTTGAAAATATGTCATTTTAAAATTGTAAACCCCAAATTATAGCATACTTTTAAAGTGTCAGAATGCATAAATTTTTTCACATTAGTTCTGATACCATAGAAGCTTGTTGTTATGAGTACTTCTTTATGCATTTGTCTGAAATCCATCATGCCCATGATTAGTATCGTGACTTTAGCATCAGAATGCATCGCTTACTGATAGTTTATCCAAGCTGTCAATGGTTTACAGCCAATCAAGTAAATATCCTACAATGTTAAACGCTCTCTTTAATTTACGAGGAGATAGAATATCTGCTAATGATTTTGTCTCAGCAGACTAACAACTTTGGATCAATGTCAGCTGTCACTTGATTAATTACATACATAAGGTGGCTGATCACAGAAATTTTCCACCTTTTCCCCTTAGTATTTGTATTTGTTCTTCACAATTAGTCATAGTCACTCTGCGGCTGCATATGATGAAGTCAGCAAAACAAACCTTAGCAGGTTGTTAAATACTGGGCAAACTAAATAGAATTTGTTTAGTGCAGTATATAGAAGAAAGATGGCAAAGACATTGCTATTTTTGAAATTAAATTTTTTATTACTTTGTTAACTTGGGAGAGGTACCATTTCTCCTTTAAATTGCAATTACACTATTTTTGTTAATACTTAATGATGTTGATCCATTCCTTTTATCACTACCTGGTTAATAACCTTTTATCATCTTTTTCTTAATTATATCTGACTTACTTTAGCAATGTAGGATTCGGTGATGCTTTTTTTTCCAACATAGGTATTACACTTTAAAACTGCATTACATACTCAGTGAGAAAACCCAGTGTTTGTTCTGTTACTACAAAACTGATAAACAGAGTTTTGCAGGTCATTCTGCAAAACTCTGGTCTCTATGGTGAACTCAGGTTCACCAGAACTAGCATTATTCTGTGATTCTTTGGGCACTGTGTGTTTACTGCTGATCAGCGATGTCAAGAGTAAGAAGGAAAACTATGGCGGAGGATAGCATGGACTTTGGGGCTGGTGTTTTGTGGCACTGCAGCAGCGCGACTAAGCTGTATCCCATCCTGTGGAGAGGGCTCAGGCACCCTTCCTCTGTCTGCAGAGCTTGCCTCTTCTGGGACAGCATGGTTCCTCGGCCCATGCTCTCAGTGTCTGCTCAGAGATACCTAATGCACCTGGCTGTTCCTAAAGCTTTAGGTGAAGCACTGGTTTCCTGAATGCCTGACCAAGATATGCCTCATGAGAAAAGTAAACTGCTACATTGAAAACCTAGACAAGTTTGAGGTAAAAGTAATCAGGAAAAGGGGTGGATTGTGAGAAGATATTTTTCTCTAAAACATTTTCCTGGTTGACAACACCTGCTTTCAAATGTTTCAATCAACTAGCTGGCTTCTATGGCTTTGTAAGTCTGTTAGATATGATAATATGATAGTCATGCTGACTAAAATGCTCATTTAACTAGTCCAGCTCTTAGTAACCACACATGACCTGCTGGGTGGCAGCTCACTTTTGTAGGAGACCGGGTATAACTGTTGGTAGTTCAGTCCCTTATGACTTTCACTTAAAAAGTGAAACATGTTACTCCCTAAATAGGAAGGATCAGCATTCGAGACACGCATTCAGTGTACATATCCATACGCATCCTTGAAGTTATCCAGCTGGTAATTCTAGGAGGAACTCCTAGTGGTTGATCCAACACTATGATCCAACAGATCATAAGCACCACCGGTGTGCTTTCTTTCCATTCCTAGATGTCACTGAACTATCTATCTGCTGCTGAAAATCTCCTACAGACCTGTTCCTACTGTCCTGACTTTCTCTGTGATTATGACATTTCTTACTACGTTCTGCAAAGATGCCAACCAAGGACAGAATGTCTCAATATGAAGATGTAGATGACTTCAGGTAAGCTGACCTTAACAAACAGATACAAAACCTGTCTATATAACCTGTCTTATTATCAGAATGCTTAGTAAAAATAGGGCAGCTGCCACACACATATGTATAAAACAAATACATACAACTCAGTCATGCATTTTCTTTTACGCTCTACCAAGAATGCGAAAGTGTGAGATTTCTATTGTGGTTATGTTGCTAGATACAAGGCAGTATTATAATACCATGGTGTGGAAATAATGGAAATAGTTCAGACTGAAATATTGCAAGTTTGTTTTTTGTTTGTCAGCTTGTTTGTTTGTTTATTTGTTTTCTCGAGGAACAACACTATAAGCCTGCATCATGGATATCAGGAGAAGGAGCTGAAGTTTGCACTAGGGCAACAAAGCCTGGTGGGTGGAAAAACGTTTTTTGGGGGTTGTTGAACATTAGGAATTCTGGATTAGAGCATCACAAATTCTTAATGTTTCAACAAAAAAAAGCAGACGATATCTGCAACTATTTATAACAAAGAAGATATACATCTGAGAAAACAGGGTGAGAAGACATCTTTCTTCAAATTGGGGTGGTAGAGAGCAGTTCAGCTTCTGTGTTCGCTCTTTTTCACAGTACAAGACAGAATCGCCTAATTGTGCTGGAAGTAAAATTAAAAGGCAGATAAGGAAAAAGAAAGGATTAAAAGCTAATAATTTTAAACTTGATATTCAGTCAAGCAACAGAAATCTCTTTTAAGGGCTTATGGAGGGTCAAGAGCTTGGAAGGAGTCAAAAGAAATTAGATATTTTTATGAATAAGGTTATCCGTTATGAATACACAAAGCAGGTGAACCTCATGGCTTATGTCTGGAGTCGAGCTACCCACTGCGCAGATTTCAGGATTGCAGAGTTTTAAAACGTTTCTTTTCAAACTTTCCTTTTTATATTTTTAAAGCAAATAGTATTGAAATCTTTCAAATCCCTTATGTGCTCATATAAGCCTCTTTATAGCACCATGTAAAAGGTATGTGTTTCTGCAATATGTTTGCTTTTGAAAATTACAGTGTTTCTACAAACACTGTGATAAACATTTTGAAAGCTATTTCTAACTCTGCTATTCTTTCTTCCTGGCTGAATAGGAACAGATAACACTGGCATGAAAACTAAAGCTCTCAAATCAAATTTTTGTAGCACAGATTTGTACATGCTCTTTAAAATTTTATTTCCCGCAATGGGTACTGAAGCTTTAAATATTAATGTGATTTTAATATTGCATAGAAAAAGACAGAAGGTTGAGACCTTCTTATATCTTAATATAATTCCTACAAAGTAAGAAACAGTTATGTATTATCAAGACTTGATTTAGCTAGTGCCATGTCAATGAAAAATAACAAATCTGAACGCAGTGCCATGAAGAATGTTGAGTTACTCTTTCATTATTCACTCCAATCTCATAACTTCAGTGGCATGCAAGGCATGAAATGCATTGTCAAAAATACATAGTTCAGAATACAGTACTGTTAAATATTTTATCCAATTGGCAACGGTGCTGCAAAATACTGAATGTTAAACTGAGCCCTGTTCTTGGAAAAAATGACACTGCACTGTGCTTTCCAACTCTGTTTCTACAGATAAAAGTTTTCTGTCAGCAATTTCTTTTTAAGTAAAGTGAAGCAAGTCTCTCTCTTTTTCTCTGTTTTTTTTTTTTTTTTTTTTTTTTTTTTGTGATTATACTGAAGAAAGTCCCTATGACTGTAGGCTTATAAAGGCTTTACCTCTGTAGGTTGCTGAAGTCCCTAGAATATGAAAGGGAACTCTTCATTCTGACTACTGGAGTGTGGATTTGACCTCTAGTTAGCAGTTGTTTTCTTATATTATATAATTGTAATATTTTCTTAGATTGGTAGACAGGAAGGAAATTCTGAGTTACAAAATGTGATATGTAGACCATACAAGGGAGAGATTACTTACCATAATTAGTAGTTCAGGATTTCATTACTTCCTCAGCTCTTAGTAAATCAGAACTACTCTATTCTACACCAGTTTCTTAACATGTACCTTCTCTGCCTGATTATCTCGGTTTGCCTACGGCAGTTGGGACATTTAATGAAGTTCTTGGCCTTCTTTAGCTAACAGCCCAATATTTTCTCTGGAAGGTCTCTCCTCCTGTATGCTATACCACTGACATTTGTGTGCATTATGGCCACCAGCACATTTTAGAAGATTGTCCAAAAGCCTTTTAAAGTCTACATTGCATCCAGTACAGGCAGAGGACAAGAGAATACTCACTGTTCACACAACCAACCAACCAGATTCCTATAAATCTGTAGCCAAGGTTTTTATAGGTTGTGTGCAAAGGGATTTTTAAGAAGGGACTTAAAGGATAGTACTGAGATGACTTTAAGTAAGTTTAAGAACTTCTCCCACGTGTGAGGGATAGTGTGGAAGAAAGGATTTTCTCTGAAAATCTGGCAAGTAACTCCTGAAGGAGACTATGTAGAATGTCTAACCTTGACTCCTCCGCCCAGCGAAGCTTACATTACTATGAGGGTGAATTATAATGTGAACATATATAATCTTTCAACTTGTGTATGCAAGAGTCCCTAACTTGCTTAACCACTCATATAACCTAAAGTGTAGCCAGTTAGTGACTATGGATAGGGGAAAATATAGCAATTTTGTTCAGTTAGATAGCTGGTCACATATAAAGTGTAAGTGTGTGATATATGCTGGACAGATAAAAGTTGCCAGCATGCATGGTCTGCGGACACTTGCCTGACTAGCTGAGGATGCCTCCACAAAGAAGCCTGCAGAAAGGACTCTTGTTAATGCCCCTCAAATGGTGACTGCCACCCTGTTGAAGAGTTTTCTAGTTGAACTGTACCGTGTTCCAAGGACCCAAACACACTGCTGCAGTTCATGTAATAAAACTGCAACATGGTGGAATATGGAGTGAGAGGTCTTCTCTTTTACTGCCTAGCTACTATCTTTTTATAGCTTTGAAAATAAAGGCTAGCATCTCAAAACCACAATTTCTTTCACTATTCTCATTTACTGTGTTTTTGCTTCCCAGAAGCTAGCTATGATGTAACTTCCAATGAGCTTGAATTAGTCCACATCACAGATAATGAGAAGGTAGATTATGGTTTTGTGTAGGATGCATCTGACCAGATTTTCATAAAACTAAGACTGACTTTGTAAACAGCTTCCTCGGCGGCAGATATACTTTCAGTTGGGCAATTATTCTCTAGGTGGTATATTGTTTTATCTGCATTACTCTATTAATAAACCATGTGTTGCTATTTCTGGGCTCAGGAGCTCTTGATTAGCACTCAGCAAGTGAAAGAACTTTTGAGGGATTGGAGGAGAATTCAAAATTATTGTAAGTTTTTTTTTTGCTTGTACAACCTTTTTGCCAGGTCAGAAGTATGGAAGAGAGATTACAGGAAGCTGACATTTGTATTGTTTATAGAAGGATGAAAACTAGTTTTAAACAAATATCACTTCAGTTTCTGTGCATGCATCTATTGCCTATGCAGACATATTAGGTGCATGGGGCAAGGATTTCATTTCCCTACTTCAGAAGCAACGAATTCCTACCTTGTCATTGCAATTTTTCACACGTTTTCAAGTTTCTCTGTTTTCAATATCCTAGTAAACTCATCTCTTCAACCTACTGCCACAGGCTGCAAAAGATAGCAACAAACCTCATCTGAGATTCACACCTAATGAAAACATAAAAGGTAAGAGTTAATAGCCACAGCCATTCAAATGGGTCTTTAAACCCATGGGCTTTGCATGTTTTGGAACAAGCTGAGACAATGACATGCTGCTGCTTTTACCTCCTTTGTGGTCTACCTTGTTTGTGGTCACAGGGGAATTTTCCAGCAAAAAGCGTTCTGGAGGAGAGTACAACTTCAGTAGCATTTTTGAACACTTCCAGTACCTACTATGCTTTTCCTAGCTAGTCAGTTGTTAAGAGATTCCTACATTTTCTGATCAAGGTTTAGACAATGGACTAAATGACTTATTGTAGCAGTGCAGACAGAGCACCCAAGTACCACCGTGCTTGGTACGATTAGAAGTGTGAAAATTAGTGTACTTGTCTATAAACACGTTATCGATTTAAACAAATTAATTCACTTTATGTTTGTGCCTATTCTGTATTTGGCTTCTGCAACACCTCCTGAAATTTTGTTTGGCCACCTTGGAGACGTATAAAAATAAATGTTAAGGCTTCCTATATACAGATGTTCAAATGGGCTTTCTTAAAGTAACTTTTTCTGAGTATGCCTATGCTCACATGACTGCATATAGTATTGCTTTTACCTAATTAGTTGGTTTGCTTACCACAGGATGCCAAAGCTGTTCCAAGGATGGGCTAGCTGTGTACTAGCAAATGGCCTGTGCTGTGTTGCTGGAGCTGGTCTGCTCATACCCGAGACTGAGCGGGCCTGCATTGCAGCAGTAACTTCAGGGGGTACATGCCCTTAGAAAAGTGGAGTTATATTAAAAGCGGAGTCAGGCAACAGAGAGAAGAGGTATCATGTCACAAAAACAACTGCTAAATTGTATTCTGGTAACAAGCATAGCTTGGAAAGAAAACTACAGAGCGGGGGATGTGCTTTTTGAGCAGCTCAAGTGTGGCTCCTAGCCTAGGATGAAGTAATGTAAAAGTGACAAGGACATGTTGTGGTAAGCTACCGGAATGAGTTTGCTGACATAACTGGGTTGTCCTAAGACTAAACTTCTTGTCTAGCAGGAGAATGGTGCAACCTTGCTTTCATCCTTCAACCACTCCAGAAAAAACAGGGCTTTCTGAAGTATATACCAGCTTGTGCTGAATTCTTTACCCAGGAGATGATTTTGGCATTACAGGAACAGGAAGTATAGACGAGTCATCCTGGTAATATACACAGTTAATGAAGAATAGTACTGAATTAGTAGAACTACTAAGTTAAAAAATAAAAAAAAAATACAGTCTGTTTGCAGGACTAAGTCGCTGTTAATCAGAGCAAGGTTAGGCTGACGCTGAGAACTTTTTCTGAAAATGTTATCTGGAAGTTTTGTTCCATCTTGTATTTGCAAATATTTAGCAGAGCATCTACCCACTGGTAGTATGAACATCTGGTAACAGCCACGAAAACATTGTTGTTCACAATGCAGTTTGCCTTTTATTTACAGTGTTTTATCAGAAGAAACCACCCTCTAAGCCAAAACAAAAAAGCTAACTAAATAATTCTTGAACATGTTTTACTGATATCCATAAATTAAAAAAAAACCAAACCCAACAGATAACAATTATTTTTACAATATATTTTTATTACTAATACAATTACAACAGTGATTAAACATGCTCAGGGGACTTGGGTATATGGGTGTTAGCAGAGAGAAAGTAGTTACCCTTTTACCCTTACACTGTTCAACTCAATAAAATGAAATTAGAGTTGTAGGAGGATAACAGGATTATTGTAGAGTCATCATTTCCTGCAGCATTTATCCTTTAAATTTGACCTTTGCAGGAGTTCATTATGCCAAAATTGATAGATCATGCTCATAGGAAAAAGTCATCTGGAATACCTGAGAGCCATTGAGCTAACTAAATAACTCAAGACAGTGCATGTATATATTTAAAATAGGTTTGTGTGTGTGTGCAGATATATATATATATATGTATGCATATAAATACTCAAGACCTGTCACAGTAACTTTCTTTTAATTATCATTTGTGAATATACATACAGATTTAGTTTTGATGGATACAGTGTTTCAAAAAAGATAGAAGGAAATGACAGAAATATGCTACCGCAATGTAAAGACATGTCACCAAATCTTCATAGTAGTGAAAAAAACAATAGATTTTTCCTTTTTTTTCTCTGTTCCTGGTCTAGATAACTGATGGGACGAAAAGCATCAGGAACTAAGGAAGACTGATGTGATACCTTCAGGGGATGGAAATACAGAAGAAAAACAATGCTCTCAGTTCGATCAATCCCAACAAGGGAGCTGCTTCCAGGCCTTCAATGAGTGCCAAGTCTGATTGCAACTTCAGAATCACTTCTGAAGAATTACAGAGTATCCATGATGCAAGTCCCTTTCAGCAATCGTAATATCTTTAGAACCCAGTGGTCTGCATTAGTCACTGCATCAAAGCTGGGTTTAAAGCCCAAATCAACTCTGCCTTGCCCATCCCAAGACAACTCAGTTCTCTGGAGGCATAATGAATGTCATACATAGATATCTCTCATCCAGATTCCAGCTTCTGTGAACAAGCATATCACTGTCCAATTTATTGTAACGGAGCTACCCACTGTTCATTTTAATGATTAAATGTTTTAATCGACTGGTTCTTTTGTGAGATCTAACAGTCTACCTGGGATACTAACTTTTAGAGAGTTCAGTGACCTCTTCAACTGATTTGTTCTCTATTGAGAACTTTAATAACTATTTTTTTTTAATCTAGTTTCTTGTTATTCCCTGTCTTTCAGTTCTGAGGTTGAAATGACAATGTCAAGCTGAAACATAATCCATCAATTTATATTAAAGGATTGTGAGGAGGTTGTAAACCAAACAAAAAACTTCAAACCTTAAAAGAGTTTACAAGTTCAGTGATCAAAATGTTTATTACTGTCTCCCTGCTTTCCTCCCCTTCAAGTTAAGGACAAACTCCATGTTGCTGCTGTAAAATGACAGCTCTGGAAACTCCCTTAACGCACTGAAGTGTTGGCAGATGCCTTGAAGTAGAGGCAGCAAATAATCATTGACGTGTCTGAATGTTTTGGAAATCGTTTTGATTTTTTTCCCTAATATCACAATCAAAAAGAATATGACCAGTAAAGTGAAGTGGCAGTGTCCCAATTAGAGCTCCCTAAGCAGAGAGAAGACAGGACACATTAGCCTGTTGCTAATTGGAGTATCCATCAGATAATCCTATGACTGATTCAGTCTCAACTTTTTTATTGTAATATTTGCTGGTGACCTATAAAATTGATTAATGCTCATTCATTGTGAAAACTATTATCCTTTCACTTTTCTGCCGATGAGTAACTTTTATAAACTCACAATATACTGATTCATTATGTAATAAGTACAATGTAGCTCATAACTTTTTAAAGACATGTTTTGAAAGACGTAGTGGATGTCTGACTTTAATTTTTAGAATGTAATACTAATCTGTTTTAATATCTTATATTTTCTTATCAGCACATACAGGTTACACTACAAATGAAGGATGCCATGTTAATTCCTGGAGGCCAGGTATTTCAGATTCTTTTTCGCTTGGATCGGCGTATCTCTCATGAAAATGAGCTTGTGAAACTGAGATCTCTGAAAGTTTCATTCTTGGGTTAAAATTAAATGTCTTGACAATTTCACATATTAAAATTAGCTGGGGTAAGACTGGTTCTGATAAACATCTTTGCAGACTGAGTTACAAACTGTAGATTAAATCTCTTTCTGCAAACATTAAAGCTCTTTATGCTTGGGACTTACTACTAAGATTCTTTTAATTTCAGATTATTTTTTTGTTCTTGTTCTATTATAAAATATATAATTAAAATTGATTTTGATTAAAATTAAAGATGGTTTTAAAACTAAGATGGCTGAAGATTACAGAATGACTGAGGGTGATGAATATTAATTATTATTGGAGATAATGGGGCTGTATCTTGGGGCTATATTGTACTTCAGTATTTAGTACCTCCTCAGATGACACCAAGTATTTCTGATGGGGACGCTATTCTGGGGAGAACACAGGCTGCGGAAAAGCATCCTTGATGGATTCTTAGAGAATTTTCTTATACAGTTCAAGCGTTTTCCTGTTTCTTTTGTTACCTGAAAATTTAAATATAATAATTTCGGGTGAATGCAGCATAGTTTAAAAAAACAATAAGAAAATATGTTTAAGTGTGTTTTAGTCACACATTTCGTTCCTCATAAATGCATCATAGTGGGAAAACTATTGCGGCTTGAGGAATTCTTTCTTCATTATACCAGAATTGTAACAATTGTACTGTTTCCTCCTACATCCTAGCATTTTGAAGTACTACCAGCCAAACGTAATACTTATAGAGGTCTAGCTGCTCTCTTGCATACATGTTCCTAGGATCTTCATTTTCTTGCAGAGAATCACATTGCACTGTCTGAACTTCTTTGAGTTAACCAACAGATCAGTGACATTACAGATCACTCAAACATTGTCAGAGCTACCAAAACCAACAACACATTTATATAATGTTGTTATGTATTCGAAAAATCTCTTATTTTGCTACCTTGACAAAAGTTCAGACTGAGTTTCCTTGCCTGTAGTTAGTGGGCAAAACCCTTTTTCATTTGCAGTGTCTTAGGTGTAATGGCAAAGGTATATACTGGGCTATATGAGCAAGAATGCAGACAGCTGATTGAGGAAATTATTACACCAGGTTTATTCCTCCAGCATATCAAAAAACCTGCACTGACAATAGAGAATTTGCCTGAATTTAGTCAACTTTAGTACAGTGAAAGGGGTCTAGGGAACATATGTTTTAAGGATAAAAATGGGGCATTATTGTACTCATAATGAAGACAATCCCCAAATTTATATTGAATGGGAAGATTTTGGTTCTTTTGGGGAACACTCATCTACTGAAGCAAAACTGTAGGACAAGTTACTTTACCTCTTAATGTCTTTCCTTTCAGATGACAATGATAGGAAACTTCTCTTTTGCTTTGAAGTTCTTAACGTACATGTCGCTAAACAGCTGTAGTTCTTTTCATGACTGAAGCTTTAAAAGGCCCATCAGATATAAGGAACAGGATGACATTTGTCACATTGTTGTCAGTGTTGTCATCTTTTCCTCTTTTACATATCTGTATAACTGACAGCAGCTATGGTTTACATACACAATAGTGAAGTATTAGAATCTACCTTCTTTTTCGACTGGTAGCTGCTAATCTTTCTATGACTTCTGTAATTATTTGGTGTCCTCTTGTTATTATTTTACCTTGAGGAACACAACAATCCTCCTTTGGGAATGGGAAGAATAAACCATTAGAGTGAAATTCAGTGATGGGCTACAGGGAAGCCCTAACAAAGTTGTTGTCTTATGCTTTAGTATACTGGGCTGCTATACATAGCAAAAAGGACGGAGAAGGTGTTGTCCAAGCTATGCTTATGTTAATGCAAACTGGTGAGTATTTTTCTATGACAATAGCCCTTTACTTGAAAAGCATTGAACTTTTATCAAAGCAGAGCTGTGCATATGATTTTTGCTGATTTTTCAACTGTGTGGAGCACTGCAATTCTATCTTCAGTCTGCGAGTCATCCACTTCTCTTTATTTTTATTCTACCTCTATGTTGGAATCATTTATTTCTCTATTTAAGGAGTTCTGACTTTTGCCCATGTTGGAAAGAAGACTTTTTTTGTATTTTTCGGTTTTGTTTCTTTTTTTCCCCATAAAGGGTAGATCAGAAAAGCACTGATATTCCTGGTCATGGAATCACTCTGGCCTCTATGAGCTTGTCAGTCTTGAATCATTATTTCTGCTAAAAGCAGAAATCCAGATTCTATATAAATAGGGATATACATTAGGCCCTGGGAGGCAATTCATTCAGTGAATGAAGTATTGTAGACACTTTGTGTGGGACAAGGGCTTTGGGAAGTTGCCTCTCCCTCTTCTGACCGTAAGGGGGACCTGGATGGCTGGCTTAGGTTAGCAACAGAAAGGCAGGTAGAGTGGGATCCTCCCCAGGTGCTTCACTGCTTCTGGAAGGAGAGATGCTCCTGGGAAGCCTGAATCCACCACCAAAGTTAAGGAATGAGAAAATCTGCACTTAAACTAAAGCCCTGAGCCAATCTCATTGTATTGGACTCAGATGACTATGAACCTATAACAGCCTGGGCATGCCAAACTTCCCTGTTTCCCAGTGCACTCTGGCACCAAATGTTTAGCAAGGTCTGTGCGGCGGTTACTATCACAGGAATACTTAACAAAAAGTCTTTTGTTCTATGGCTTAAAGTAGTAAGTAGGTCAGTATCTTCTCCCAGCTCAGCTTTGTTTCCACACACATCCCCCCCTCTCCCCCGGCATGTTGCGTGTGATATGTTTCTCGGGACCAAGTGGGTTCTTTTGCTTGAAGGAGTTCATGGACTGCAATTTGTCCTTCTGGAGCTATATAGCAAAGGCTCGGCATTTCCTATATTGTCTTTACAGACAATATGGCTATTTTGACATTGTTGCTACCTTATTATTTCAGCCAAGCTTTTCCTTCTGACAAATAGCAAAATAGGCCATTTGGAGCTGCTAACAATTTCAGAAGTAGTCTTAACACAGTATTCCCTTAAACAAGGGATGCTTCTTCCAGCTTCTCTTTTTCCTCCACCTGTTTTCAAAACACAACCAGCTCAGAAGATTACCCCATATTCACAGCAATTTTCACTTAATTTTCTTGCAGTCATGGAAATTAGTATAGTCCTAGGAGGACTTATTCAGCACCATTTATTAGGATGCTTTGCCGTAGAATAAACTGCAGTCCCTCCAGTTTGTAGCATGAGGAGTGTGAGTGTTCTTGGAGCTGGGAATGCTGCTAGGAATACTAATAGGAGAATCCTCTTTCTGATGCTCATCTTGTCTGAAATTTTTGAAAGCTATCCCTAATGTTTGTAAGGCACAGATGCTTGCAGTCTCTATTTTATCTATGCTTGATGTTTTCCTGATGTGAAGTGTATTTGTGCAGCAAGATGACTCTCAGACCTTTCCAAGATCTTGTTTCAATTAAAAGGATATATCTTTAGGTGATTGATGTGGCTCATGAAGCCAGCTCCCTGCAGACAAGTACATTTCTGCTTGTGGACTATGCTCAGACATGCTAACATTTTTTATTTTTTAGTTCAATGACAGAAAAGTATCTATTTAGTAAGCCAGAAAGTGAGCCAGAAAATATAGATAGTTTTTGCTGCTGCTTCTTCTTCTTTTTTTGCTTTCTTTCCCTCCCCTCCCCCCCCCTCCCCCCTTTTTTCATGTTGGATGCCTTCTTTGTATTTGCCTCTGTATCAGCACGGGAATTTTTAGTTTGCTGATTTGCAGAGGAAGCTCTAATTCTTGTGGAAGAGGTGAAGCTTGAGCGTTTAATCTTAGGACGAACAAGGGAGAAGACTGAAGGTTGGGAGCCTGGGCAAGCAAGCCAAATCATTTGTCTAAATCTCTTTTTTCAGTAAGATATTGGAAAGGAAGTTAAACATCCGTCTCACTTTTATTCTTTATGAGTAAATTTTTGTACTGAAATACCACAAACATTCCTCAGCCTAAAAATTTTGTTATTGAGGAAGTGATGGTCTTCATGTAGGTAGTATTCCCATACTTTTTATTTGATTAGTTATTTTGCTGGAAATCTTCATGGACACTTCTTAATCCATTCAGTAATCCTAGCAGTTCCATGTGGGACTCCTCAGGGTTCTGTTGGTTTGAAATTACCTCTCTCAAACCTTGAACATTTATAACAAAAGGGGGACAGTCTCTACAGTACCCACTGGCAGCCAGACTGATTTGTGTTCCTAATGCCCTTGAATATTTTGGAGAGTAACCCTTAAGAGAGTGTCTTTTGTTGGGGCTTGGGAAGGGCCTGCAAAAATGCCCAGTCACCAGGCTCTTTTACGGTTAATGGAGAGAGAGAATTGCTTTTGCAGAGAAATTCCAAGTTGGAGCCTAATTTTAGAAGTTTTCAATCACTCTCTACATGTATCTTTCCCTCCCCATGGAATAAAGAAGGACTCTGAGGAGACCAGTCTTGCCAGCTAAAACTGACTGTGGGGATACCCTCGTGAGGCTTGTAAATCACATAGATATTTTAAAATATTTTAGGGAATGCCTTTTCTCATCTATCTGTAATCTGTCTATCAGACGATCATAACGCATTAGGACCGCTGTGAATCAATGTGTGTGTTTTTAAGCTGCAGTGTTACTATTTGTATGACATTGGAAGAATATAAAGCTGATTTCAGTTGTCCTTTAGCATTTCTGTATTTGCATATGATTAAGACTTATGGTAAAAATTGTCTAAACAATTTAACTTTAATCAATATTTTCATTCCTGAGCTACAAGGTAGGGCAACAAACTTTGAAATTGATTTTTTTTCCTGCCATCTCAGTATTATGTGAGGCTGCATAGGGTGCAAGAGACACAATTGATCTGGGTTTTATTTTTTTTGTTCTTTATTTTTGTTTTAGAAAATACTGTCCTATGATTTAAAGCCTAAGAAGAAACTTGTACGTAGAGAAATGTTTCTTGTTGCTCTTATTTTAAGCAGAAGAATTCAGATGATGGTAAAATTCAACAGGAACAGGCTTCCAAAATGGCAGAAAATGATAGAATTAGCAATAAATTATACCAAATGTCTGCTTCAAAAAGCTAAAATTAGACTAAGTTATAGTACAGTTGAAATATCTTGCTTCTGTGATATTATTTATATGTGTTTTTTAAGAATTAATTTTACTATTTCTGAAGTGTGGTCAGTGTAGATCTGCCAAGATAATTTAATGTAGAGGTGAATTCTTACAAAGTTGTTGTATCTCGCTTCCCTTTCTTCTCTGTTATTATTATCATCCCTAGAAATTTTTAAAAATGCTTTCAGAAAATGGGAACAATTTATAAATTGAAGGTGAAATACCAATATTTGGAAAACGCCTATATGTGAGGAAGAAATAAAAGCAAAGACTTAATGACAAATAGCGTTGTTGCTTTAATCAGTGTCAGAGAAGGAGACCAGGAGCTTAATTGAGAACATAATTTTGGCCATAAACTGAGGTGATCTGTCTGGCATGGTATAAACAGGTGAAAACACCTGTCAGGAAGAAACATATGCTGCCTCCTGAAGTTCCCATGGTTTCACATGCTGCCACCAGTTGCTACATATCATCTGTCACCTATTGCTGCTAGGTCCAAAACCACTGTGCCCTCTTCTTCTGATCCCCTACTACGTGTCTCTTACAGAAAACTGCTTTTCTAATTTAAACACTAAAATAAGAAAAGTAGATGCCTGAAATATAAGTACTCCTTACCAGTATACAATCAAATGAATTTTTGTCAAAAGAAAATAAAGTTAGCAAAAAACTGAGACCAAAATTAAGAATTTTACAGCTGCTGAACTGCTTCTGATTTTATTGTAAGAGACAAAAGCCAGACGTGAAAAGCTGAAGCAGAAAATCCACATATAGCCTACTGAAAAGCTCTCATGGATGTTTAGGAGGGTTGGAATAGGTCTCCACTAATCATGATCAAAGCTGATCTTCTGTGTATCTCAGGAAATGTATTTTGCATCCAATAAATTACATTACTTCAGCTTATCCAGCTTCAACAGGTTTCTTTTAGTGTTTGTGAGTTTATCAACAAAACTGTGGGCAGCATGATGCAAACACTGAAATGCTCATATTAGAGATGGGAGAATAATGGAAAATGCACTGGGAAAACAACTCGATTTCTGATTCCAAAACTGATTCTTCTATCTAGAACAAGTATGAAGTCCAGGTTCCACGGGTTCCTTATGCATTATTTGCCTGTATGCTCCTGGCACTGAGCTGGCTCTTCGCACTTGCTATGTTATTCTTTTCTACTTCTGCTTAGGCCAGAAAAAGACCCTTGGTTAACATGGTCTCTTTCTAAGAGTGAAGAATGTAAATATTCTTTTAATTCAGGTTTTAAAGCTTCTTCTTTTCAGTGCCAATTCCATTAGCATTTTTTGGTTCCACAGAAACAGCATTTATATGCCCAGGCTTATTCCCACTGCGCATCAGTTATCTTCCATTTTTTAATGGAGTCTGAGTTATTTTAACCTCAGTGAAGAAAAATTAATAGCCATCTGTCTTCCATATTTTTATAATAATGGCTATTTATGGTTTCTTTCATCATTAAAGTCTAATTTGCAAACATATCTGAAATATGTATTCCGATATAAATGTATCTTGCTTAATTGTTAGAATGTACTTTATCCACATGTATGCAGCATATTTAATCTCTGATTTATTATGGTTTTTTGCAGTACAGGTAAATAAATACTATTCCCCTCAGTATTTTGACAGCATAGCAGGCATTTACTTTTGTTTTGCAGGGTTAGGCTTTGCAATTGCTTGCAATTGCTTGCAATATAAACTCTACTGAGCTGAGTAACAGCAGACCTGCTGGACAACTGATTGCTAGCTAAAAAAGGAAGAATAACAGCAATAAGAGGAGCAATAAAAATGTTGCAGCCCGATGACTACTGCTTTTGTCATTTCTATTGTAAAGCATGTATCAGCTTTGTATATCAAAAATAAAATAACTAAAGTCTCAGGCCAGCTGCAATTCCCCATACTGAACTACTCAATCTGTTACAAGAGCAAAGCTCACATTTATACTTTCCCTTATCCATCTTTGTAATGCCAGGTAGCAGCTATTATGGTGCAGAGTGAGAGCCTTCTAATAAAAATTCCTTCATTTAATGGAGGAACTTAACCATGGCCTAACTCAGGGAAGCAGATTAGGTGAGATCAATGAGAGAAGAGAAAAGAAGAAAAACTAAAAAAAAAATCACACTCCCTTGCTTGTGTGTGCCTGGTGCACATCAAGATCCTAGTCCAATGACCACCCAGAATGGCACTCTGTTGGGATATGCTGTTTCCCAACTGGGTGCTCAGTTTAGTGCCAGGGAAAAAGGGAGGGATCATCACTCTAGTGGGTCTAGTGAACTACCCACTGTGTCTCACTATCCATAAGGACTACTATAGCTGTGAAACACAGTAACTAATTCCAAGGCTGAAAATAAAAGGGATGCAGTGCTCAGCCAGGCTTCGCAAGTGAGACACATCATGCAGAAGAAGGGAAGAGTTCTTAGGAGCAAGATTGCACAAAGCTTTCTCAGTCTTCTTTCTTGGTCTGTGGTATCTCATTGTTCCCTGTTGTGTCACTCCAGAACGGACATGCTCAGTGGGTTATTTTTCATGCTAAAAGAAGTCCTCCACAACCCCTGAAGAGTTCCCAGGAGCTCCCCACTTATTTCCCTGCCAGGTAAAGAACACACAAAAGATGTACTTTTTACAGTTGATTTTAAGTTTTGTGTTCCTGGCTTCCATCATATTAGCATGAATGGGATTGCAATGCAGACAGTGACTCGAGAAGACTGAGAGCAGAGAGGGCTTTCCTTATCTAATGTAATATTAAATTGGGTTTCACATTCACAAAAGAGAAGGAATATCATTCTAAGTTTAAAATATTCCCTACATCCTCTCTCGATTTCCTGGTACAGGTCATGCCTCTCTTCTAAAAGGCTAGATAAGATTAAGCAGATGGGAGAATTTCTTGATTTACAGGGGAAATGTTTTCCTCCATTTCTAAATCCTATTTTTCTGATGCCTGTTAGTTTGAGGTGGGCTTAAGAAGATATGGGCAAGTGTAAATCTTTGAAAGGACATATATTTTCAGAGATTACATCTTGGAATTTCTTAGGTAAGGAAGTGCAGTAATATTAGTACTACTAACAAGCAGAGTGCAAGGTCTTGTGGTACCACTTTTTTGCACTGTGTATAATTTAGAATTATTGTTATGCTCTCTCTGTTGTTCTACATTGTTGTCCTTTATGATATTTGGATGCGAACTTGGCTCCAGGCGGTGACTGCACATGAGTAAGTTTGTGTTGACATAGTTTAAGAGGAAAAAGGAGAAAATTTGACTTAGTACTTTGAATTATGTATGTAGAATAATAACATTACTTCAGAGAAAATTGTCTGAATGGAGGATGAGTTACTATGTTGATGTTCTTATGTCCTCTAACTAGCTGTCACATGTGGTTTCATTAACCTGAATTTTTCTCATCTGCACACATTATTCTTATTAGTGGGATTTATGTAGGTTTAAGAACATGCACTATGTTTTGTCATGTAGTATTCAAAAGTATAATTTTCAGTGTAAAAAAAAAGGGTAAAATTTCGTGGTTTATCTTGCCAATAATTAACTTTGATATCCATTATCAAAAATAATTTCTAAATTATTGTAATTGTAAAATAAACAATCACAATTTGCTCCATAAAAGGCATGAAAATTCATTGTTTGGGGTTTTTTTTGGTTTTGTTTTGTTTTGTTTGTTTTGGTTTTTTTTTTTCTTTTAAAATTACAGGGATTAAATTAATTGGGAAACACTCATAACCAAATGTCCTGGTTTAAGGGCATTTTTGAAGTAAAAACTTGTTCTCTAAAATTTTTTGTTCTTACAGTGTTCTTTCATATATTATTTATTATTCTTTTCAACTCTGAAAAAATTTTCACTTCCTAATTGACAGATTTACAATCTGAATTAAATGTGAAACATAAATGATAAATCTCTTTTCCCAGTTCTTAAACTCTGTAGTGTTGGGAATAAAGGGAAAGTGTTGGTATGTGTGTGCATGCGTGCGTACAGATATCCGTATATACTTGGCAGTCAGGAAAGGGACAATAATTATGTGGAGAAAACGGTAGCTTGAAGAATGGTATGATGGTTTTGAGCTTTGAGTTGAAATCTTGGTGTCATCCAGGGCAAGCTAGCCTTTGAAAACCATCTTCAGTTTAAGATTCACAGTAGGAGAGTGAAAATATTGTGAAAAAGAAGGCAATCCATTAAAGTGGAGTGCTCAAATATTACTGTTGTGGGAGACCTCAGATGCATGAGGAGTGTTGTGTGTGTTCACAGTTGCAGCATTTTGGTGTCTGATGCATACAAATCTCTGAAATCTGAACTCACCAACAGTTTGCTCTCACCTTTTGTGCCCCTGTGGGAAATCCATTGTGTGGTAGTCCTGGGGTACAGAAGAAGGACATTTTACAACCAGCACACTTTCAAAGCATCAGCAGTAGGGAACTTAGAACACATATTTCTAATTGGTAGTTCTGTCTGAGTATATCTGCAAAGCTGCATTGTTGAAGTAGCTCTGCTATTAATTCCTTAACAGTGTTTCGTATTGAATGTGAGACTGGTAAAAATACGACTGTCTGTAGGTAAATATAATGTCAATAAAGAAGCTGTATCTGATTGTCATATTATGCAGAGGCTCAAAGTTATGCAGTAATGTATGAAGCACACTGCTGCTGGACTCCTTCCTTAGGGCTATTTTAGCAGATTAAACAATGTTTAGTAGAGGGCAGTCATCTGTGCTGTGAGAATGATTGCTAGTCTGCTTTTGGCTCCTGGTGTCAGGCACTCTCCCAAATGATTTCTGGGCATAGTTTGGGATTTATGGCATTCCAGGGACCATTCAGAGTAGACAGTTTGTACATAATCACTTCTTTTTGAAAGTTAAGAGTTTACTAGCAATGGCAATGACTCTTCCATAGCAGTGCTGGGACTTGTCCTGGGAATGTTTAATTCTTTGGTTTACATCCAGATCTTGGCTTTTGATGCTAAAAGATACCATTCAACAGATTTGATCTTATCTAGAAAGCAAAGGGAGGATGAACTGGACTTCATTTTTATTTGTAAATGACTTAAGCAAATTCTAATTCTATAATCCAATTCCGCTTTGCAGTATATTGCTGTAAATCTTTCTCCTATTAGTGGGTTTTGATACATCAATACCATTATTTGTAACAATAATGTTAATGCTAAAGATGAGCAAGTTAGATTCTTCCAGGTGTGAGACATGAATGAACAAGACTATTAACTTGCCTTTTACTTTTCCAGGCTTTATTTTTCACCCTTTTCTATTTCACCCCTTTCACCATTTTCTAAATGAAACTGAAATTTTCACATGTTCACAAGGCACCAGGAGTTTACCAAATACCATGGGGCTTGGGATGGATTTGTGAAAGTGGGCAGCATTATAATCATGAATAGTTATGTTTCATGATGAAAGGGTCTCCAGGATTTGAAAGTCTGGTTCTAGTAGACATAGAAGAAAAAGTAGGCTTTTCTAAACATCCAGCTTTCCCTGGGATCTCAAAGCTATTGTTTACATTGTATTTCATTGTTTTTCAACCTTTATTTTAATGGATCTGTGGATCTCTTAAGGAAAATTATCAGTGAAAAAATAATATAAATTTATTGTAGATGGATCTATTTGTCAATGTAGATTGTGAAGTTGCAATATGTCTCTAGAACTGCAGTTAAATGCCATCAGTGATACTAAAGTATCACACATTCTGAGCAACTGTGTAAAGCCAACAGTAGGGAGGGGAAAAAAAAAGAAATTATTGTTGCTAATGCCATGGATGTAGTTTTAAATATTTTCAGGAACCAGATGAAAACGCCATTCACATTCACATACACTTAACGTTACCAAGCTCACGCATGTCCACCTTATCTTTATATTTCTAATAACACAGAGGCTGTATATGCAATTTTTGTGTGACTTGACTTATTCGTTTCAGTGGATACCTGGCTAATTTATGTTAGCACAAAATGGGAAGGGGTGCATAGATTTTCCTAGCTTGTTTAGGAAAGAAGAGCAGTGTGCTGTTATTCACCCTCTGACACAGAAATAGATAGCTGCTTACTTCCGATGTTCAATGGCAATCTGTTTAGAGACTTTTTTGCCTTCTTTGTTAACATAACTAATAGTGCCTTACTTTTTTTTTTTTTTTAAGCCTCTAATGTCACATGGAGGAATAAAGGCTGAATAGAAGCATGATTAAATAAGGGTTAATATTTGACCAAAGTTTAGGTGCGTGCAGTAATATTTTTCTGAATCTCATTACATTTTTTGTAGAACTGTGATTTTAGTGAAACTGCTGGAGGTACGGAAAATGTATTGTTCAATTCATTCTCCTTTTCAGATTTATAATAAAATTTATATGAATTAATAACTGTGCACCTAAAAGTACTTTTCATATGATTTTACAATTACATCCTGCAAATTATAATGTGAAATATAGCCTGCTAGTACTCAGCTCCTTTGACTTCCTGGTCTCATTTGTATAGATTAACAGTGATACTATAATGCTAGGGGGAAAAATACCATTTTTCAATATTTGTTAGGTTCAAAACTCTGTCAATTATAGAATGTACTAAGATATTCCTTTAGGTCTTGAGCTGTAAAATCATACAATCTGTTGAGTATCATATTTGTATGATTTTGTAACCTTTTTTTTTTCAAGTAACACTTAAGAACACCAGGATTAAAAGGAATTAAATTAAAGGATGTTTTTTACAGTTTTAGGTTTTTTTTTTTTCATCTGATAGAGCTCTATTTTAAATGAATTTTTATCTTTCCTTTACATAGCTCAGTGGGCAGTAACAGCAAAAACCCTGGGAAAAAAGCACTGTGACCTTGAGTTTGTTTTGCAGACTTTAGTGGCAAAATCTGATATTTTAGTAGCAGAATAAATATTCTCATTCATCACAAGAACAGGTACAGTTCCTGATGATTTCAATGGGATTTGTGGGTGCTTCATACCTCCCAAAATACCATCTCTCAGTAGGGATTAGGATTATCATCATCAGACAGTCATTATTGTTTAGCTTTCAGCATATTCCCACTATTCTTGACATATTTTAATATTTTGTAAGAATTCAGGTGTAGTTCTTGGGTGTTTTAAAAGGTCTGCGCTATGTGGATTTTTCTTCTGAAGTGGCCCTTTTTATTTGACAGGTGTAAGTGGATCATAGCAGTGAGACAGAGATACACTGATTTGAATTTGACTTCGATTTAATTTTTCTTAGCTGTCTCAATAAGTGTATCTCCATAATGTACTGGGGTAAGCCACAGTTACCATTATCTATTTTGCTGCATCTATCCCACATACACCAGTGCCAGCTGAACTCAGTAGAATGTTTTCTTCATTTTCTTTCACAGAGAGAAAACATATTTCATTTATCTCTACTGATGCAGATGAAAAAGAGAACAGGATGTCTCCTATTACATCATGATTTATGAATTAAATAGATGCAGACAGTAATATACATTGTTATCCACTGTTTGCCATCTTCAGTGGAACCTGTATGTTTTTTCTAAAAGAAAAATATGTAAGTAACATAATTATCACTCACAGAAATCCAGCACAACCTTTATGGGAAGATTGCTCATATGACTTGAGAATTCTATACATATGGGAAAAATACTACTGTAATCTTTGTTTTTCAGAAATAGATCTAAAAAATGAGGAGATGTGAGAAATTAAAGGAAAACTGAGATTGAGACAATGGCGGTCATCAACATACTGAATCTAAGCCTTTAGAGGTAAACATTGATGGACTTACATGATTTCTGATGATTTCTTTTATTAATAATGTTAAATATTTTCCAAGCTTGAACTGCAGTTTTACAGGTTTATTCTCTTTTCTCACTTCTTGTAATACACATAGTTTCCCTTCTCTAGGAGTAATATCTTGCTATTGTCTCATTTTCTTTGGGAGTACATATTTGTTACATTTCCTCAGCTCTTTTTATCAACTTTAACTGTTAATCTTGTTTTTCATTGGAACTGTTATGCATAATAAAACACTTTTACTTCGAAAGATCCAACATTTAAAAAAAATAAAAATATTCAGGAATAAAATGTATGCTTACTGCTTACTGCTCCAGTGGTTACAAAGGTGGTCTTTTTCCTCTAGTTACCACCTGATATTTCCACAGGGAAATAATATTCACAGGGAAGACTAGGATATCTGTAAAACCGCTTTATGCATTAATGTTGGTGCTTCAGCATAGAATCGTCTAGATTGGAAGGGACCTTTCAGATCATCAAGTCCAACCATCAACTTAACACTGACAAAAACCGTCACTACACCTACCTGTCTTTTAAATACCTCCAGGGATGATGATTCCACCACTTCCCTGGGCAGCCTGTTCCAATGCTTGATAAACCTTTCAGTGTAAAACTTATTCCTAATATCTAATCTAAACCTCCCCTGGCACAACGTGAGGCCGTTTCCTCTTCTCCTATCACCTGTTACTTGGGAGAAGAGACCGACCCCCACCTCCCTACAACCTCCTTTCAGGTAGTTGCAGAGAGAGATAAGGTCTCCCCTCAATCTCCTTTTCTCCAGGCTAAACAACCCCAGCTCCTTCAGCTGCTCCTCATAAGACTTGTTCTCCAGACCCCTCATCAGCTTCATTGCCCTTCTCTGGACATGTTCCAACACTTCACTGTCTTTCTTGTAGTGAGGGGCCCAAAACTGGACACAGTCAATATCTTGCTCATTTAATTATGAATTACATCTTCAAGTCTGAGTCACTATTACAACTCATGTGCTGAATTCACATCCATTTTTCTTACTAATTTTTGTTCCTCAACTATCTTTCATTACTGCTGAATTCAGACACGGTCATTTAATGCATGATGTTTATGAAGAAGCAAGTCCAAAGAAGTTATGTATCTAATTCCAAAATGCTTGCCATCTAGTTATTTACATTCCAACCCTGCAGCCAGTTTTACTTTGGTGTTTTATAGCTGCATCCTCAAGATGCCAAAGACTGCTCAGCCTTGTCATGGCTAGAAAGAGTCCAAGATCTAACTCCAAATGCTATGTCTATAGTGTTTATCTACAGCTTTGATTCTGCTTGGAACAAAATGGTGTAAACATGGTGAACTGAATATCAAGACAACATACATCTATACCACCTCAAGGTGATACTAATAAATTCCTTGGCATATAAAATATGCTGTCTCTTATGCATTTGAAACAGTGATTTGGGGTTGACTGCTCAAAGGTGAGGTGCTACGTAGCTGAAAGCGTGTGTCCACAATGGGCTATTTGCACTTAACAAAAGTGTTTCGATGGTCCAATGCATTTGCTAAGCAGTTTATGGAATTATGGCCATTTATCACTGGGGGATCATTGGATCCTCTGAATGCAATGTGGTTGCATTGTGATACATCTGAGTTTGATTCCTTTTGTGTAGATTTGTATCTAAGTGGATGTGGAGGTTCATAAGGTAGGTCTACAGTGTCTTCTTAATGTAGTGTAGTACTTCGTAGAGACAATAGCTTATAACTGCAGAGTGATATAACTATGATGTTGTAGTATCCTGCTGAGTTACTAAGTGATATTCACTTTGCCCAGTTATTTTTGGTGTGATGCTGGATTTTGATGTGTACTTTGAAGGTCAATTTCTAAGAAGGTGTGTGCAATGTACCCTGGACGCTTCCTTAGTTACCCTTTTATATAGTATATATGTCAGACAACATAAGTGCATTAAATGCAATGTAAGTGCACACAAAAGTGTTTCAGAATGGGAGTGATTTTTTTTTTTCTGAATGTAAACTAATAAATTATGTATATATGTATCATTTTGTGCATCATCTTTAGAAGTGCTTTCTTGACCTCGTTTTTATCATGCACAGGGCCCAGCTACTGATTTGGTAGGATGATGTTTTGTAAATAATGGGAGAATTATCATCAGAATGAATTTATTATTTGCATTTCTGTTCTTTTCTGTTTAGTTCTCTCTTGCAAGTGATGTAACTTAGATATTCTCTGCCTTACATTTTACCAGGTCTTTAAAACTAGTAAATTCCAGTGTCATAACACAAAGCTGACCTTACTTGGCTCAAACTGACCCTTTCCCACCCTTTGTTGTTACTAAGACAACTCTAACCAGCAATTTGACCTTAAAGACAATTTTTCTCCACCCTCTCCTTCTCTATCAGCTTGGCAGTTTATGGTTCTGTTGGACTGTCTAGTCTGGGTCATGATGTCACAGATTCAATGCAGCCCAATACAACTGAACAGTAAATGCCAACAGTGAAATACCTAGCCAACACCTGAAGACTTCTGCAGTACTGAAAACTGAGTAAAAATAAGATTTTAATTTTAATTTTGGATTTACACTTAGTCTTTTCATTTGGAACGTATTTCCTGTTTTTAAATGAAGACATGAACAAAATTCTTCGGTTTCATTTGTTTGTCTTAGGAAGGGTGAGCCATAGCCAAACTCTTTCACTTCTCTGGGAAAACAAGTGACAATGAAAATACGGCTGAACTGTTAGGTCTTCCTTGTACCACCGCGGTACTTTGCACGTTTAATAATCTATTCCTCACCTCCTTTATCAGTAAGTGACTTCGGTAAAGCTTTGAAAGCTCCTTTCACCTGCAGCACTAAAAAGCAGGTTCTGGCAGGAGGGCCTGCAGCTTTGGCCAGCTGCCAGCGTCTGGGGAAGCAAATCCTTTCTGAGGATCAGCCTAGTGGAGCATGAATAAAGGGAGCGCACCATTCTGTCTACTTACCTGGCAGTTCATACAACATTTACGGACAGTTCTTCAGCCCTCCTTATCTCCTTTATAAATAGGACAAGGATTCCAAATAGGCTCAAGCTCTCAAACAGGCTCTTAACCCTGGGGAATTAACTTCTTCCCTTGACCAGGCCCTGCTGCCAGGTCACCACCAAAGTAACTCTCCCTTCTCAGCACGTCTTGCTGCCAGGTCAACACTTAAGCACTCAGACATCCCCAAGTGATAACTACAATCATTTTCTTAACTTGGTCTTATTCCTTTTCTGCTTCTAAATTGGCACTTCTCGATCCTTGTTGAACAAACCTGGCTACCCTACTACAGTTTCCCTGGGCGTGCATCCTGTCTGCTTGCTAATATTACTCACATCAGTAAAATATATTGAGATAGAGCTTGTGTGGCATAAACTGCACAAAATAAAGCCACACTGTACAGCCTGTGATTTGCCACTGAATGCCTGAAAGGAGAAAGCAGCTGCCAGTTTCTTAGTATTCCTAGCATCTTTTTTGTTCTAAAGTTGCATGTTAAAAAAGAGAAATATAACTGCTTTGATCCATGGATACAAGATTCTAGAAGTAGAACATCACATCATCATCATCTGAATTGTGTAAAAAATGTGTCCCCATTATATTTACCTCCTGGACTTTCATCTACCCAGTGCAGAAACTGTACTTGATCTGACTGAAGATGCTGCTGCAAGAATCCTTACGATGCAAACTTGTGAAATGTCAGTCTGGACAGTGACTGAATGTTCTGTTCAGGAGATTTGATTCCCCATCTTGCTCTACACCAAAATCCCAATCTATTAGGCTATTTTTAGCAAATACTATGTTCATGATTTCTGTGTACACCAGCCTATCATTTTATCAATAAGGGAGATATTTCATGAGGAATAATGGCACACATTCCGTTATCCAAATTTACACGGATCTCTTTGCATTCATTTGGCCACAGAGCTGGTTAGCAGGCCTTTCCTTTCATTGACACATGCCTGCCACTGTTTTTCATAGGTTTTGGTCATCCAGTGTGGAAGATCACTTTTTTGTTCTTAATAATAAAAATAAATCTTAATAATAAAAAATATTCTTAATAAAAGTATGGTTTCCAATAAAAAGATACAATTAAGCAATACATTAAAATACGAACTTGTCCAGAGGTGCCAGTGTAAATTTTTAATATTGACTCAGAGTGCTGTTGCAATCTCCAGACTGTGTATATTGATAGAAAAGTTCCCCAGTGGATAGTTATTCAAAAGTTCTTCAGCTTTCCTGAATAGACATTGAGGACAAATGGCAGTCCCTAGTGGAAAGTAATTTTTACATTAAGAAACCACCAGTTCATGTAGAAAAAGAGGTAGAACAGTGAATTAATTAACAGCCTGATTTTTAATTTGAATAAATGGAAATGCCAGAATGACTGAAGAATGTGTGCTGAAGAGTGAACAGTTCAACTGACATATGGAAACCAGATACTTGTATTAGAAACCTGGGGTAGTTTCCTCCATTTCGTTTCCCATTATTCCTGAGAGAATTAATTTTGTGAGAAACAGAAGTGTGTCTGAGCTTCTAAACAGGTGAGTAACCACCAGCTGGTGGCTGGATTAGCTTGGGCTGGGTGTCTGGGTTCTGGGTTCCACATTAATTGGGGAGAAGGTCTTTTGGAACGAGAGGTGGTGAGGATTGTCATGCAGAGTCAGGGAGAATAGCCACAAATGATGCCAGTGCCTCACATATTGGTAAAATCTGAGTAGGGTGATGGATGAAGGTGATACAGAAGAGGCTGCAGAGGCTGGGGAAGATGGACACTGGTCTTGTGGGATTTTGTATGAGGTGCATGCAAGGGGCTTTTGATATGCGACTTGGTTCTCTTGGAATATCAATATTTGCTAAGTGAAGTGGACACATATCACAAACACACATCGTACTTGTATATTTAATCTGGTAAATTGTGAGAAAAAAGTTTTCCATCTTGTGAAAATTTTGCAGATTTTTTTTTTAATGCTTTGAATTATCATCTTCTCGTTAGAGATGGGGTTATTCTTTTTGAGAAACAATAAGCCATAGTAGATCCTTACAAAAAATTAGACATTTCTTCACCTTTTTGCTTCATGTCCTCTAACCACTGGCTTATGGGTTGTTCTGGAACAAGTTGTTCTCTCTATATGTAGAATCATAGAATGGTTTAGGTTGGAACGGACCTTAAAGATCACCTAGTTCCAACCCCCTGCCATGGGCAGGGACACCTCCCACTAGACCAGGCTGCTCAAAGCCCTGTCCAGCCTGGCCTTGAACACTTCCAGGGATGGGGCACCCACAGCTTCCCTGGGCAACCTGTTCCAGTGTCTCACCACACCCTCTCCTTCATATACATGAACATCATTTTTAATTAGAAATTTAGTGTTGAACTTGAGATACTTTTTCCAATGAATATTTATGTATTTAGGGGATGTGAGTCATATTTTTCAGTAGAAAACTGTTTTGCCAAGAAATTTTTTTTATTTTCTTTAAGCAAATTAGAGGGATACGATGACTGCTTTTTTCACTTGAAGGTTCAGGCTTTCACAGTTATTCATTATGGTGACAGAGTACATTCAGGAGGAAATATGTTAGAGAATTTCAGCCATACAGGTGAAGTCAGAAAAACATCTGGCAGAGAAAACTTGTGTTCATTTAAGGTGATCCTTGACTATGTGTCCAGGTTCTTATGGCTCCCACAGCCCTGACTGCTCCCTGGGGCCTCCTGCCACCCTGCCCATGCCCCAGGACCCCATTTCAGCCCCCCAGGGCCATCAGCTTCTGCCCCAGAGGCACCATACCAGGGGTGGCCTCCAGGTCCCCACAGTCCTGCCCTGCCTGGCCGTGGGCCCTGATGATCCAGGCCTAGCCCTGGCCCTCTGTCCTGGCCTGGCCTCTGGTGTCCCTGTCCCCACTGCCCTGCCCAGCCTTCCTTGGAGCTGTGTCTGACCCCAGTTGCTCTCATCAGTATTGATTCTGACCCCCACCCACAGGGCAGACATCTAAATAGATATTTAACTCAGTATCAGAGTTTGTAGCAGATCTGCATTTGTCTTTATTGTTGTTTTTTCATCATATGATTACTTTTTTTCTCTTGACAGATTGGAAACCATATAACTTAAAGTTTGATCAGATTCTATAAAAATAAATATATTAAACTGAGTGTACTGTAATGGCTCTTATAAGTAAAACACATTATATATTAGAAATATAAAATTCTTGTCTTTACTTCAAGCTTGGAATTTGGGATTTTTATTGCCCAGGTTCACTGAGAGAATAGACTTCAACTTGTCTATTTGAGCTGAACTTTGCAAGGATGTATAAAACATCCATGAAGGAACATGAATGTGAAATCTGAAGAACTGGTTGTTATGGTTGTTTGCAAACAGTTATTCTGTATAATCAGAATTCCCTTGGTCAAATAGTAAAACCATCTTTAGGTGACGGGATTGTGGAGGAAGAGGGATCTTCCTTCTACTGTATCCTCCCTCCTAAAAGAAAGGAAATATAAAAAAATCTAAAACATATTTATCACCATTACTGACCAGTGAGCTCCTGCATAAGCCTGTGTCCTATAGAACAGACTCTTACACTTCAGTCATCTTCTACTTGGGATCTGACAGTTTTTCTAACACTACCATAGGTAAACTCCACCTCTGTCCCACAGTTGTGTCTAAACCTCAAGTAAAGGAGGCGAGTGTGCAGACAGACACACAGACACACATTATGTCTGTAATTTACAACATCTAGAATAGTCCTACAGTATACATAATTTTCCTGAACACTCAACTAATGTGTTTAAACACTTAGTCTTTTGGGTATATTTGTTTATGGGTGTTTTTCTTAAAGCTAATAGTCAGTTGGCATCAAAGGACGGGGGAAGAAATAATTCCAGTCAAAAAGAACCAGCACTGTATGTGTCTTTTATTTGTGTTTTACTCAAAAAGCAGTCAAGACAAATGTGGCCTTTTTTTTCGTGGTAAGAGTGAACTTTTATGTAAACTCTTCAGATTTTATTTATGTCGGGAACTATTTACTGCAGAAACTGTTTTGTTAACAACAAAGCAGCAGTCCTCTAAAAACGACTGTCATCTCAAATACTATAGTCATTTATAAGAATATTTCTTAAAAAATGTCAGGAGGGAATTTATTAGAGTGTGTCCCTTGAATAGCCAGCTAACATTACAAGAACTGTTTAAATGCACAGAAGATACAAATTCCAGTGTCAAGTAGCCCTCACAAGAAAAGGTTCCGTAATCTGGAGAAATATGCATGCATTTTTGCCTCCTTCAGCTTGAGTGCTTGCCTGCCCACATAGTCTTTTGAAGTGGGGTTATCAGTATGCTGAACAGGCAAAAGATTAGGTCATTTCATTAATTCCATACTCAGTTAAGCTCAGTTTTAGTGGGACTAATTCTGATATAATCATCACTGAAACGAGACAATCTGGCGAAGAGGAGGTGTCCGAACTATTTAAAAGGGAAGCCCAGAAGTTCACATGCTTCACAGGGTTTTTCAGAATATTCACCTGCTAATATTTTGAAAGCACCTCAGATGATTAAGTGTGCAAACTATTGCAATTGCTATTGTTTACTAGTCCCAGAGATGTACCTACAGACAGGCCTGTTTTCTATCCATGAACATCACCCCCTACGTTGTACTGCAGTGCTTCAATACTCACCAGTTCAAGTCTGACAGGAACATTTAGTACGGAGAACTCTTTATCCATGACAGTTTTCCTTCAGACTTAGTCTTTATTTCATTACCACTTAAATTCTTCATGCAGATGAGGAAGGAAATTACTTGAATAAAATGGAATCATCAGGAATGTATGACGTACATTGCTATATAACACCCGTTACTAAAAGAGAATAAGGAAATCTTTTTGAAAACACTCTGAAAACAGTACTTTGAAAGTTTACAGTGCATAATGTTTCAGAAAACATCTAGTGAAAATTATTCCCAATTTATACCCTTCTTGCCTTTACTGAATTTGGACTATGGCAAACACAAGTTTGAGGAAAAATTGCTGACGTTCATGTTTGTGTGCACAGAGGGTAGGCAAAAATGGTTTGTTTACTTGTCACCATGGTGGTGTGAGTGGCTGTGGACTTTGGGAATGTCAGTCTGAACTGAACTGCAACATTTCTGGTACGCATTTTAATAAACAGAAAATAACAAGAAAATAGGACAGAAAAGTTAGTCTGAGTCAACTGAACTCTTTCTGTGAACAGAAAGTGCTTACTTTTAGGAAAAATTATGCCCTGTTCTTGTTTGGGAGTGCAATAGAGAAGATCCAGAAGAGAAGCAACATATAGTTAACCTTGCAGAATCTGTACAAAATACGCTGGAGAGGGGCAAAATGTATGTAAAGGAAACCAGTGTAAGAATCAAAATGTAAGGATCTAAAAGCTGGTGAAAGCATCATTTAGGGATTAATGTTCAGGAAAGCTCTCTGGATAAGTTTGCCCTAGAGATTGTGGATCACTAGGATTTCATGCAAAAATTTCATGCTTTCTTATACTGCTTTGATTTTGGAAACCATACATCTAATCCTTAGACATGTGTGCTGCCTAAGGATATTTGGTGCTCAGGTATTAGACCTCATTCATTCTCAGAACCCACTTAAAAGCTTGAGGACCTCAAGTTGTGGATAATTGCTTAATGTGCTGGAGTCCTTTCTAAGAAGAAGTTTTCCAGATTTCTTGCTCTTCTTGATTTGGTTGATGGTTGCCTACCTCTGATAACTCAGCAAATGTTCTAATTGCCAGAACATACACCATCCTTTCCAGCAAGGTGGACATAGTGGTATACAAAACCTTACCTCCAGGAGAGAAATAACAAGAAGCATGACTCTGTAGCCCTGTAGATAAGTGAGCTTGTGGGAAGCCAGGTAGGAAGCTATATAGTACTAACTTTTTTTCCCCAAAAGTCTTTATGTATTTAATATTAAGCAATGTTTGCCAGTTAAAAAACTCATTTCCCTCCTCCTTCAAAATGTAGGCAATGCTCCTCCCATATATCTGGGGTGCTCTACGTCTTTGGACTTGATGTGTTTGTGTTTTATTTTCAAAGTGTGATTTTTTTTTTTTTTTTTAATTCCTGCTCTTTGACTGAAAACCTTATTTTCCCCAGAGCCTGCATTGCGGCACACCAAGTTGCCTGAAAAAACACTTCAAACCTGCAGAAGCATTAGATGAATTTTAAAATGCAGGAATTTAATTAATTTTACATAAGAGAGCAACCCAGTCATTACACTGTTCCAACTTTTCTTCGTCTTGATAAGTGATAGTATGTATTGTTCCTGGCTATTCAGTTCTATGGGTTTTGTTTAGATAAAACATAGCTGCTAAGTCATAATGACTTCTAAGAGCTTATGGAATTAGGAACTAATGAATGGTCTAGAAAGTGTCAGTACAGCAACTGTCTTAGGTCATATTGCAAAGAAATTTTGCAATTTGTGAATGTTAAAATGCTAATAAATAAATACATACAAAGAGTATCTGATGGAGGAATCTTTTGGGAGAATGAGCTGCATACTGTACCTATGCAGCATCATGGACTGTCCATTGTCTGGAGCTTGGTATGAAATTAAATACATGATCAGAAGCAGAAATATGAATTTCTTGCCTGGGACCATGTCCTCAGACTTGTGTTGTGTCCTGCACAGGAAATTTTGTGAAAAGTTAAATTTCTTGATCGTGGCATTCAAAACAACTTGAAGAAGTGTGGATCGCTGTCGTGGTTTTGGCCAGATTGGCCAATCAGAATGAGAGATGGCTTTCCCCCTCCCCTCTCTCCTCAGAGAGGAGAGGAAGAGATAAAGAGATTTATGAGTTTAGAAAAAAGAACTAAACTACTTTAATGAAAATAACGATAAATAAGGAAATAAGAAATAATAAAATAAAATAAAATAAAATAAAATAAAATAAAATAAAATAAAGTAAAATAGTATACAATATGTAGAAAACCGTATCCAACTCCCAGGATGATGATCATGTCACCAGCAGACACAGGGAAAGTGCCAGACTGGAGTCAGCAACGGACAGGAGCTGAATTCCAGAACTAGAGTCAGGAATGCTCAGATCGGGATCAAAGGCAGATGAACAGACAGGGTCCTCCTCAGACGTCGGCCATTGAAGAAAGAGAGTGAGTCAGAGCCACCTTGCCCCTTTGATCCCTTAGCTTTTATACTGAGCGTGATGTACATGGGATGGAATACCCTGTTGGTCAGTTTTGGGTCACCTGTCCCATATGCTCCTCCCTGCAGGTGGGGCCCCTCTATGCTTCTCCGCTTCCAACCCTCTAACAGGGCAAATAGCGAAGTTAGCTGACCTTGGTTATTATAGCAATAAGTATAAGCAAGAGCCTCTGTGCATACCATTCCTTGGTATAATCAGGTCTTATCACTCTGAGAGTGAACGGTTTTTGAACAATATGCTGTTAATTTCAGACTTTAGTCAGTTAGAAGAGGCCCAGCTAAAAAGTAAAATTACAAATCAGAAAATTGGTTTTGTTTTACCTCAAACCAGGATAATCACTCTTTCAATTTGAGGGATTATGAAATTCTATTTTTGTAGACATCTTTTGTTGACATTTTTCCAAGATATCTTGGGAAAAAAAGAGACTATAAAAGAACCAGTTCCTGGAAGGGATGGCCTTTTGTGACCTTAAAAACATTCCAGAGAGACTACTACATCTTCAAGAAGCTGAGCTAATTAGAGGTAAGTAAGTTTGCATGGGCAAACAGTGGATGTCATATATTTTAGGTAAGCTTCTTACTGCAAGTGATTCCAGGAGTCAGGATCACATTCTGTTTATCCTTTCAGATCATATATTTCTAAAAAATTTTTTAAAAAAAGCAGGAGAAAACTGGCAAAGTTTCCTGGAGTACTAGAAAAAAAATTGTATGCTGAAAGACTTCACAAAACAAATTTGGTTTCATTTTAGTTTAGACAAGCTGCATCAAATGTATGTGGTATGTACTATTACAGGAGTTTATTGAGTTGCGTTGGGTGCTTTTCATTCATTTTTATGAGGTAAAATATTCAGCACTGTAGAAAGCCATTTTATCATTAGGAAATGGGAAAGTTTAGGAACAAACTTTCCTTATGCTAGGGTCAAAGTGTAGTTCAATTTGAATATCTGGCAAAAGTGACATTAGATTGAACAAGAACAGAATACAGTCCTTAAAGAAGTTGCACTGAATGAGGATCGCTCTTGTTCACACATTTAGTGACGATATGCATATATCCAGTGCTCTGAGCTAGTGGCACAGGGACACTTTGTCAATATTGCTACAGTAAATGTTGAAATGAAATGACAGATTTTCCTCTTGGGGCTCCCATGAGAAGCTGATGTGTAATCATTATTGAGACTTAATTTCTTTCCTGCTCTTAGCTGGAAGGAACGTGGAGTTCAAAGCCAGAAAGGAATCTGCAGTCCATCTGAGAGCAGGAGATTTGTGTGTAACTTTCAGAATGTGACTTGAGTCTGTTTGCAACCTGGAAGACGGTGCCAATTGTCTTTGTTACAGTCCAATGCATTCATCAGTGATGTATGTGTTCCTTATACATTGTTAGATAAATATGATCAAATGTAGGGGTTAGCATCAGGGAAGATGATCCCAGGACTGAATCCTATAGAGGCAGGGCTAATTTAATTCTTAAACGTGAACTAAGTGACTCACCAGAAGACTTGGCTGAGAAGAAAACTGGCAGTATGGTAAGTAAAAGGGGACTGATTTGGGTAGGAAAAGAGAGAAAGAAGGTCATAGTTGGACCGAGAGGAAACTCTGCCAAAGAAAAGTTTGGAGCAGGTGATCTGTTAACTGGGAAGGACTGTGACAAAAGGGAGATGTCTCAGTGGGGAGTGGTTGACATGGCATGGCACACCAGATACGCAGTTTCAGTGTGGGAGTTCTCTCTTCAGTTGTAAAAATCAGGTTGCAACAAACTTTAGGTGGAGGAATCATAAAGGATGTAACAAAATCCAGATGACATGATAAGATGATAGAAATGTGGGAAGTGGGATCTATAATAAAGATCTAACATAAATTAGCCAATAGCTAAATGCAACATGGCAGTATTTGGCTTCCAGGAAAAGTTTGACTACATGGAATGGTGATGTCTTCCCTCCTCAAAATGTGAATGATAAAACTCTTGATTTCCATGAGGAGACAGGTGGTCAAAACGTTGCTCCTGAAAAAACTCTTCTCAAGATGTAGAGCCCTCCTGAGTCCAGAACAACCCCACAATTTCTCCCAGATCTCAGACCTGTAATCACATTGTGAGACTCTTTGTTTGTCTGATAGAATAACAGCATTGTTCACTTTCAATCATATGAGACAGTAGTTAGCATGGATGGCTAAAATAACCTGCTTAGTAAGGAACTGCAGGAGGAGAGGGATAAGCTAGACACTAAGTTGCAGACAATCCAGTTCTGGAATCTATGGCGTGTCTTTTAATCCAGGTCAGTTTGTCTGGGGTACAAAGAAGTTGACTATTACTTAAAAACTACATTATAGATTCTTTCTTTACACCTATATTCTGAAGGCAAGGTAAATTTTCATATCCCCAGGCAAATACCTAAAGATAATTGCTCAGCAAACTCCCCTGAATGCACTGTACACCTGAGATTCAACCCAAACACCACCTGTTGGTCTTGGAGCTTTGATCAAGTCAGTAAGGGAAAGACTTTTGTAGGGTTTTTTTTTTTCAGTTGGGCAAGAGGTCTCAGAGGAGAAGGCAACCTGACATCAAGAAAAAGCATGTGCTTTTTGCCTTTTATTTTTTCTGCAGCTGTTAATGTTTTTAAAGGCAATTCCAGATTTCAATAATGCTTTACTGTATAGAATCATTGAGTGTTATCTTAGTTTAATTGCCCCAAGTCTTGCTCTGCGGTATTGGTTTGGTGGAATTAAATAAGTCACAATCTGTCCAGGAACAAGCAACAGACAATATAACATGCAGACATAGACAAATGTGTAATAAAAATATTAACATTTCCTTTATAAAAGAATCTGCAGTAATGAAAGAGCTTCTGCTTTAAAAGACCAAGAGGGGTTAAAAAGACATCTGCACAATGAGTTTTAGCCTTTCAACAAACACCTGTAAGTTATTTCCATAACAGTGATTCCTCAGTGTGCTGCATATATATATATTTAATATTTCAAGAAGATCTTTAAAATCTTTGTTTAATCTCCCATCTGGTGTTTATCCCAGAATTTGCTCTTCTGAAGATGAACAGGTATCATGCGTGACACCTGCTTTTGCTTGATACCTGCTCTCAAAAAATACCCGTGGACAATCAAGGCTTTTTTACTTGGAGTACTTTGTCAATGTTCAGCATGGAAAAAAAAAAAGTATTTTTTTTTCTTTTTGACACTTCTGATGCATCCCACTGCTTTAGAAGAATATTGTCAGAAGTAAATGCGTCATGTGATGCAATACAATATAAGCAAAAGGAGCTACCATAGAAGCCTTTCTTGCAGAAGTATAATGTAAATTTGATTTCAAATAGCCAATCCTTTCCTCCTATTGACAGATAGCCCTTGAGATTCAGGTATTTCTCAGCACATTCAATTAAATAGGGTTAATATTGCTCATCATTAGCCTTCCTCTGTGCTGATTTTCCATTGTGAGCTCATAAATGCTATCATTAGAAGAACCTTTCAAAAGAGGTTACATTTTTGAAAGCGTTTAATGTGCATTTCCAAGTGGATTATTACTGCTGTTGTATTATTATCCAGCATAAAGAATCATACATCAGGTGTACTTAACATCAAGCTGTTTAACTAAGATTACTCCTGTTGGAGATACACTGTGCATAATATTCTGTACCATGTAATACAATCCAAGAAGCAAAAGCCACAGGCGCTGAAACAGCGTACAACTTTTTGTATCTTTCCTGATTTTTCAATTTCAGTGTACAGGTCTGCTTCCAATGAAGTTAATCGCAGAATTATCTTTTTTTAAAAATCACCTGAAATAATGCATTTTTTTTGTCATGCATGGAAAGAAAACTCATTTTCTTCTCTCTCTCTTTCCCCCCCCCCCCCCCCCCCCCCCCCGCCCCCAGACTTTATTATTTCCAGTTAGTAGACTGAAATGATTGCTTCTATCTCCTGGGTCTAATAAAGCAATTTGGCTCTTTAATGGGCCTTGTTAGGGTTGAAGACCAATGTCTTTCTGGTACTACTTTTTGCATTATTGGTGTACTACCTGCTGAGTCATCAGCACAGAAACCAGAGGTTAATTTCACTTCTACTAAATGAAGCAGATAATCAGCCATCAGAGGATGGCTCCTGCGCTGTAAATAAGTCTTGACAAGCTGAGGGACAGCACTGTGTATCAGTCAGCCCTCTTCACACCATCTGTCCACAAATTAAGACAAAGTAAGGATATTAATTTGTTACATTTCAAAAGCTGTACTGACAAACCCACATGGACACTTTTAAATGGCGATGAATAACTGAAACATTTTACTAATATTCCATTGAGTCATGGGTTATAGTTTTGCAAACTTCTTTTCCAACAATGAACGTGTGGAAAGTGTTTTGACCAGATGTACAGCTAATGACTATCAAAGCAGATCCATTCCAAAGTATTACGCCACAGAGCATTTTTCACTTGTGTTGGAAGTGGTATGGCACAAGAATCTGCTGGATTTCCCAGAGATGTTATACGGAGAATAAACTTTCAGCTAATGGGGAAGCTGTTACATGGTTTCAGGAGCCAGAAACATTTACGAAAAAAAATGAGCTCACTAAAGTAATGTATGGTGGAAAATAATTCCTGGAAATTGCTGAGGTGAGAGCATACCTTATCTATTTCACTAAATCCATGCAATGTGAAGGCAGGGCAGTGGTTCAATTGATCTTACACTAAATCACACCAGCTTGTTGTGGAAGTGGGAATGGATGTACTGCAAGAGAACTAGTCTTATAGATGCATTTTAATTATTCATAACATGATATATCTATTCATGTGCAACTCTATTTTATTCTGAGATAAAATAGTTCAAAGGGTTCAAAGGTCAATTATGTATTAATGACTGAAGTATAAAAATATTGCAGAGTTATTCTAATATTCTCCAAAGCAAGCACTATGAAAACAGGCAATCCAGAGCTGGAGCCGAATTCAAAAGAAATGAAGGCACAAAGCAATTTTCATTTTTCTTTGGAACAGTGCCCCACAATAACTACAAGGCTATGATTAATGAGTAATAATGCTTCCATATCCAGATTAGGCTAAACAGCTTTTTAAAGACAGTGTTTTTAATTTTCCTGCTTCATTACAAGACAGAGATTCTAAACAGAATGTAACAAGATACTTTTTTTGTACAATGTGTTTTTTTGAGGTTTCAGATAACAGGTCCATAAGGATCTAGTATAATGGGAGCTTGGACACCTAGTTTACCTGCTAACACCTGAAGTTAGATGTCATAATCTACAGCTGAATCCTACCCTTAACAACTCTCTTAGAATGGAGTAATGCCCTTCAGTGATGTGCATCTGTACATTTACCCTATGGGGATCAAAGGTAACAGTCTTAAATTAAGGAGCTAATTTTTCATCTGCTAAACTTAGATGAGATAGGAGCCACCTACGGTTCAGAGAAGTACTTTCCAAGCATTTTTAATTAATGGTGATCAGATTCTCATTAAAACCAGAGGAAAGCCTGTCACTGAATTGTGTCCTCAGTTAAAATAAATAGAGAGAGTAAATGAAGTTTTCGACAAGGTTATTACTGAAGTTTGTTTCTATGAGAAACTTTAATATTATTACTTGCAATTGTCTATTACATTTTATTCTTAAAATCCTGCAGTAACTACGTGCAGTGGTAAGGTGTAATACCTGAACACTGTTAAAACCTGTAGGATACTTAATCATTGTGAGAGGAAATAATAATTAAATCATTATTAAATGAGTCAGTTTTGGTAAATTAATACACAGCATCATTGCACAGTAAATAAATAAATTAGAAATTACTAAAATTATTTAAAAATGCACTCATTAAATTTTTAAAAAGACATATAACTATAAAGAATACATAATGTATAAAACTATATGCATCAAGCTAAAACTGATTTCTAATTAAGTGGAAATAGGTGGCTTCACAAGATCTAATTTACCCTATGTTTGGCTACAGCCAGCTTTCTGTGCTTTGTGCTGAAGCATTTGATCCTGATGACTTCTTAGAGCCTGGGGTCTGTTCTCATTTGGTGAAGTGATGAGTCATACACCAGTGGGTTTTGATTTTGATCAAGGTCCAGGTGAACTAAACATCTGTAATTATCTATTTAATGTCACCCTTGCCAACAGCACCTTCTAGTACCACGTTCTTCCTCTTTTTTCCTAATATTTTCTGTTGCTACCTTCCATTCAATTATCAAAGCTAAGATCCATCATAGCTGTCTCTATAGTCCATGTTTTACCGTGTTTAAGTTTAAGCACAGTTAAATGGTCGGGCACAGAAGCTGTGAAATGTCCTTTCAGTAGTTAGGAGGTAGAAAACAGAAGACAGTTGAAATAAAACATATTTGGAAAAGTTGGTTAAGTTAGTTTTAGTTATGCTTACCTAAACTGTGCTTATGCTTTGTTATTATGTTTGTAATATTGCTTAAAGAACAGGATATTCTTTGGGACAAATGTTGAAGTTAAATTGTATATGTCCATTCCAGCAATTCAGGATGCAGTTTTTGAGTGTAAAATGAATGTTCAGAATATATTCACTTCACAGTTTTTAGGGCGAGAACCCATCAGAACTGGTTTTGTAAAGCTCTGTTCTTAGTAGAATAAGCATGTGAAGAAGAGAAAGAGGGAATCAAATTGTCCTTCAAAACAGCTGAGTTGAATTGCTTTTGAAGATGCTTGTGATTGCGTGTAGTAACAGTAGCATAGCTTATCACAGCAAGGGAAGGATGTTCTAGCTTAGAAAGTTTGCCTGAAGAGTACGTTCAAATGAAAATGCTTACTTTGCTTACCTCCTCTTGGATAACTCTCCACAGCAAGGACTCTAGAAAAGATCTGAGGTAGCTTACCAAAGGGAAGCAGAATACTCTCTTACGTGTTACTTCATGCAGTCTCCCCTCTCCTTAGTGCCAACAGCTTTGGTTCTGATTCCCATTAAAAGAAGGGAAAGAAGCACAAAGGTTAGGGAGAACAATATGGATGGCCTTGCTAGTAGTGACTAGTGATCTACAGTGTTACATGTATTTCTTATTTGAAATATAGAAAGTGAGCTAGGTTCCTCATAAGTTACCGCAAACTAGTTTATTTTGAAGAAGAGGAAATTAAATTTATTCTTCAATACATAGAGAATTTTTTCTAGTAAGTTTCTCCTTAATTTTATAGCATTGGTATTAGAGGAAGTACATTACCTTATTTAACCTCCCCAAACAGACTAGTTCCATTATTTATTAAACTGTATTTTTCCATAGTGTTTTGAAAATTGAGACTAAGAAGTAACATTCAAGTTCTAGGTAATTCTTCTTTAAAGCTAATAACTGCTCCATTTTTATGATGAACTGATATTTGAGAAATACTTCACTGTCCCACAGCTATGCCTTTTTCTGTTAAAAATTCTTTGGGAGCTGCAAGGCAAAGTAGTTTGTTTAAGCTTTTAAGCTGGACAGCATAGTCTATAAATTGGAGCTTCCTTAGAGTCCCTCAATATTGGCTTGAGAGAAAAAGAGCTTTATAATGAATTTTGTTCTTCTTTTTTCTCACACTCTTAGCTGCATTTAATTTTACTTTTAAATGTGCTCATGCTACACAGAAATGAACTCTCTCCTTGGAGTGCAGAAGAAGGAGCCTGTATCAGCAGGTAAACATGAAGGGCATATCCAAATTTTTCTTGTATTGTTTCTCTCTTCCCTTTTTGGTTCATGCTTACTTGGATTATCAAGATGAAACAGAAGAGGTTTAAAATAAATTAAAACTTAATTTGCATGCAAGCAGTGAGCTCATTACCATGGGCAAATAATCAGCCTCATTTGCTTTGAGAAGTCTCTGTTATTATGACTTTGAGGAGTAGCTGCTTGATGGCCCTTGGAGCATTATGCATGCCACTTTTCACTCAGCATAAGGTTTTGAGAAGCATTAGAAGAGCTGCTCACATGCTATTTGGAAAAGCCTGGTCAAAACACGAGCTCTTATTTATTTATTTTCTGGATAACTCATCTGTCTGGTTTTGCAGGATTGTTTTTCTCTTATTCCAAGCAGAGCTTACCTGATATCAATATCCTGTTGTGACTATGATCTGGCCATTACCTGTATTAAAGCTGACATAACAAGTGGAATCCCAGAAGAAGCAGAAGGGCCATTGGAGAGCACAGGATGGCATTTGGGATGCTCATTGCACTTCTTTTTGTTCACATAGCTACAAGCATCTACAACATCTGATGGCAGACCAACAGGGAATTCTGGGAACCTCAGCTGTCAGACCTGGAAGTCATTCAAGCACCGTAGACAAAAGGGCTTTCAACAAGTCCTTTCAATTAGTCATTTTCATTCGATGCTGGCTTAAATGATTTCTCCGTTTAATGTGCTTACTCTGTGATATATATACTACCTCTCTTTAATCAACAGTGATTTCGTTCATCAAATGACTTTCAACAATCATCCTCTTGCACTAATTACATTTCTACTAACTGTATTTCCTTGATTTATCCTGTTTTTATCAATGAGCCAGTAATGTTACCTTCATGTTTCTTTGAGCTGTATTTGAAATGTTTAATTTTCTTTGTGTGCTTTCCCTCTTTATTTAAAAAAATAAATAAATCCCTTATCCATATATATTAACCAAATATCAATACTTTTTAATGCATCAATGCCAGAAGTATCTTTGGTAGTGTTACAAACCATTGGCAAACTGGAGACTTACCCTCACTAACTCAATAGCTATGGGGACACAAAGATTAGATAGACAAGGTACTGGGGGCTGAATTCTGCAGTGTTCTGAGCACCTTCTATCAATTAAGAAATGGAGTCAGTTTTTGATCAGCAGTTTGCAAATCTCCATGCAGAGAAATCCAAAGGAAAGCTGTGCCTAGAAGCACTTTTTCATTTGGCACAATGCAAATGTAAATAGTTTTCTTTACTAAGTGTACTTTGTGAAGTAATCTTAAAATGCATCATTAACAGCTGTGTAAAGCACCGTGATTAGCAAGCTAACCCTCATCTTTACAAAAGACTTGTTATTTATTGGAAGAGCAAAGGATTTTTTCTGTTTGGAAAAAAAAAAAAAATCTTCCTTTGTTCCATTCCTATCACACCAAGATGGAAATTCCTCCCCATTGTAAAGGCTTGGGAAAAGCTTATACTCCTGGAGTTCAAGTGGTTTAAGGCCTTTTACTGGCTGCCTTTATATTTTAGATTTCAGGTGTTAGGAAGTTAAGTTCTCCAGCCTTATTGTCTATGAAAATTACCTGTTACTAAGAAAAGCTGTTGGCAATGGATAAAACTAAAACAATGTTAAAAGCAGCACAAACACAAGTATAAGCAAGGACAAATCATGTTTTGCACTGCTTCGGAAACAGTGTGTAATTCTAGCTCAGAATCAAATCCTGCACTCTTCATCATGTGCGCATATCTCAATGATGTTCAGTGCCATACAGAAACAGCGAAAACAAAAAATATTCTGCTTGTCACAGAAACAATGGTTTGTTTATCCATTTAGGGTTTTTTATAAGTATTGAGCTATAAATATCTTTGCATTGCAGTCTTGGAAGAAAAGGACTTCTTTTTTCTCTTTTAGCACTAGTTATTTACCATGTATATTTAAAAAGCAAAAGTATTTTCTCTCATGAAAAATACAGAAGAAGTTGTCCTAAAATTTTTCATGGCCCTATTGTCAGTGGACTTTTAAAATGAGCTGATGTTTGTGGAAACACGTGTACTCATTCATCATCTGGTTTAGGACTGGAATACCATTTTTTCTCAGCCAGAGAGAAATGTAATAATGACCATACTTAATAAAACACTACTTATTATGTTTTGCACTTACTGTTTCATGCTATATGCAACATGAGGAAACAGGAGGGACAGGATTTAATTTGAGATTAAGACAGCTAGCTCTAGATGTCTGAGTTGTGTAAACTCCCTTTCTAGTCAACAGTCAATACAGTCCATGGAGCCTAGAGATTTAGTCATCTGGCTAGCCAGTAGATGTTAACTTTTCCACTGAGTATAATGACATTTTTTAAGCTCTGCTGTCTGTATTGACTAGATCTCTAGCAACTACCTTGGCAGCTGAAAACACTTAGCTCACCTATAGACATGTAAATTTAAGTATCTTATTTAGTGACCCTTCCATCGTCAGTGTCTATGCAAGTTGTTATTTCTACCATGCTTTCTTATATTGAGTCCATCTGCAGACCACTCTTAATGAGCGTTAACCTCGATTCAGGAACAGGAAAGGACTTATAGAAAGACCGAGTAATCGGCTTAAATTCATTTATCTGAAACAGACTACTAGGAGTTTTTGCATGGGATTTCATGTTCAGAGGGTCAAATAATCATATTTGCTAGCTATTCACAGCGTTCATGGTCTAACTACTTACAGACACTCATACATTGGCAGTTTCTGAAAGCAGTGGAGACAAATAAGGAAGCTCTCAAATTACTCAAAACTCATCAGCCTTTGCTGTTCATTGAATGGACTCTGACTTTGCAACACTTGGTTTGTAACCATGTGTCTTCCACCACTGTGTCTTCATGTGTCTGCTTTATGGCATATTTATGTAAAATATTCCCTGTAGTGCCATCTTTGGGATTATTTGGGCCATTAAACCTGTTGCTCATGAGATTTACATCATCCTTTCCAGTTTAAATTCAGGAAGCATTTACACATGTGTTTCATTCATCCCTGTTCAGGACATCTTTTGATTCTCATGCGTAATCGATATTTAAGTGCTGCACAAAGGATGATGAGATGGGCATAAAGTTTTATTTCTGAGGTCCACAGCTGATGGAATAAATTGTCTTCAAATTTACTTGGGGTAGTGGTGGGGGTGGGAATCCAGAAGAATGAGAGAGTGAGAGTGGAAAAATAAATTAAAAAAAAAAAAAGAGGAAAAAGAGAGAAGGAGAAAGAAGTAGAAAATCTCTCCCTGGTGGCCAGATGGGAAATGAAGTGGTGGGTTCCCCAGAAGAAAATCTTCCTCTCTCACACATCCTCTCCAGTGCAACAGTGCAGCAGGTGGTGATAACCATGGTGGTATTTTCAGCCATGCTTTTTCCCCAGTACTGTGTGTTTTTCCTCAGGACCTGGACAAACTGGTTGGGTTTTTTTTTTTTTTTTCCCTATTTATGATGCTTTTAGCACTGATGGGAGCATGTTTAATTAGGTGCAAGTGTTATACACGGATTGGTTGCTGAGTTTTGGACATGCATGTTGTCGGGTAATGCTTATCAGTGATTTATGACTATTATTTGTAATGTTATTCACTAAGTGTTGCATTCCTGCAGTATAAACTAAAATCTACAAAATAAGGGATAGGGAAAAGGGGTAAGGGAGATGATTCTCATGCCAGGGGCAGCAGCATCCCATGAAAACGGGGGTTAGACTAGACGACCTTTAAGGGCCCCTTCCAACCCAACACATTCTATGATTCTATGAAAATCTGCCATAGCTACAACATTGGGATTGGCAGGTGCAAGGCTGTGAGAATACCAACATGAGAAAAACAGCGTGGAAACAAAAGGGGGGAAATACTGCCACAGCAGTTTAGGTGAGAGGCTGCAGTGCTGGAAGTGAAAGTCAGGCTACGGAATTGCAAATAGAGGTCCCTTAGCATTACAAAGGTTAAGACGCTTCAGTCATTGTTCAGTGTAAGTGTCTGTGCTTAAAGACAAACACCCACTTAGATGCTCTGCGAAATGGAGATGTTTTTTCTGAGCTGAGGTCCGTGTGAACTACATAATAGAAGAGGCTTAATTTTAGTCGGGTAAACAGTGACCTATTCCATCACAAAGAATCTTACACTACCTGTTGGTTTGATATTCACTGTTAGGAGTGGACAAAAGGTAACTGTAGTGTTAATACTTCAAGGTCTAGCTAGATCAGAATACAGAATACAGTTCTGCAGGCACAGAATCTTATCTACGTTTTGATTTCTGTGAAGTGCAAGACCTTGGACAGGAAAAATTAAGTGGAAATCATAATTTACAAAGTTTTTTCACAAGTAGCATGGAGCTGAAATAATACAGATCTGGACAATTATTGCAATGTTTTTCGTTACCAGTCTGTTTACATGTGGTTTCATTTATTAGTCTATTTATTAATGTAAAAAGCATACTGCTTCTAATTTGACAATTCCGAAGTATTTTGTCTGATTTACCAGCCAGTAATAAACATGAAGTCAATAAAACAAAAAGTCAAAAGCTTTTACACTTTCTAACAATAATTTGAGATTACATCACCTTTCAGCACAAACATCTTAATATTTTACCTATTAAATGTAATTCTGAATCAATTATTCTAGCTTGGGCTATGAATGTCTGTGGCTTTTGCTAACTTCAGCAATGTACAAGTTAGTGGAGTATTTCTGAAAACGTCCCTGTTAGTGCAGACCCGTTTCCATTGAGCTGACTGGTCCACTAAAGTCAGCAGAAGGTTTTGGAGGTCTCCAATTCCCAGTGTTTAGACAATTATTCAGACAGAAAAAACCTCTGTTATACTTGTAAATATCAGTGATTACGCGTTGAGAAATGAGGACGGAAAGATTATTGAAGGTTTATGGAGAACTACATTTTGACAGGAAATGACATCTTGTGTCATACCAGCTTGCAAAGCATAATAGAGTCTTCACAAGTACTTGCTTTTGTTCTCAGACTACCTTCAAATGCTGTCAGTTATTTTCCAAAGATTGCAGTTGACATCTAACCTTGGAACTGTTGTACAATTCACCAGTTGTATGGTTCCTAGTCTTGGGATAGATTTGGAATCAATGTCCATTTTTCTAAAGGAGTATTGGATATGGATATTACATGTTTCTTCCCACAGAAATTTGAATGCACCATGACTATAGACAGTAATGGATGGATGGTAAGATGCTTATCAATCTGCTATATGGTACCCTGGATTTGTCACTGGAGTAAATGTCATACATTTTTGTGGTAATCCAGCAAATGTGTGTAACAGGGAGTGCAATACTCAGTAAAGATATATTAGCATCTCAAAACCCATTTGATAAGGTGTATTGAGACTATTGATGTTAAGCATACAATTCAGGTGCACTAAGACATCCTTTCAGAGGCTGATAGAAATGGTAGTGTAGGAGGGTGGAATTGACTCAGGGCCAGGAATTTTGGGCAGTTGCTGGGGGTTTTTCTAGTACAACGCAGAGACACTGACATTCTCAGGGCATGATTCATTGTATCTGAAGTGGTGGGTAAAGCACCTGTTGATGTTTACTGCTTTCCACTCAGTTGAACAAGGACAAAGGCGGATGTGTGAAGAGGGAGAAAAATAGGTTGATCTGGAGCCAAATATAAAGATATAGGTGCTCTTTAACATTTTAGATAGGTAACACATGAGAGTGCTTCAAGAAACTGTTCATAAAACACACAGAGATCTAACAACACTTTCCAAACGACACATTTGACATTAGTCAGGGAGACTTTGCGATTGTCACGGGCATTGTATTTACTCCATCCATAGTTGAATAGTAGGCAGTTTGCGTGATCCCCTGAATTAAACTTTACTAAGTATAGAGAGTATGCTGAGAGTTGTGCTTACCTCTGAATCATAAGCACATGGATCATGATTAAGGTGTTTTAAAAATGCTGACAAATAAAAGCATCTTCCAAATTACTAGCTATCCAAATTGCTAGTTTTCACTTTAGCGTCCATTTTGCACATCTACCTGGGATGAAATAAGTGAAGAATTGCTATGATAATAACATTTCAGGTTTCATTAAAGTTTCTTTTTCTTATTTCTTCCATTTTCTCCCCTATTATTTACTTCGTCTTTCTTCTAAACAAGAAAGCTTGCTTTGCAGAAAGTTAGCAAGCAAAGCAGACATCAGCTCTGAACAATATTGCTACTTACCGCCAGTTTTGTGAAAGTTCAGTGATACAACTGAATTAATTTACTGTGGTAAGAACAACCTGATTTCAAAGATACGGCACATTTTCAGTCCTCACAGACTTCGCCAGACAGGTTTGCTGAGGAGAGGCTTAGATGGACTTCTAAATTAAAGCAGAATAGTTAGTCACAATAAAATTTGAAACCAACATCACCCTTTTGGCTCTTTGCTGGAAAGAGTTTCTACTGCTTCATGTTAATCTCAAGTAAATATGACCCAATGCCAACTCTTCCTGCCAAACCTGGCAAAGTTACAGCCAAAATAAATTGCACAGAGAGAATGCTAGTACAGTAATTTTTTTTTTTAGTTAACCATAGCAGAGTCCTCCAATAATTTATCAACCGTATTTTATTATGTTTTTTATATTATGAAGAAGAAAAATCCACACAATGTGGAAAAATCACCAGTCTTTAATGAAGGTTCTATCATTTGTGTTGCATTCTACATTTTTAATTTTGAAATTTTTGCCTTTGCTGTAGAGTGTCGTATTTGTTACTTTAATAATTCACTTTTTTTTTACTGTTACACCTAGTAATTGCTCTATTGAATCCATCACTTAACCTAAAAAACTTTGTATTTTCATCTTTAATTGGCAAAATGCTTCAGGTGGAATTTTTTCCAGTTTCCTTACCTGACTGAAATTTACCTGTGTAAAATACAAACTCCCACTATAATATGAATCACCCTGCTAATGAAAACAGACAGATAGATGGTGCTTATTCCTAGGATAAATGAGATGAACTGTCATTTTGTAGAGGATATCCTTTCTTTATTAAATGTCTAAAGTAACTGAACCCCACCTTAGAAGACAATTATCTAGACAATAAATAAAGAGATGTAGGCACATCTGGGGGATGGATGATTCAAGATAAGTATATTTGACTTGGAAAAACAACAGTTTCAATACACCTTATTATCTGGTACTGAGAGTCAGCCTAATCTGACTAACACAAGTTCAGCCAGGTGCTGGTCCTGATATGCCTTCAAATAAGTAGACGGTCCTTCTGAAATAGCTAAGGATATCTGATTAGGAGGTATAACAAGCATAAATATAACATGAATAGGTTCCATATGGATGTGTGCTCTCTCTCTCTCTCTCTCTCCATTGATTACTGGGGTATAGAAGAAGCTTAGACTCGACCTTTGACCTTTGGATGGGGTTGTGGTTTAACCCCAGATGATAACTAAGCCCCATCCAGCTGCTTGCTCACTCCCCCTCAGTGGGCTGGGAGAGAGAACTGGAAGAGTAAAAGTGAGAAAACTCGTGGATTGAGATAAAGACTGTTTAATCGGTGAAGCAAAAGCTGCACATACAAGCAAAGCAAAATAAGGCATTCATTCAGTACTTCCCACCAGCAGCCACCTTCAGGAAAGCAGGGGTCCATCACACGTAACAGCTACTTGGGAAGACAAATGGCATACCTTTGAATGTCCACGCTTCTTCCCCGCAGTTTTTATTGCTGAACATGATGTCATATGGTCAGTTGGGCTCAGCTGTCCCAGCTGTGTCCTCTTCTAGCTTCTTGTGCACCCCAAGTCTATTTGCTGGTGGGCCAGTTACACAGCATCAAAGCAGAAAAGGCTTTGATGCTGTGCAACCACTGTTCAGCAATAGCTAAAACATCCCTGTGTTATCAAGACTATTTTCATTACAGATTCAAAAAATAACCCCATAAAAGCTATTATGAAGAAATTTAACTCTATCCCAGACAAAACCAGTACAGATGGTCAAGGCTAGGTGAGATGAACCTACACTTTAAATTAGTCCATGATGAAGTGCTTTGCCCTACTGGAATCAGTAGTAGCAAAGGTGGGAATGCTCCCCTCCTCTGTTCAAGTCTCTTGTAGTTACATGCAAATATTCACTCTAAGTACACATTTTTCCCCTTTCAAAGCAAAAATAAGAAAATTACATTAAAATATACATTAAATTCAACATTGGTAAACGAAACAAGCTTAGAAAGTCACAAGAGAAAAGAGTGTATTTACTATATCTTTTAACTACATTTAGATGAACATACTGAAGCTTAAGTAGTAATGAAATGGGATTCATGTGAATCATGTTTTGCGTTTGCTAGTGAGGTAATGATTCAAGCAAACTAAATAGAAATTTAAGCATGTAAATCTTCCTATATTTATGTGCAAAACAGGCCCTCTATTTTCATTATCTATAAATTGTTATGTATGTACAACAGTGAAACTATATTTTTCCATTTAATATGTATGTTTTTACATTGAAAAGCATATTTTATTTTGAGCATCAAAGACATCCTTTATGACAACTTACTGAAATTTCATACGTATGGTATGTAAATCCTTTACATTGGCTGAGCTGGCAGAGCTGTTCTATTTAATTGGCAGAGAAGCAAATACACTCTGCAGACTATAAATGAATAAAACCAGGTTTCTAGAGAATGACATTATTGGCAGGTTGGTAAAGGGGTTAATAGAATTCCACAAGGGAAGTTCCCTTTTATCAGCTGAAATAGATGCCTGTGGCAGACTGTTGACCCTGTTAGAAAGCTTTGTCTTCTTCTGTGTTTTTAAAGGATACAATGTATTTCTCACTTTCCTCGTGTTGCTGGTTTGTGTATTGTTTTAAACCAAAGGAAAATAAAACATTTGAAAATCCCTGATGTTCACTTTTGCAGTAAACACAGGTAATTGGTAACAAAAGGTTCATGTCTTTATCCCTAAAAATGTGCAATCATCAGGCTTCCATGAATGAAAACTGATAAATTCCAAACACAAATATGATTTATATGCCTATGTTTCTGGATAGGTAATTGGAGGGATAGAGTGGAGGGGTTTTGTTTTCTAAGGATTATTAACACATGATTTTAAAAGATCATCAATAGAGTTCATCAATCAAATGTAGTAATCAGGTAAGACTCTTGCCCAAAGTGATTAGTCCTGTAATGGCTTGTACCTATGTGTCCCAGCCTCCTTACACGAGTTTACCATTGAGAATGGCCACCATGCAACTGGGTTTTGCCTGTACTCCCTTGAGCTCGCCTGGGTTGTTCAGGCTGACTCCAGCACCTCTGCTTCAGGCAGCTTCAGCATTCACCCCTGCCCTTCCTGGTACCCTGGCAAGGAGCCAGCCCCTTTTCACCCAGCTTCCCTAGCCTCCAGAGGTCAACTCTGGTGTCTTTAACCACTCCAGTAACTGAAGATTAGACCATAAGTGTTACGAGTACTTTCATTATTGTTTAAAACAATTCCTGTTTTTGAAGCAATTAATGTGGTTTCTAAAGGTGACTTTATAAAATGGTCATCCTTCATTCAAGAAAAAAATGCTAGATATGGAGAAATAATTCCCTCCCTCAGTACGCTCAACACTTCTGAGTTTACTTTAAGGTCTGTAAAATGCCTTCAGGAATTCCAGGTGCCCTTTTCTGTTCTAGCTCCAGCTCTTCTCACTGATTCCACTCTAACTCCTGGTAATGACAATGCATTATTTTTACTTGCTTAATCTTGAGAATCACAAATGGCTGCTCTTCAGTGATCAAATGTCTTTTTGGAGTAAATTGTTCTATATCCTGTTGTCTATTTTGCTTTTTTTTGTATTGATTTTTTTCTGTGACCTGGAAATACCTTGACATTTTGGCATTTCCTATGTGGAAGCCATATTGTTATTCCAAAATTACTTCCAGAAGGATGAGAGTGTGTTCAGGGTAGCAACCCTCAGTTGTCCTTGTTGCGCTTCCTGGAATATTGCAGGAGCTATATGACTCTAACATTGTTAGCAAGCAGTTCTCTGAGACTTCTGGGTACCTCCAGTGAAATGGAAGCCAGTAAAACCAAGTCAAGTTCCTATTTTTCACACAGACAAGTGTCCAAAAGTGTCATATTATGCTGTGGAATGGCTCCACAGTTGTTGGTTTCTTTTTATTTTTATTGATTTTACTGTTAGACTGTTATCTTTCTTGTTGGAAAGCACAGATGCTGCTGTTTGACATAAGGAATGTCTTTAAAACAAGGTTGAACTGATTATTTATTTTTTGTTAGATGGAGTCAAGACACACTATTTTCCAGCTTCTGTGAACTACCGCACTAGGACTCAGATGATGTCATCCACTGTGAATTACTGGAAGTCACTCCCCATGTTGAGTTTACAAGACAAAAAAAATAATCTTCCACCCAACCTCAGAGGTACTGCTTCATTTTATTTGTATAGCATCTAACACATTTCATCTTGTGATGAAGTTTATGTGTTGCAAAAGAGGCAGAAAAGTGCTGAGAAGACTAGGCTTGGAATTTTAAAACAAATCTAAAAAATGTAATGCTTAGTCAACAGCATGTGTATATGTGTGTGTGTGTGTGTGTGTGTGTGTGCGCGCGTTTCATGTGCTAGATAAGATGATTTATTAAAAAAGATTCAGCCTGAAAGTTTTTTCTTTTTTTCCAATTAACATAGATTGTTTAATAAAATTTATTATTTCTTCTTATTAACATGGCTTTCCTTGTTGAAGTATACCAGTAGACAATATATATTATTGAATTATTGACCCACATATATAATAAAGTATAATATGCTATTGTCTGTCATTTTGCATGACTTTATTTTTCAGGGTGACATTCAGTTCTTCTACTTTTCATATTCAAGATAAACCTTGTCCCACAAAACTTCCCAGTCATATTCCTCTTTTTTCTTGTGTACAAATTATTTATAAAAAATCTCAAATATCTTCAAAACCTTTATTAAAAGTTAAGGGTAATAGTCTATATTATCTCTCCATTTACTCTGCAAATTGCCCCAATAACTGTTCAGCTCTGCACAGACCAAAGTACCACTTACTGTGAATATGAATGGTAGAATTTGAAATCTTAATGCTTCATCAAAGTTCTAATATTATTAGGACATGTTATTATCAACACTGAAAAAGAACAAGAGAAGAGTTGTTTTAGTTAATACCACAGGTCAAGAAAATTAAGTCTTGCATTTGACATCTCCAATGCCATTTCTAATGATGAGGGATAAAGGGAATGTCATTTGTATTTATACAGTCTGTCCCTCTATCTTCCAAAATGCACGTTATGTTATGCAGCAGGCATTCACACACGATTTGCACTGCTTTCTTGCAGAATAATAATACTATATATATATATATACACATGTTTATGTTGAGCACCTTTCTTATTTCTTTGTATTTCTGCTTTTCTCTGGATCTCGTCTCCTGTATTTTTTTAAATCTGGATTGACAATTTGAGGAGACCTTGGTACCTGCTGTTTTCCTGAAGACAGTCACTTGTGCAACGTCTTGTCCTATATTCTTTCCAATCAACTTCGCTATGTAGGTGGCACTATCAGAAATGAGATGTGGGATGGGAGTACAGCTCTGCTTGAGTTTTTCTGTAATATGCCAGTGCTTGTTGCCCCACAAACAACAAATGATGTAAAGCAGCCAGGTGATACCCAATGAAAGAGTATTTGGACAAATTGCTAAAGTTATTCATTCCTGAAACTGAAAGCATCCTATGGGTGTTCTTTTCTACTTAGTGCCAAATTTGAATGATTTTCTAACGTTTTTCATGTTGATGAATATAAGTTGAAGGAAACACAGTTTTTAAAAGATACTGTTAGATATCTCTTACTCTATGCAAATTAACTTCCCAGACTACAAATCCGTACCTTTACTGTTATTCAGAAAGTAAAATACAAATTTGAATTTTGTTTTATACTACACAGAGCATTTTTTTTTTCCAAACTTGTTGATCATTATAAAGCATTGATTTTATATCAGTTGTTCTCTTATGAGACTCTTGTGGCAGAAAAACTTTTGACGAGGTGAATGTGAAATTTTGTATGACATACAATTTCGACTTGTGCCTTAAATCTCCAGTCAGGCAGTCTTTGAATCATGTACTTTAATACTTAGTGAATTGGGATATAATAAAAAAAATGGTGCCAAAATCTTAAAAAACTTATTTCTAAAATGTTGTAAGTGCTGTGCAGGGAACATAAGATGAAGCCTTAATTACTAATGAAGTCCACACTTTAGTAGGGTACAGTTTACAGGCACCAGTAGGGAAAACTTACAGCTTTTCTTGACATCACACGCTTTCTAGCAAGCTTTTGCTATCTCTTTTGAAAGGGATTTTCACTTCCCAGAAAAACTACTATAGGAAAATGTTATTTCTGAGTGTTCTGTTTCCCACTGCATATAGCGTTCCTTCTTTACAGAAGGGCAGTAGTGCTGTGAGATTTAAAGCACCAAGCAAGACAAATATCTATAGAATTATAGTACAGTTTATTGTAATTCCTTTGTTCTCAGAACAAACTTAATATTTCTCAGTTTTGTACTTGTAATCCTGGCAAACATTTTAGCAGATCATGAATGTGAATATTTTTCAGCAGCTGAAATCAGAGCACGTTTTATCCAATACATTCCAAATTATGCTGGGATAGCTTAAGGCATTTTGATCTAAAGTCAGCATGCATAACCCGTCTCTGTCTGTTGTGCTTTCTAATTCCATCATCTGCTTTTCTATTAATTTAATTAAATTTTTTGGCTTCAGTCTTTCCATAAAAGAATACTTCTATTTGCTGTCACTTTTCCTGAGCCTATTCACTTGCAGATTCACTGTGTTGTCATTTACGTTCACCTTTTGTTTTCCCATTGCATTCATTTTCCATAAAGGGTACGTTTTTTTTCCATCCTTTCCAAAGCTGAGGTATTGCAGCTATTCAGGTAACCTAATCAGATGCCGTACCACTCCCAGCCTTTGCAGAGACTGTCAGAACAACTGGCATTCTGACTTCCTGGGGGTAAGCCAGCAAAAGGTCTCCTTTGTTATGATATCATCTAAAATTTAATTGAGGTCTGTTCAGTAAAAACGAGAACTAGAAATGGCTGTTCCGTTTGCCTAATGCCCTAATACTGTTAGAGCAATAAATTCAAAAGTTACTCCTTGAGCAAAGAGGAACAATGCTTTTCTAGTCCTTTCTTTTTTTTTTTTTTTTTAACGACATGTCTAGTTCCAGAGATGTCATGGTCAGTGTAACTGAACTGAACTGCTGCAGGAGTTGCAGCAAATGGGCTTGAAAAACATTTGCTGAGAGCCTGGATACACCTCCCAAGCCAATAACATTATTCTTTCAGTTTTATAAGTAGGAAATTCCCTCAAACACATTAATATGAAGCATGAACAGCACAAATTATTTTGTGTAAACAGAACAGCCGGGCATCACTACACATTTGATCATACTCCTTCCAAGAGTTTTAGTTGACATCCTGGACTGCACACCAGTGAACTTTATTAATATAGCCAAATTTAAGTGATCTTGTCTAATTCATTGCTTCAACTCACATTTTTTTTTGGTGAAACATGATCTTGGGAATAATCAAAGGATTCTGTACCATCATCTGCCAAACCATGTAAAATGTCAAATACAGAGATGCTGATAAAATTGAACCCAGACAGCAATTTCTGATATTGTAGATGATACAGTATAGTATCTGTTGAAATAAGAGGGTGATGTGGTACATCTTCAGCTCATTATGAACCTGCTGTGACCAGCAATCAGACACCACAGCTCAGTGTTCCAAGTACATCAGGAAGATGGATCCTCTGTTCCTCATAAACAAATAAGCAATTGTCTCCTTGGTTTTCCAGACCAATTGCTCATATATATATATATATTTATATTTATATTAAGTCTTTTTATGCCTTGGTCTTAAAGGAATTACTGACTTTTCCATCTTTTAAAAGTCTAAAATAATACTTTAAATTGTTACTAGAGCCCCACAATGGTACTCTGCACGATATTACGGCATGCAGCTGCATATTGTTAACTATCTGCTTGCTGTGTTGCTCCTGGGAAAGGGCTTCCCTGTCAGACAGAGGTGGTGACTAAGGGTTTGTTCTAACTTGTCTGAGCTTCACTTTGTGAATGAATGCAGCTGCACACGTATTGTGTCAGGCTAAGTGTAGTGTCAGAGCAGAGCAAAGAAGCATTAGGTGGGGTCATTCTGTGCAGAAAAAAATATGTCCATTTAAAATGTGTAAGAAATGGGAAAATCTCAATTTCATAAATTTGCAAGTGCGAGGTCTCAGACTGATTTCTTGCAGTAAGACACTGAATGTTTAACTCCCATGAGATAAATAATATAGGGAAATTTTTTTTGGTTATAGATAATCTGAACATGTATCTGGTAACAGTTCTGTGGGTCAGTTTTTCAAGGCAGTTAATGTACAGACTGAGGTGAAGCGCTTCTGCCATAGAAGCCATATTTGAAGTTTTAGCCATCATCTAGTTACTGTATAGTCTCCCTATGGTGAAATATTATTCCAGAAGTCTATGAGCCTCACATTTATGTAAACTTAATAGATAGATACCATTGGAATACACAAAAACTGTTGGGTTTTTTGTTGTGGTTTTTTTTTTGTTTTTTTTTTTTTTTTGTTTGTTTGTTTGTTTTTTTTTAACTAGGAATTTTTTAAAGTGTGTTGGTCAGTGGGTAAGCCAATGTGCAAACCAGTAAGCAACATTAAGTGGCAGTAGCAATCCTTTTTCCAAGAAGTGTCATAGGTATCAACCTGAACACAGAATGTCACCATATCTCCCATAAAATGTGTGCAGAATAATTCAGAACAGCGAGAAATTTCAATCTGCTGAACCTGCTACAAGATTGAATTAGCTTTTCATCTGGGAATTAAGGTTTGGGTATTGTGTTATTCATTACAGCTAGGCTGTCTCTAGAATTACTTCACGTGCATTGCTTGATCTTGTATAACCTGTTCTCTGTTTCCAGACAAGAAATAAAATTCATTAGAGAATAAATAAGTGCAGTAAAATGTATGAATCGGGAGTTATTGCCCCGAACCTTGTTTTTTTGCAGAGTAGATTTGTAATGGTTAGATTAAATCTGAACTATATTAAATAGGGAAGTCATTGTGGACTGGCTGCATCGTATGTCTAAACCTGAACAACTAAACCCGTTTATGAATGTCTTATGTCCTTCTACAAAAAAGAGTACAGCACGTGTTCCTATGCCCTGGAAAAGTAAGAACTTTCTTGTGACTATACATTCCACTCTTACTGATTAAGAGTAGTGTAATGTGGGGATGTGTTCTGCCATGCTCTTTATTTGTTTATTTTTTATTTATTTTAGTTATGAGCTAGTGTGTTTATAATATGTGTGGTGGATGGAAAAAGCAACAATAAAAATGACCATAAAAATTTCACACTTGTATTCATTATGGAATTTTCTGATCTTGCTTTTGAGATATGCAGTGATTAAATTGAAACTGCGTGTGTGTGTGTGTATAAGTGTTATGTGTTCTGTCAGCATGTTCCATGTTAAAACTACCAGTATTTATTGGTGTACACTAAAAGTCAGTAGCAGAAAAAAAAAAAAAAAAATAGACATCCCCCTATCTATTCTCCACATGAACAAATTAAATGCAACATAAATTAGTATACAACTTCTTTGGCAGTGACATCCACTGATTGTAGTTAATATTCCCATCTGCTGTACTTTACTTTCTTTTGGCAGCAGGTTTTTGCTTACATTGCACTCTGCTACCTAGGAGAGGTGCAGTTGGTGGAAGCAGAGTACCGGCCACTCAACCCCATTGCTAGGTTTGCCTATTGGCAAAGCAATTGCAGAGATTTCTGAATCCTGTACTGACTGAAGAATGGTGTGAAGTGGTGGGAAGCATAGACAAATAGTGTCCCAGGGCTGACATACTGCCAGTTCCAGGATGTGAGCTGGTACATGAAGGTTCATCCTGAGACTACAACCCACAAGCATGTGCCTTTGTACCACAGTTAGGAGTGTCTTTATCAGACTGTCATCCTGTCTCTGGCTTGAAGGTCCTTCTACTCGTTGTTCCTTTTTTTATTTCTTCAGCTCACTTTCGTTCTCCTCTCATGTAGACCATCAAGTCAGGTAGAGTGATGAGGCTTGAAATGTCTGGCAATAAAGTGAAAGAGAGAGCATTATATTTTTCTTGAGTGAAAAAATGGGTGAGTACCTGCTCCTTGACATAGCCACAGTTTACTCATTTTAGCACTTTCCTGTATTTTTATTTCTTAGATCAGTTTCTAGAAACAACAGGTGAAAGCTGTGAAAGAGAACAAATCAATACTTTACAGGAAAGTCATTCGGCAATCCAGTTGAAAATATAAAAAGTTGTCATAAAGTTATGATAATAGGCTTTCTTGTGTGGGTATCCGACAGACTTTGTTACCAACATAAAGTCCCATTTGTTGTTTTCAGGTTGACTAACTGACTGCAGACATAAGTGTCTTTGGACTCTTCAGAAATTAAAAGAAATGCGGCATTTTGAGTGATGGTGATCTCTCTTTTGCACACAAAGTATTTTTTCAGAAGCCTGGTGCCCTAATGGTATATCAGTGAATAGGGGAGTGTGGAAAGGACCTGTAGAACTTTTCACACCCACTAACTTCACTGAGAGGCTTGAATGATAAATTTGAAGCTCCCACATATCGTGACAGAGTAAAAAATTAGAAGCATGCTAATAAAATGATAAACCGGGCAGATATTACATATTCTCCCCTCAACTCCCAAGAAAAATAATGCACAAGCTGCTCATTAAAGGACAGAAGAAGGAAAATAAGGACTGATGTTTGAGGATTTCACTACAAATTAGTGTCATCAGTGTGCATTTTCAAGGCCATATGTGTCATACGATCCTAGATACAGGAAGCTCATAACTGAGCAAAGCCACTGCCCAGATATCTGTCATTTAGTAACAGAAAAAGTTGAGCAGGCTGCAAAAAATGCTCAGTGATTAAACACTATGAATGTTAACACATTAGACAGAACAGCAAAGCTGCAATCCCTGGTTAATGATTTCACAGCAGACTTAAAAATAGATAGTAGAACATGTGTTTGGGCCATTTACTAAAGCAAGATTTTGGGAATAGCTTGAAATAGGCAGTAATTGTGTGTTTATTTTTTTTTCTTTCTGTTTTGTGGCCTTATCATTAGGGAAAACTACTAGCAGTGGTGAAAAGAGCAAAAGGAAAATGTTTCTACATAAATATCTTCTGTATTGATATAGTCAGTTTAGATTAATGGCAATCCTGTCATACTCCTGTGGCTGGCTGCGTGATGGGAGTGCGCATTACACTGATGGAAAAGTTCTTAGCTGCCACGGGTAGACTGCATGAAAAAATAGTTAAAGATGGAAAAAAGGATTATGAGCACACAAATCAATCAGCATATAAAGGGTGAGGTTGAAATTACTGGGTAACAGAAAGCGACAAAGACAGTTACAAAGAATTTCAGAGATATCAATGAAGGATTATCTGTTCTGGACACCAATTTTATCTATCCCACCTTCACCCTGTAAAGTCTCTTATCTATCCTAACCTCTAACTGAACTTGCTAGCACAGACTATTGAATATATTTATGAGAATCCCGACACGTAGACATTAATAAAATCTAGAGAGAATCTTCAGTTCCTTTCATCCTTATCACTTTGTACCTCTTGATATCTCTAGGCCTGCGTAAGCGCTACTATACTTACAATTCTCAAGTACTATCCAAGTGAGTCTCAGTTTTGGTAACATAGCTCCCATCCACACTCAGATGCTTTGTAGCTACTTAAAAATGCTCTGTGCTGTCTGAAAAAGACAACTTTGATATAAATTGGGATATCTTTAAACACACATACAAGCAGATGCAAGTAAATTCAAGTGCCTACGTTCAGAGATGCCAGACCTGATGAGCTGTGACCAAGCACCACACAGCTGTGCTAAGGTAATGATAATCTGAGCTAATGCATTCACCTGGGAGGCTGAGCTTGTTAGTTTGAATACAACACCATCCTAATGTGACTACATGGTTCGGAGCTGGCTCTCTGTATGGGCAGAATGAACCCCAGTTGCCCATGCGGAGAGATGTTAATGCATGCTGAGGGGAATTTCAGTGGAGTCGCACTCAGTTGAAATGTGCTGGTTTGTTTGTTGAGGTTGAATATTTTGTATGCTTTGGTTGTTTAAGGTAGAATACTATTTTTTAAGAAGAAAAAAAATTGGAAAATATGAATTGCTTTGAAAAATCCTGTTCTGACAGTTTTTAAGTGATGTGACTTTTATTTTATTTTGCAATTAATTTTTATTTAGATTTTTTAAAATTATATGATGTACTGCTGGAGAAAGGATAATAATCAGCAGACTTGTGTTGAAGGAAAGTTGTATAAAATGACCTTCCTATTTTAAGAATTACAGTTCTGGAGTGTATAATCCAAGTAAGTGATGAGATATCTATCACTTCTGAGTCTTAAAGAAAAATCTGTCAAACATGTAGTGATTTGCTTCGGTACAACTGATTCTGTTTGGAGAAGGAGAAGCGGCTGGAACAAAAAGTCCAGGGCCTGCAATGCTTGCACCGAGATGACAGGTTCTCACATATGAGATGCAGAATGAGATTTTTGATAAGGTACCCTTGAGAGGCAGTAGTTTCTGCATCCCACTGAATTTTGAACTCAGTGTAATGAGGATTGTTCTCTGAAACAGAAGCAAAGTTCTGCTGATCACCCTGACAAGTTTTCCCTCTTTCAGTCACAGAAGTTGGTGGCTAATTGCACAATTAACTTGTTGTTCATTTCCTGGGAAAAGGAAAGTGCAATCCGACACAACAGCTCAGGAAGACTGCGGATCCCTGGTAAAGGTAACTCCTGAGATCCCTTTCTGCCTCACTCTGTGTTTCACTGTTATAAGGTGGAAAGTAGCAGAAAGTTTAGATCATCACAAAACCAATAGAGAAAAAGAATTTTTTTTTTTTTTAGTCAGTTTGAATTATTTTTAATTCAGCTACATATGTGCTGAAGGCAGGACATAAAACCACTAAGTGCATTGCGGATTTGAATGCCTGTCCTCTTCACATTTCTAATAAGGACATAGGTGAAGGTGTAGATTTACAGAGCACTGTCCTGCACTTTTGTCATCACTGGATAATTTTCACTAGCTTAGATTCTTTTCGTCATCTGCACAGTGTGAATGGATTATCTCAAATGGGAGTCAAAGGGAGTGCAAAAAAAGACTAATGTTTGTAGTACTCCTGAATTTTACCATGAAATTCTAATACCATATGTTCATGATTTTTCTTTTATCACCTACGTCTGTCTAATCACAGCTAATTTCTTGCACTAGAGAAGAAACATTAATGGCCTCTCTGATAAGTTAGCTGTTTTTCAAAACCTGGTATAAAAAATAGGAACCTATTTTCATATTTAGTTATGTTGTTAATAGTTGTCTATGAATTAGAACTGATGAACATTCTTTTTCCATACACTTGATGTTTCTGCTTGGTCTACATATGTAAAAATGAGATCCATTTCATCTAAGTGTCTAAATCAAGATTTGGATGGAAGTTAGATGGACATAAAGATGGGAGTTTCTGAAATGCTAACTTTTGATATATATGTTTCTTATCTTTCCTACAAAATTTTATTTTCTCCATGATCACTTTCCAATGAAATAAGTTTTCTTTAACAGCAACATAATAAATGCTAACGAGATTGTCCTCTAAAATCTGAATGGAGCTATAATTAAAAACACTGAATTCTCCCTTGATGTCAATGTATTCTGCATGGTTTCTTCTGTTCATGACTCTTTTCTCCCAGTGTTCACTGTATAGACTTCAGGCAAGGATACCTGGAAGCCAAAAGAACTAACTGATAGAATAGATTTGAGTAGAACAGGTGAATGGCTGGAAATTCAAACAGCATCATTCCAGGTGGTTACCCTGGAGTTAAGGCTCCTGACAGAGAGCTCCTGATTGAATGTCACAATGCACACGTAGTTTGAATCCAATCTACTCTGAACATATCAGACCTAAAATTCATGTATGTAAGGTACACAGCAAATGCTCTGAGAATAGATTGGCCTGACCTCTCCAGAGAGCACCGGGCTCATGCAGTATATGCTACAGGTGCATCTGTCTGTGGTTTTGCTTTGGTTTCCCCAAAGAGAACACAAGAGCAAGGAGTGTAGGTGGCTGAGCATGCAGTGCAAGAGTAGCAAGTGGCTGCTCAACCTTGCAGCATCTGGATCACAGTTGTATCTCTCCCAGCTTTGGTTCCGCTATCTTACAAGTATGCAAAGGTATCATTCTTTTAAGAAAACACTACCGGATGCTGACGTGAGAAAGCATTTTAAAAAAAGCCAAACAAACAAAGAAAAAACCAAAACAAGGCGGATGTGAAACACCTCATATTGCATTGATTGCACATTTGTTTCTGTTACTGGAAACTAAGTATTACGTGAGGAAGGGGACAGCAGGAAGAGACACGAGAGTTAAGGCAATTGACTTTTGATATGGAGAATTCATTTCTGTCCTGCTGCTGTGAGAGAGTTCCTACTGGCAAGTTGCTGGAATCAAACTTTACAAAGGCAGCCACTAATTGTGTGTTTGGGCATTAGCTATGTGCCCAACTTAACATCCTCCACCTTGATTTACATAGTTGCCGAGCATTCACAGCAGCAACTAAAATCACTGAGAGCTGGGCTTTGTAAATGTTCTGTACAGTGAGAAAAGAAATCCTAAATATTTCAAACTGGGTATATTAAGTTAGTGAAAACTCTGTAACTTTTTTCCCTGCCTCTATAAAATGGACATATTAATAATCACTTATGTTAGAGGAGTACTGTGAAGGTAAATGAATCCATATTTGTGAAACAGAACTACTGCAATGAGGACTGCTGTAAGAGGTTATGCGGGCACCAATAATTCTGTCTTCAGAACTGAGCTCAAGTAACGTGTTGAAGAAAAACCTTGTGGGTTACAAGCTGAGCAATAAAGGTAAAGCAAAATACTGAATGACTGTCCATTACTGTAGCACTATTCCTGCTGCCCACTGAATGAGACAGAGAATCTCTTGAAAGTCTGGAAAGACTAGAGTTAAACTAAAAATTGTATAATTGAGGAAACAACCAAAGGTTAAACCCAATTTAAACCTGGTATTTTCTATGCTATAATCACTTGATTTAATAACAGTTCTCCTTTAAGGTAAATGCCTGTGAAACTAATAGCACTGTAGATACTGAAAATGACTGACAGCCAACATATGTAAGAAAAAGTAATTAGTATGATGTTTTGTGGGAATGAGGTTTGGAGACACCTTTAAAAACATATCCAACAGAGGAAGACTTTGTAATGTAATGTTGTAGTTTTGATAAGGCAGGAGGAGAGGAGGATGGAAAATAATGTAATTTAAAGACAAAAAAAAGGGAACATGTAAGCAAATGCTGGTAACAAGGAATAAATCTCATTTCAGCCTTTTACTTGTTTGGGCTCTTTCCTGTTGAAAAACTGTAAACTATGCACATAATTAGACATTCGTGCTGCCACAATAAATCAATTTTCTGAACACACTGATGCACCCTGACACACTAAGCCCAAGCTGGCAGGTCCGTTCTAAATAAGGATCTGCTGAGTAGCTGACATGAACTTCTGATGCATTTCAAATAGAGACAGTGAGAATCCTTTAACAAGCATCCTCTCTGTTTTTCAGACTCCCACAGAGTCTGAATATTACTGATTTATCAAAACAGTCCTGTGCATATACTGTACATCAGTGGAACTATGTTCATCACAGCGTTTTGCTGATGAACTATAACTCCTGTTTTCCTAATTTTCTGGTATTTGTTTTTATTTCCTGTAAACAGTTTGCAAAATGCATTAAATGTTTCTACAAATGCAAATACTTCTTCATGCACACAGGGAGCTCTTTGACCGCATGACATTCAAAATTAAAAAAATAAATACAGCTTTGAAAAAAAAAAAGTTTAACAAATCTTTGAAAGCAAATGCTGCAGTTAGAGATGTTGAACACGATTACTTTCAATTTAGTTATGTGAAAATCAATTGAAGTCTTGCTCTGGAAACAGAGAAGTACTGAAAAGTACATTCATATGATAAAATAGAGATCTAGGAGAGACTCTTAATGACATCTTAACAATTAAAGGTGTTGCTGGTGCGTAGGTTGTCAAAAAAGTTAAATGTCTTTATGGCAGAAAAGGACCAAATGTAGTCTAGCAGAACAAAGGCAGCATGTGTCTTTGTGTTCATAGGCCTTTCCTTGATGTTGTGTAGGTGAACAAATGGAAGACTAATACCTTTGTCAGAGTCACAGCTATATTTGACTTCACCAAAAGTGAGATGGGAAGACTGAACACATTCCCCAGCTTGGCACATCATGTCATATAATCCAGCTGTACTGCTTACTGATACTTTGAGCCTATAATCAACTAAGGTGTGTTGGCTGGTGCCAGGCACGTACGGCTACAGGAGTAATAGGTGAAGGAGGATATGATAAAATGCAGTCACTTTAATTTGGAGGCATGCCTTGCTATGTGCTGTTTGGCGTATCACGAAGTGTAAATTAGACCAGTTATTCTGACAATCCTTACACTACTGGTGTTTAAGAATTGCTACCGGAAAAGATGGTGCACACCTTTTTTTTTAATACACTACACTATTACTCCATCTCTCTGACCTGGAGACAAAGGACTACCAAACAGTTGTTCTAGCAATATACTGCACCATAATCCAGATTGGATTTTTTTTGGGTCCCTATTTGTCAATGTTCATCGTGCTCAGTGTTTATCAGGAGACTCTTTCCCTACAACTACCTCCAATCAGACTTGTAGGTTTATAAATCAGGGTGCACAGGAAACAGGTATTAAAGAGTTGACAAAAGAACTAAGTAGCAAAAAATTTTGATACATAGATTCCAAAAAGGAACAGAAAAGCTGGTAGGTATTTTCAAAATGAGATTACTTTGATACTGAACACTGTTATTTCAGCTATTACTTATCTGGTGATTCAAGTCCCATTATATTTTTATTCATTTTTAATTAACACCTTACCTAGAAATCAGACTAAATTTTGATCTAGGTTTTGAAGTAATTTTCCAGAAAGTGTAGGTTTTCCTTATCAGCTCATACCTGCCTTAAAGGCAGAAAAGAGTGGTTCAAATCATTTAACAAAGAAGAAAACAAAGCTACTAACCCCCTTTTATCTCATAATCTACAGTCAGATGGTGACTCTTGTCAGTGCTGGCAAGAAGAAATGAGGCTGACGGTTGATTGATTGGAGAATGCTTTGGCAATTGGACAGTGTTCTGAGGCAATGCGGCAAGCAGCTTTGGTCTTAATAACTTTCTATTACACCCACTTCTTGTGGCACAAGCAAAACAAGGTTTGATTTATTTTTGATGAATCTTCTCCACACCAATTTTAAAACTCGTTGCTTGAGAAACACCTGAAGTTATTTTATTGCTTCCATAAAAGCATTAAATGGTTTCAGGTGCAGAATTCCTCCATGTTTTACTGTTAGTAAGATAAGTCACTTGCTAAAAGGTGTTTTTCTGCTATTTTAACTTCTGTCTTCTTCTGTATTTTTTGGTGTCCAGCAAGTAAAATAATTGAAAATGCACAAGAGACCTGAGGTTATTTTGGCGAATAGCTGCAAAAATTCCCAGTAATCTTCTGGCTTATATTGAGGATCTATCACAATATACTGCTATTCTTTCTCCAGTAAGATGACTTTCAAGGAACCATCTGTTAAACTTTCATTTTTAACCTGAAAAAAAGTCCAGATTCTCAGCTTTGATATCAACTGATCTGTTTCAGTTTGTTCCAAAAGATAATTTTATCTTAGTTTCACTAATGTGAACTGGTAGATTGCTTAACTGTCTGTATGTGAAATCCATACTCATGTCAAATAATACTTATGTTCTATACCCTTGTTGAAACCTTACTTATGTTTATGTAGAAAATCAGCAAGCAGTGAAAAAGGAGCACAGAAGAGAAAGAATTGGATGCTGGCAGACTGACAGGGAAAGGATGACAGAAAATTCATGTGGGTAACCATTAGACACATTTGGAGTAAATAAAGCATCTTCCCTAGAGTCTTACCATGCAGGGTGAAAAAGGATGAGTGGCTTTCATTCCCGCCTAGGACTGGGAAAGCACAGTATAGGAGCAGGGATGCTGGGGAAGCTCCTTTCCCAATGACAAAGTGGAAGAAGCTGATGGGGTCATGGGAATGAGCAGACAAATTAAGCAGGACAAGATTATTAGATGGTGGAGCTGAACAGATATAGAAAGCATAGGTGCTAACACCAGAGAAAGGATACAACAGGGCAGGACTGACAAAACTGTGACTCAAAGGATGTTTGCGTAGGAATGGACCTGGGTGGAAACATATTTATAGGGAAAAGGCCAAAAGACTCTTAACTGTTAAGATCCCTGGCATCCGGATAGCAGCATGCGGTCCTGAAAATGCATGGTTTGATGCAATGCCCTGATTTGCAAACACACACCAGTTTTTCCATTCCCACATGGATTCTTTGAATGAATTGGGATAAGAATTGAGACCTGGATTTGTACCCTTCGTACCCTTTGTCAGGTAACACAGACATTTTCTGGGCTTTTTCACAAGTTGATGGAGGAAATTAAGCATCTCTTAAAACTAGTTCATATCTTAGGTGGACTAAATAACTCTCAGTAGATGCTTACTTCCACTGACGGTAGAAGGTACTTTACAGCCCAGAGGCTTCTAACTTGGCCTCTGTTATTATATACCTAAAGCTAGAAGTGATAAATCCTGGCCTCAGTTAGGCTGCGGTTTCCCTCTCATTTGTGAGAGAAGCTGAAATAAAGGGATCACCAGAGAAAAAAGGACATAGCCTGGGGAATTAGATTATTTTCATTCCTAGAGATGACTACTTATTTATTCCAGACTGTGTTTCCTTCTGTCTGCATGATCAGCAGAAATGACTTGCCTGCTCTGCACAAGGACTGAGATGTCACAATACAAGTGAAACTGTGCTGTGAACAACCAGCTACTACAAGTCTCAAGTGGGAGAATCCACCATAATGGTGTATTTCTGACAGTTAGAACACAAGTTTTTTAGGTTTTGCATGCATTAATGGGCGCTTACATAGCTGGGTGCACATGGAGCTGAGTTTGGTTCCGGACACTGCCCATGCCTGGAGCCAACTGGATGCAGAGTTTTTGTAAACATACCCCAGCAGCCATGAAGGAAATGGCTACCTTGGTGAGAGAAGCCTTTGAGAAAGGCATATATTTTTACTCCTCTCTTTTGTGAGGATGCATGTAAGAGGTTAAATACTCTTTGTTGAAAAAAGGAAGAGAAAACCAATCTTCAATTTAATCACATAATTGGAGATTTATTTTCACAAAAATCTAAAATAAACACTATGATTAAGCACACATGGAAGAAGATTGTCAAACTTTACACAGGAAGTCCTAATTGAAAGTCTGAACTTTCAACTACTTGTCTTTGTATCATGTGTATGATGTAGGAAATGTTTATGGTTTTAATATGCAAATTATTCTGAACATACAGCTGCATCATATTTTTCCACTATGACAGCTATTGCTGGGTTCCTCCACAGTATTCTCTATTTTATATATAAGAAATTTTACAAGGAAGGTATCATTGTGCTCAGTTCCTAATTATGATACCTAGAGCACAAGGCTCTGATCAGGGGCAGCTATTTAGTGAGAGGAACAGTGGATACAACCATCAGTAATGTGGCTGTTTGTATAATTGAGACTTTAAATCATATTTTTTATTGCTTATTTTTTAAAATATCTGTTTGGTTCACAATTTTCCTAGCGTTCCATTGATTTAATTACTTTGATTTATGCATGTTTTGATGTCTGATTAGAGCACTGCTTAAATACATTTGGTCCTCAAAAGTCCATTAAATGAGTCTTCAATCGATTAAATCAAATTTTATTGTACAAGCAACCGCCTTTGTAAATAAAAATAAATATGCAATCATTACATTTAATTACAACTGAGAAATCAAGGTAATATGGACCTATTAGATGGCAGACAAGAACATTGATATGCCTAGAAAATACCCTTCAAGTTTTATATTCATATAGGGATGGAATTGAGTTTGATAATAGGATTTGTCTTTATTCTGTGCAGGCAGTGACAACTCAAATAACAGCCTTAATTTAAGATAACTGGTCATGGTGCGGCAGGCTGGCTGCACAAACAATGTGGCAGAACCTTCCTTTCAGAATGCAACAGAAAAGAAAAGGTGTCCTAGAATTAGTATTTGTGGGCTTTGATTCAGTTCCTGCTCTGCCAAAGGCTTCTTTTTGCCATATATACCCATTCTCTTAATACCCATCCCTTTTTTAAGTAGCTAAATATTTGCAGTAGTCTAGTCTCCAATTTGCTATCCTGTTAAAAAAGGAGAGACCATCCACTAGCAAGGTTAATAATATAAAGACTGCAAGGTGGTTTAGATATTTTGAAAGTAGATATATATAAATATCATTGATTGAACTGAAGAATGGAAGGAAATAGTGTTGCTGAAGCATTCTGGAAGGTCAACCAGCAAGTACATTTCATCACTGCATTTCGCATGGTCCTTGGTCTAAATTAGGACAATACAAACGTGGCTCCAGTGTTTCTCTATTGATGTCTCCCAAGAGCTATCACAGCTACTGGGAGTCAGGGAGTGACCCCTAGGAAAGGATCATCCAGTACTTGCTTTGGTGAGTGAGCACTGCCCAGACACTGGACAAATGCTTCGAACGATTTGTCAAGGTGCCATTTGCATAACAGAGGCACAAAACATCCCTCATACAGTCTAATTCCAACTGACATTTGCATTCTAATCAATATGAACTTCATATTTGAAGTCTGGTTATTCATTTACTCTGCTAACATCCATATGGCCTGTGAGCATTACTTTTTATCTAGCATTCTGAGTAATCATATCCCATCCCTGACCTGAGCATCTCTCAGTGTAGCTGCAACTGTGGCCATGTCCACAGCTCTGCTCCTGGTGACCTAAGCAGCTTCTTTTATGTTCATAGCAAGAAAGGATGGCATATTATTTTCCCTCATGATAAGTATTAATCACTCTGTAGTAAAGTGGTTATGGTGTGTGAAGTCGCCTGCTGGCAGTCCTTGTGAGCAGTTTATCACTCTGGCTCCTGTTTTGTTAAATGTCGGGGCTTTCAAAAATAAATTCATCTTTTTTTTTATAATTGCACATTTACATATTTGGCTTTAAGACTGTAAATTGTGCAGGGCAGGAGGGGAAGGTAGCAGCTTGTTCAGCACCCAACACTTTTTTAGTCTTATTTTGTTCTGTGCCTGATGCAATGAGTTTCAGTTCTGTCCAGGGCTGACTGATGCTGGCACCCAATACCAGCTATTGCTCTAAAAGAGAAAAGTTGACATAGAGTCAGCCTGTTCCCAAGTAGACCTAGGTCTAAACGTGCCAAAAGTTTGACATGATTCGTTTCCAGAATTTGAGTGAGTTAGTTTTCATAGAATGATTAGAACTTCAGGGTTCAAATACAAGTATGAAATTATGAAATACTTGGGTGTGTGTAGGTAGTAGGCATGGCTATAAGATACTAGGAGAGAAATGAATGTGAGTAGAATGTGCTCAAATTAACTGATGTGTTCAATTTAACTGAAGCATTACAAATGAATGTTGATAGGTATAAATTATTATATATATAAATATATAATATATAATAGTAATAATATATAGGAAATTATTGTATTACTTTTTTCACTAATGAGTTCAGAGTTCAGAGACCAATTGGTATTTTGAATGAAACTGGCTCCAACCAGTAAATCTACTAAATATGCAAAGTTGAACATACTGGTTGACCTTGATAACATACAGTTCATTAAAATTGCCAGCAATATATTCAAGAATCATCCTAAAATACAGAGTTAAAAAATATAAAGCCTTGAGACTGCTGCCTGACTTGAGCTATTGTGATGGATTGTCTTAATAGGAAAATCATCCTTGTCACTATAAATCTTCAGTCGTTGATACCATGATTGATCTTGAAAGTAAACATAAAGATTTTAACTTTTCTTTTTATTGATATAACTATTGTCACTCAGACAGAACACTGACATCTGTAAGGTTTTAGTTTGAGTAACAAATGGAATGTGAAAAAATTAACCTTTTTCTGTTTAATTTAGTTAATGACTTAAATACGTTGCTCTGCTGCTGTGATATACTGTAAATCTACAAATTACTGTACTATAAATCTCTTTTTCTTGATTAAGTATCATGATAATTTGTTTGCTATTGTAATTTACATGCTGCAAGTGCTATATTATGTACCCTATGTACTTGCAAGAAAAAAAGTGTAATTTAATTTAAAAATTGTTATAAAATGCAAAAAAGGTGCAGAACAGTATAAATGTATGTAATAAAATGTAGTAACCGATGGTAATTCAATTTCAGATTCAGGCAATTAGTCACAGTAGTTCAGTTAGGTATCCACTGTTCTGTGTATGCATAATATGGGACTGATCATACCATCCACTCATCGGCAGTGACGAGAGCAGGGTAAATGGATTTCAGTGGAAAGATCCCTCTCTCTTCCTTCCCTCCTTCCTTCCCTGTCAAATTAAGCCAGAATTTCATTAAAAATATAAGGGCTTCCTATTCTGGTGGTATTTTCTGTTGAGGTTGCACTGTCACCTACTTAGTTGTATCTTCATATTTTTTGCAGGTCTGAAATTTCTCTTAAAGCCCTCATCATCTAAGCCTCCTGGAGTTTGATGAACTCCCCAGGGGGTTGTGTTGGGATAAGGTGGCACCACACCCTGGGGGAGGCACGAGCAGCCAAACACAAGAAACGAAGCTGTAATCGCTGACAGAGTCTCAGTACAATGATAATATTCCAGTAGGTTTCCAGGAGCAATATTAATTCTATTAATCATCTACATTTCACTTCCTCTGAGTAACTGGTAACAGTCTGAAGCACTCTTTCGAGGTATTCCTCTTTGTTTGAATAGTCACAGAAATTGGACAGCCAAAGCAAAATTTGTTCTGTGTTTTTCTCAACACCTGGCCTCCTGTGGTGATAAAAGGTTTCCTATTTCCTAGACAAGAAAAAAAACCCCCAAAAAAACGATCAATGAGTACAGTTGGTACTCCACATGTTAAAGTGTACATTTCCAGAGGAATGGCTATCCAACCCCTAACGTGTCGCTACCAGTTGCTTTTGCAGCTCTTGGAACTTACTTGTCTGACTGAAGATCCAAAAAGACTTGTTATTTACACAGTTAAAAAAAAGAAATAGCTGTAGGCTCTGTGATGATTTTTTTTTTTTTTTTTTTTCCAATCCAGCTTTGGTGAAGTAGTCCACTAAGCTCCATTGGTGTGTATGTGCTGATGCTTTGCTTTTCCTGCTTCTGGTTCTATTTGGATAGATAAGAAAACTTTTATTTTGTTGTATATGCCTTTGCTTGCTGGGGATAACAGGGCAGTAACTGTCCGTAGCCTAGGGCTACAGTTCAGTTACTGGGTTTGAGAAATCTAAATGAAGGAATAAAATGCAAAGTTGTTTTTAATAAGCTCACCATCAAATCTCTAGCCACAGACACTGTGATTTCAGATTGAATAATCTACTGCCCCAAAAAGCCTAAGGGATGAGTGTGAGTCCTGATACGAGACAAGAGAATTGAACTGTTTGTGATTGTTTCTTTTTTTGTTTGTTTGTTTGGTCTGAAACCACAGAGCTCACAATTTTTTCTTCTAATCCTGTACTGAGCTCAAGAGCAGGAGTGGGAATTGAAGTGTCTTTAAAGCAACTTTGCCCAGACCTTGGCATCAATCAGGCCACTTTCACAGCTACTTTAACTTACTCCCTGCTTCCTAGGACCCATTATACTCACTTTTAGCAGAGAATCACCATCATATCAACAACTGCACTCTTCCCTGTCAGTGATGCTTTCATTTGGCCTACAAATGATCTTCTTTCTCCACGGCTCAAGGCATTTATTATACCCCATGGACTATTTTCTACCTTTTTTATGACATTCAGAAAGGCTCATTCCTTGGGCTGAGTGGCACTGAGTATTTTGTCATTGGTGTGGGAAAGAAAATTAAGATCACTAACTTCTGTACATGTAGGTGAATGAGAAAATAGTATAGATTCCAGTCTTTTGGCCAATATTCATTTTTCTTAACTTTTCACAAACATCAACATTGAATAAAGTGATTGCTGGTATAGACTGGTAATTTTCATTTATATGTGCCAAAAAGGAAATGTGAGAGAGGTTCACTGCTAGTTAAAATGGATTCTGCGAAGCATATATGGATAAAGACAAAAGCTCGTAAAAAGAAACTGTAGAAAGGCAGAAAGGTACCTGACTTCTTGGATGTCGATGAAAATTCAAATCCACTAACTGCATGTGACATAAGGTGTTTCTAAGTCCACGTAAAAGAAAACAAACAGCACCCCGCAGAGGGAACTTTTAATTATCTCCATGATAGACAGTGACAATTATAGCCTGGTCATGTCTGCCTCTTGTTCCTTTCAAAAGGGAAAGAACTTTTAGATGAGACCAGTAAGTCACATAGGTATACATATTTTCATCCTGTTTTTAGAGTTCAGTGATTCATTCACTGGAGCCACACTGTTGCCCTGGTGTCAATCAGCAGCACCTGTGTCTTGATGTCTTTTTTCTTTTTTTTTTTTTTTTTTTGACTACTTCAGGCAAATTGTAATGGTGGTCCTCTCTTTAGACATGGGTTGCAGGCTCATCATTCCCCCTCAGCAAATACAGGGGGTGGATCTGGATGAACCTGCTGTGTCCACATTCAAATACATTTTCCAGTGTCAAACACACATGGCATTTCTTGGGCTTTGTTCCTTTGGTGAGCTGTTTCTAACGGCCCACTGGACAGCCCAGGAAGACAAAATGACTCAAATACTAAGTTTATTTTTTACCAATCTGATGTTAAAATGCGAGGAATATCCTTGATATCCATTCCTTATCTGAGATTTCTGTGAAGTTTCACAAGTGCTCAAAACACCTGAGGACAAGGTCACAGTTTGGACTTATTCATAACACAGACTTTGAAGTGTCCGTTAAGAGTAATGATCACAGTTTTTATAGAACCATCTTTTATGCTGAGTGACTAAGGGTGTTCGCTCTAATTAAGCAACAGTATGTGGGATGGAGAGAAAAGTAAGAGCTAAAATGAGCTCTGAACTGAAATGAAAAATAAGTATTGGGAAGAATGAGATAAAAAGATAATAAGTGACTTTCTGCACCTTATTCCAGTTCAAGGAAGGAACAGTAGCCTAGTAGGTATAACATTACAGCAGGAAAAACTGAGATTCAAGTGCCTGTCACAATGATAATTATTTGTATAAAGCTCCAAGAGGAAAAGCTAGGAGAAACTCATTCCACTGTGCTTCAGTTTTCCAGAAAGACTGGTTAAGACATGGGTGATTTAGAAATGATGTGTATCAGAGCAGTGAACCAGCAATTGTCTTCTGGATCTGAAAACCCTTTGTTTAAAAGTGCATTCTCAGTGATCTCCTGTTGTCTATGCTATCTGTGCTTCTGTTGTCTATGTTTTCAAAAGATATTTTGGTTTTGACTTGTTGATATTTTCCAACATAAACCTCTTCCCGTGAAGTGTAACTCCCTGAATTCTGTCAAGCTAAACCCTAAGTAAATCTGTTACAGCTTTAGCTCTTCTACATGGATTTTTTTTCTCTGGTTTTAGTTGGTGGAATACAGTCCCATTTGGGTTGGTTTTGGGCTTTGTTTGTTTTGGTTTTTTTTGAGTCTTTAGATTTTTCTTTTAAATGTGTTCTGGATATCCCTGAAAGGATGTGTTGGAGCCATGTCTGTGAGTCTGAAAGATGAAGATAGAATTAGTGAAAAGTGTTCTCACAATTTCACACACAAGGGAAATATTTACTACTCACCTTAGGATTTTTTTTCAGCAAAATCCCTAGCTAAGAAATCTTTTAACCTTGATTTTCATATCTCTTACTCTGCAAGAGTTATTACTCTGTAATATTAAAAATTTCTGTCTTGCAGTAAGGCTATACTCAGTATAAAAGGCTGTGACTGGGTCCGGAACAGTAGAATGCTATAATTGCTTTCCACAAAATTAAATTATGCACTGTTGAGTTGAATACAAGGCAAAATATAAAATAGATAATAGATAATTGGCCTTTTTCAAGTATTGGACTGCATGATGAAAATTTTAATACAGCAGTTTGAAGAAAAAGGAGAAATAAAATCAGTGCACATAATGTGTTTGTGCACATATATGTATGCTTACATAGATGGGCAAATGTGCGCACACATTCAGGCACGTATTTTAGTTTAAATGGCAAGCAGCTATGCCACTTTTCCTGGAGACGAAGTGAGGTAAGATAGTAGAATATTAGGACTCTCCCTTCCCTTCATACTTGTAAAAGTGTCCACACTATATCTTTACATGAACGTGAAAAGCATGTACATATTTCTTCTGTTTTCAGATCTATATGCATGGGCATGCATGTATACATTGAAAAATCCACAAATAAAAGAAATGCTCACGCCCACCTAAATCTATATACACATAGAATATGCCCCCCAAGAAAGATGCAGGCAGTAAAAGGTATCAGTCCTGACAATCCCAATAGTTTTACTTCTCAGAAGTTTCTTTTCTGATATCCTGTTACACAATAGAAAAATACCATGACTGAGGGCTCCCAGCCAAACTTGCTTCAGGGTTATCAGTGCAGCAAGGCTTGACCTTGTTATGTAGGAAAAGTGTTTTAAATTAGAGTTTGCTCATAGAACTGCACAACCCATGTATCAATTAAATTTCTTGTAAGTGGATAAAAAAAGGAAAGGGAAGTAAAAGCAAGAAGAGAAAAGAAAAAAAAATTAAAGAGAGGATAATTTTCATTTGAATGCCATTAGTTATATTTTCTTTGGTTGCATGTAAGTTTGGTCTACATTGTGCTTTAATTATGTCTGCATTCTTGTCATTTTCCTCTGTCTTCCCAAAGAGTCATTGGTTTCCTGCTAGCTGCCATAGGCCCGTGCTGAAGGAGATGAACACCAGTTATATCTGTTCTGAAAGTCAAGGCTGTGTAAGAACCGTCAGAAAGCTCGTTATACTCTGTGTCGCTGGCAGGTTCCTCCAGTGCAAAACATTACCACAAGTCACTTTCCTGACTAGTCACCCTCAGATATAATGAAAGAAGGTGTAATATCTCCGTAATCTTTATTTAGTGCTGGTTAGAGTTGTTATTTGTACTGGTTCTTTGTTCAGGTCTAGCTGTCAACGATAAATAAATTACTCCCCAGCTAGTAAATTGCAGAACTCTTCTGAGGTTTTTGGAGCAAGAAAACAAAGTGATAAATTGGTAGCCCTAAGAGGTTTATTCATAAATATCCCCTCCATTTCATTCAAGACTTTTTTTTCTTTCTTTCACTTTTTTTTTTTCTTTTAAATGTATTTACTTAGAAGTTTATTTACATCTTTGGTGAAGCTTTTATATGGAAGGAAACCATAGTGAAATAGCCCTTCTAAGTATTATTATCAGTCTATAGAAACAATGTGAAAAAGAACAGTATAAGAAAAGATTGAGACTTCCCTTCTCTTGGGAAAAGAAGAGGATATTTAAAGTATCTGCCGTGAATGTTCATTTTTTACCATCCAAAATGGAACAAGCATGCTTTGCCCCTCCTATTTTCTAAGCTTTATTTTTGCCAGAAACATTTATGGATTTGCTGGGACCAAAGCAGCTCTCCAATTGCTCTTATTTAGAGACAAAACCATAGTAGTCAAGGCTATATATCTTAAATGCCTCAGATAATAGTTTGTAGTAAATGCCTTTTTCTTTTTATATTCAAACCCAGAGCAGCAGGAACTAAAATGCTTTTCCTCTCTGACAATGTCTGAGTTCACAAGGGAAATAAATTCTGTCACTATGAACCAATTCCTAAGTTGGATAAAAAATTCTTGACTAAAATTCAGCTACTTAAAATGCAGTTTACTGAGATGCTTTATGATCACAAAGCATAAAGCTTGGCAGCAAGACTGCCCAGAGGAGAACTGCATTAACTTTTATTTTAATTTCACTTTGGCGGAGTAGTTTAGAAAAGAAGATTCTTTCCTTTTAGGCTTATTGTTCAAGAGGTTAGGTCATGATATTTATTAAATCCCTGTTTAAAACAAAAGAATTAATGGCAGAGATGAGTTGAATGAGTGTATTATACAGTCCTATGACCATTTATAGCTACTGATTGGCAAGACACTCTATTTTTCCTCTATGAGGCCAGTTGGGATAGAACATCAGTTCAGTCTTTCTTTCTTTAAGAAGACTGCAGTAAATCGAAAACAGGAAGTCAGTCCAAGAGCTTCACTACAAATTCCAAATCAGATTTGTTGTTCTTTTTCTGTAACTCAGCGAGATACACCACAGTAAATTGATGCTTGTCTTCACTGCTTTCACTGCTTTGCAGTTCACTTTGTGCTGCTGTAAGCAATGCAGAAATCGGAGCAATAAAAATCAGGATGCCTCCCTTTTCTTCATCATTTCTCTGTGTCTTATTGTGTCTTTTGGTTGTCAGCTCTCTTGCCTTAGCTCCTGTTTTTTTTTTTCCCTGTCATCTACACTGATACCAAACAGTGTCTTTAATTCAGTTATAATGCCTTACAAAATCTGGCTGTGCAGATCCAAACTTACAAAGAGCTGGTTGGCTTTGGATCCTGTTGGTTTCAATGGGAATTGATAATATCCTTTTGTTAAAGTCCAGCCATTTAAAAATATTGATAAAAACCTCCCTGAGCTATGTTAGCTGATGGTGGAGGGACAAAAGTGTAATGTTGCATGTGTTTATTAAGGTTTTGCAACACAAGCTTAAAAAAATGTGATTAAGCGTATTTGGCCTAGAGGTACTGCTGTTTGAAATTGATGGGTGTGTTAGTAGGATTGGAGTATGTCAGAGCTACTGTGAAAGTGTCCAGCTTTCCAAAAATTTATTGTGATGTGCATTTCCGGGGGAAAAGAAAGCACTGTACAAGTGAATAAATGCATATCACGCTGACAACTATTTCTGCAATCTTCACCAAATTTTGTCAGTGTCCTAGCGGGTTTCTTTCCCAATTCCCAAGGACATTTCAATTGAACTGAATTTGAAGAAGAGCTCTTTATTGCCTTCTAATAAGAATTCAGATTTAAAATTTAAATATAAATAAGGCTTTGTTTTAACACATAGAGCAATAGAAACTGCCACCTCAATATTTCATTCTGTATCTTTGTCTCTGTCTCATCATTTGTATTTATCTTGTTTACTACTTTTGTGAAAAAAAGGTTGTGTTTCTGCATTTAGTTGAAAACAAAGGATTATATAATGGACACATTCTCTGAGACAACCAAGATGAGGTACAAAAATATGGGAGCTGAATGCAATTCAGATATCTGTTGATTTTGCCTCAGTATATCTTCATTGTACATCATCAGTATACCAACTATGTATTTTCTTTTCCATCTTTAAAATTTCAGAAGATGAGGTTAGTGCAAATGAGAACTGATTCAATTAAAAGCAGAATACTCTAGGAAGTGTATGATCAGAAGCCAGGAGGTGTTGAAAGTTTCCCATCTGTTCCCGTCCCCCTTTCTTCAGTTTTGTCATGCGACTAGTTGGTATGCAAACGGGCAGCGTAACTCAATCATGTAGCAGGAAACACAACAAAAATCTCAACATGATATTTTGGCTACTGTAGGGCATGTGACTGTGTGGGTCTGGTGTGTGGCATTCCTTTACTCTCATTTAACACAGTAACAGAATCTCGTACACTGTTAATACATGGTAGGACTGGGACACACAAATGAAGATGACTGGTATTTAAAAATGCTATCTCCCTTCTATCCTAGCTTTTAATAAAAACAGGCAAGATTGAAAACTTTTGACAACACTGATAGTATGATCCATAGCGGTGTGACAAAACTGACGTTACTTCAATGTAACTTAATGTAGTTTAACTAATTGTATTGAAGGAAATATTGATATTCATGTCAGCAAGCTTGATGCTTAAATGCATCATCTAAACGAGGTTTTACTTCATTAAAAAATGAATAAAAGACTTGAAACAAATAAATAAATAAATATGACAAGTCCATAAATGAGGCTTTCAACATGTCTGACATTTTGTTTAAGATTTGAAGAAGAATTTGAAGGTGAGCTTAAATTATAGATGATCTTGTATATTATTCATAAGAATTTACAAGATTCCAAAATGGATTGCAGAAATAAGACTCCTTTCAGTCTGATTTGAAATCAAATAGATTCTTAGGTTTTATTATGAAGCAAGCTTAAATTCACAAGCAAGGTTGAAATATGGTTCATCTCCATGTTTCCTGGGGACTCTGTTACTATTAGATCTGCTTCATCCAACTACATTTTAGGTCTCTAAAACTTGAATCATCATGTCTTAGATTATCACCATACTCTAAAGTAAGTACTTAAGAGAGGTGGAAATTCTCTCTGGCTGCCTGTCTCTCCTTACTGGCTATAAGGGGGGTTCAGATCACTAATTTGCACAAGATAACTAAAAATCTAAAAATTAGTTAAGTGAGCTGACTCTGAGCTCGGTGTATAACTCATAATTTCTTAATAATTCATCTCATGTATTCTCACATGCTTCTGGTTTTTATATTCATGAATATTCTACTTAATGTTAATTACGTGTTCCTTACATGTAGTGGCACAGCCTGGTAATTGTATAAAATCGGACACTCTATTTGGATACAATGGATAACTGAAAACAGGTAGATTCACTTCACCTATGTAGAAATCAGCTTTTGGATCTGTGAATTATTTTCTCAGGGTACTAATTAGGTGGGGGGGATTTATCACTATTTTAGACCTGACACTTGGGAGTATTGTGGAGCTGGAACTAAACTGTAAGATGTCTGGGCTAAATTGAAAGGCCTCTACCCAAAAGTTGACAGTAAGAGGTATGTAACATTGTAAAAGCAGCATGACAGACTAATCCTGGCAAAAAGAAAAATGAAAAAAAAAAAAAAAATCTTAAGTTTTCTTTAAATCCTAATGTGCATGTTTGAGTACTGCAAGACAAACCTGACAGTTGCTGTCAGCAGTCCTGCGAAGACAGAGCCCACAGGCCCTTTTAGCCCAGGCATTCCGCAGAGACACTGTTTTGCAGCCTGGGTTATAGCTGAAATGGTAAAAAGGCTTAGCACAGTTACTACATCTCAGCTGCTGTAACACCTCACCTCTGCCTGAGCTGTGGGACGTAGGAGCACTTCCACAGGCTGAGCATCGCGTGTGCTCCTTCCTCTGCTTATTCCTTCAATTTCTTGGGCACGTAGGTAGATTGTGTGGCCTGGAGAGCAGTTTTGTCTGGATGATGGGGGGATCTGCCCTGTAGTCTGCAGACAAGGGGGTTCCCTAGGTAATGAGTCAAAGTAATGACATAGTTATAAATAAAAACTTACAAGCTAGGCACTGAGTTTATTCAGGTGTCCAGATAAGAAGCGGAATTTCTTCCAAATATTGTTACACAAAAGATGATGTCACAGACTGCATGTAGGTTCCACTGCATCGCATACTTTGGCTGTAGATAGTAAGTAAAGGTTACTTACTTTGATGGAAAACAAAACAAAACAAAACAGAACTGAACAAAACAAGGGAGAGAGAGAGAGCGTTAAAGAAAAGGGAAACTGAAAACTTTCCACAGTGGCCAGCTGGACAGAGAATTGACAGCACACACTTTCATGAGTATCTTCTCCGGTGCAGCAGTAGGTCCACAAACATAGTTTTTCCTTAGTTTTCACAGAGGCCTGGCCAGTCTTCATCTTGGAGAACCTGTCCCTGTTCCTTTCATGTTCCTGCTCCTGCTCCTGGTGCCGCTGGTGCTGGTTGGAGCATGCTTCGGTCATGACTATTTTCTGCTTTGTTGTTCACTAGTCGTCTTTTTCCTGTAGTATAAACTTGAAACTGCAAAACTAGATGTATAAAAAGGGATGGAGAGAAGGGGTAAGTCTCACGTCAGAGGCAATCACTTCCCATGCGAAGCCCACTGTAATGACTGGCTGTAATGACTGGAGCACCTCTGCTATGAGGACAGGCTGAGAGAGTTGGGGTTGTTCAGCCTGGAGCAGAGAAGGCTCCGGGGAGACCTTAGAACCTCTTCCAGTACCTAAAGGGGGCCTGCAGGAAAGACGGGGAGGGACTCTTTATCAGATAATGTAATGATAGGTCGAGGGGTAACAGTTTTAAACTGAAGGAGGGGAGATTTAGATTAGATATGAGGAAAAAATTCTTTATTGTGAGGGTGGTGAGACACTGGAACAGGTTGGCCAGAACAGTTGTGGATGCCCCATCCCTGGAAGTGTTCAAGACCAGGCTGGATGGGGCTTTGAGCAACCTCGTCTAGTGGGAGGCATCCCTGCCCGTGGCAGGGGGGTTGGAACTAGATGATCTTTAAGGTCCTTTCTAACCCAAACCATTCGATGATTCTATTAACGGATGCAAAACCATGAGAACATTATGGGAACCAGGCAAAACCCCTGGAACAGCAGCTGCAAGGTCCTGTGTCCATAGGTGAAAGGTTTCCCAATGCAATCAGAGGACAGAATTACCAGCTAAAAGCTGTATGTCATACAGTAGTTCCACAGCAACATTTAAAAAAATGGTCTAAACAAGAATTAACAATATGAAATTAAACTGTGAAATGATCAGTTGTGTTTGTTCCAAAAAATAAGAGAAGAGAAAAAGGACAGTCTGCTTGATAAATTTAACTTTTGCTCAAAAGGTGAAATAAGAAATCAACCATCTGCCCCAGAAACAATAAATATTTTGAGAAAATTACATAAATGTTTGGAAATTGTCTTAGCCAAGTTGATATACAAGAATAATGAAAACAATGTAAATTCTTGTAGCGAAAGATAGATACAGTATTGAAAAATCAGTGTTTCCAAATTGCACTTCCTTATCATAATCCTACTTAAGCACTTGAAAAATAATCAAATATTTAAAAAATACTGCATTATGTAAGGCAAAATGCTGCAGTCAGGGTTGCTGTTATACTTATCTTGGAGCACTGGCTTTAAAAAAGTCTGTTGTGAGCCCAAGTCCTGATACCTTGGGGAATTTCATTGTGTGCCTCAGTGTTCTCCAGTACAGCAGCACATGTAGACACGGTGCTTCCACAGCATATGGATCCTCATGGCTACCACATTTCAGCAAGATGACTTCCAAGACAGGCCGTGATTTGGCCAAAGAGGGAGCTCTTAGTTACAGTTATTGGGTTCCTATTGTCAATTTGGCAATATTTTTTCATTTTACGTGGGAGATATGAAAAAAAAATCAGCGCAGCTGACCAACATTGTGTGAGGACATGACAAATAAAAGTAAGAGATGCGTAACACCTAAAGTCAATGGGAAATTTAAGAGTGTGTAATTGTTGTGTTCCACAGGGCATAGCCTGGCAGCATACTACATCTGAAAACCAGGCACTGGACTGACTGGTCTTTTTTGTCAGCATCAGCTCCTCCACACCTGTATCTGGATATGCTTTGCATATTTTCATTTTGGTAAGAGGAAATATGCTATTGATAGGATATTGGGCATTTTGTGCTTATTAATTTTTACTTACCAAAGATGTAAAAAGTATTGCAAATCCTTTTCAAAGTCAAAGACAAAGTATTTACTGGCTCCTTTGTTTTGAGGGAAATGCAGATACTTTTCAAAGAATGCTTTCTTCTTCATGATATTTTCTTCTTCATTTAGGGAAAAATTTATAACTTTAATTTAATAACAGACTATAGCATTCACAGTGAATGATAGTGTAATTTTAAAGTTACATATTGGATAACTATTAACCACATGCTCTCAAAATGAGGATCAACAATCTACTCCCACATCCAAATACCAGTATGTCAGTTTGTGATAATAGTAAATATGTTGTGTTTAGCATCTTGCTGATCTCTGAGAGGTTTGGCACAACACTATTTTCTGGATGGCTCTGTTTGTTGGAAGTAAGAAACCTTGTGATAAGTTAGCGTTGAAATTAACCTTAGGTATTACATGCATAACAATGCAAACTGTGTTGATGATGTAGATGATTTGTATGGCTTTATTAGCAATTTTTTTGGAGGGTTTAATATCAAAACAGAAATTAATAGATATTTATGACATCTGAAACGAAAATTCTATAACTTTCTCCCTCTCAAAGAAAAGGGAAGCAACGTAGGACTTAATGTGTGTGCTGCAGACCAGGTTTTGTCTGCAGTGGTTTTGTTTCTTGTTTGCTCCATGGAAATTTGGATCTGTGAAAAGCGTTTATGATCACCTCATCTTATGCAATGTGATCATGAAGTGCTACGTATGTGCACACAACTGAAGTTATGCCATCAAGGCCAATGCTTTGTGTCTGAAATAGAGTGTGTCTCTTTGGAAAGGCATACATACCTGTGTTAAAAGCAGCTCTGGATAATACTTGCTCATTGACATACACATTCTTTACTTATATTTGAATTTTACTTCATAGAACTTAGCAGATTGTGCATCTGAATTTCCTTGAGTGGATGGAATGAGGTGGAAATGAATGTACACTCTCTCTTTTTCTCTCAGTCTCTACTCCTCCTGCTGCCCCCTGACTTTGTATGCCACAGGTGTTCTTGTTTACATCAAACATGGGAGAAAAAAAAATATCGTTTTTTCATTTGGTAGTCATTCTCCAGCTATTGCGTTGGCAGATTTTTGCAAATGTAGTCTTATGCAAGGATCTTATGCAAGGCTCTTATGTCACACTAATGGCTCTTTCCACATGCCCTCCAGCAATGAAACACATCCTACCCATGTTGGAAGCATAATATGTCACTGATTCACTTTCTGACTGGAGATAACAAACACAACTGGTTGGTATCCTGCTGTGGGAATACACTCCTCTATCCTAGCATTATAGCTCCTCACCCATTATGTGACCTGGTGCACCAGATATGTACATGTGCCACAGGTCCTATGCATGGGAAGAAGGAGAACTTGAGAGATGTACGTTACTTTCCAGAAGAAGCTGGGTAGAAAAAAAAAAAAAAAGGACAGATATTTCACCGGGGCAATGAAGGTAAAAATACCAACCGCATTCGGGGATATAAGAATAACAGGAGAGGGGTATGTACAGAAACAAAGAGAGAGAATAAAAACTTCTAGAACTTTTGTCCTGAAGGGAAATATAGGCTTGACAGGGTTTACAGCTGGTATGAGCATAAAGCTTTATTAACTTAACAGCTACAACAAAGGTTTTAAAATGTGTACTTTTTTTTCCCCCAGATTTTATTAGAAGAAACACTTTAATAGTTCCCTCAGGTAAACTGATAGTCATTGCTCAACATACACAGGTGACGAGTTTTGGATTCTACAAGTTGTAGTGATGTGTTGGATGTGATAAACCAATTTCTGTTTCTTAAATGAAAATCTTTTTGGTTTTCTATGCAAGTACATCTTCATTTCAAAATCCTTTTCATTTTCTGTTGCATACATTATTATAACACGAGTTACAATCTATAAAACACACATTCTCTTAGCACAACACTCAAGCCAGTCATCTGATGTGACAATCCTGGTGATATTTCTATATGGGATTCAGTTGTATTCCTATTATATTGGTTTTTTCACCCACATGTCTTTGAATGTTCAGTAGCAGCTTTAACAAAGGATTAAGACATGGGGTGACAGTGGATGTGTTGTTCAGTGCCGCTCCCTGAACCATTTAGTTCTCACTTTTGCCTTTAGACTCTTATAAATTGAAGGCTTTCCTCTATGAAGTCTGCCTCATGTTCAAAAGAATGTAAGAGTAGTATTCAAGAAGCTGCTTGCTCATGTAATTGGCCTTTGCACAAGACTTGGCCCTCTTTTTCTGAACAAAGAATCAAAGGGGTGATTGAGCTTCTGCTTTAAGCGTGGTGATGTTCCTCCAGAGCCGCAGAGCAGAATCCCAGTTCTGCACAGAGACTGCTATATGGAAGGAAGCGTGGTCTCCTTTCCTAGGACACTGGTGATTTTTGGCGCCCCAGATGAATCAGAATGAAGATCCTGCAACTGATAAAATTAAGTTTTAATGATCTACACAATAGCATATTCTTATAGGTAAGACATGCATTGAAATACATGCACATATGTACTTCTCTTCCATAATCTTATCATTTTATAATCTTAAACTCTTTGGCATATAAAGCAACACCACAAAATAGAAACCAGAGAGATCTTTGGAGAGACTTGTTTGTTCTGTTACATAGTGTGTGCTAAAAATCAGTTCTTTTTCTTCTTCTGGACAGTTATGAAAGTAGATACTGTTGAGGCTTTGGAGCAAATCTGAAATTCTCTTAAATCCATGTAGCTTTATCAAATTCAATACCATTACCTTGGTTCCCATACACTGAGAATCTGTATCATTCTCCAGAACAAATTTCTTTAGCCTGATTTGTTACATGGGCAAAGGAGGTGATAGAACAGGAAAATCTTTTAAACTACTGTGATTTTTAGATAAATGACACTTCCATAAGTTAAAAAAAGTATTATTATTATGATGGTGATAATTACAGCGTACACTTTATTTGAAATTTACCAATTTGATTGTAATTTTGTTTTCTTAGTGAGTTTTTTATTCCACAAATGCCAGCTTCTTCTAAATCACAATCCCTTCCATGGCCACAAACTATTAAAAACAGAGAGGGGTATATTTTCAAAGTAGTGTGTAGGCGGTATTAGCACAAATCCTGTTATACATGAACAGATTTTAGCACATACCTCCCTTGCAGTGCTTTGCAAATATATCCCTTCATATAAAAATACCTGCATGAATGGTAATATAGAGAACAGACTTTGTGTTGTTAGAAGAGCTTTGCATTCTTTGAAGTGACTAAAGTAATTCAAATTAACCCTTTTTGTAACAAACAAAGGAGAAGTCTGTGATTATACAGAAGTTCTCCGGAGATTTATTCAAAAGCCCACACACTTTAGAGTGATTTTATCCACTTGATCCACTAATACAACAAACATTAGAGAAGTAACGTTAAAACTTACAAAGAAAATATAGCAAATCAACAAATACTCAATCAAAACATAGCAAAACATAAATTGAGAGATCGATATAGATGTGGAATAGACTCTTTTTACTCATGTCACCAGGGATTTGGGGGTTTCATGTTTTTTAAACTTAAAACATGTACAATATGTGAGCTTTTCAGGACATGATGAGAACATACAGATGCACAAGCACAATAATTGGGATTTTTATATCAAATTGCCATTCTGTCAAAGGCAGAACCCTCTCTACCAAAGACCAACATAAGACACTGTAGAAACAAAGATTTTCCTCTTCCTTGGGGTTAAAGATGATACCATAGCCATCTCTGACAGACATTTCTACCTAACATAATGTCTAGCTTTTCTCTAAAGCATGAAACTTCTGGAAATTATATTTTTGCATTTAAAAGTAAATAGCCTCCATAGTGTTCTCATCTGCTGTATACTTCTATTATCTGGTTTGCTTCCTTTTTAAAATCTTTTTCCAAAATAATATTTGTAACACATAAATTATACCCATACAAAAATATAATTTATATGTATAGTTTTATGTATGTATTGCCTATCAAATTATTTATTATTTTATCCATTTTACATAGGCTATCCTTTTTGTTGTGTTAAATCTTGTATCTTGTAACAGGGAAGCCAGAAATGCTAATTTATTTCTCCTGTATTATTTATTATTTTATATAATTTTATAAGAATTTTATAAGAATTAATTTTATAAGTCTTTTTCAAATGGAATGAGAGACAATATAAGCCTGCAAACATGCCACCTTCATTGGCACTTCTGGTGGAAAGAAATATCATTTAGACTCCCAGATCAAAAAGAAATACTTCAGACTGTTTTGACACTTTAGCCAATCTTCTCATGGTACTGCCGTTTCATAAAACACTTTTTTGTTCCAAAAAGTCCATACGGGTTGGACATGTCCTTCCCTGAGTATCAGAACACCTGCCACCTGCATCAGCTATGCCTCAATTCAGAGAGATGCTCCTAATGTGTGTGTAAGAAGCAAATTCTCGTCTTTCATATAATAGTGTTGGCTATCACAATCCTCACGTAGCATGAAGAAGCAACTATCTTCCATTTGGATGGATCTCCAGACAGAATTTAGCTAGAATCACTGCAATTCTGAATTTGTTCAAGAACAAGGTAGGGTCTACTGGTTGTTTTGGGAAAGACAGTTGTTTTTTTTTTTTTTTTTTTTTAATATATGTACACAGTTCTTTCTCTTCCTGGTTTAAGAAACTTTGGTAGAGCAGGAGATCATCGATATGGAACAAAAATGGAGGAATACTGTCACCAGCAGAAGCTTAATTACTGTTCAAATTTGGCCCTGTTTTATCTGTGAGGGATAGAAAAATGGCTTTCCAAATGGGAGGGGACATATTGATGCTTCTAATTGGGCATACCTGAGGGGAAAGAGGCACTTGAGGAATGAAAAGCAAATGTTCAGAGAAGTGCTATACATATTTAACTGCATCTTAACAATCTCCTGTGCATCACTTATGATGAAAGGAAATAAAAGTATTTTCTGCTTCTTAGACAGTAATGTATGACAAGTAACAGAGAAATCAATGTTTATTACTGTACTTGAGGTATTCAAGCATTTTCGGGTCTACTACATCTTTTAGAAGCTTTTATTCATGCAATGGAGTACTGTACAACTATATCATAGGGTGGGATTAGCTAAAATTTGAACAGCTAGTCTAAACTGGTTTTATGACTAGCTTAGGGATCTGTCTGAAGACATCTGAAAGAAGGATCCTATGTCATTTGCTTTTGTTTTTTACATCACTTTAAAGAAAGCTATAGTCATGTGAGATGAATCTAACCCCAGAAGGTTTATGATATGCTCAGCACGTGAGGAAGTGGATGCATATTCATTAGAGCACTTAAGGCCGTCGGGCAAGAGCTTAAGTACATACCTAACTACCTTGCTTAGTAGAGATAGATTTTATTTTTGTGCTTGCAATCTTTATAAAGATTATTCTGAACACTTTAGTAGCAATATAATCAGGTTGCATAAAAATTAACCAGGAAACGCATGAAGATTTAACAGATTGCCTTTTTAACTATGCGATAGAGTAGTAGAGAACAGACATAATTCTTTATTAATATATTTCAGCTGATGCAAGACTAAGTGAGAATAATATTTCACTTTCACACTTTTGTTGTAAGGCAAGACACAGCAGTTTATTCCATTTCTCCCCTCCCTCCCTCCTTCCCTGTAAGAAGCTTGCAGGCTCATCAAATTCAGATATGCAAACAGACAAAAGTGATCCTCCCGGCTACCTAATTCTAATTCAAGCTGCTATGCACAGCTACACTACTAGAAGACCACATTCTGCCAGAGTGATTGCCTTTTCTGCATACTTATTAGCTAGCTTGATGCCTGGAAATGTTTTGTCTTGTACTGTATAATCATTTTTGGATGTCCTTCTTGAAAAGAAACTGCAGCTCAACTGCATCGCAGGCTTTGCTATTGTCTAACCTAGCATGGCACCTAGGTCAGACACACCTGATCACTGTGCAGTGAATTATGCAGAATCTCCTAGTCCTTTGTGGATGAATCTCATGTAATTTAGCAGAGCGGTACCCTACTACAGAAATAATAAATTAACTTCCAAGTGTTTTTGTAGAAGGAGAACAATTAGATGCCATTAATGGTCATTAAGAAAAAGAAAAAGAAAAGCGAAAGAGAAAGAAAACATTCCCTCTTAAAGTCTATACCTTACTTCAATTATTTCTATAAGAACATTTCTGACTTTCAATTCTACATAATATTATAGAAGATTTCTACTAGGAACACATAAAGCCAGTTCATACAGAAAACTACAGAAAACCCAATCCATAAGTACTGTTTAAGTTTAGGAATAATTTTGGATTATTACTTCCCTAATACAACTTGGGGAATAATTTGCATCAAATCACTGAACAAATTTGGCCTCCTTGGCTTGTGAAATGGCAGTGAGCTGACTGGGATTCCCCTCTGTTTCATTCAGTAATCATATTTACGGAATTAGTGTGTGTGTGGTTAGTTGTAATTTATTATTTGTGTTCCCTGTACTGAAATAATGGAAGGGGAAAACTACTCTTTCTTTGTTTATATGTGTGATGGATGTGCTCGTCCCCATAACCAAACTGGCAGCAGTTTGGTACAAGCTCTAGAGGAGGTACAGTCCTGAGCTGTGGCTGGGCGCTGAACTCTAGTTTCAGTCTGTTCTCTGAAAACCCACAAAGGAGCAGAGTGACACAGCGAGCACCGATGCATGCGAGCTTGGGACACTGTTCATGTAATTAACACATGAGTAGCTGGTGGCTTTTCCAAGACTCATTTATCAAGGACTAAAGTAAGTTGTGGCTACAAGGAGCCTCGTGCATACCTTTTCTGTCACATGCAATTTGACTACGTGCCAAACACTTTATCCCATAAATATGCCACCCCAAGTGAGCCTTCTTTGAGCTCCGCCTGCTCAGCAGCCTGTGCGGCCGTAATCTCCCCTTGAGCTGGCACACCTCCCAAGGTTGCTCCTGCTACGAATGGCAGATCTTTGGTAAGCAACCGATATCGTGCATAACCCTGTAGTATGATAACTTTGATTACGCCTTGGTAACTTTGATTACAAGGTGAATTGATGCTAATCAAACAGTACATAAACTTTGCATATATAATCCTTTAGACATAAAGCGTTGACCAAGTCTGGGGCTAAGTCTGGATCCAGCCGCACCTGGACTCCTCTCTGAGAAGGAATTTAGAAAGCAAGGGGGTCCACTCTGAACCTCATGACTCAACAGGAGGGCGTCTCTTTCCCTTTGCATTCCCGGTCTCTCTATGAATCATTCTAATTCGAGTGTAACTAACTCAGTTTTCCTTTGTATGTTTTTTCCATGCAGTATTTAATAGAGTGAACCTTGCCGTCAAACTTTGTTAAGTCACATTTTTACAACACCATATTAAAAACCATTTTACTAACACCTTTGGCAGTGTTTCTTTAAGTGATCTAAATCACCCATCCGTGACAAATTGCTATTGTTGGCAGGATCCTAAATCAGAATTTGCAACAAATTTGCATAGCTGAAAGACAATCACTGCTTGGTGCACTGCTTCTCTTGTGTTTCTCTTGGGACTCTGACTGCACCAGCAGCAGCCCTGAAGTGTGTTTAGAAAGCTAACACCTAACCCCAAGTATTCACAAGTATACATGCTGACTAGTTCTTTCATTCCTTCCTCTGCTTTAATTCTTGCACCTTGATGAATAAGATAGAGGACCACATTTGCCAGTTGTTAGTGTGATCATGTTGTTAGGACCCATTATTCATCTTTTCTGAAGTACCTTAGCTGGCCACATGCTATGAAGAACTTCAGAAATATGTTAATAATTATTGAAAATTTTGTTGACAAATCATTAATTCAATTATTTAATTATTTAATTTCCTCTGAGGTAGAGTTCTGGAAAATACTTTAGCAATGTCCTCTTCTGCTGGGAAACTGTCCCATCCTGTTTAAAAGAAGTGTCTCTGTTATGTTCTTTATGGATACGTGCCTTGAGTGAAAACTTTCCTGAGCTTTTCCTTGTATTTTGTAAAAAGTGAGTTCAGACTGGATTATCATGTCAGTGGACATGATAATAAGAAACACACAGTTTCAAATAATTTGTTGGAATTTAATAACTTTGAAATTCTGGTTTCAGTGGATAGAAAGGCTTAGAAGTTTTTGAGCATGTATGTGTAGGAGGGAGGCAGATACTCAAATATACCTGCGCACACAAAAGCAGAGTGCTTTTGTGAACTTTGCATCCTTGGAAGGTTTGGTGGCTAAGCTGATGATTGTCACAGCACATGGGTGGAAGTTCCTCTGTGTCAAACTACAAAAAAGAAGGACTGTGAGGATGATCGAAGAAAAAAGTTGGAAGCCTGTCCAGCTATGTGTCAGTGCAAGCAAATAACATGGAATATTTTGAATGTGAGCACTGGAAGGCATGTACACACCTGAGGTAAATTTTTAAACTCCTTTTTAATAGATGAAATGTAGAAGTTGGAATCCTCTCATCCAAGCGTATCCATCCAGAAGTCAGATATTTATTGAAAGTAATTCATAGAGGTTTCTTCTAGGTTTGATAAAGAAAATAACTTCCAGAGGGTGATTCATCCCATTTGTCTTAAACATTTCATATTTATTCCTTCAGAGGGTATTAGGTACTACCTTGGCATAGATGGTTAGATGGAATGAATTCTACTCACTGATTATTATTTTCCATATCACTATCTATATTATCCTTAATCTCTTTCATCCGCTTCAGGTTTCTATGGGAGATTGGGTGATAAAGTCTAGGTGGATCCACCCAATGCATCATTTTTATCACAACCATAACTGACATGGATTTTTTTATATGGCTTTAACAGGCACTATTAAAATCTTTCTAGGAAATCTGAGTAGATTCCTGACGAGCGGAAAGCATATCAGAGATTATATTATGAAATTTAAGACACACACAATAGTGTTCCAATGTTTCTGGAAGTCCTGATGATATTGAGTGGAATTCTGGATGTGTGCAGGATTGAGCCCTCTATGAGCTAAACAGAAAATATTTTCAATACTAAAAAGAGATTTCTACCACGTTCTTCTTATATGGAGTTATCTATGGATTGTCATCAAGCAATAGAAAAATGGGAATTCATCACAATGATGGATTTATGAGATCTATGGCAATCCAAATTCTTACAGAGATCACCAAGGATTTCTGTTTTAAAATCTAAAAGGCAACATCACAGAACAGGCAGTATATTGGAATAGCAATGACTAAGTTGCTCTACATGACATTTCATTTCTGGATGGCAGCAAAGATCAATGTACTTGCCTGCACCTCCTGAATTAATATCCCTTGCTACCAAGGAATAAAATGCTGTTACACAACTTCCTCCTGTACATTTCAAGACTCTCACCGTAATGAAGTAATAATGCATGAGTTTCAATGAAGAAGATTATTTCAGATTAATATCAATTTATAAAATAATTTGATATCATGATGTATTGAGTTGGTCTGCATTAATGTTTCAAGCAGTATTTTTATTGCTAGAAAGCCCAGATGCCAATAAATACCAAACGCTGTGCTGCAATGTACTTTTGCCTTAGTGGGCTGTGTGTACAAATGAAGGGTTATTCATAGTTACTTTATTATCTCATTTGAAAACTCTTAGAATAAGGGCAGACTTTTTTTTTTTTTGACAAAAGTTTTACCAGACAAAGATGCTATACTTCAACATTTTGCAGAACAGCTCTTCTTTTGCCATATAATTCACTTAAGTACTTGAAAAACCTCTTTTGAAAATGTTCTATATGATGAACCTATTATTCTTTTTCATTATAATTAATTTTCTTTTAGATTCAGACTTTTTATCTGGATATTATTAGCCAAAAAAAGTTTTTCTACATTTTTAAACAAGACTCTCAGTATTTAAAACAATTTTCTCTAGTCAAACTTATTTTTTTTTAAAAAGCTTCTGGCTTGCTGAATATAAAAAGAATATAACATTGGATCTTCACTATTTTATGTTTTTTTGTGACTTGACTTTCAGAGCTGTTGATGAACACTGCTACACTAAGCCGTATGAATATAAAGCTGTATATGAGATATAGCATTAAAAGGGATTTTCTTGCTAATGTATTTGTAGCTTTAAACCATTTTTTATGGAAATTTGGACATGCTAAACACCTCTCCCAAGGTGGGCAAACAAAAGAGTGTGTTGCAAGCTATGAAACACTAACAACAATCTAAGCTTATTCTCTAACTGTTGGCTATTTTTTGTGACGATCAGGGGAGTACTGCTGCATTTAAATACAGTAGGAGAAAAAGTTACAGAACAAATACTGTGGTTTTAATTGAGCATCTTCCTGCACGCCCACATCATTTGAACTCCTCCTCCTCAAGTCACATCTAAGCAGCCTGAATTGTCAGAGCCTGAAGAAAAATAACTACTTGGCATCAGCTCCCCCGCCTCCTTTGACAAAGCATTTGACTGTTAGGTTTTTTTGCTGCTTTTGTTAGACAGCTAGAGGGGCAACGGGTAAATGAAACCTGGAAAAAGGTCTTGAGGTATGAATGGAGTCTGTGGGAACTCAAAAGGGAACAGGTAAGCTTTGGAAATCATTGAAAGAAGGAAATTTCCCTACCATCTGCAGGAATGGCTGTGGTACAGCTTGTTGCTACCCAAGCAGCCACTGAAAACTGCCGGGCTGAGAGTAAGGTCACAGCAAAGGGATGACTCCTTCAAAGGCAGGGTGGATGGGGAAGACATTTGTTTCTGAACTTTTAAGTCTTTCTCACCCCCAAAACCAGTCTGCTCTGTTTAAAGAATTAGCTCATTCTAGCACAGTATTTTGTGACCTAAGGAAACTTTCCTTTGGAGACAGTGGCCAACTTTAATGTCTTTCAGTATTTTGCCTTTTGGCAGCTCATATTAAAGAAAATGTGCAGGTAGTCCAATTTATAAAGCTCTGGCAAATCAAAGGTCTTTTCACATCTCCCTTACTCAATGCAGGAGCTCAAGGACTGGTAGGACTCACACTTCTTCACAGTGCCTCCCTCTGCCTCTCAGGCTGGAAAGTGAAAGGTGCCAGATGGAGACCTTAGACCCACGGTTTTCTTCTCCTCCTTCTGGTTTATGACTGCTTTGAGCTGTTTTCAAAGTTACCATTTGATCCTAAAAAAAGCAAGTTAGTTTTACCTGGGGTATTGTATGGTTTTGTTGATCTGACAGGATAACCATCAACATGCTGTGATTTGTTTTTCACAGTCCACTGAAATCTGGAAATTCCTCCCATAGACTTTAATAAGGTTTACATGCAGGCCTCCAGTGATAGCAAATTCTGAGTGTTTTGACATGTGCAGATTATGGCAGCACTTAGCTGGTTAACACATTTTTCCAGTGTTGAGGAGCACATAGCTAAATTGCTGAATTTTCACCTGTTAGTAGTGCTTACATAATATGAAGCAATATAACCTAATGGGATCTGAACTGAAGCAACAGCTTCCTAATATTACATCACAAATTTAAAAAAGCAGCAAGTGCTTGGAAGGCAGTGAAGGGTTTCTCCTCTGTTAAAGCTCACTGAATATCCTTACTCAGTGCAGTTAATGCCTTAGGTGCATTAAATTACCCTGAGCACGGTATTTTTTTTTTTTTTTCAAATTCATTTTTCTATGAAGTTATTTAAAATGGCATCAAAGCCCTCTACTATAAAGGGATCAATTTAGATGACTTCAAAAACAGTAAAGTTTGATTTAGACTTTAATTGAAAATTTAGTTCTTTTCCCTCCTCTCACTGATACCAAATTATTTCCTATTGAAAAGACTTTTTATGAATACATATGAAAAGAGAAGTAAGAGCTAAAGGATATATACATATAGATATGATTTTTAAAGCAGGATTTTTAAAGCATATTTTTAGCATGAAAAACAAGGGAGCAAGCAACAAGGCACAGCCAGCAATGTCTATGATCATCTGTTAGACTGGTCACACAATACATCCTGCTCATCCACAGTCCAAAGCCATGCTGCAAGGGCTGACTGCTAAAAGCAAACAGGTGGAGCACAAAGATTCTCATATTCACCATTCTCTTGGAGTGTTACCGTCCGTTGGCAGCCCTTTGGGAGGCACTGGTCTACCAGAATGGATCACATCATTTTTGCACTCTTCAGAGTGACTTCAGTCATTTTGTTTCCACATTGAAAAAACTCTAGGTCTTGCCTAGTTTGCCTTCCAGAACTGGTATTCTCATGAATCTGGATGGGAGTCAGGGTGCCTCCAAATTGCTTTCTGTAAATTTGATGCAACAGAAGAAAAATGTATTGCCAAAGCTGTCTATGCCTACGTTTATAATTTACCATCACTGTCAACTTCATTTTAAAGGCTTGCAGAGCTGATAGACTTCTGGAACTGTTCTGTGGTGCACTTTGCTTTCCTCATTTAACTATGTAAAATTGATTCGATTACAGAAGTGTTAAAGAACATTTTTTTCCAAGGAAGAAAGATTTAATAGTTGCATTAATAGGTCACTGTGGCAGAATAATTTGATGTTAGTATAATGCAAGGAATAAGCACATCAAGGACAGAATCAGCATGCAGGCAAATGTGCTAACCATGGATAAGAACAGGAAGAAGTTTAATGTGAAACAGAATAGAAAGAACAAAGGGATTATTGCAAGATGATCAATAACACAGCAAGCTATGTTGTATGAAAAATAATCTAGATGGCTTACTTAGAGTAGATACCTAACTTTGAGATACCTACTGTTAGTTGTTATGAAACAGAAGGTAAGTAGCCATAGAAATCAGCCTGACCTTGAACACTTCCAGGGATGGGGCTTCCACAGCTTCCCTTGGCAATCTGTTCTAGTGCCTCACCACCCTCACAGTAAAGAATTTCTTCCTAATATCTAGTCTGAATCTTCCCTCTTTCAGTTTAAAACTGTTACCCCTCATCCTGTCATTACACTCCCTCATAAAGAGTCCCTCCCCATCTTTCCTGCAGGCCCCCTTTAGGTACTGGAAGGCTGTGAATCTCCTTCCAGAGCACAGTCCTACAGCATTTTAAGGACTGTACTAGGTTTAGACTGGGCATCTACACCAACAACAGGCCCCAACAGGCTCCCTAGTCAGAGGGAGCCTCCTGGGTACACCCGAAGGCTGGTGGCTGTCTAGGTAGACTGTCTGCAAGCTGCCTGTAAGAAAGGTTGTAAAAGTGAGATGGGTACTTTAACTTTGTGAGAATATTCTTGGACTCTGGCCTTGGATTCAGTATGGTAAAGGAGCATATGTCATGGTTATGTCCAAAGACACAGAAAAGAAGAACTTAAAATGTTGAACTGCGCAACCAGGGAGAAGCCAGGATGCTGTACTTCACTTTCAAGCAAAAAAGCAAAATAGCAAGTATTTAATTAAAATAAAAGCAAAGACAAAAATTTCTCATCAGTTATTTCCCTCTCTGTCTCTTTTTACTTAGCTTCTGTCTCAAAGCTTATTCTTAACTTGAGTGGAAAATTCTAAACAAAAATGAAAGCTTTGCCCTCAGAGGGTTGTTTGCAGCTCATTCAACCATGGCAATCTGTAAAATTCCAGCAGCAAGAGAGAAGGACCAATTAAAACAAAATACATGTGTTCTGATTTAGCACAGACATGTACCGGATCTATTGTTTTCCTGGTATAATTCCACAGTTTTGCTGCAGTCACATCTGTTGTAAATTCAACCCCCTATAGCTGTCTATTTATCAAATGACACAGGCTCTTTGGAACATTGCAACAAAATATAACTCGAAGAGGATCTTCATCTGTGTCAGAGGAGGCGGAGGGGAACAACTCTCTTCACTATTTCTATTACTTGCTTCGGTGGGACACTGCCCCTTTGCTCTTTTGAAGAGTAAAGAGCTGACAGAGAGATCTAAAAAACCAAAAGCTTTTTTTTTTTTTCACCATTATTCTTGTGTCTTTTGTTCTATTGAATAATTAAAGAGACCTTTCTATGATCAGTGACTACTTTTTTTGTGTTTTTTTTCTCCCAGCAGCCTGAGTACAATTAAAGTACTTTGGTCAGTCCTGGCGCTGTCTATATTGGTATTTTTAGGCATTTAGGAATATAGAGATATTTAGGCACTTCATTTTTAGGCATCTGTTGAATTAATTGAGACATTACTTACGTTCTCAACTTTAGCTGCTTTTACTTGCATTGAAATTTCATACGTTATTGTAGGAGTATTTAAGTCCTTGCAGGTGGTCACCTCACCTACCTTTAAGGCATAGAAAAATGACACCTGGTTTAAACTAGTCAACTATACTACCTTTATAACAAATTGACATTACTCCCAGAGGGAAATTTATTCTTGAGTGACTATAGAGAGTACCTAACTATCTGGAAGTCTACATTTGACCATGTAAAGGAAGGAATTTAACTATGTTTTCCTAACTTCCAGCAAACACCTAATTGCTGATTCCTTTTTCCTTTCTTTGTTTTGCAATTGAAGAATCTTCCTGGTTCACGTTCAATATTTTCTGTGTTACTATATTTGCAGTATTCGCTGTGAATGAGCCACGTCTACCGATCTAATATAGCAAGAATAGAATCATAAATTCTTCTCAGTAGGGGTATGTCTGGGCTCAGGCGACAAGCAAACATTTAGAGCTGACTGTTCCTATCACTAGTGCTATGCTGATGTGGAGAGACATGTTCCTAATACCTTCTTTATGCCTAATGAACTGAAAAGACAGTCGGGGTGTCAGATGCCTCTGAGTGACCTACAAGGAGATGGTAGAGCTTGTCTTTACTCTTAATTCAGAGCTATGGCTAATACAAGGAGGTAAAGCTACGTGCTATCTAACCTCTGAATGGGACGCTACGTAGTGGTATCCCCTGCAGCTCCTTTTTTCGTTAAAGAAAACAATGCTTGTTCTGTTACAATAAGTATGTATCTGCCTGCCTTCTGCCTGCCTTCCTCAACTCCTCGTTGGCAAGTTTCAAGCAGGGATCTTCAGGAAGTGTAAGTTTTATAAGAATAGGTGCCTGTGAAAAGGAGCAAGGTTTTAGTGATCAGCTGCTTAATGGTTAATCTCTGCAGTGCCTACAAAAAACAGCCCAAGTTAGTAGTTTCCGCTTCCTGGAGCTTCTGTATCTTTCCGTGCAAGGCTGCAGATCTGTTTCCGACTGTGTGTCCCCATTGTCACTTTAGCTTACTGCCTCCTTTTTTTTTTGCAGGATCCTCAGCACACGTACTATATGAATGTAAACTTGAGTCTGGGTTTCCTTCTGGAGTAACTTGCTAGCTTTCTATGAGATTAAATTGTTAAATTCTTGCTGATGTGACAATCGCATTTTAGCACACTGCATCGCTTATATATCCCACTGAAAGCTCAGCCTTTGGCAATTGTTTGCCTATAGTCTCAGATTCATTTCTAACAAAGCTGCAGTAAGTAAAAAATAGTTCTCTAAGGAGGACTCCCCCTATAGTGACTTTCTGCATAGTTCAATTCATAAAATATTATTTATTACTTATTTTAATGAGAAAAAGATCGGTTGTAAAGCTGTTATTAGGACTAGATCATGTAGGTTTATACTTAGGCGCAAATCCACATTAATACAAATTGTCCAAAAGAAACAGAGGAATCCATTCAAAGAAGTGCACATGATTTGTTTCTATAGCATTCAGTCTTAATTACTATATCAAAATGTAATCTTATTTATGAAGTTAAAAAAAATCCAACATGATGATTTTCAGAGTCTGGAGTCCTTGAAATTGCACAACAGTTTTGGGTCTCATATACATGGACAGCAGCACAACATTGTTTATCTCTACTTGCAATATCTGCAATTACAAGTACAAAAACTCAGCTGTCAAACAAATTAAACTAAGCCTTGCTGCATAAAGCATGTTATTTAATCTCCACAATCTGTTTGCCACCCATTGTGATACAACTACATTAATGCATTAAATTAAGTGATTTTATTTTATGGCTTGCATACAAATCAATACATCAACTGAGCAAATATTAACTAACCTAAGCCCTAATTAAAGAGCAATGAGACACTGATGGCTGCTTTATCCTGATATTTGAAAGTTGGGGTTTTTTTATTTATTAGCTGAGGTCAGACACTCTTTCGTAATCAACCAGAATATGTGGCTATTTGCATTATTAAAATGCTACACCTTGTAGTAACAGCCTAGGCTAAAGATAAGGGTATCTGCAATAGGAACAGAAAGTTGTGCAGTCTTTTAGTAAGCCTGTTAAAGATTATCTAACAAATATTATTTCTTCCTATCTTATGTTTTCTCAAACAGCATAGCACACACCTTATTTGTATTTGAACAGAATTAGAGCAATAAATCACTGGTCACTCATTACTGCCTGTAAATTTTGCATGAATGCAGATATAAAATTGGTTTTAAAAATTTCGTCATACAAATTGTAAGTTACGCATTTTTCTTGTTTCAAAGGAAAAGTTAAATGAGCTTGTCACTTCTTAAATATCCTACAGCTCCAAATGTGTTAGCTAAGGAATTTAGATGTGTCAGGGGTTTACTCCTCTTCTCTCCAAGGTAGAAACTTTCTTTCCATCCTGTTTAAGCAAAAGTGCTTAAGTGTGTACTAAATTTTTTTTTCTAAATTTTTTTTTCTAAATTTTTTTTCAATACCTTTTTGATTTGAGTGAAACCAATATGTTGATATTAAAGGTGTATATATTTGGATAAATTGTTCTTACACTTCCTACCATCCTAGAGGATTCTTCCTCTTGAACCGATGTCTGAGAAGTGCCAGATGAAAATGAGCCTTAGGGCTGCAAAACTAGCAAAGCCAAATTAAGACAGCATGGCATGTGGGATCCCCTATGCTGTAGACACATTCTTCATTGGGTTGCACAAACTTTAGGAGTGAATGGGGCAGTTTTTCAGTCTTTGGGGGTTTCAGGCTCTCAAGAGAAGAGAACATAAGTTAGTTATACAGTTCATATTTACAAATATTTTTCTGCATCCTTCAGAGGTTGAAATGTGAGGGAGAGCATAGATGAAACTGGGACCCTGATTTTTGTGAACCTGAGTACTGGCACAGTCCTGGAATGCTAATGCTTTGCTACTGTCATGGAAATCCCTTAATTTCTGGTTATTCCCCCTATCCTAAACTTGAGACTGAAGTCTGTTATGTAGCAAAAAAGATTACTTCACTTCTAACACCTCCTGGCAGTGCTACTGCCATGAGGTTTTACCATAATTTTCTTATGCTTTTACAAGCTCAGTGCCTCCTTCTTACAAATACAAGACTGACAATGGTCACAGTAACTTTTTGAGGGAATCTTTACGAAGTAAGTGAAATTAAGTTAGGAGTCTTGTCCACTCTACTACTCTTGATCTCTATGCACTTCATCTCCATGTGCTTTTCCACATGCCAGGTTCCTTAAATATTTTTTAAGGCACCTTGAGCTGAAGAAACTCTGCCATTGAGTTGGCTGAGCAAAATGGGAGTTTCAGGATAGAATCAAAAGAGCGCAGTCCTTCCATTGCCATGATTTTGAAAAGCAGATTAATATTTTTTTTTCAGGAAAAAACATCTGTTTAGTAGTTTGAGGGCTACAGAACATAAATCAATAGTTTTACTAGTATTCCTATTCTTTTTCAAGTTACAATAGCAAATAGTTATTTTTACACAAAAACACCCTCTAGTCTCTCTTGATTTACAGTGATAAACTGACATACTATACATCTTCCAGAGTAAACTGCAGTCTTTCCTCAGGTTATCATTTTCTTGTCTCCTGTGAGAACTGAAGTTTCCTTTAATCTACTTTTTTCACTGTTCAATCACATTTCCCTTACACGTTAGTTCTAGCTCTGCCTATGCATGTATCCTAGGGTTGAGCTGAATACAAATAGAATTTCTACTATAATATACCTTTAATTAACAAAATCCACATAACTGAAGTTCTGATGCCAGTGCCCTTCTGATTTTCGTACCTATCTTTGTTAAATGGTAACTTAAAACATTGTACAGTCTTGATGAAATGATGACGTCAACCACAAACATCTCAAATGGGATCAGAATTTCTCCCATGCTGAACATGTAAGAGAGTATTATACTGATTTATCTACCACAAACTAGATTCTAGAAAAGTTGACATTTGTATTGAATACGTCTATCTTTTAAAATCGCTTTTGTCAAATCATATGTAAGGCAACCACATATTATCTGATCCTGTGATGAAAACCTAAATTATAATATATAGACGTAAAAGGGAGAGAGAGTTATCATAACTTGAATTTTTTTCTTGTACTGTAGTGCTAGATTCCTGAACTTTTTGATGCAATCTCTATTTATCTGACAGTGGAGACAGAGGAACAGACAGAAAGAATGAGGGGAGGGAGAAGAAAGATTGAGGGGAGGGAGAAGAAAGAAAGAAGGAGGGAGAGAGAAGATAGAAAGAGCAAAAGGTGAGAGAAAGAGGTGAAAGACCAAAAGAATGAGAAAGAAAGAAAGAAAGAAAGAAAGAAAGAAAGAAAGAAAGAAAGAAAGAAAGAAAGAAAGAAGGAAAGAAAAAGAAAGAACGAAAGAGAAAAAGAAAAAGTTAGTTTTGAATAATGCTTGCAGTGTTGCACAGAGGAAGTGCTTGAAGATCAATGTGTTTGTAACAGTTTACCTTTGCAGCTCTGATTACACTCAGTTTATTATGTTGGGTTTGCAAGGCAAGGTTTTGGTAGCGGGAGGAGGGTAAGTGGGCTATAGGGTTGTCTTCTGTGAGAAGCTGCTAGAAGCTTCCCCCATATCCAACAGAGCCAGTGCCAGCCAGCTCAAAGACAGACCTGCTGCTGGCCAAGGCTGAGGTCATGAGGGGCGGTGGTAACACCTCTGACAATGTATTTAAGAAGGGGGGAAAACATATGGAACAGCAACTGAAAGAAGGAGTGAGAATATGTGGGAGAAACAACCCTGCAGACATCAAGGTCAGGGAAGAAGGAGGAGGGGGAGGAGGTGCTCCAGGCGCCAGAGCAGAGATTCCCTTGCAGCCCATGGAGAAGCCTATGGTGATAAAGGTTGTCTCCCTGCAGACGACGGAGGTGTATGCTGGAGCAGATATCCACCTGCAGCCCATGGAAGACCCCATGCCAGAGCACGAGGATGTGCCCTGAAGGAGACTGTGAGCCCATGGGAAGCCTGCGCTGGAGCAGGCTCCTGGCAGGACCTGTGACTCTGTGGAGAGAGGATCCCATGCTGGAGCAGGTTTTCTGGAAGGACCTGTGACACTTTGGGGGACCCACCCTGGAGCAGTCTGTTCCTGAAAGACTGCACCCCTTGGAAAGGACCCACGCTGGAGCAGTTTGTGAAGAGCTGCAGTCTGTGGGAAGGACTCACGTTGGAGAAGTGCATGGAGCAGGGGAAGAGTGTGAGGAATCCTCCCCCTGAGGAGGAAGGAGTGGCAAAGACTACGTGTGGTGAACTGACTGCAACCCCCATTGCCCATACCCCTGTGCCACTCGTGGAGAGGGAGAGAAGAAAGGAGATGTGGGGGAAGGTGTTTTATGATTAGATTTTGTTTCTCATTACCCTACACTACAAGAAAGACATTGAGGTGCTGGAGCGGGTCCAGAGAAGGGCAATGAAGCTGATGAGGGGTCTGGAGAAAAAGTCTTGTGAGGAGCAGCTGAGGGACCTGAGGGACCTGTTTAGCCTGGACAAAAGGAGGCTGAGGGGAGACCTTATCTCCCTCTGCAACTACCTGAAATGAGGTTGTAGGGAGGTGGGAGTCGATCTCTTCTCCCAAGTAACAGGTGATAGGACAAGAGGAAACGGCCTCAAGTTGTGCCAGGGGAGGTTTAGATTAGATATTAGGAATAAGTTTTACACTGAAAGGGTTATCAAGCATTGGAACAGGCTGCCCAGGGAAGTGGTGGAATTGTCATCCCTGGAGGTATTTAAAAGACTGGTAGGTGTAGTGCTTAGTGGTATGGTTTAGCGATGTTTTTTGTCAGAGTTAGGTTGATGGGTGAGCAGGAGGATGAGGCTGTGTTTGCTGCTTCTCAGATGCCGCCAGGACACTCTCTGCCTCTCCCAGGGGGGATGCAGGAAGGAGTCTGAGCTAGTCTTCCCTGAAGGCCCCTTTTTCTCCTTGCATCAGAAACAGAGATGCAAAAGAGGGTTAGCCTTTAACAACTTCACTTTTGTTTTGGAACTGTGATTTTAAAACAAAACCAGCTCTCAGGTTTAAGGGTCACTTAGTAAGTTTGTGTTCCTGGCTCCCACATAGGTTTTCTTCAGTGTTTCCATGGCTTATAGGAAGCGGAAAGAGGCTGTCATCTAAATATAAATTAGTTTTTGAAACAAAAGTGAAAACGAGAGAATGCTGTAAGCAATGCATGTGTGACAGTGTACATAGAACAATGATAAATTTTAATTGGCTGTCTATTACAGGACCTCCGATTTTTCACCTCACTTTCCATAATGTTAGATATGCCTAGAAGCTTTTATCCCCTCTTTCACCCTGTAATATAAAATTGTCTGACAAGGACTGATAGTCACTTTAAAATGTCCTAAGCCTCTGCTTAATGTTTCTAATAGCAAATAATTTCTTTGAAATAAAAGGAGTTGTCAAAGTATAATGAGCATTTCCCACACACTTTGATTATATTGCACCAGGAAGTCAGTATTCTATTTATTGTATTAATTAAAGAACATTTCCATGTGACCATGTTTTAGTAAAATATGTCAGAAGACTTCTTTTTTTTGGGGAGGAGGGGAAGGTTATGTCAGAAAAATAATCTATGACTTTCCCGTGATGATATCTATTTGTTCCAAATTACCACGAAAACATAAAATTTATTTCATGAGATGCGACTTAATCAGTAGCTAATGTTTAATTATTAAGCTGCTTTTTGGAATAGCCCATTCCTTATACCCTATATGTTATTTCTGAGCCATTCTGGAGTCTAAGGATTAATCTTTTATCTACCAAATGTACGAAAAGAAAATATGACATAGCATAGGCTAGTAAAAATGAGCTGTCTTGCCTTATGCCTTGTTATTTTCTTTCTAAACTAATTCCAGTATGAAATGAGAAGTGAATGCTGACAGATGCAGAGACTGCTGCAGTGCCCTCCCTATCTATGGAGTGTTGCTTTGTTTCACTTAAGAAAGGGAGAGCACTATGCAGCGGCAGCACTGACGTTGTCTTTGGGGTCATCACATCGACTCTGTATCATCCAAGTGACTGTGAGTCCTGGCGTGCTGCTGTCTACCTGATTACCAGCGCAGCACAGTCACCACCAACAGATGATGCTAAACATATCAGAAGCCGTAAGATCAAGAGAGCAAACTAAGAAATTCTAGTTGCTAATTCAACCTTTTTTTTCTCTTTGCCATACAAACAGTTGCAACATTTTTTCTCAGCAGACTTTTTCATCCAGCATGAAACGTCATCAATGTTGAAGACAAAACCAAAAATAATTACCATTGGATTGTTCTGTAGTTCCATTTGAGGTAAATTATTGAGCTGTATAGGACAGATGATACAGAGAAACTTGCCGAGGCACTGAATATTTAACCATGATTAAGAGATCTATGTAAGGTAAATTTGTCACTATCTGCTTTCCCCCATTATTGCCATTTATCCCCGTGTCCCTTTACCTCATGACCTGTCAGAAAGTTGGATAAATGACATGCAGAGAACTATTATATAGCCACCAATAGCAGAAGAAATGAAAATAGATTGGTGCAGTAAAGCTATTAATATGTATCATAAGCTAGCATTGTATTTAACATAACAATATATAACACTACACAAAGAATTATATACAAAATTCTAGAAATTTATGGAATAGTAATAAGTATGATCTGAGGCAGTATGCATTGTTTCCCTAGAAAAGATAACTGGAAGGTTATAAATGTATGCAATAAACTGTCATGTGGTAAGGTTCTGTATTCATCTGTTAATTTTTACTACTTATTTATATTCAGGCTATCAAGATCAACAAAGCAAAAAATGTTAAATAACTAAAAACAACAACCACAAGAAAATAAATAGAAGTTGTCTTGTATTTTCTGTCCAGTGAAATGAAAGACAAACATGCATTTCAAAGAGTTGTGAGGTCTGTCCAATGTTGCAGGTTTTTTAATATCCATATAATAAAGAATACAAACAGCCTGACAAGTCTTTATTCTTCTGAAAGGCAGTATATGGCCCTGGGTTTGATCCCTGAGGTCACTCACTGAGGAACTGAGCTCCTCCTGGGCATGGTCAGATTACACACTGCTGATATGAGTCCCACACCAGACAGACGAGAGACTTAGGATCTTTTCCGATCTAGGTATCTTGGCCCAATCCAGATATCAGCAAAAATAAATAAATGACACTAAAAGGTGATTTTCCCCCCTGAATTTAGGCACCTTGAAGTTATGAGTTTAAACTTTTAGTCTAGCCTTTTATTGTCAATCAGAAGAAATAGATGCCACTGAAAGTAAGTATCTAAGACTCACCAAGCCATGCCTTGCTAATAAATGCATTAATGCATTCTACTTAGGTCTCATATTATGGAGCTGAGAACAAATCAGAGAACTGCAATTCTAGAGTAAAATGAAATTATATGGCTTCTGTTATATTCAGGAGTTCAGATGAGATTGTCAGAGTAGCCTCTTCTGCCTTTAAAATACATGAACCTGTTAATTTTAATATTCTTTCATACAGTGTGTAGCTGTAGGACAGCATGAGTTAGTCTCATTCTTTGGATCTTACCTTACAGTGGTAAGGTATTTTCAGCTGTCAGCTTCACATTATAAAGATGTTGTCAATTATAAATTGTATAGCTCTTCTTCCATTTCTATGTATCATGAGCTCTAGTCAGATTGGTCAGAAGCCTAAGATTCACTGACTCAAAAGTGCTAACTTGTAATGTACATTCTGATAGTAGATGATAGTATCTGTCAGACCTGCTAAAGTAGGGTTTTTTATTTATTTATTTTTATATTCTTATCATGATTTTAAATTCTTTCATGTTGTTTATATGTTAGTTGAGGGTTTTATAAAACTGTTAGGTTTTGGGAGAAGCATAATTCCTAATCACAGAGAAAGTCCAAACTCATGGTATGGCCCAAAGAGCTCATTTTAAGTGAGCACCTCCACTGGAAAGTTGCTTCCAAATTCTTATGCTCTCTTATCTCATGTTAATTCTCTGCATGTCCTCATGGTATCTTTGGGTTTCCTCAGCAATGGAGCCTTAGATATTCAAATCCATCATCTTTAGTTGTTCCTGATTTGTCCTGCAATATGGTGAGATCCATGCAGTGTTCTCAGGTTGTGATTGCTGAACCCTATACACTGTCTATGAGTTGCAGCTGACCTGAGCAAAAGGTCATTATTAGGCGGAACTCAGAGTGCAAAGCACAACTGGGTCCTCTTTATAAAACCTTGCTCTATAAACTCTATCTTACAACTAATAAAACCTATCCCTTTATCAATCAGACAAAATGTTTAACACAACGTGACAGGCAAAAAAGACTTCTGCTTCAAACCTTGCCTTTCTCCTGCAGTCACCCTTGTCCCTTTAACAAGGCTTTAACTGCCACAAAACTGCCGTAAAAGTTATATTCAATATTTCAAGTCAGGCAATGGGTGTGTGGAGTAGTGTATAATTGAGTAGTGTGCTTGCTCTGCTTGCTTTACGTACAGCTGAGGCCGTCTTTTAGAGGAAAAAACTGATAGTCAGGTGCCTCACTTTTGTGGTGCTCAACATGAAATACTTGGGCAGGACCAGTGGGGACCATAAAATGTTGGTCATTGATGTCACAGGACATGTTCTATTTGATATCAGGAAATTAAATATTGTACTCTCAAATGGCATTAAGCACACCAAAAAGCAGATATGTTGAATGAATCATTTTCAGACTTTAGACTACCTTTTGAGAATTGCAGAGTGGTGGGATATGTAATACCAGCCTGACAATAAATGTACACTTAAAAGTGCACTTAATTTTTCATAGTTTTTTTTCTTTTGAAAATCTAAAAAGTTTCATACCTACTTACAATCCTTACTAGTTTAATAATAAAGAAGTAAGAAGATGTAAATCCTTCATTCAAATCCAAGGGTTACACCAGGTTATGGAATGATGTGTCACTCCATGTACTGATAGAGACAAATTGACATAACTCATTTTGGCATTAAACACTACAATAAAAACCCTTCAGGATTTATCCTTGCGGGAATTGGATATATTTGGGGATTTAATGTTTGACCAAGAAGTGTGGGACTTGCCCTAGTAGACCTGAATAGCTGGTAGATAGCTATAAATTCTTAATTAGCAAAATAAAAGGAGACATTTCCTGCAACACAGGAAACACTCACAAGACAGAGGATGATAATTAAAATAGACTGGACATCAGAACTTAGGCCGTAATTCTTAGTCCCACATGCATGCTGCAAAGGCCATAGACCCAGTTGCTGTGTTTACACCATCACCTAGGCATGGATTTACTGGGAGAAGTTAAGTGGGATAGTGGTGGGAGATATATACATTCTGTAAAACTGACATTGAAAGCATTTTCCTCAGAAGATCCTGAAAACAGGAAAATGGAAGCAGAGAAGTAAGTTAAAAAGTTTAGAGGAGAAAAGATATGGAAAGGGAAGCACTGTTTGGATACTTGTAAGGAAACAAAGGCAGCGACAAAGAAGAATCAGTCATAGCTTTGTGAAGAAAATTTTTTATGCCTTGCTGATTTGAATCTAATGAGTGACTAAAAAATTTCTACAAGGTCACACTTGCGAAAAATTGTTATAAAGATGGCTAACTTTTCTTTCAAGAGCAGAAACAATATTTTTATTAAAGCTAGATGAATAAGATTATAGGTTATGTATGTCCTGATTATATATGTCCTACAAAAAGATGGTGATGTAGGAAACAAATGTATAGGTCAAATATAAGACAGAGAAGGCAAGTATATAATAAAAATAATATGTGGAAGATAGAAATACTTTGTACATAAAGATTCAGTCCTTTTGAGATGTACAGACTTGCCTACAAAACAGTCCAAGGTGTCCAAAGTCTGCACTCCATATTGAAAACCTCTCAGTTAATATGTATGCCCTTTTTTTTTTCGTACAGCTAAGTCTGCCTTTTGGAAGAAACAAGTGATTTTGAGCTGTCTCAGTTCAAGCCAGGATCACTTTCATGCACTTAATATAAAATGTTTAGCAGTTCCATGAGATATACTTTGAAAAAAGATAGCACAACTAAGAACAAAAGTGAACAAATGGGAAGCTGTATGAGGTACTGAAATAGGACCTAAGAAGAAAATGGAAATGAAACCTCAGTTTGATATAAAGAGGGAAAATACCAGAAGAACTCAGATTATTGTGTCAGAGTAACAGCACCAGTGGTGAATAAATGGGATGACATTAGCACCTTCGTGTTGCACAGCCCAGAGGGGGGAAAGTTTATATGTTTCTGTGTGAGAAAGATACCAGATAAGAGAAGACTATGTATAAAAATCCAGATGATTACAACTGCAGCAAAATGTTTGACTGTATAGACAGAAAACAAAGAACAACTATTATTGCCAGGCTATTATGGACCAGAAGCACAATATCTAGGAACAGGAAATTCAAAGAGATGAAAGCAGCTGAAGATTTGCACAAGTTACAGGCCTATCTGACAAAGAAATCAATGTTGTCAATGGTGAAAACAGGAAGCATTTGGTAGCATTTAGCAAATGTTTATGTGAAAGCCTGCTAATTCATGGCTTGTGTTTCTCTCCTCCTTTATTTAGATAATCCTCCATCCATAAGAGGATGAGGAACTAAAAAAGATTTTCTTTAGATCTGCCTGTCTTAATGTTCTCCTTCTTTCCTTTCTTTCTTATACTTTTTGGGAATAAGAAGGTCTTTAAAATGCTTTGCAGCTTTCAATCAATGCCTTCTTCATTCCTGTCTTTCCTTTAGGAGTGTCTTTAATCTCACCAGTCTCACATGCATATTGAAAACATTTTATATGCAATCTTGATGCTCTGATAGATCATGTTTCTCTGAACAGTTGCTGACATTTAGATAGCTCTGTTGCATCCACTGCCAGTTAAATTTGAATTTTTGCTGGCTCAATGACACCAATCTTAATTATATTTTTATAAAGTTCATCTGTATATTGTTAGCCTAATGTGTACCTTCCAGTTTATGAAAAAAAAAAAAGTTGATCAGACAAATGGCATCTTTTCTGGGATGCTGTGAGCTAGCGGCCTTTGGCATAATGGAGGAAGGGGTGACATCCTCCATTGGACTTGATTTCAATTCCATTATCCCTTTTAAAATTAGGAATACTTTCCTCTCTCCCTCCACCCTCCCCCCAAAAATAAACCTGTAATTAATAATAAAGCCATGAATTAAACGGGAAATCAAGGCTCCTTGTTCTTTCCCTGTGTATGGAAGGGGAAAAAAAAGAACATTTGCTTTTAGAAACCACGTGATGTGCATAGTAATACAGCTTGGGTTCTTTGTGTCTACATGGCAACCTTAAATTAAATCTTGATTCCTTTCCTTTTTCATCTTCCTCTATCCCTTTTTCGGCTTGACTACTAATAAATACCTTAGAAGAAATGTGGCAGACAAAAAGGCTTTCTTGCAACAAGCTTAACCTGTGCACATTTTCACTTTCTAGAAGTAAAAATTCTCTCTCCATGCTTCTGACCTATAGTAGCAAATTTTTTACAATAGTAACTTCAGAACTCCCCTCCTAGATTTAACTTATACTTTTTGCTTTCTACTCTACCATTAACACTCTTTCTGTAAAAGATAAACCATATGCTGATATGTTATTTCCTTCATGTTGAGGTTTTCTTGCTTCCCCTCCTATCATCAGCATTCATTCAGAATTGATATTAAAAAGGCCCGCTTATACAAAATAATTAGATATAACAAAAAATAAAAGAAAGACAGAAATAAATCTTGCTTCTCTGACTCATTGTCTGATGATTTACACACATTGAGAATCTGACTCATATGTTTAAAAGGAAAGTCCACTGTGGATTAGAGAGAGTAAACTTCTCCACTGAAAAGATTTTTATGATAGCCTTAGTCTCACAATGATGTTTCACTTGGAAGACTTTGATAACCAGCACTTTCTTCCAAACCTATTCTAACCCTTTCTTCAAGCTTACATGGTATTTTAGAAGTTTTGCATGGATTCTGCCTCTGAAAAGGGCAAGGGAGGAAATAGACTATGCAATTGGAGGCCAACCTGTCATTACTGACCTTTTCAGGGAAGAATAGAAGGAAACACTCTATAATGACAGAGCTGTTTCTTTCCCTAAAATACCACATGCCTGGAATCCAGCATCCAGACTGGCTAGGATTGTGGTGTGTATGCTCTGGTTAGATGGGTCAGATGGTATTGTTGTGGATCCATACTTCTGCTATCAGCTTTCTTGGAAATTCTAACTGAAAACCTAAATACTAATCAATCAGTTAAATACAAAGTTAGTACCTCATGGGTTGCTGTTGGTTTTGCTTTTCTTTTCTTTCATCCCTTCTCATTGCTTATGATGTTGCATTCACACAGTATAGGATTAGCATCCTCAGACAGTTGCCTGTTACAGTACATGTTCGTATTTCAGCCTTTTTCCCACTGACTTCGGGATGACAGCTGGAAAAAAAAAAAAATCTGAAAAACAGACAAACAAGCAAAACCTCTCATTCATTGCACTTTTAAGTGATTTGGGCTATTACAGTGTAAACACACTGTGAATCCTACCAAAGCTTGACAGCAGCCCTTTTTAATTTGAGTTGTATATCCATTTTCACGTCTGATAAAAACAGTGGATACTTTTGCAGTAATGAGTGCCGTACTAAGAACACATACCAAGGATACTGAACTATTTTAGAAAGTAATTGCTATTCCAAGGCAGTACAACCACATGAGGTTGAAAGAGGCTGAAAGAAGTAGGAGGCAGAAGTAATGAAGAAATTTGAAAGAAATTTTGAAGAAATACATTTGTTCTCATTCAGAGGACTGATTGGTTAAGGGCATGATGAGGTAGAAGGAGGCATGGGACTGAATGAAAGTGATGACACATGGGATTAGCAGCAAAGAGCTGTGTGTGCTCATGTGATCTGTCCCATGCGTGGAGGGTGTTGCTATACTGTAACCACTGTGACTACATACGGGCGTGCATATATGATACAGGTGTACCTAAAGTAGTTTTGGAAGACCTAGGTCAGGCAATGTTTATATGTGGTAATACTGGCATATGTATGCAAGAAAATAATTATGGGGAGTTTGGAAAAATCAGAAGAAAAACAGCTCCTTTGTGTAAAATCATAAATGTGATCTGCAGAAGTGATAAGTAGGGTAAGCGTATATTCTGAGGTCTTCAACTCCAATAGAGTGAAGACAGCAGAAACATAATGTGCATTTGTTGATATCAGATAAAATGAGGTGATGATAGTTTCTGTTCTGTAATTTGTATTTTTGGAGTTAGTCACTAAGCTAAAGTTAAGATTCCTAAATTTACTTCTGGTTAAAATATAGCATTCTGTCTGCTACTCTTTTTATGGTTGATTTAAGGCATGTAAATCAGAATAAAACTTACATTAATCAAAAAAATATATACAGATACTTGATGTGAAGTATACACTGAAGTGAACCCAAGTGCCACAGCTCTACTGTGCTTCTGTGCCTGTCTATGCCAGTGTGAATCTTGCGGTTTCTGCATGCAGTCATCTCCAAACTCCCAGAGCCACTTCATGCTGCATTCACCTCCATGAATTGCTTAAAGAAACACACGACAAAAGAGTGATGGTGTCTATCAGGCTTGCATGGGCAATGCTTTATGTTCTGTCTGCTCACAGCAAGTCATGGTTATATAAAGGCAATGTTCCTGTCGCACTGCTGATCTTTTTGAGCCTGATGAGCATCACTCAAAGATTGTTTTGGCATGAGGCACTGTATAATTTGAAATTGTTCCTAAACAAAAAGTTTCATTTTAATTTCAGTTTCTTTCTGAATTCTGGAAAAACAAATCTAAGAGAAAAAAGGGCGGAGTGTTTATTCACAGGGATTTCATCTTCTTCAAGAGGTCATTACAAGACCTGGAATGAAGACAAAAATTCTTAGCCAGAATACTGAGACTTCACATTTCTAGTAAAATTACACCAAGTAAATAAGCTTAAACCTGACCAATTAACTAAAGTGTGGGCTGTGAAAGGGATGGTATTGTGAGAGACAATGTAAAATTATCCCTATTTTGTAAAAATAAATAAGAATAAATTGGCTGAGAAGAGTAGCGTTACCGGGAGTCTCTTCCATGCCTGTAACAGCAGGAGGGGCTGAAGGCAGAAGCTGTGCAGAACAAGGTCTTCTGCTGAAGACTGGTGTGTGTCAGACCACTTAGAAAAATATGCAGTTTGGGGCCTGCTGTGATCACATTTACATTTACATCTGCCTAATGCCTGTCCTGTTTGAAATCCATGTCAGGATCAAGGCGAAGATGGCAGCTCTGCTGATGTATCTGAGCTAGTTTTAATGTACATGGTCTAGGCACTACTGGAAGCTCAACAGGTGTTACTATTCGTTCAGTGTTGCCAATTCTTAATAATTTAATGAAACACATAGACTATTTAGAAATCTTAAAATATAAATGAGTTTGGAGAAAAGATCTCTTCCATGAAAATATTGAAAACAACATATGAATAAACCCTAAGAATGCAGAAATCATAAGGTAAATCAAATGCAAAAGATACCATTTTATAAAATCTTATACAGTTATAAGCTTGCTTATAACTTTTGAATGCCTGGAACTTTCGATATTGTATTGAAACACTAGATGAAATATTGCTTTGAAACAATTCTCTGATGAAAACCCAAGTCAAGAACTATTTGATGAGGGGCCATCCAGAGTCCCCTGGTTTAGACACAATTGACTCCAACAGGCACTAGTGGAATCAATACAGCAATTGGGTTTTTGCCTTTATGAAAAGCTTCAATTGCATTCTTTTATCACTTGGATTTATTTTGGAGACAGTACTTTATTCTTGTCAAATTCAGATACGTTATACCAAAAAGTCTGTTTACTACATGAAAATCCCCTGTGCCAGTCACTGTGCAGCTACTTTGATGTGGTTTAAACGTTGTTTTGATACTTGAAAAACAAACTCAGTTACTATACATTGTTCTCCTGAAAAGAGATATGATGCACTTATGACTTCATAAATTGAAAGGGACACTGTCTATCTCAGGCATAGCAGTAAATGTCAGGTGTTGCTATTAAACAAAGGTTGCCCTTTATGGATCTTGTAAGATGATGAAGAAATAAAGATGGCTACAGGCAATCTGCAAGATGATTATTTTAAAGCCATTTTAGTCTAAGTTTTTAATTAAATTAGTATTCTAAGCACCCTTCTCCACTTTCCCATGACTTCTGCTATTGGAATCTTCAGATTAAACAGCTTTAGGATGTCATATGTTGACTTTTCCCATACATTTTTAAAATGTATCAACTAGGAGAGACCTGGGAGGCGTTCACCTATTAATTTATTCCTTTGTTTGCAATGTTCAGTAACAGGGGACAAATTCAGAGTTTACTGCTACATCTGTGTATGCAGATCATTTACTGAAGAAGGGCAAAGCTTGGCAAGGCGTATCTATTCTTCAAGGCATAAGGTTTGACTGCAGATTCTGTTCTATGTAGGATGGCGCTTAATTAGTGGTAAGACAGTGTTGGGTGGCGGGACAGGCTTTCTTTGTGATGTTTTCCTCAGCCCATTGCTCAGCTGGAGCAATATCATGCGAGCTGAAGTGGGTTGTGTGGAGTACTCATCCAGTCATTTTAACACATGGACAAAATTAATTTTTGAATGTGTACAGATGTGCTTGTAATATTATTCACATATTAAGTCCAGTCCTGATCAACCTGGAGAACATACAGTTCCTTATGGACCCCTTGACATAGCACTGCCTAGCACATGCAGATTTAAGGCACAAGAGTCATCTTTGAGTTTGTGTATATAAAGTGTAACACATCAAAATCTTAGTCTGTGAATAGTATTAGAAGGTTGCCATTTCTGCTAGCACTATTATTAGCACTACTGCTAGTGCTACTGTTAATATGCACAAAATTATCTAGAAAATTAATGGTGAAGTAAACTGTTATGGCATAATACTGAAGGAGGAAGCAAACATGAAGTCTATTTTTTGTCTTCATTCACAGTGATCCAGACAGTCTAAGGAACAATTTCTAAGTTAGCTTTTCCTGATTTCAATATACATCTGGAAATAATTTTTTTCCTCTAATATACATACTGGAAGACTAAATAATGCCAAGTCTCTGAGATACATATTACCTTTTTTAACATTAAGTTATCCTTGTTTAGCTTGACTAATCAGCTTCCAACTTGATACATTCTGGAATGTCTACCATTGTTGCTTAAGAAAAAAGGGAAACTTTTTTTAAAACTCCAACTAATTTTATTCTGTTATTTTAATTTGATTTAATTAATTGTTTTAATACTCAAACTAGTTAAATAACTGTTTCTTTTAACTGTTCATATCAGATTGCTATAGTTTCTTAAACAGTTTCCTTCTACTGTGCTTAGTGTTGAGGTTGCGGTGTGAGATATAAAATACTGTGGACTGATCCTATCAAAACAAATTTGTGACTTTTCTCCACTTTAGAATTTTAGTAAGGACTAAACACAATTCACAGAATGCAAATTTCCTTTTACCCTGCTGGGTTCCTTAAAACAGTGAACAACATTTCTGAGTTAAGAGGATTTTAGTTCCATACTGACAGTTAGTTTGCTGCTAATATATAGAAGTTTGCCTCAGAATTCCAGAAGAATGGTAACCTATATAATCATATATGTTGGAAAAGAAAGGGAGGAAATCTGGTGTTTATTTCTTGCAGACATCTGCAGAGTAAGGTATTTGAGGATTTTTTTCATTCTTTCTGTGGCATTTCTGATGCATCCTTTCTTTTCACTCTTTATTTGTGTTTTGCCTTCCTGGATTGTAAACTGTGGAGAAAAGTGGGTTTATGGTTTTACACAGTACTTACAATCATGAAGATGCTGTATCGGGATAAGTAGCAAATAATAGCATCTGTTGTCAGCATTCAACTAGATGAACGTTTTAAGATATGAACTTGTCAAAAAAAATAGAATCACTATTGAAGGTGACATCTCTTTTTTAGAAATAATAAAATATCACTACATACACTTTGTTTCAGGTTTTCTCTCGAACTTATAGCACTCATTTATGTCACATACATAAACAGAATGTCTGGTATTTCTGTGACAGGGTTTTATAATGCCAGTGTAGATTCACTTATGCAGTGCAAATTCTCTAAAGTTATATTTGCATTTTACTACAAATGGTAAGATACATGAATGAGAGTAACATGAGCAAATATTGCTATCTTTTTCATTCGTGATTAAAATGTATGGAAAAAAACCATTTTTGATAACATGACTGGAAAATTGTTTTTTCATTCAAATTGTCTAAAGCACAAAAAGATAAAGTTAGATGGGTGTCTTTCCTTACTGTTTCTATAGATGAGTATTTATAAAGGATTAGAATGATTAAAAGGCTGGTATTTAAGTATGTGCTTAATTATCTAGTATGAAGAGAAGCATGTTGTTGACAAGACCTTTTAGGAATATGTTCATTCTGATCGATTAATGCCAGTAAACCAAATCATAGAATGATAGAACCATAGAATGGTTTGGATTGGAAGCAACCTTAAAGATCGTGTAATTCCAACCACCCTGCTGTGGACAGGGACATCTTCCACTAGACCAGGTTACTTGCAGCCCCATCCAACACTTCCAGGGATGGGGCATCCAGAACTCCTCTGGGCAACCTGTTCCAAGATCTCACCACCGGCACTATAAAGAATTTCTTCCTCATATCTAATCTAAATCTCCCCTCTTTCAGTTTAAAACTGTTACCACTCATCTTATCACTACACTCCCTGATAAAGAGTCCCTCCCTACCTTTCCTGTAGGCCCCCTGTAAGTACTGGGAGGCTGCTGTGTCAGCTGTCTTTCTACAGAAAAACTTTTAAACACTAAACTGTTCTTTTGTACTTATGCCATGTAAAATGTGAAACTTTTACAAGTATTAAACTGGAGTTTCAGATAAAGACTTTTAAAAAGTATTATAAATAAAATCAGAGTAAAAATAGGTAAAACAAAAAATATTTTCAGTTTAATCCTAGATGGTTACTGGCTAGCTGTAACTTTGGGAAAGACTGAACTTCCTTGTACCAGCTCTGTCACTAAGCTTAATTTGTGAGTAAATAGGGCACAAATGCCTGCTTTTAATATCCTGTGTGATAAATTTGACAAGTCCCCCTGACCCTTTTTTACTATTAACTATTTCTGGAACATGTAATTTTTTTACAGCAAAGTTCTTTTTCCTTCTCAGACTATCAAATCCCTGTGCCTAAGTTTTAAGGCTGGGAATACAGCCAGATTTCTGGCAGATCATTCCAATGTACTTCAATATGAAATTGCCATAGCAAATAATACGGCCTCAAGTCTTTAGTTCTCCTAATTGGGCCATATGAGATGGTAATGCCTTTCTTGTCAGGGCTTATTATTTTAAAATATGAATATAAGGGGAAAGTCATCAGGATTCATTTTGATTTTATTTAATTTGTCTTGAGTGTTGTCAGAGAGCACTGAATAATTCAGTTTTAGGTCCTCAGGGAACAGACCTTATCATCTACATAAGCAAAAAGTGATTTTTCAGATACTTATGATATTAAGCATTAAAAACTAAGTGAAAGAAATGTGAATATTAAGGTGTATGGAATTTATAAAGGATCTGTCATTTATATAGCAAGTGTAATGAATATTACCTTACATTTCTAGGTAGTCACAACTAATCTTTGATTTCTTATGTGAAATAAAAGAACAGCTTTTAAGAATCCACCATCTACTGTTATCTATAGAATATTTGGATGAGGAACAATATGTATTTTTCCTAAATGAATTAATAAGAATTTATATTCCACCAATGAACACTATGTGAATCTGTAATAATTGCCCTCTTAACCCTTTTAGATAATGATACAAATAACCTCATACAACAATTTGTTCATTAGACCTCATGTCTAATGGACGAGTGGATTTCCTCAGGGGCTGGTATTGGGACTGGTGCTATTTAACATCTTTTTGGTGACATGGACAGTGGGATTGAGTGCACCCTCAGCAAGTTTACTGATGACACCAAGCTATGTGGTGCAGTTGACACGCAGGACGGAAGGGATGCCATCCAGAGGGACCTGGACAGGCTCGGTACGTGGTCCTATGCAAACATCATGAAGTTCAACGAGGCCAAGTGCAAGGTCCTGAACATGGGATGGGTCAATTCCAAGCACACATACAGACTTGATGGAGAATGGATTGAGACCAGCCCTGAGGAGAAGGACCTGGGGGTGCTGGTTGATGAGAAGCTCAACACGAGCTGACAATGTGCACTTGCAGCCCAGAAAGCCAACCACATCCTGGGCTGCATCAAAAGAAGTATGGCCAGCAGGTGGAGGGAGGTGATCCTCCTTCTCTATTCTGCTCTCATGAGACCCCCATCTGGAGTACTGCGTCCAGCTCTGGAACTCCCAACGTAAGAAGGACATGGACCTGTTGGAGCAAGTCCAGTGGAGGGCCACGAAAATGACCAGAGGGCTGGAGCACCTCTCCTATGAAGACAGGCTGAGAAAGTCGGGGCTGTTCAGCCTGGAGAAGAGAAGGCTCTGGGGAGACCTTATTGCAGCCTTCCAGTACTTAAAGGGGGCCTACAGCAGAGATGGGGAGGGACTCTTTACCAGGGAGTGTAGCAACAGGACAAGGAGTAATGGTTTTAAACTGAAAGAGGGGAGATTTAGATTAGATATGAGGAAGAAATTCTTTATAGTGCCGGTGGTGAGATCTTGGAACAGGTTGCCCAGAGAACTTGTGGATGCTCCATCACTGGAAGTGTTGAAGACCAAGTTGGATGGGGCTTTGAGCAACCTGGTCTAGTGGGAGGTGCCCATGGGCAAGGGTTTGGATCTAGATGATCTTTAAGGTCCCTTCCAACCAAACACATTCTATGATTCTGTGATTCTATAAGTTTAATGAATACAGGTGTACTGTACTGTCTCCTTTCTGTAATCTTGTTTTGGACAAAAGTTAGACTAGGCATGTGTATTTATTCTGTAAACACTGATTTTTGTTGTGCCTTACAAATTTTGGTCAATGTTGTCAGTGTCATTGGCACAGGGGAACAGTCTAATCAGAACTGCTTTAGGGATGTAGATGACTCATGGTGTTCTTGATGTAGGCCTTGCCCACATACTGCTGCTCATCAGGGTTGCAACATACTCATCAGTCTCTGCTGGTGAATATGAAACAGATGATAGAGATTATTTCTTGAAATCATTTTGCACCTTGGTAAGCACTAACATGGTCTTGTCAATAATTACACTATTGTCCTAAAATCTCACAGTAAAATAAATAAATAAATCACATAATAAAACATCTTATTTTGAAATCTGTTGAAAATCAGATGATGTCTGACAAAGTCAGCTGGTATGAAACAATAGCAGTGAAGGATTTCTAGCCTTTGTTTTTACAAAGAAAAAAGTTCTTTCCATTTATTTGTTTCTTATAAAAATGTATTTAATATATATGTAAAATAAAGCCAGAAAATGGTGTAAGATAATCATCAAGACAGGGGCTATGTATCAACTGATCAGAGAATATCAAGGAAAGGCACAACAGGAATGGAGAGGAATGGAGTGACAGAATGCTGGAATACCGAGCCCTCTTGATCCTGCAGGGTGGGAAAACGAATGTAGCTACTACCCAACATTTGAATAAACCAGCAAAAGCTGAGTGCTGCACAACCATTTTGTCATTCTGTCCAGGAGAAATAAAAGAGCAAACACAGCAAAGGGATCCAGTGAGAATTTCAGCAATGAGGAACTGTTCACGGATTCCATAAAGCAGTTGTCACAGCAGACAGAGTGAAGATCAGCATAGTGCCAGCAAAGTGGAGTGTGGATAATGGCTGCCAACAATGCAGAGTTGGTCGTGACAGTGGATATATAACAGAGGTCAAAAGTAGACTTCTGAATTTCAGGCTAAAGGAGACAAAATTCAAAAGTGACAGGAAGCCTGTTATGATGGCTAATATTTCGTACGTTTTAATCAAGCAGGAGTGTTGGCGGTTGGAGGAAGAACAATGTGTCCAGAGTAATCTTATTCTGTCTGAGAGAAGTAGGTGGACCAGAACAAGAGGTCACTCATCATAAAGCTGGGAAGGGGCTCTGAGCCAGAGAGGAAGTAGCAGGAGAGGTATGAGACCAAGCGTTAAAGAATTGTTATCAAACAGCAGATGAACTTGTGACATAATTTCAGACCACGATCTTGGATTTTTATGTTTCTCACTCTGTACAGAAACTATAAATTGACATGCCTAAATACCAATTTTTTAAATAATGAATAAACTGGGAGTGGAGGCCTGCAGCATTCTTTTTCTTCAAAGGAGACAGATGTGTGCAAAAATTGATGTGTTTCACAATTCCATGCATAATAAGGCTATAAGGAGTCCTTTAAACATTAGTCTGAGCTCCTGTGACAGAGACAAAATTATATCAAGCTTGAATATAAAATTTAATTCAAATAGCTAAGTCTTCTCTCCTCCATTAAGACAAGGCAGCTGGGGGAAGTATTTCCAAAATGAGAACAGCAATGATCAAGTCACAGCCAGTGTCCAGAGCTTTTGCAACGGCAGGTGATTTATTAGGGGATTTAAGGAATTGTTAGCAGGGAAGGGGGTAAAGGGAGAATTTAAAAATTAGAGGCTTTGCTTTAATTTAAAAAATAAGTCTCTAGTCTTAAGGGAATTGGAGGCTGAAGAAAGTGCTTATTGTTTTAATTATGTCTTTGCATTTAATTCAATTAAATTTATATTTTAAAATATAAGCATTAAATACAAACTATTCTTGCATCAAAAAGGACTTCATGGTGTATATGGAGGGGTGTACATCTCTTCTACAGGAGCAGTGAGCATTGCACCTTGCCTTCACCTCCTAGCAAGCCATGGCAGAGAGTCCTTCTCAGACTGCTGCTCTTACAACACAAACTTCCCCACTCTGGCACTTAGGCTGGCACAAGAACATTAAGAGTCAGGAGCAGATGGCTGCAATTTTGCTAATATGTCAATATCCATCCTGTAACTCCACGTATGTCACTGCACCACTTTCACAAGATGGTGCATCCCCCTGGAGGTATCATCACTGTTTCTGCCTTATGCTGGGCTAATGGCTGCAGTCATCAATACTTGGTCACTACAGCAGCTAAGTTTCCCTTTATACCTAGTAGTGGAAAGACATGGAGGGCCATGATTTACCCCCCAAAATTTATATCATCACTATTAATAATAAAACCATTTTATAGGGCTATTAATTTACATGGCACTTTACAAATTTGTTTTCCTGCCCAAGTAAAAGTATCCTGAAATTAAAAATAACAGAAAAAAAACAGATGTGGGCTAGGTGCACCTTCCTTACCAAGTGGGAAAGTTGAAAAAAGAAAGTTGAAAAATAGAGATGCCACAGGTTTATATTTCACTTGGCTTATTTTCACTGTACTTCTTAGTGGGTATCTACCTACATAATAAAAGGAAGATCATAATGTCTACTTCAAATTGTAGTAAATGGTGAAGGCAACGATACAGTGCGTTTGAAATGGGCTTTGAGGCAAGGGAGAGGGTTTTGTCCAACCAGTTGCGTTCCAATCTGATACCTACTGGCCTGGGAGCCCTTGGCCCACTGTACATGGCAGCTTGCCACGGGTTGATGGGCATTCAGAGAGATAATAAGTACCATCAGCAATATTCATGGTGGTTATTTTTCAAGCAGCATGAGGGTGTATCACTTACAAGTGTTACAGGAAATCTTTTCCATGCTATGAAAATATTGACTATATTAATACAATTGTGTTCTTCAAAACCTTTAAAAGACTCTTTAAAAGACTGTTATGCTTCTTGAAAGACAGAAACTTGTTTGCTGATGACTGGTGTGTTCTGGGGATGTCAGCAGTCACAAATTACATTTAAATAATGATTGATTCAGTATATTTTTAACTAAGAATTTGCTACTAGAGCTACTTTCATTCTTGTACATAATTACAAGAAGGTGATCTTTTATCAGTTTATGATTAGTTTTTAAAAAATGTATAATAGGTAAACAAATTCATTTTATAAAAACAAAAAGCCGTGAAAGCTGTGGAATAATTTCAAATCTAATGAGATGTACAATTGATATTATGTTTGTGAGGTGCACCACATTTAACATCACTCATAAATGCATGCAGGCATATTTTTAAATTATCTCTAATTATCTTTCTTTAATTCTCAATTAGAATTAGCATTATTTAATGATTTAACAGAACTATTTTTAGTGTTGTGTAATGTAATCATATGTGTGCTTGGAAAATCCTCCAGAAAACAGCAGTACATCTATAAAGAAATGCATCAATTTAACCTAATGCAAACGCTGCTCATTTGGTTTTATAGCTACAGCTACAAATCCTTATTACATTTATAAATGTGAATGGTGGATCACAGTGTTCCGTTCAAATTTTATAATTTTTAACAAACTTGTGTTTGAAAGAAGTAACTAGGAAGTATTTCAGTAAGTAATCTGAGCCAGGGTTATTTGATTTTTTTTGTGACAGCTTCTACCTTTACTTACTTGAATTCCACTGCAATCAAGGAAATATGTTTGTGTTCTCTTTTGAAATGCTTCACAAACTTGGAAAGAGTTGACCATAAATAAACACAAAGATAACGTAGAGTTATTCATCATTTTTCTCCTTAATAGCCTGCTCTTTGACAAAGTATAAAAAAAATCCCCGTATGCTCTTTTGCCAACCACTGTGAGGACAATCAGTATCGTCCTGTTTTAGCCCTGCGCTCATTGCTTTGTTTGTATGAATCCAGTGCTGGCATTCTTTCCAATATTAAGAATGTAGGATCTCTAAAGGCCTGAAGTACTAATTTTGTTCCGTTTGCAGACAGACAATGAGATTCTCTCACAATGGCCTATGTAATAAATAGTCCTAAAATAGTGCTAATATTGTAATGGTTTTTGTAATAAACAAGTAATAAACAACATTCCTGCACAAAGAAGTGGTGGTGAGAGGTGTTGGGAAGACAAGAGGATTCACTTCACCTGCTCATACAAAGGATGTATTAATGGGCTACAGACATTTTTTAATTTTGATGGAAATTTAACAAAGTTTTGCAGTGGCCAGAGCAAGGCCTACGCTGCTTGCGATACTCCATTGGCCACTATGCACTGAAGTGAAGCACACCCCTTATATTGTTTGTCAGCACAAAGTTGGAATTCGTTTTTTGTACATTTTCTGCTGCTATGTCAGCAACCTGTTGAAGAGAAATACGACTGTGGGAATGGAGACAGTCCCGTTCTTCATTTCAGTGTCCTTTGAGGTTCTTCTCTGCTGAATCAGGGATGTAAATCTGGCAGATTCTCTTTTATTATTATATAAAAATCAAGCTGATATTTAGACAATCATCTTTGTACATCCTACATGTATTTCATTTTAATGTGCAACAGGAAAAAACTTCTGCTAGGTTGTAAATTAATGCAAGAGTTAGCCAGCACATTTTTCTCAGCCCAGCAATGATGCACTTGGCATATAGCAAAACATTTGACATTGTCTTACATCTCTCATCATTTTGGCACAGACCTGACAAGTTATCTAAATTCTAAAAGATGGTAGCGATTTACTGAAGACAATGCAGTTGTTGCATCCCTATCCTCTATAATGTAGCCTCAAGAATCCTCCTGTGGATCTCCTGAGAAAAAAATTCTGGGGTGAATATAGAGGGGTTGAATATGAATGAGAAAAATATCCCTCACTGCTTGGCTGCAAAATTGTATTCTAGTTAAACTTCAAACATTGACTCTTTCGTGACCCCTTCTTTTATTAATTAGCTGAGCAATTGTATTTCAAATACCTCTTGGACTAGGAAGACAATCTCCTCCACACCTCTTAAACTTTACACATAGTGGGACACTTGATGAAACCCACATAAACAAAATGTCATTATTTTAATGGATATTTATTTTCTAATGTTAGAATATTCCCAAATGAAAGAACTGACTTGAGTTCTAGTGATCTAAATGTCCCGTATCCCTCTCCATATGACTAAAACAAACTAGAAGCAGTGTATCAAATCTACATTACTGCCTATCTACAATAATCCCTATCTGTCTAACTTAATTTGAAGATATCTTTAATAAGAGGCTGAGAATGGAAATCTGCTTAGATAACCGTATGTTCATGTAACGATCACATGTATCACAATGGGGCAGGTTTTGAGCATAATATGGAAAACACCAGATTTTTCAATTTGTTCAAGTAGATACGTACGTATTTTAGGGGGCTCTAATCAGCCTTTATTACCCACCGTTTTTACACTTAGAGACAGTGATTATTGATGATTCTACCATCATTTTTAAAATCCCACGGAGAGGACTGAATATGGGTGTCTAAGTGCCAGGTGTTTAGACTAGAGAGCTGCAACAGGAGGAAGCTGTACTTTAAAGCACCACTTTTTATATCCTTTGGAACAGTAGTATGTGCAGCTATTACAATGATTTAATGTCCATGTAAACCTTTCTTACAGTCATTGCATAACACACTTTCTGGCTTTCCAACCCTGTGAATTACGGACATTAAAAGTCAATTCTCTCCTAGGCTAACTGTTGTTTGTTGTTTGAATATTTGAACTTGTATTCTTGTCATATCTTCCTGAAATAGACTTGCCTTGTTTTGAAAACTTTCCCAAGTTTTAGCAGAAATTAATCAGTGTGAAGAAGCCTTTCATTAAAGACATTAATAGGTTTTTGGAACAAACTTACTTGATTTGTGCAAATTATGCAAGTGAGGAATGTCAGAATTCAGCTCCAAAGCAACTAATACTATAGGGTTTTATTAGGAAAGATCATGCTTAAGTACAACCACAGATTTCTTTTTTAGTTACATAATGGTTCATTTGAATAACCAAATATGCTCCTTTCGGGAAGCACATGGAAACATAACAGAAGGCCACATTCTCTTCTATATAACCATGCTCATATTTTCTGAATGTGCCTAAGGGAATGATTTTGTCATTTATTTATTTTAAATTTTCAGTATAGGAAATAACTATGTGCTTCTTACTTACTACAAAACCTAATCTGTATGTTATGTAAAGTTTGTTTAATATGTCCCTCTTCTGTGTTTAATGAAACGTAAAATGACCTGCTTGCATCATCTCAGAATAACACTAGGACACTTTCTCTATGTGTCTGTGCACACCTGAGTGTATACACACATATATTGGTGCTAATGAGATCAGATATGAAAATCATTTGAAATATATGAAATAGCAAATTTAATTCTGTGTCAGATAAATAGAAATTTGAGTATTACAGAAAGTCAAATACAGCAGTGTGGGCTGTGTATCAACTTCATTAAGAAGAAAAATAAATAAAAAATATTTCCTCAGTTTGGAATTCCATTTTTTTCACTGTTTTCTTGTAGGCCCATCTGTCATTTATGGGTTTGAAAGAACATGGAAATGTCATACATACTTCATAGGAAGGAACTTGAAGTTTTCTCCATGCTACTATTGGCTAAGAGTACATAAGCAAACTAATGTAACAACTTTTAGCTTGAGAAAATATTTTAGTATTGCTATTCTGTAGCCTATTCATTGAGGTTTATCAACATTTTTTTAAAAATACCTGAATGTACATGGCCTATTGCAGCAGATTTAAAGTAATGTGGGTTGGGTTTGTTTCTTTTTTTTTTTTTTTCATTATTATTTTGAATTTATTGCTCACTTTTGCTACGAGGCCAATACTAGAGACGACAAAGCTGATGATACACATTATTCCCTGGTAAACTAACGGGAGAGTAAAATGGCATTATCAAAGATAGGGAGCTGACACAGAGAACGGGACTGGGGAAGCTAACCAAGGAAAAGAAGCCTAAATTGTTTTTATAAAGGGAAAGGTGGTTTTACAAAGTGTTTTATAGGAAACACTGACTTAACCAAGGTTATTGCAGCCATCAGTCTTCATCACTATCAGTACAGACTTCCCTTGCTTTATTCTGAGGTTCAAAAGCCAATCCTGAGCCTTTCTTCCAATCATATCAGTATCCAAATTATTTCAGTTTTTGACTTAATGGAACATATCCTAAGGTGGCAACGAACTGTGGTCTGCTATTGCATACAGTTCCCTATGAAGTCTATTGCAATGCCATTGTCTCCTGACCATCCTCACCAGGCTTAGTATTAGAGAGTTTGAGTCCCTTATTGTGATTCTCTTTCCCGAATAGGCTCTTCTAAGGAAAGCTGTGTGTCTGTAGCCATCCTTTCTCAGTGATGGGCTCATTCTGTCTTTGTTTCTAAGCAAAAAAAGGAGAACAAACAAGTCCCTTTTATTCAACTTTTGTGATTTTTATTATTATTGCAGAGAGAATGGAAAGGAAACAGTGCAGCACAAAAAAGGGAAACGACAGCAAGGGTTGTGCTTGGCAAAGCATAACTGGTCCACAGCAGCTGTGTATGTAATTGCACTAAAGATGTCATCAGTTTCATAAAAAAAAAGAATAGGCATTTTTCCTTGTTGCCAGCTGAAATTCACTTATGGGGAAAGTAGCTGAAAGATACCAACAATAGAAGCCATTTAGCACAGGGACTAGATTTGTAGGGGACAGAGTTTTGGCACATAAGACATCTCGCCGTCAGTTATCTGGGAAATTGTTGCCAGCTGATATTAGGCTTTGTCCCAGTTATGGTTTGTTATTTTTTCTTTCTTTCTTTGCTGTAGTTGTGTATAACTCTTGTGCTACGGGGTTCTTTGGAGTGTTTAAAATCTAACATTCTTAGCTGTAGAGAAACTCATGAGTACACCAATCCCTGTTTGAATACACACATGTACCTGTATGTAAGGCACACACAAATTGTTTCTCATGCACTGCCTCTGGAGGAGATGGGAAGATTTCTTTGGCTTCCTATAGACTTGGAGAAACTGGCTCGATTCAGATCCAGATGAGGGCATTGAAAGAGTTGGCTGATATGATTATGAGGCCAGTATCAATTATCTGTGAAAAAGACATGAGGACTGAGAGAGATTCCAGGGGGGGGGAAAAAAAAAGCTAACTCTACATATGTCTTTAAAAATACTGACAACAGGACTTGGGGAACCTGGTCAGCCTTATGACTCTCCCTAGAAAGGTCTTGGAGTGGCTGTGCCCTCTTGGAATACACTTCCAGGCATGTAAGGGTCAAAGGAAGCTGGACTAGATGACCTCCACAAATCCCTTACAACCAACGTTTCTGTAGTTTGGGGATTCCATGCATGTAAGAGACAGGTTTTCCAGGACATACATGAAAGCTTTTGTACATATCTCTTTGGATAGTGTCTCTTTACGGTATGTGAAATAGCAAGTATGACAAAGCAGTGGAGTTCAGTCATCTGTCTTTGATCACTTTAACTTGTTTATTACTTAGTTGATCGTTCTAATTGAGAAGCACATTTGAAAGCAAGAATTTCAGATGAGTAGGAATGAACACATTTTATTTGAGCAAAATGAGCAAGCTCATTTTGTTAGGCTTTACAGTTGAGTGTGTTATTTGTGACACCACAGCGAATTCAATGGGAATGCAGGTGCTTAAGAAGGAGTCACATTTTTAAACACAACTGCTGAACTGGGTTCTCTGTAACTTCCTTTCTCTTTGGAGACAGAAACATAAATGACTTAAAGAAAGAAATTATGAAAGAAATTTGTTTATACCAGTTTGATTTTAGGATATATTTTCATGGTGCAACTTTCTTAATGTATTGAATACCATGTAGTTTGAAAGCTTTTTAGAACATAATTACAAAACCATGTTGGGGCAATTATTCTCTTTATGACATTTTGGTTGGAATTGTGAGTCTACACAGCATATTTTCTACATTAAGACCTGCTTTTCACTCTAGAAACATGACATTTGCCAGCTTCACTGGGACGGCTTAGTGTAAACTTTCTCTTTCAGTAGTGAGCTTGGAAGATATTTGTTTCACTGTGTCCTAAAGCATAGACAGCATGATACTTGAGTGTTTTGTGTTCTTGTAAGGAATGTAAATGTTATGTCGAGTCCATCATATATTACTCATGTCTACTGGTTCCACCTGTTCTCTACCTCTTATCCATTGGGGTTTTTTGTTAGCATAAGAAGTTAGCACTAGCAAGTATCATAATCTCTGCGTAGGAAAGCATAAGAACAAGAAGCTACAGTGGCAACGTATAGGAAAGCTCAGGGGCATAAGATGTGTTCACCTTGCTAACATAAAAAGTAATAAAGAAAAGACCAAGTAAACATTTTTTGCCAAGAATTAACTGAATTATGATTATGACATCAGACTCACTTTTATTCCTGGATAATTTAATGAAGAGGAGGGATTCTTATAACCTGGAGAAATCTTGAATTGAATGCACTCTGTGCTGGCCTTGGAATATAAGTGAGGCTCGCTGTGTTCTGAAGACATGCTTCAGCCATTGCACAGAAAACTCTGTCGTTCTTACCATAGGGAAGTACCTGCTCAGCTAGAGCAATAGAGATCTTTAGATATTTTCACACTCAGCAAAATCTGGAGAGAGATATATGATTAAGTGCAAAGCCATTGGGTCCTGACCCTGACCTGAACAGAAATGTTTTGCTAGTATATATCACGGCCACTTCCTTATTGTACAACTAGGATTAATTAAATGGGTCATTTATATTCCTTAAGAGGGGCCAGTCACCTTCTTATGCAGGGGCAGAATGTGAACCTTTACTCACTCTGATGTACTCTGATGAGTACTTTCTAACATTATTGACTTCTGTGAATAATTGCAGAGGTAAAGGTTTCATGGTCCAGCATTTAAGGTATGTTAATTGCCTTTAGTTTCACTTCTGCCTACTGGAACTGTGAGATCCCAAATGTCATAGAGAGAATGTTTTATGATTGGCTTTTACTCTGTTTTAGTCACTTACAAATGATCCTTTTAAGGAGAGGCATATATTCTTTATTTTATTATGAAAGATCCCTGTCAGGTAATTATAAAAGATAGGCAGAAAAAAAGGGCCAAGTTTATGGAGGAGAATAATTTGCATACCTGGAGCAACACTAACACTAGCGACCTATTATTATAAATGTTTGCTGAACCTTAACTCCAGTCAGATTTACAGAATACCAGATAAATTCACAGTTCTTTGACAGCTCTTACAGGAAAATCTTTCTCTGTGAGTTTATAAGCAAGCTGGTGTGGAAATCATAAATTTAGCTTCCTTTGAGATTTTTAGATACCTGTCAAAAAAATTGAGTATCTTTGTGACCTAAACTCAGAAATTGTTTATGAAAACAGCTTCCAAGTTTTTTACTTTAAATACCTTTGTGAAGATTTAATTTAACTACTGCACTTTTTTACTGGAAACAACACTGACACTGTGCCTAAAGTCCTTTTTCAGCTGTTAATTACCTAAAATGCCTAGATTTGTGCCTCTGACAAGGTAGACAATTATTTCTGGCGTTTCAGTGGGATATTTCTAAGGATATATTCCGTAATATAGGAACTGTACCTGTTTTCTCTGGGGATACTTTTCTATGGTATTATGTACTGTGCTACAGAGAAACATTTCTGTATTAGCTTACTTAACTTACTAGTAGTAGTTAGCTGAGAGGTACCTTGGGTATGAGCATATTCCCTTACCAGAGATCTTTTGGAGAGAGTTTAACAGAAAAATCTTGCTGAAATTGAGGTGACTATGGCAAAATTTGACATAATAAAAGCTAAATATTTCTAGGTGGATTTTACCCAAAAGTCCCAAGAGGCTTAAATAGCTGGTTTATTAACAACAGCAAACTTCCTTAGCATGCAGTGACTGCCTGCTGGCAAATATATACGCAGATATTAAGAAATCCTCCACGGAGTATCTGTGGAAAAGACTTGTAAACTTGATGCCTATAGAAGGTAATTTAGCAGAAACTGAAAAAAGACAGAATTAGTGGACACCTGGATAAAATGTGAATTACTGTGAAAGAATCGGCATGGACCTGTGCAGAAAATTCCTGCTTTACAGACTTCTTGGGGTTTTTTTGTAAGAGATCAGGAAATGCAATCTTGTTCATAGACTTGGATTTCAAACAGGTTTTTGCTAAATTCCACCATCAAAGACTTTTAGGAAACTTAATCAGAACTAATGGATGAATGCGGAAATGTGCCTGCTTGTGTAAATAATTGAACAAAAGGTAATAAACAGAAGGTAGAAGTAAATTTTCAGGTCTTTCAAAGGATGTGTGTGACAAATGGAATTCAGAGATTAGGATCACGTTTCCTATGTATGTGTAAGACAAAGTGTTTACTTACTCCTCACCATCACATACCTCAAGCACAGTCATTCCTTCCACATGCACTGACTCATCTAGTGGCAGGAATGTCCTCTTCAGATTCTACCTGAATCTGGACTTTGGAAATTTTTATACCTGTCTTTTTGGCTCTGAAAAACCAGCCATCACTGGGTAGCTGTATGCAATCCTCTCTACCATGTGCATAAGATTTTCAGGCTGGTTCTGAACCTACAGAGAAGGCTACAATAATTTGAAAACATAACACTATGATGTGTTATCTTTCTGATGAGGACAAGGTAATCCACAATTTAAGCATGTATAAATTGAAGTTAGAACACACATGCAAACAGAGCTAACTGTATTAACTGTAGTAGCTCTGTGGAAAAAGACCTGGGACTCCTGGTGGACAACAGGATGACCATGAGCCAGCAATGTGCCCTTGTGGCCAAAAAGGCCAATGGCATCCTGGGGTGCGTCAAGAAGAGTGTGGCCAACAGACTGAGGGAGGTCATCCTCCCCCTCTACTCTGCCTTGGTGAGGCTGCATCTGGAGTACTGTGTCCCTTTCTGGGCTCCCCGGTTCAAGAAGGACAGGGAACTGCTGGAGATGGTGCAGCAAAGGGCTACAAAGATTATTAGGGGACTGGAACACCTCTCTTATGAAGAAAAGCTGAGGGATTTGGGGTTTTTTTAGTCTGGAAAAAAGACAACTGAGGGGGGATCTTATCAACGCTTATAAGTACTTGAAGGGTGGGTGTCAGGAGGATGGGGCCAGGCTCTTTTCAGTGGTGCCCAGTGACAGAACAAGAGGTAACGGGCACAGACTGGAACATAGGAAGTTCCATCTCAACATGAGGAGGAACTTGGTTACTTTGAGGGCAGCAGAGCACTGGCACAGGCTGCCCAGAGAGGTGGTGGAGTCTCTGTCTCTGGAGACATTCAAAACCCGCCTGGACAGGTTCCTGTGCAACCTGCTCTAAGTGACCCTGCTTTGGCAGGGGGTTGGACTAGATGATCTCCAGAGATCCCTTCCAACCTGTATCATTCTGTGATTCTGTATTAAACCAGGTAATGAACGTGTTCTTATGGTTTAATTCACATCATCCTTACAGAGAGTTGTAATCAACGTGGCAAAAGCATGCTTAATTGTCAGTATGCTAAATCTACACTTAGATTTTTAGGAATTGTCCAACAGTGGATAGGAATCTGTATTTGGGAATCACTTTTTGGGACTATCTCTGAAGGTAACTATAAATCATTATTTCATTTCATGTCCTTGAATGTTATAAAGAGGCATTATGAACAGAGGTCTTGAGAAACAAGAGGGTGAACTTGCCTGGTGACATCTCAAAATAAAGTGGGGGTGACTAAGCATTGTTTAGTTCTGTATTTTTTGTTTCTGTGTTTCTGTGCTTCTGTGTTTCTGTATTGCAGTATTTCAAACTGCAATAAACAGTTGAAATTAAGTATTGAGATTGTACCAGCTTCTGAGACAGACTGAGATTTTAAAAAGTGTTGATGCTTTAATGAGGATAGTTGTAAGTATAAACAAGAGCATTAATATTAAATTTTTCTCTTAGCTTAATGCAGAAGGGTGAGAGAGAAAGATTTTCTTTTGTTAATATTTTGATTTTCTTGTCACTTGCTCCTGCAGTGGTAAAGTTGAAATATTTATAGTAAAAAACTGTGATGCTGCAGTGTGATCTCTAAACTAACATTGACCTAAGCCAGTAAGTCCACTGAGCAAAGCAGAGTCATGCAGAGCTGCATTCATGAATCTGGAAGGAAGATAATAATCTTCAGCAAAGCTTACCAGCTTGGTTTCAACATTATGCCATGATCATACTGCTCTCATAGACCCTGCTTGGGAATGTGCAACCTCTGCATCTTCTAAAAGTTCTTGACCTCGGGTTAGTGTGCAAAAGGCCATCTTGACTGCTTGTGATGCATTTATTATTGTTGAGAAATATGTTAAATAAACAAGATTTTCCACTTAAAGTTGTCTTGATGAACCATTGCAGTGCTTGGAGGGTATAAGTGTGTAGAGGAGAAAATATCCTTGAAGTATTTATAAACACGCTCTACGAGTACACTGGATGCACAGCATTCATGCAAGTAAATTCAGCAACTAGACTGAAACTTTTGCCCTATTATTTGTCCCTTTATAAAATGATGCTCCTAGTGCAGCATTTACCTGATTTCTACAAACTTCATTTAGACTCTTTGCATTTAATTTATCAACAGACATATGAAACAACCTTCACCTGGGTAAAGCCCAGAAGATGGTAATTTATGGCAGCAGAAGGTTTAATTTATGATTATGGCATGATTTGGTTCATTTAACTAAAACTTCTGTGCCTTACTTTTTTGATATATTTGTTTGGATCTATTTTATGAAATCCCCAAAGCATTAAACACTGTGCTCTGGTAACAAAATTACAATGACTTTCCTTCAATTAAAGGCAATAAATCAGTAAAGCATCTCAGTGCAATAATTACTGTTATTTTAAAAGGGACCCTGAGTCCTACAAAACTCCTGCAAATGAAATTTAATGAAAGACAAAAGGTGAAGCAAAATCCACAAAGTAACAAATCCTACCATAATAGTAAATGATTTGAGAAGTGAATTAAAGTACAAAAATTAAAATTAAATTTATAATACAACCACATGTTAACAGCATACATTTATTTAAATAATAGTTCATTGACATATAATAGCAAAACTTTGGAATGAAGAATATTGCTAAATTGAATATATTTTAGTAATCCAAAAAACCCTCTATCATGCTGAGGGTCTGCCATGGTACAACAGGGGTGGGTGGTGGCATAGGAGTGGGTGCTCCTGCTGGGCAGAGGGCAGGGAATGCCCTCAGGGATGGACACAGGCCCAGGGCACACATTCTGGGGTTCAGGGACAGACATCATGGTGCCAAAGGCCCCCAGATCCCTGACTTCCCCAGGAGGCCGTGGGGATGGGGTGGGAACACGGCCGAGCTCAGACCTGGCTGGCATGGTAGGGTAGGAAGGACAAGGCACGTTGCTGAGCCTGGTGCAGTAACTTGACAGTCAGAGCAGGGTCACAGGCAACTGTCCTACCTTTAGTTTCAGAACTACAATATTTTGTAACAAGTGTATTTGTAAAAAGAATGTTTTTGCCAATGTTATTGTGTGTAGCTGTCTGTATGCCAGCGCTGCACTATGGACATGTCAAACAACTGGAGTCTCCATGCTAGAGTTTCTTAAATAACATTTTAATTTTATTTCCCATCTGGTATTAAGTAGGACTTAACAATTAGCCCAAATCCTTTGCTTCAGCCAGAAATTTGAAATCTTGGCTGTGTGTTCTGAGAATTTTGATGGATGAAGTAATCTATAATGATTGAGTCAGCTCTTTAATGATGAAAGAATGAGTACAGAGTGGTTACTTGTTCCTTGTCCTCAGAAAGACAGATATTGACCATGGTTTTATGCCATTAAATTTGATCAAGATGACAGAAGAATTTTAACTATATTACAACTGCACATGTAGAAAATTATTAAACCATCAAAACATGATGCTGTCCTCTCAAATCGCTTCAATGTACAGTTTAGATCCACTTATCCAGAAGCTAGAGACAAGTCTTCAGTGCTTGCTTTTCAATATAATCGTTTCATTACAGATGACAGACTATCCTTGGAACAGTTCTATGTAAAATGTCAATCTTCACTGACATTCCACTTTACTGTATACGTAATATTATGTTTATTTTCAGTTGAGCATAAAAGGAAATGTGTCAGTATCTCTGTATATACACTGCTGTATATTCACTATTTGTAAAGGCTGATGTTCTAGAACTGGCCACTACTCTTGTTCTTGAGAAATGAATCATCACATAAATTGTTAAGTTGTGGCACAGATCTCAGATCAAAGTTATTTCACCTCACTGTACGTGTGTTGGCAGCATTTCACTTTGTACTTTGCCATGAACTACCTTTGCCATTTAATTTTGATCAATACTCTCAGACAAAAGTCAGATGCTTTCTATTTGTAATATAACTGTATCTAAAATTATAAATGTATATGTTATGCATTCTGATTTATAAATACATGTCCTGGTTTGAGGTAAAACAGAACCAATTTTCTGTTCAGTAATTTTACTTCTTAGCTAGGCCTCTTCTAACTCTCTGAAATTAACAGCATATTGTGCAGAAAACTGTTCTCAGAGTGATAAGACCAATGTTTACAGTTCATGCCAAGGAATGGTACGCAGAGAGGCTCTTGCTTATGCTTACTGCTATAACAACCAAGATCAGCTAATTTTGTTATTTGCCTCGTTGGAGGATCGGAAACAGAAATGCGTAGCAGAGTCACACCTGTGGGGAGGAGCAGACAGGACGGGTTACCCAAAATTGACCAACAGGGCATTCCATCCCGTCTGTCCCATGCTCGGTATAAAAGCTGAGGGATCAAAGGTTCATCCCTCTTTCTTCAATGGCCGGCGTCTGAGGAGGACCCTGTCTGTTCATCTGCCTTTGATGAGGATCTGAGCATTCCTGACTCCAGATCCGGAATCCAGTTCACACCTGTCACTGAGTCCAGTCTAGGACTTCCCCAGTCCCAGTGCTTGCTGGTGATGTCATCCTGGGGGCTTGAGGTGATTTTGTATATGCTGTATGTATTTCATTATTTCCTTTTTATTTTATTATTAATATTTCATTCAAGTACTTTTGTTCCTTCTAAACCTGTAAATCTCTTTATCCTCCTCTCCGTGTATGAGAGGTTGTGGGGGGGGAGCATCTGTTGTCTCCATCATTGTCCAATTCAGCCAAAATCATGACAATACTCCAGTAGTTTTGAGCATTTTTCCCCCCTTTTCCTCCAAATGTAATGTATCCTTTTCCCTGTTAATGAAGGAAATTGCTGAAATAACTGTATTGCAGGAAAAAAAGTTCACAGAATGTTGAATATATTTCAGTGATGCCATTATAAAGCTTATTTCTCACATCTGTTGTTTTGTTTTACGAGAAGGGTCAATTTTAAAGACTCCCTGAAGGAATGCAAACAAATATTACTGGAGAAGTGTTAGTTAATCCTTTTAAAAGTACAACATTGTCTCCTTCCTTTACAGTTACTTAGATGACAGAAATATTTCGAGGTGTTGTCATTATTAACTTGAATAAACGAGTCCTCCAGCCTTGGAGGACTGCATATGTGAAAATGCTACTATGAATACTGAACCACACTACCATGAAATATACATGTTCAGCCAAATAATTTAAAATAATAATAATAAAAAGAGTAACAGTCATTTTGCATTCCTTTATTGCTATGTTCTCCAGTCCTCCTCTTTGTTTCTCTGGTTTATCCAAAATTCCCCTAGGCAAAGAGAAAAGTGATATCACTTATTTTCTGAAGAGAAACATAGAAATTTGACATTATTTATCTTCTTAAGAGCTCGCACTATTATGCTCCAGTGTTACACAGATGCAATGTGTTCATGTAATATAGATAAGACAATAATTTATGATACGGGACCCTTTGGCATGCTTATTCATAATATTCCCTACAAGAAGGAACATTTTAGCTGTTTCTCTCTTCCAAACAGTTTGTGTCTGCGTAGAAATTATGGCACGGTCCATACTCCAGTATATCAAGAAGAGTGATTGTGGGGTAAATACACAGAAGTGTGATGCTTGACTTCAATGTGCTTTTCTGCAAAAACTACCTGTGGAGTGCCCTGAAGGACTTATAAGTCTAGAAGGAGAATTCACAAAAGACTGCAACCTGAATAGAAATCCATAAATGCTGGTCACTGAGAAGTGAAAGAAGGAATTTACTGGGGATGGTATATTTTAGTAGGTGGGATGGTATTAAATTCATGTTTTCCTATATACTCCTGGGACTAAGCTACTTAATGTTATCGTTAGGGATTAGAGAATTCAAACTCTTGCAGAGATATGTGGTGGGATATGATTATCTTGATGGCAACCTACAACTGTGCCATCAAGAGATGCATCCAGAGATGCGGGAGTCCCCTTCAAGTTTTGTTCCATGAATAATATCTACATGATCTAACAGTGAGTCGTAGATTAAAACTACAGGAGATCTTGGCTTACCCAACTGTTTTCCTAACAGCTTTCTAATATGCAGAAAAACACTGGAGCTGCTAAGTTTGCTATTGAAAAATGCAAAACAGTTTCATATGAAATGTATATATATTTCCTATTTATGGATGCAGACTGTGAAGAAAATAAAAGAATTAATGTAAAGTGTTTTCTACTTTGTAAGAAAGGATACAGAAGTTTGAATGACACATGAAATCACTGAAGACAAAAGAATCCTAATGAGGTTGTACATATACTTGCAAGGAATCTTTACTCTGAAGGGGAAGTCCTACAAGAGAGACACAACGAACGGCTACATGAAATGATAGAAAGATGGCAAATGATGTAAGACAGGAGAATGTCATAACAAAGAGGTAGGAAAAAGAAGAGTAAAGAAAGAAATATGTAGCAATTTAACCTTGATATTCACAAATGACATTATCTTCTGGAAAACAAATGGTTAAATAAATTAAACAAAAGAACACAATGAAGTTCAGGAGAACAACTGACCACAAGCTGAACATTTAAGGGCAGGCAGTGAAGGAAAGAGAGAAATAAGTATCTATGGTGACTTCATCACAGTTAGATGTCTGAGTCTCAGGTTAAAGAAATAGAATAATATGCTGTTCTCTGCACACTAAAAAAATGATGACATATTAATACTGCTGAGTATCTGAAGAAAATACTTGTAATGTGAGTGAACAACCCAAGCAAAAATACCTGATACGATTAAAAACCACTTCTGGAACCAAAAAGGCATTGTGTGCCAGGGGCAATACAGGTGACCTTCAGAGAGATGCTTGTGATACCTTTTTCGTTACCTTTTTTGGTACTTACACCAATGTTGTAGTGGAAAGAATTTTGTCTTCAAAGAACAGTGCAAATATTTCTCAGTTGACAGCTTAACATCTTTGCTTTCAACAGCCCAGACTCCCTATAAAAAGAAGTTGTACATATTGTTACAGGACTTACTTACAAAAATAATAGCAGCAGCATGAGGGCTTAAAGCTGCTTAAGGAAAGAGGTAAAAGCATATTGTGTGAATTAAAAGAAACCCTGGAAGCCATGTCTAATGTACAATGTAAATGAGAATGTAGAGAATTTGGTAAACAACCATTGGGTTTAGAGAGGCAAGACACTGAAACATTTCTACATACAAGTAGAAGTATAATAAAGAAAACTAAATATGGTATTAAATAATATTAATTATGATCCTAATGTTGGAAAAATAGCCCTAATCCAGTAAACAAGCTCCTTTACATGGATTTTTTTGTGATAGTAAAATCCATGTAGAAAGTAGAAATTTAAGAAAAGGCAGAACATTATATTTACGTGCCAGAAATTAAAGTATCAGTGAAACATAGAACCAAAAGAGAGAGTGTTGGCAAAGTTCCAAGGGTGAGGATGAGAACTCTTTTTCCTCTGTCTTTTAGACCTGAGTATTTGCTGTGGGCCACCAGGAATAGCAGCCAAACTAAAGAACTACTTAACAATAGTCAATATAATAAAACAGAAAAGGAGACCAAGTGAGAGAGAACATGTTTACTAAAGAGGAGATACTCCATTTCTTACACATAAATTGGGTAAACATTTTCACTGTAAGAAGATGTTTGGAACTATTGGTAAGAATGTAATACCCTCAGTTGGACAGTAGAGGTTGACATTTATGGAAGAAAGACCTCAGGCCAAAGATTGCTTTTCTGTTGTCCTGTAAAAGTACATTCTGAGTTGGTGAATTATAAATAATAATTTCTTCCTCAATTGTTTGCATTATTGTCATGGTTTAGCCCCACCCAGCAACAAAGAATCATGTGGCAGCTCTCCCACTCCTCCCCCTCCCACTGGGACAGGGAGGAGAATTGCAAGAAAAGGTGCAAAACTCATGGGTAGGGACAAAGACAGTTTAATAGAACAGCAAAGGAACAGAAAAAAAACAACAATAATAGTGATAAAAGGATATAGAAAAATGACAAATGCACAACCACTCACTGACCAGAACCCTAAATGTCCAGCCCACTCCCGTGCAGCAATTCTTGCCACCTGGCCAGCTCCCCCTGCTATATACTAAGCATGACGTCACATGGTACTGAATAGCCCTTTGACAAGTTTGGGTCAGCCATCTGGCTGTGTCCCATCCCAGCTTCTTGTGAAATTAACCCTATTGCCACCAAAACCAGGACAACTGTGCAATAAATCTTTGCTACTTTTGTCAAAGTAATAACAATGACAAAATGTAATGACAAGCAATGTGGGTTCTCATTGCAACCAAAGCAACAGGTGCTAATAAAAAGCATACAAGATGACTTCTTCAAAGAGTGTTAATTATTAGACTGGAATAAAGTAGGTATGTCAGGTTTGTATTCACAGTTATGATGTCTGATCTCAATCTAGCTTCATAACACAGCTTGCTTTTCTGTTTAAAAAAAAATAAGGTGAAAGTTGTTAGGTAATCTGAAAACCACAGAGCTGGGGACAATACTGGTCAGTGTAGTCACATGCGGTTCTGGCTCCACTCCCATTTCTGTTAAGGTTTTTTTGGTTTGTTTTTTTTTTTTTTTTTTTTTTTTTTTTTTTAATGTAAATCAGAACATTAAAAGCAAAGGAATAGAAAATTCCTTCAGAAATATCTTGGGGTGTGTGATGTTCTGGGAAAGTGGGAGACACCATTTCAGACTGCTGCTCCAAACAGGGTCAATCCAAAAGATTTGAAGTGGCCTCATCCCTCACATGTGGGAGTACTCAGCTATAGGACAGCTTGCTTTGTTGGAGCACAGGTAGGTAGAGAGGACAACTAGGCAGCTATGGGATCATACAGGCCAAATAGTTGATGATTGCATTTGATTTCAGAGCCTAAATCCCTTTGATGCATCTGATACTCTCTTCACAAGTGTTCTCCTCTTTTTCTTATCTCCTCTGTGGTCTACTGGCTAATGCTATAGTACCTAACCTTTCAGCTGATAAGTGACAGATAGATGCTTCTGGTGTCCATTGGTAAATAGCTAGACTGAGCTATATGTCTTCTGATAAACTGAAGCAGCACTTCAGTGAATAGGTTCCACCTATTTTTCTTACCCCTTCCAGTTTGCTGTCTGCTACATCAAAGCCAGCTCTCCTCATGGAATTTAAGATCCTGGTTACCAATATAAGTGAATGAATACGCAATTTTACTCTTCTCCATTCAACCTTAACAGAAGCTGTAACCTTCTTTAAAATGAGCCAAATATCTTGCAGAAGATTAATTTTGAAATTTTATGGGAGAATAGGAAGATTGCGTATGACTGAGTGCTTGTGATGCAGAAACCTTAACAGAAAATGGTAAAGGCAGCAAAAAAATCAGAGAGAGAGAAGCTAGATTGTTGAGTACAAAATAGGTTTGCACTCTATTCCTGCACTAATGGAAAAAAAATGAGTTTTAAGAATTTGACCAAAAAGACTGACTTCAGTTTACAACACAAAAATACATAACAACAAATTCATCCTGAGAGCTTCTATGAAGATGCAATTTATCCTTTTCAAAATTTGGTGGATTTTATTCATCATTGGTGTACTTGAGTTTTTAATCAACTATAGGTCATAAATGAGAAAATTATTATAAATTTGAGATGGAAAAGATCTACAATAATGCCTCTATCTTCCCAATTTAGAATTGTTTCTGTATTCTTGTGTACATGGTCCTGTGCAAAATAAGTTATTCCTGTAATGGGGACTTTAACTTTCCACTTGAAAGAATGTTCTCTGTTTAATAGTCTGAACATTCAGGTTGTTTTTTTTTTTTTTTTTTAGCCCAGATTTTCTGCATTCAGTTTCATTTTGACAGTCTAGGATAACTCAGTGGCACTAACTTTTGTCCCAATCTTAGAAATCCAACAGTCTTAGAAATCCCACAAATTACCATCCAACAGAGGCAGAAGAGGAGAAAGGAAAATATTCATTGTGTTTATCTGTCATCTACGGTCTCAGAGAATTAATGATGACAGATTCCTCTGAAACACTGCTGAGTAGCAGCAGTAGTTGCTCATTTGCCATGTTTGGCTGCAGCCCTCTGGATCAGGAAATATGCGAGGTTGCAAATTTTACTTTATGCCTTTACAGAAAAGCATGTGACATAAGCCAGGAAACAAAATGTAATACTATAGGGAGTGTAAGATCTAAGGATGAGAATGCATTTACTTCCACAAGAGTATTAATATTCTGGAACATAGTGAGAGATCTAGGCACTTAGAATAAAATCCTGATCTAAAGAAAGCAATAGCGTACTTTAAGGTAGGTTAATAAAGCCTTTTTGTCCTTAAGGTAGCTCTTTTAATCTGTTTTCATTTTGTTCAATGGTGCTAGGATTTTCAAATATGAAGTCAAGAGGTAGGAAATGTCTGTCACATTGTCAAGCCTCAATAAAGAAGTGCCAAAATATGAGTGTAACTTTTATTGAAAATGGTGGCGAATTTTTCAAAGTACTTAAACACTTTTTGCAGTTGTCTTGGTGACAGAAATAGTAAGAACATTTGTTTAGATATGGAGATAGTTTTTGAACTATATGTATTATATATAATATAACTTTTTAATTTAGATTCTGTTATTGGGTAATAAATCGTTTTCAGGATAGGTTGGTCATATGTTACGTTGATGTTTATGGTTCTATATATGTGCATGAGAAATGTATTTTGAACTTCCAGACAGTCTAGCTCTGGATTGAATTTTTTCATTATAGATATATGATTTTTTTTTTCCTTTTGGTGTTTCACAGTAATATGGCATTTGTTCATTTCATGCCAGGTGCTCATGACAGAAGCAAGCAGTGAGTTCAAATCCACTTGGGGATATTTCTAAAAGAATTGAACTGTGGCTTTTACCTTCAACTGTGCTTCGATTTCTATTCCAGGGAAATGAAAATTCCCCTATCCTCTTCTACATATGCTCACCAGTATTCAGTATTCAGTAACAGTAGAATTTTAATAGAAAAGGAAAAGGGAAAAAATCCAAATAGGTATGTAAGTCCTAATCTTAAGTATATTTGCAATTTTGTGGTGCAACCTGATGCTAGTAGAATGGGGCATGACTGATTCTAGCTAACGAGAAAGCACTATTCAAAAACAGATTGCATGCAATTTTCCTCATGTAGCTCTGATGATGAAAATCATAGAATCATAGAATGGTTAGAGTTGGAAGGAACCTTTCCAGATCATCTAGCTCCAATGCCCATGCCATGGGCAGGAACACCTCCCACTAGACCAGGTTGCTCAAAGCCCCATCCAACTTGGCCTTCAACACTTCCAGGGATGGGGCATCCACAAGTTCTCTGGGCAACCTGTTCCAAAATCTCACCACCGGCACTATAAAGAATTTCTTCCTCATATCTAATCTAAATTTCCCCTCTTTCAGTTTTAAAACCATTACCCCTTGTCCTGTTGCTACACTCCCTGGTAAAGAGTCCCTCCCCATCTCTCCTGTAGGCCCCCTTTAAGTACTGGAAGGCTGCAATAAGGTCTCCCCAGAGCCTTCTCTTCTCCGGGTTGAACAATGCCACCTTTCTCAGCCTGTCTTCATAGGAGAGGTGCTCCAGCCCACTGATCATCTTTGTGGCCCTCCTCTGGACTCACTCTAACAGGTCCATGTCTTTCTTATATTGGGGGCCCCAGAGCTGGATGCAATACTCCAGATGGGGTCTCACAAGAGCAGAGTAGAGGGGGAGAGTCACCTCCCTCAACCTACTGGCCATACTTCTTTTGATGCAGCCCAGGATGTGGTAGTTTTCTGGGCTGCAAGTGCACATTGTCAGCTCGTGTTGAGCTTCTCATCAACCAGCACCCCCAGGTCCTTCTCCTCAGGGCTGGTCTCAATCCATTCTCCATCAAGTCTGTATGTGTGCTTGGGATTGACCCATCCCATGTTCAGGACCTTGCACTTGGCCTTGGTGAACTCCATGAGGTTTGCATGGGCCTGCCTCTCAAGCTTGTCCAGGTCCCTCTGGATGGCATTCCTTCCCTTAGGTGTGTCAACCAATCCACTCAGCTTGGTGTCATCAGTAAGTTTGTTGAGGGTGCACTCAATCCCACTGTCCATGTCACCAGCAAAGATGTTGAACAACACCAGTCCCAGTACTGAGCCCTGAGGAAATCCATTTGTCACTGCTCACCACTTGTACATCGAGCTGTTGACTGTAACTCTTTGAGTGTGACCATCCAGCGAATTCCTTTTCCACCGAGTGGTCCATCCATCAAATCCATGTCTCTGCAATTTAGAGACGAGGATGTCATGTGGGACAGTGTCAAATGCTTTGCACAAATCCAGGTAGATGATGTCAGTTCCTCTTCCCTCATCAACCAACCCTGTAACCCCATCATAGAAGGCCACCAGATTTGTCAGGCATAATTTACCTTAGCAAAGCCGTGTTTGCTGTCACCAGTCACCTCCTTATTTTCCATGTGCCTTAGCAGAGTTTCCAGGAGGATCTACTCCATGATATTGCTGAGCACAGAAGTGAGACTGATTGATCTTTTGTTCCCTGGGTCTTTTTTTTTTCCCTTTTTAAAAATGGGGTTGTGTTTCCTTTTTCCCGTCAGCGGGAACTTCACTGGACTGACACAACTTCTCAAATATGATGGATAGTGGCTCGGCATCTTCATCCACTGGTTCCCTCAGGACCTGCGGATGTATCTCATCAGATCCCATGGACTTGTGCACCTTCAAGTTCCTTAGATGGTGTCAAACCTGATTTTCTACAGTGGGCAGTTCCTCATTCTCCCAGTCCCTGCCTTTGCCTTCTGCGACTTGGGCGATGTGGTTAGAGTACTTACCAGTAAAGACTGAGGCAAAAAAGTCATTGAGTACCTTAGCCTTGTCCATATCCTGGGTGACCAGGTCTTCTGTCTCCTTCCAGAGAGGGCCCATATTTTCCCTAGTCTTTCTTTTGTCACTGACATGCCTATAGAAGCTTTTCTTGTTCTCCTTGATGTCCCTGGCGAGATTTAACTCTATCTGGGCTTTAGCTTTCCTAACCTGATCCCTGTCTGCTCAGGCAATTTTTCTGTGTACCTCCCAGGCTCCCTGAGCTTGCTTGCACCCTTTGTAGGCTTCCTTTTTCTGCATGAATTTGTCCAGGAGCTCCTTGTTCATCCAGGCAGTCCTCCTTATGTTTTTGCCCAACATCCTCTTTGTAGGGATGCAACACTCCTGAGCTTGGAGGGGTTGATCCTTGAATATTAACCATCTTTCTTGGGCCCCTCTTACCTCTAGTGCTTTATCCCATGGTACTCTACCAAACAGGTCCCTGAAGATGCCAAAGTGTTCTCCCCTGAAGTCCAGGGTGGCGAGCTTGCTGTGCAGTCTCATCACCACCTTAAGGATTGTGAACCTTGAGCTTCACATTCCCAACCAGTCCCTCCTTGTTGGTGAGAACAAGGTCCGTCCATAGCACCTCTCCTCATTGGCTGCTTTATCACTTGGAGAAGGAAGTTACCATCAACACATTCCAGGAACTTCCTGGATTGCTTATGCCCTGCTATGTTGTCCCTCCAACAGATATCATGGTAGTGGCAGGTGATAGGTGATAGGGCTTGTGAACGTGAGGATGCTCCTATCAGTTTATAGACACCTTCATCCACTCGGTCTTCCTGGTCAGGTGGCCTGTAGCAGAGACCCACTGTAACATCACCTGTACCTGCCCTTTAATTTTGACCCATAATTTAATTTTGACCCAGTTGTCTCCTCATCCGTCCCCAGGCGAAGCTCCATACACTCCAGCTGGTCGTTGACATAAAGGGCAACACTCCCTCCTCCTCTCCCCTGCCTGTCTTTCCTGTATCTTTCCATCCCAATACTCCAGTCATAGGAGCCATCCCACCACATCTCTCTGACGCCAATAAGATCATAACCCTGCAGGCGTGTGCACGTCTCTAAGTCGTGTTTATTCCCCATCCTACCCTGCAGGCGTGTGCACGTCTCTTAAGTCCTGTTTATTCCCCATCCTATGTGTGTTTGCATAGAAGCATTTAAATTGGGCCCCCAATGAAGCTAACTTAGTGGCTGGAGTGGTAAAATCAGTCCATATTTCCTGTACTCTTGATATTCTAAGACTTGGAACCAACTTTAAGTAAAGACTGGCAATCATATTTGGGTGTTTGGTCATTCAGACAGGTGGAAAATGCCCAAATACTATTTCTAAATTTCCCAGTTGAAGTGCCATGTATTCCGTGCCATGCATCATGTCAAGTCATTTTGTATCACGTTGTCTAACACAATGTGACTGATGCTATGCCTCAGAAATAGAAGTAACTGACAGTGCCTAATCTAATTCATGAAAACATGACCTTCAGAAGATGTACTTTGAGATGTATGCCATGCAATATTTTCATACACCCTTTCCTTTAATTTCTGTTGACCTGACTGCAGACGTTTCTCAAGGGCTTGTCCCTCGTGACAATGTATTTTGTGTCGTTCTTTTTCAGAAACCTCCCTTAATTTCCACAGCATTTGAACCAGAATTTCAATGTTTTTCCATCTTGCAATCACCTGAACAGCTCATCTATGAATATTGCAGAAATTTGTAAGTGGACTTCTTCATTTCATCTTTGGAATTATAAGGATTTAGATGTGATAAACTCTATTCATATAAACATCAAAATACAAATATATACTCTGCACACAGTTTTCTTTCATGCATGCTTATACGGTGTTATATCTTTAAACAGATCAGTGAGTGTGATAAATCAATTCATAAGCTTTCTAATGACTTGGCTTCAAAGGGAAACTAAATGAAGAGAGTCTTGGGTAATACATTTGATTCAACTGAATTATCCTTATCTATTATCTTCTTAATATTTTGTATTCTCAAAAAAATATTTAAACCATGTGCTGACACTTTACATAAACTTATCAGTAGGTATGAACTATTCATACAATGAGCTAATAAGCACACAAATATTTCATTCATTCCATGTCCTGGAGTTTAGTCTTTGATAGAAAATGATCAGTGCAAGTGATCAGGTTTTTTATAGTTATGAATAATAAAATTCAAAATTATAGGAAAGGTTTCTAGTAATGACCCAATATATTAGTAAATTTTGGACTTTAGTGTAAGATTTTTAATCTGAACATCAGATAGTGTCAAGAAACTGACAGCTTTCTATGGTGGCAGCATGTTATTTTGACAGTTGCACCGAAATACTACATTTGAGCACAAAAATGAAATCTGTGATTGTTTTGTTGATCTTCCTATGAGAGAATTATTTTGCTGCATTGCTATAATCTGATATTGTATGTTAGTTAGAAAAAAACCTTATGAAACATTGCCCTGAAGGTCAAAAATAACTCTGTTATGAATTTAAACCAAGTGTTTGAAGGGAAGAAAAGAGGTTTGCAAACACACAGCTCTGTCTCCTGCAAATCTCATGGGGATTCTCAACTGCTGACTCCTTATCTTAACATGTAACATAATAACCAATTACTGTCAAAGTTACCAGACCCATCAGACTCCTATTGCATTAACCTTATGCACTGGTTCAAGAGAAATGCAATCAATCTGCTGCTAAATTAATTACTAATTTTAAAGTTATCATTAAATAATATGATTCCAAAATTGGCATAAATCATGTGGTTAAGTATCAAATTAGGTATCAAGAAAGGCAAAGGAGTGGCAAGTCCTATTCAAAGGATTTCATTATATTCATTTGTTCAGAGCACTGAGAGGTCATAATTTTAACCTTGTATGGTCCAAACCGTATGAAAATTATTCATGTCACTGAAGGCCAGCAATAATTCTTTTAATTCCATGGCATATTAATGACCAACAACGAATGAGCCCCTTAAGTGTCTCATTTATTGTCTTAAATATGAAAATGTTTTAGAGATTAGAGGGGAAATTGTTTGAATTAATTAACTGAACTGACGCTCAAGGGAGCTGGTACAAGATTTTCAGACAAAGGCTGAGAATTTACAATAATGACATTTCTTTCATGGTTAGAAAATATAGTACCAGAGGGACTTTGAGGCACTCTTAACATTTCAGCTGATGTCTGTTGAGGGCTTGAGATTCCACTGAAAGCATTTATTTTATTCATCAGAGGCTCCTCTCAATTACAGCATGAAAGGCATCACATTAAAATAGCCATGAGGCCCACAGATTTCACCATTTAAATGGGATCGGATAACTGACACAATGAAAATTCAGAATGTAAATGGAACTATTAAAGTAATAGGATCATTTATAAAAAAATGCTTTTTTCAAGAAAGGTAATGTGTGAAAGATAGAAAACAGTACTGTGTTGGACAAGGCTAACAATCAGAGCTAACTTAATCACTTTTTTCCTTCTTTTTTTATGATATCTATTAAGAGGAACCCCTTGGTTCATAAATGCAACTCTACATCCTCGTATTTACAGTAGACCAAGTGCTGGATAGGACCACAGAGAACGCTTTGAATTAGTTTGATGTTCTAGCTCATGTCGTCACTACTTCTGAACATAGAATCGTAGTGTGGTTTCTTCCTTGGTTTCAAAGTCATAGTGAGCATATACATATGTCAGAAGTTTTACCCATAAATGAACTAGGAAAAAAGACACAAAACTAAGGCAGACAGTGTCTATGCTGATTTCACTTTCTGTTATGATCAAGTATAAATTAGAATATAATGCAAGTAATTTGCAGGGATTTTTAATTTTTATTATTATTCGGCTGAAGGGATGAGCTATACTAGGTGATGAAAAAAGATGATTTTTCTCACATGTTCTGTCTTTTTTTCTTGTGATTACTCAACTGTTTATTTAATCAACAAAAAGAAAGGGTAAAAGTTAAAGGTTGCACTGAAGATTAGTGAAGACTTTCCTATTTTGATGATTTTTATCTGATTTTCAAATCTCAGTTAAAAAAATCTCTTATTCTCTGTGGAAGAGTACAACTCTCAGAAAACTGACTTCCAAAAATTTAATTAACAAGATTCATACCTGAAACTGTGCAGCTACTGTAGGGTTATATGGTTTTGGTTTGTTTTGGGTTGGGTTTTTGGATTTTTTTTTTTTCCTGTTTTTGTTTATTGGTTGTTTTTTTAACTAACTTGTTGACTTGGAATAAACTTAATAATGCTAAGTATTCACTTCAGTTTTATTTTTACAAGATATTTTCCTGACGCTCAAGCTTATCAGTACAAGATTTTCTGAACCTTAGCAACAAACTAGAGCCCTAAACCACTTTTACATTTTTTCAGCATATCCTGAGAGTGATCATACTGTCTAAAGGACATCTGGAAAGGAATTCGTGGAGGGTACATGGCAGAGAATACTGGTTCACATTCCACTGAGGATAGATGCTATTAACAACACAAGTTTTAGGCCATGAGATAGTCATCAGAAGGGAAAGGTTAAAGGTCTGAAGCTTCAGGCCTGAATCTACACTTCATGATGTCCATCTTGCTCAGTGTCAGGTAGGAAGACAAGCATAGCTTTCTTAACTGTGAAAACATAATTCCCTTAGGTAATTTAAATACACAGTGTTCAGGAGAAGCATCCTTCTTCCTCTATCCCTCCTCTTACAGCCCGGTTAAATGAAGGTGGCCACCTGGCTTATCCTGCACCTGTCCAGTTAACAGAGTAAAAGCCAGTACCCTGAATTAGATGCCTATACTTTACAAGCAGTTAACAGGAACCACTGTGCATTAAAATTGTCTTTCATACTTGCCACTCTGGGGGTCTGGTTCTACCTAAAATGGACAGCACAAAAGCATGAGAGGAATTACAAATGTCTCAAAGACATAGGAACCTAATGAAAGGGCTTTGTAGGTTGCACATGCATTCTTGAGGGACCAGAGCTTAGAAACATACTCCTTTTTTTCCCAAAAGAGCCAAGCAGAATGCACTCTTTAGCTTAAAAAGGCTCGTCAGCCCTATGCACTGGGCAGAGTGGTCTATTGGGTTGCAGGGAAAGTCTGTAGGGTCATAGTCTTAAAACTAGAACACTAAGTTAAGGGAAGTCTGAGATGATTTTCTTGTTTTTGAGAATCATCATCCACTTATATTGACTGGTATTGATTGTCCCACATACAGGTCACCACCTTAAGAAGGTACAAAGGTATGTAAAATATTCCGGAATGTCAAAGTATTTCCCTGTTGGGAAGAAATAGATTGCATAAATGCTTCCACAATGCAGAGAAACACTCCATATTGCCTTACAAAGTTTCCACCTGCTTCCACATGCTCTGCTTTTCAAACTACATGACTTTGCTCACTTTGCAGCAAACTATTAATATACTTGGTGATTTTTAAGAATATGTAAACATTTCTACCAAATGCATTAAGTGAAGATTTCTTTGACAAGTATGCCTACTTCCTTTCCAGGTTTTACTTATGAAGAAAATAGTCTATCTTTTCTGTTTGCAAACACATTTTTGATAAGAGGAACAGTATTTCATAGAAACTCCTCATTATTCATTGCTTATGCATCATAGGCTTTGGCTGTGCTTCTTACTATGCTTTATTAATTTTGATGAAGCTTAATTCAGGTTTTCAACTTGTAGTTTTCCCAGAGGCCACCTAAATTTAAGTAACTCCTTATTTCTCTTCTGTGAAGAACAAAACTTGCATGGTTAATCTAGACACATCTACCTAAGTGTACCTAGATTTAGGCTAGTCTCAGATATGCACCTTAAAATGAAAAACTTAAATGTGGAAGTCTAAAAATGAGCATTTTGCACCTAAAAGATAGACAAGAGTTTACACTAACAATGTCTCAGTATTAGCTGGCCCACGTGGTCTCTGAACTGATGTCTCCAAAAGATAAGGGCTTCAATACTCGCATAATCATGCATGTAGTGACATGATATTTTTAAAAATTGAACTTGCTGTTATAGTTCAGAAGGAAAAAACCCAACATAATAGAACAAAACAAATTCTGAAGATTGTACAACAGCTTGTCTTCTGTTCTTAACACATTCTTTTTTTTTTAGTCACATTAGCACACCTTCCTGTTTTCCAGGTAGCACTTCCTTACTCTCTCACTTTGACCCATCCCTCTTTAACAGGGACATTCCCCCTTGTAAAACAGCACTGGCCATTGTGGCCAGCAACGTCTCATTAGTATTTAGTAGTATTAACTCCTGAAGCTGGAGAAAAATGAAAGACAGTTAAAACCCAAACAAAACTCTTGCAATAAATTTAGCCCCTTTGTGTTTGATTGGCTGAGAAAGTGTGTGACACGCATGGGATAAGCATTAACAATGTTTGATTTCTATTGCAAGGAGCCCGGTGCAAGGATGTCTTTGTGACTACATTTCTGATGACTAGTATGTTCCAGGAAACTATCTAGTTTTAAGCTATTTTACACTGAAAAATGAATAATCCCAAAGAATAGATACATAATAAAAAATAAATGAAAACACCACAGTACTGTTAATAACATAAATTCTCCAATGTGAGCTAGAAACATCTAATAGCATCCCAAATTTAATCATGCCATATATTGTCTTTGCTTCTTTATAGAAAAGGCATTCTATTAGACAGCTGCTCCTATTGCCCTCCAGATTTTAAGTTTTTTCCATGTTTTCTTTCTCCATATTTCAGATGGGACAGAAAAGTGGAATTTAAATTATTCAAATAGTAGCCTATAAAATTTAGCTTTGTTTGCATAGATTGCAAAGCCATTGACTGTGAATAGTTATGACTAAGATGCCTGTATCCACTCACACAGTAAATGGTAAAGAATACTGCTGATCACGTACGTACGGTGCTTTGTCATGATGACTTTAAATAGGGACTATGTTTTGGTGAGGTGATTGAATCTATTTGTAAGATACAATTTAACAAATCAAAACACTTTTTTGTAAGAGAAAGGAAGAGAAAATTAACAAGTAACTTTTTCATAGTAAGTAGTAGAGACAGCCAGTAAAGCAGTTAAAGAAATAATTAATATAGTATCACCATTACACTGATTAATGTATCAATATGGACATGAAATACTTATATACATTAAGTATTTGTGTACATTAACAATTTAATTATTCTTTTACCTCAGTCTTTTAGAAAAATTGCTGACATATATACATAGCAATGAGAGATGCACGTCATCAGAGACTGAGTACATAAGCCTCGAACAAAACACTGAAAAAGGAGCTTTTTCTGCCCCATGAACTTAGTATTATCATCAGCATTGTGTTGGTCTCATTTTTCAGTCCCATGGTCCTTGCAGCTTTGAATATACTGTGAAGAAAACCTTGAAAGTCCCTGTGATTTCCACTCAGGTATTACTCCTGAAGTCTGGCATTCCTTTGATTTCAAAATAGTTTTTCCTCAACTGGGCAAAAACATATTCATAGAAGATTCAGGTCTGATAAATAAATTATTAGACCTGCTTTTGGAATTTTCTTTGTGAAAGATTTTCCAGACTTCTTTGGTTTCGTGTATGTTTTTTATCTCTCTATTTTTCTTTTGTCCTTTTCTTTTTACTGTCAGCTGTGACAATGAGATTTTAACCTTTTTTTAAGGACAAAAACATTGGTTATTTCACTTCAACCACAGTGAGTGTTTGCAATGGTATTCATACTACACTGAAACAAAAGTAAAGTAAACATTTAACAGACTATAGAAAGAAATACCCTCAGCTGAATATATATCAGGCTTCTTGGTTTTCACTAACAAGAATTTGTATTTTCAAAAGTTGATATGACAGAATTTTTAATTGGGAAGATTCCATTGTTTTCACATGTTTACAGATTTTTAAGAGCAGTTTAAGAATCATCATCTGTAAGTATAACCAATGAGTATGATAATTTTCCTGCAATATATTATTCTGAAATAAGAACATCTGCCCTACTCAGGCTCCTTAAAGAGACAAATACTGTTCTCACATTACACCAGCATGAGTCTGGAATGTCTCAGCTAAATACGGCAGGGCTTGTTTTCATACGCACAAGGTAAGGGATATCATCCTCTCGTACAGACTTCCGTATGCTTATTGATAAAATATGGAAAAGCAGTATTCAAACTTCTTTTTATCTGTCTCCAAGACTCTTGTAACTTGCTGTATCATAGTAACACAGTTTAGACTGAGAATATATTTTGACTGCTGGTAGGGCTGATTGAATCCATTTAAATTTCTGAGATACTGCTGTAATGCCCAGAAGCGTGCTATTAATGAGGCGAGTCATGTTTTGATCCAGTTATGTTAATCCACTTTCTGCATATGTGACACTGATCATATCTTCCCTCCACTCTACTCTGACACTGACGAAAAAATAAATACTTTTAAGAATTCTATGGCTCTGAGGACTTACCACATAAAACAAATGATGCACACCTTGCACAGGAAAACTAAGCTAGAAATATACGTAACAGATGGCAATAAAACCCCCATATTCTTTCACTATACATTTATTACCTGGTCACAGGAAGGTTTAAGTTTATTGTTATCTACACCAAGTTTCACAAGATAGAGATTCATAACTGGGTGTTAGATCTGTGAAGTTCGTCCTCCAAACACCCGTGCAACAGTTAACTTGATCCCAACCTATTAAAATGTATGCAATAAGAAGTGATTCAACATTCAACAGATCACATGCCTCAGACAAGCCTTCTTATCTTTCCAATATTAGCTTTCTAATATTAATTTCTCATGTATTAGCCAAGTCTTTAATAGGCATATGTTATATTCTGTCTGCTCTTTAGAGTTTTTCTTTCCTCTGACTGGCAGTTCTCCCTATGAATGTAAACAATAGAATTATTGTGTCTTCCGAGTTTCAAAATTTGAATTGTTTTCTGCAAAACATAGATGTTACCGTTTTAACAGCACCACTATGTTAACCTACTTAATTTTCAGAATGAAAAAGTTGTTACTTCAGCTTTTAGGGTACTTAAGTAGATTTTGCCAGTGGCAATCATATTTTATTTTATAGTTCTCTGGATTTTCTGGTTTTCAGTTTTTCTGGTTTTACTTTTTGCTTCAGCACTTTCCTTGCTTGAAGATGGAGTAATTTGGTTGAAAGGTAAGAAACGTATCCTGGGCTCCTTTTTCCTTCTGCTTGCCTTAGAAAGTAGAAACTTAAAAAGTGATCTTAATAACAAGAATGAAGGGCTCACGTTCGGTTTTATGCACCTAACCAGTGTACACAAAATCTTACTGTGCTATGTACAAAGCCACTTTCAAATTGTGTATGTCTTCCCCATTTCCTTTCTTGAAAAAAACCCAAACCCACATTGATTACAGAATCTTTGGTATAAATTACTTTGAATGCGGACTTAACCCATCTACTGAGATCCAGTTCTGTCATAAAAGTGTAAATGTATGAAAGTTTGAAATGAATTTAAATTTTCTGCAATATGGTCTTCACACCCTACTTTTATAGAATGAATTAATCCGCCTAAAAAGCATCCATCTCTGAATGAATGATTATGGACACAGCATTTTTTTTTTTTCAAAAATGAAACAAAAACTAAGCTTGATGACCAGAATAACAACATTGATTCTGTCAGAAAATTTGCATATATGTTCATGTCCATACATAAGTACACATGTGTAATCAGTGAAATTGCAATTTCATACACATTTCTTGTTTTTCTGCAAAGCTTCAAATACAGGAATGTTTTTTCCATAGCCCATATAATTATTTTGTACATACATAGTATAAGAAAAGTGTATGCAAAGCATGCACTTCATAAATATGAGTTCAAATATGAGACACCAAATACAGAAAGCTATCTGCACTACCTCGTTTCTTGTTATTAGATAACTTGTCCCCACCCATAGACTTCTACATGCAACAGTAGTTCTGTCTGGTATTCACAATAGTGCATTTGATGGTAAGTGACCTTTTTCCACCAACAGCTTGAGGATATCTTCTTGCTTTATTAGGAAATACATCACCAGGTATTTTTTACTTTGGCTCCCTGCTCAGACTGGAGCTAAGTGAACTTGATTTCAGGATCTGAGATTTTTATCAGTACAATAATATTGTGAACACACTGGCATACCATTGAAATGTACCAAATAATTCTGTTGATAATGAAAAAAAAAATTGCAGAAGTTCCTCCTCAGAGTATTACCTGCAGACTCGAGAGGTAGAAAATAAGTCATGTTGTTCTGTTCAATACATTAACTAGACATGGGCCTGAAAACACAAGGCTAAAGTATTATTCAGGTTTTTGCACAAGCACTTTCAGTGTAGAACCACAGTTTTATCCAAATGGTAATGCAAGAGAGATGCGAAAATACCATGTCTGGATCTCAGAGGTGCTGACTCTTTGTTCTGGATTTACCTAAAATAAAACATATGAGTAAATTATCTTGACAGTAATGCATGCAGGGATCTCCTGTAGTTTTGTAGTAAGCCATTAAAGTACTTTACCGGATCAGAGCTATTAGAGTTTAACATATTTCAGAATCTGTATTTTAAACTTTTAGATGCTAACCAGTATATTGAGAATATAACCTTTTTTTATGCAGTTACTGGAAGATAGTGTTAAAGATCATCAGTTTAGTGTGCTTTTCCTGCAGATTTTTAAAGCTATGGTTTCTCGAAATACTCATTTATGCTTTACAGGTTGCAGCACAAATTGCACACATCCATTTTGGGAATGATTAGTCTGTTTTTCAATCCCGCATCTTTCCAATAGATAGGAATAATGCTCGGGCTTTTCTAGGCTAATCTAATTACACACTGGCAAATTTACTGAAGGTACAGGGTCAAGTTGTTATTTTAAATGCTTTGTAGTGCTACTTTCAGGAAATCGGAATATCAGTTTTAATCCCTGTTACAGCAGTGCAGCTAAAATGATCCTTGCTGGAATGCAGCTTCGAATGCCACCTAAAAGCTGACAACTGCTCTTACGGTTTTGCCTTCGGTTGATTTTTCATTTAAAGTGCAGCACTCTCACAAGTCTACATTTCATAGCAGCTGCCGTTTGTTGGAAGTAAAAATAAGAAAATCAGACATCACTAATATTTGAAGATGGAATCTAATGGAAATCAAATCATCCTGCAAAATTCACTTGGTGCTTATTTATAGAGTTGGCCATGAGTTTATTGATGAGACTTAGGAAAAAGGGATTTTCTTATTGCCCTCAATGGAAACTGAATGAGTATTAGCCAGCCCACCCACATATCTCTACTTGCAACTGTATTTTGAACACAGTAGATAAGGGACTCATAATTTATAACAACACTCTCCCCCTCCTAAAAAATCTGTTTAGTGCTTGGAAAAAAATCAGACTTAGTGTTTTGTTTCTCACTTGCCTGATTTGGGCTTGGCAAGTGAGTATGTAAATCTGCCAAGTGTGACTGGCTTGCCAGGCTCTTGGGGCATTCAGCACTTACCGAGCTGAAGCTGGCATTTACTTTACGAATCAATAAACAGCTGACCAGCTGGCTAGTAGTCAAAAAAGACCACTATCCTACTACTCAGAAAGAAATAAATCTGGATTGCTTTTAATTCTGTGTGGGTGTCAAGCTTTTAAAATCAATGGAAAATGTATGAGATTAGTACATATGGATGGTGAAATCCTGATTCCACCCGTGTGATAGGATTTCTGTCATTGACGTCAGTGGGTTTAGGATTTCCCACGTAATATGCACGGGACTTTCTGTTTCATAGGAAAGCAATTTTGTCTTGATGACTGACAAGTTTGAAAAGTGTGTGAAGAATCTGAAGTCTTCCAAACTATTATTGTTATTGAAAAATAAAATAAAATCTGGGTTTGAGCTGTAGTGTAAGGATGAGATTTAAAAAGTATACTAGAATGATGAAGGTGAAGCATACAGTCCTCTGCACTGAACTGCCTGGCATCCATAAATATGCTATCTGAAATCTCATCTGGAGGAGAGGGTTAAGTGATATAAGAGCATGGCTGCCTTCATCAGCTGCTCCATCCCAGGACACTCCTGCCTGGCCACTGGAGCCCAGCTCACTGCCCCAGGGACCTGGGGCCTCTGACCAGGCTGAGGGACAGGGCTGCTGCATTCCCATTTGCATCTCCAAACAGTAACAAACATGAGCATGTACCCCAGAGACAAACATATGGTCACAGATGTACTTGCAACTTTGAGAAAAAGTAAAGGAAGCGGGATTATTTACTGTAGAGGTAGGAACTGAAGCACTGAAAGATTCTGGTACTTGTCCTGCATCCTTCAGATCCATAGGCCATTCACCGTGGCCTTCAGCAACAGTCAAGGTGCAGGGGATTTTTTCTGTCCTACTCAGTAACAAAACTCAGGTCTTCAATAAGGTTGTCCAGTGCTCTAACTGTATCATGACTCCCTCCTCTCACAAGATTATCTTGATTACACATTTGTATTTGTCACTCTTGTGATATAATAGTCCTCACTTTTTGTATTGTGTTTGCATGGCAGGGTTTGGGTAGCCAGAGGGCTACAGGGGTGATTTCCATGCGGAGCTGCTAGAAGCTTCCCCCATGTCCGATAGAGCCCATGCCAGCCGGCTCAAAGACAGACCTGCTGCTAACCAAGGCTGAGCCCATCAGTGATAGTGGTAGCACCTCTGTGATAACATATTTAAGAAGGCTGGGGGAGTGGTGGTGGTGTGCAGAATACCTGTGCAGCAGTAGCCAGAAGAGAGGAGTGAGAACACATGAGAGAAACAACCCTGCAGACACCAAGGTCAGGTGAAGACCATGGTGGGGCAGGCTGTCCCCCTGCAGCCCATCGAAGTTAACGCTGGTGCAGACATCCACCTGCAGCCCGTGGAGGACCACATGCAGGTGAATGTGCATGAAGTAGGCTGTGACCCCATGGGAAGCCTGCACTGGAGCAGGCTCCTGGCAGGACCTGTGGAGAGAGGAGTACATGCTGGAGCAGGTGTTCTGGCAGGACTTGTGACACTTTGGGGGACCCACCCTGGAGCAGTCTGTTACTGAAAGACTGCACCCCTTGGAAAGGACCCATGAAGAACTGTCTCCTGTGGGAAGGACTCATGTTGGAGAAGTTCACGGAGAACTGTCTTCCATGGGAGAGACTCCATGCTGGAGCAGGGGAAGGGTGTGAATAGTCCTCCCCTTGAGGAGGAAAGAGTGGCAGAGAGAACATTTGATGAACTGACCGCAACCCTCATTCCCTGTCCCCCTGTGCCGCTAGGGTGAAAGCAGTAGAAAATTCGGGAGTCAAGCTGAGCCTGGGAAGAAGGGAGGGGTGGGGAGAAGGTGTTTTAAGATTAGATATTTTTTCTCATTACCTTATTCTGATTTTGACTAGTAATTAATTTCCCCAACTCAAGTCTGATTTGCCTGTGATGGTAACTCCTGAGTGATGTCTCCCTGTCCTTTTCTCAACCCACAAGCCTTTTGTTATATTTTCTCACCCCTGTCCAACTGAGGAGGGGAGTGATAGAGTGGCTTTGGTCGGCACTTGGCATCCAGACAGGGTCAACCCACTACACCTATATTTTCCATCTTACAAAATATTGCCATTATTCTTGCTGTCTAGTCTGGTTACTGTCACTAAGTTACAACTGTATGTCCCACTGTGATCTCCCAAACCAGTTTCAGTTAGGAATAGTATTGTTTTTCACATCATTTTGTTATGCAGATGCTAGAGCTTTGCAATGTTTTATACATAAAACATTAATTACTTTTTCATCCTGAGAAGTCAGAGTTTTGTTGATAGCACTTTAATAACCAATGATTCCTTTTATTTCAGTCTCTTTGCTTCCCAATTCCTATTTCTGGGGAAGAATGGCATGAAAGATTGACTATAGAACAGCTACAGAATATAGAGACATCTGTCTATGAGACAATAGTTTGGTAAGAATTTCCTTACCTGGGCTTTAGATCCCCAAAAACCTACTCCCATGTCAATACATGTCAATATTTCTTGACTGTTTAGTGCTGTATACCTCTGATAATGTTTTTGCATTTGAGATCTGTGGAACTGCTCACTCCTGGGCTCTGCTTTGTCCTGTTGTAGAGCTTCTTTTGGACCCCAGTTAGGTTTTTGTGTTCTGCATTAAAATGACTAAGTTCACTCCAGAATCCTCTTCTCTGTAAATAAATAACATTAGGGTTTTTTTTCTCAACATGCTTGAATGTCAAGGATTCGCAGGCAATGTGTTACCCTTCTGCAGCAGAGTCTCACGTTTTAGAGTTATACCTTCAATTCAGAGTTAGAGAGCTTCTCTGCAGTGGCAAGCTAGATGATTCAGGATATCCGATGGAAAATTATTGCCATTCATCAACTAAGGCTAGGGAGTCATTTTTTATTATAAAACCTTCAGTTTCTGGATGATTGTAAAGTACAGCAGACAGAAATACTCCCATTGTTCTCCTAAGGGAATTCTTGCTTCACAGGAAAGAAAAACAGTGATACTGAGGCTTCCCCCCCCCCCCCCCCTTCCTCCCCCTCTCCCTTTTTTTTCTCAGTTTTTCTCTTTTTTTTCCCTTTAAACCACAGTCTTCCAGGATACCTTAAGTACAGTCTGTGCTTGTTCAGCGCCTGCTTTAACTTCTGAAGAATTTGACAGTTACGATGAATATAGGCTTCCAAATATCTAGGAAGATTGGAAGTTGTGTTCTCTCTATTGATTGCTTTGGACGAAAGCAGAAGAGACAGTTAGCTGTAGCTGCTTCCTAATGGCAGGGTAAAAAACCCAGGAAACTGTTTTTGTGACAGAACTGTTTGGTTCACTGCAGGACAATGAAAGAGGTGTGATATCAGTTGCAATAAAACGTATAGTTTCAACAGTCATCCCACACAATGTGAGATGATTGCTATTATCTTTGTTAACTCTTTCTGTGTTTAATCTGTTTCTTTGGATTCTTTATGTTTATGGGGAAGGTAGCACAGTTAAATGCAAAAGCGGACTTTCATGAAAGGACTCCAAGCTGCAGTTACTTTTGGCTTTTGTCAGTCGCTTAGCCATCACTTCAAAGGCCCTGCTAAAGCATTGGAGGTTTTTTCAAAAAGTGTATTAAGCAACTAGAATGTTCTTTGGGTAGATTCCTGTGTAGTAATTTAAAGATTTATGCCTGGCACTGCACAGGACCTTAAGTACTTACCCAGATGTGAAAGTAGAATTCACAAAACTAAAGTCAGTAGAGTAGGAGATATGGACTTGCATCAGTTTATGCACCTGTCTGGGGGGTTCACCTCAATCCTTAAATTCCTGCTTGCACGTAATTGCGCATAATTGCATCTTCTTTAGTGGCATAATCTTCTTGAGCTAGAATGCATATCTGCAGTACAAGAATGCGGGGATTAATACCTTGTTTTCTTCCTGAGATGATTTAATTCACTTTATTACCAGTATATGCTAACCTCAAGGGTTGCAGGAGTAGAGCAAACTATCCCAGATTATTTTGTTCTACGTTACATGAAATAAGGAACCGAATGAGAGGGGAAGGGAGGCAAGTGTATATGACTCTAGCATTCAATGGACATGGTCCTCTTTTGGCAGAAGACATTATCTGGATTTAGTTTTACCCTCATTGTACACTTGATTGTGGAATGTATAGTGATGTAGGAACAGGCATCTCCTCAGACCATAGCCTCTGCTCAGAGAGTTTTACAACCTGGTAATGAAGGCACTCTTCAAAGAGAGCAGAACTGTGATGCTGAATCCCTGAAGGATAAAGACTTTAATGAAAGGAAAAAGAAAAATAAATTCTTTCTTCAAATGGCAAAAGGGTTAAAGCAGAAAAAGAAAATTGTTAGGAACTTTTTCCCCAAGAGCTAGGAGAATATTATCTTGAACAACTCCACAGAGATGAAAAATATCTTCTAATTTACTTCTTCTCTATGCCTATGACAAAGGTCAGTGAATGTGCTGAGTTAGGTATATCTCTTTGGAATTCTGGCAGGGAAAGGACAGAGTCTTTTCAATGTTTTGGAGCTTTTGGGGATTTTATTTTATTTTATTTTATTTTATTTTATTTTATTTTATTTTATTTTATTTTATTTTATTTTTCCAGATAAAGCTGTATCAGCACATTCGTTAGGTAAATGCACCACAAAACTGTTGAGATTATTCTCAAACCGAACGTGCAAATTAAGGAAATTCAGACTTAACCTATGCATATGAGAAATTCTGATATCTTAATGTAGAAAAGAACATTGTTAAGGTACTGCACACATGACACGAGAGACTTCAATAGTTATGTCATTATGATGAATGTATCAGCTTTTTGAAAAAAATAGTTTGATCTTTGACTTTCCTATATTCACACTTTCCCCATTACATGAACAATTGTAACTTTTATCCAGTAAAAATCCACTCCTTGCTACCATGAATATTATTTTACTTAAAGTGCAAAGACTGTGTAAGAAAGGTCTGTTTGTGTATATGAAAAGGGACTCACTTTTCTGTTTTCTCTCTCCCTTTTTCTTTCTCCTCTCCTCCCCTCCCTGATGGAACTATGTAAAGGCAAAACATTCTTATTTTCATTTGCCAAACATAGTGTTTTTTATCCCAGGTTTCATTCAAAGCTTTAGTCAATAACTGTTCTTTGTTGATGTCTTTAAGAAAGAACTGGAACAACAAAAAACTCCCCTAAAGCTTCCAGATGAGATTTGAAATATAAACTACAGCTGAAAAGTTCTCCTAGACGCATATTAAACCTGCTTGTGTTGCTTTGTAATTATAAACTGTGCATGTCTCCTGTTTAGGTGAAATGAAAACTTCCCAATTTATTTGCAGCTCTGAAGTAAAGACACTCAATATATGTTTAGAGATATTTTTCTCTTAAACTGTTTGGAAGTTTATGTTGAGACAGAATATCTTTTCTCTAAAGCATGACAATTGTAAAACAAGGGAAAAAAAGATCAAAGCATCACTGAGATATTTCTAAGGTTAAATGAATTTCCTAGAAACCAAGCCATATAACTAATCTACATATATCCCATTATTTTTTTATTCATGGGAAGGTAAGAAGGTATTTATCTTCACCTTTAGTAAAGGCATTGTTTTATCCACAAAATTTTGTTTATAGACAAAAAGGCAGCACAGCTTACATATATTTAAGCAAAGACAGTAATTTAGTGTTGATATAATGGAAATCTTAAAAATCTAATCATTCTTAGTCCAGACTGAATTGTTATGGAATAAAGAAATGCTAATAATGTACTTAAAGTTATTATACACACATTTAGTGTGTGTATTGCCTCTTTTCCTGATGAGCTCACCCTTCCCCTTCTCTGGGCTGTAGGGTTGGAGATTTAATTCTGGTTGTGGGATTTTACAGTGAGTCATTGGCATCCAGAATCCTTCAGCAGGAGGAATGTGGTATTCTTGTTGCTGATTACTCCTTCCTTACTCTAGGATTCACTTGGGGTCATTTTTGTATGTACATTTGCCCAAATACTTTCATGCCTCGCTCTTTTTTCTTTAGCTCCAGTTTACATCCAGATTTACTGTATATTGTGACTTTGTTTGTTGAAGTATGTTTGACATTACTTCTGTGTTCTCCTTACAGCTCCTAAATGCAGTTTTGTAGAGCTCCGGGTCTGTATTTCATTAACTGACCAAGGTTGAGTTGTTTATAGCTGTGGGATCTCCACTGCCATCCTGTGCCCATCTCATACCATCCCATGGCTGTACTCCTCTGTGTCTCGCCCTGCGTCTCCACTTCTTAAAGCTCCTGCTATCCAAGTCTTTATTTCTCTACACTCTAACATCATGTGAGAATCATGAATATCACATTATACATGGAATAAATGCTTGTTACTGCTATCTATATACAACTATGATTGTACTATGGAAAGACAAACAAAACAAAAGAAAGACAAACAAATTAGCCATAGATACCTGCTGAATTAGAGAAACTACAGTCACAGGTAAAGCAGGTAAAATAAAGTTGCAGGCAGATCAAGAAAAGTTTAGACAGAGAGAGCATGACAAATCACAATCCTGGAGCCTTACAAATTCAACACAAAGCTTATGGCCTGTTATTTGCTATGACAATACTTTATAACAGGTTATATTTTTACAAAATGTACGGTATCTGGTTTTAGGATACAAATCAGCAACTGTCTTACAATGTGTACACAGATCATTTAGAGTACAAAGTGAATAAAATAACCACTTGTAATGAAACTACAGTGGGAGTATAGTTAGGCAAAATATTTTTTTTCCTCCTAATATGTTTGCTTTTGAAAACAGTAGAATCATGCTTGAAAGTTTTACAAATGAACCCAACCCAGATCTTATACACTGTCCCAAAGGACAGGAATCTTGCAGAAAGGAGTAATCCTAAATGTCTTCATAGTGAATGGATCAGTGCTGAATAATAAAGTTGACATAGCAACACCATTTAGTATAACATACTCAATATCCTTCTCAAAACCTTGTCAAATGAGTATTAACCAAAGTATGCTTAATAAACAAGGTCCAGTAAGTATGCAGCTGATGGGATACAGTGTTCTTTTTATAACTTCTGGGTGCAATGAGAAAAAACCTGTAGGATAAGGGGATCCTTTGATGATAATTTTGAAAGGTTGAGGGTAGATGGAAGATAATCTGAGGCTTCCCTGATGAAATTAATTCTAGTAGTAATATGTACATGTTTTTCTTCAGGGTACCCAGCAAAGCAGTAAGAACAGAGACAAGCAGCTTTCCTTTTCAATATTCTCTCTCATTTGACATGTTCAGAAGATGTGATATTCAAGATATGCCTTGCTGTGATGCACACAGCAAGCACACAGGAGAAAGACAACCTAACAGCAACATTCTGTGAATCTAAGAAAACTAGAAGAGGTGAGTTACATTGGTGCTGATGATTCATACTTAACCTTTGTGGTTTGCTTGCTTGCCGTATGCCAGCATGACTAACCCAAGGGTGCCAAAAATTACCATTGATCAATAGTTTGAAATTGCAGCACTTGAACTTTCACCTTTAATTCTGCTGTGCTGTAGTATGTGTTCAAACATCAGCCTTTTAGAATTACTCATTCTGGCTGCAGATCAGCATTGCATAGACAGCTGCAGAATGTTAAACATACACTTATTTTCTAGTGTGGAATAGCAAAGCCAATTTCAATATAGAAACATGGTGGAGCTCATATATTCTCAGTTTTAGCAGACGGTCTGGGGAGATTTAGTATCTCTGTGCAGTCACTTTAAATTTTCCTTCAATTCTGATATTACAAAACTCTTTTTGAAACGAGCATAGTTATGTATATGAGAGGTAGAGTGTGCGTGATCTGATCCAGAGCTTTTTGAAGTACGTGCAAAGATTTCCAGTGACTCCAGTGGGCTGTGGAAGGGGTCACCAGACCGCGTTTTCAAAGATTCTTCAAATCTGCAAAGCCTCCAGACTTCTCTCTGCAGTTCTAAAGTGTAATGCTGGGCTTTTGCAAAGCCCTGCCTAATGTGGGAATAAGATTAGTGAATAACAAAGAAGTTGCATGGCCAAAGCGAAATCTGATTTTCTCAGTGAAGAAATGTGCACAGCTCTCAAAACAGACTCTCCATGTAACTATATAATTCTAACTTTATTGTTATAAGAAGTAATGGATGAAACAAAAGGTGCAGAATGCAATAAAAGTGATGTTCATCTTTTCATCATTTGAGATATGTGGAAGAGGAAAAAAAACAACCTCTCACTAAATTTAAGAAAATTTGGTCATAGCAGCACTGATTCTTCAACTCACTTCTTCCTGTTTAGTGCAGGTACTCAGTGTGAGATTTACTCGACTTTAATGGGTGAATAGAAATAGATAAAATGATGACTCCTTTGTAATAGCACTCCATCTTTCATATGTTGTGGAACTTCACAAAATGAAAATCAAACTGTTTTACTCTAATCGAAACCACTTTGAGACTCCAAGAAACATTAAAAATCCACAGATTCAGGCTGTCATTTGGGAGTTAATACTGCGCTATTGATTTAAGAATTCATAAGGCTGATGACCCACAATGCAGAATCACTCGCCTAATAAGGGAGGGTTTTTAACCTCGAGGAGTTTCCTTGGATGGCATCCCAACCCAAGGGGAGAGTCTCCAACTGCAGACCCACTGCTCAGAGAAGGACCATCTCAAAACTGCTCTCCCGCGGGGCTCTGTTTATACTCTAGCCAAATCCGATCTGTGGTCAAATATGGTCATGTAGCCCCTCTACTGTCTGAGGATCCCAACTTCCTCACCTTCTGGAGAGGAGAGGAGAGGAGAGGAGAGGAGAGGAGAGGAGAGGAGAGGAGAGGAGAGGAGAGGAGAGGAGAGAAAAGAAAAAAGAAAAGAAAAAAGAAAAGAGAAAAAAGAAAAGAAAAGAAAAGAAAAGAAAAGAAAAGAAAAGAAAAGAAAAGAAAAGAAAAGAAAAGAAAAGAAAAGAAAAGAAAAGAAAAGAAAAGAAAAGAAAAGAAAAGAAAAGAAAGGAAAAGAAAAGAAAAGAGAAGAAAAATGTTATCTGCTTTCCCATGGAGTTTAGTCTTCATGTATTGCCTCTAGTCCAACACCAAGACATTTCTTTTTGTAGCTGGCAGTCTTGTTTAGCAAACAAATTTCATGGGTTCACAAAGCAACTTATTTAGAGAAATTTGTCAGATTAAAAGTAGAATTCTGGAATTCAATGTTTTTTGTGTGCTTTTTTTGTTGTTGTTGTTGTGGGTTTTTTTTCCCCACTCATGCAGTGTCACGTGCAAAAAGCCAGAGTGTACAGAGCAAAGTAGTGAATACTAGCCAGAACAAGAACTCAGGGGAAAATTCATTAACAGTGCCAATCACGGGAGTCATTACTCCGGTCCTACCTAGCCTGCAGCTTCACAGTGCTAGCTGCGAATAGATGTTGGCTTATGTCTGAAACACCAGTGCCTGGAGTTCCTATTTCAAAGAAAACAGAATCTCTCTAGTAAGACAAGATATACAGACTTTCATCATCAACAGTGGTACTGCTGACTTTCCAAAAGAATATGCAAATAGTTATGAGTATTTGAAACTTACCACACATCTTTCAGTGTTTATGGTAAAATATATAAATAGAAAGTGCATAATAGGATAAGACTTAAAATTATGCATCTCTTCAGCCAGTCTGTCCTTGTTAGTTCACTAGCAGTATTTTAAAAGTACACTGTTTAACAATTACAAATATATGTTTAATAGATATAAATAAAAGGGATTATAATTACTGTTTTAAAAAATTCTTCCAGGCTGAGAAAATATCAGTATTAGGAAGATACATGTATACACATATAATTCTACATTTATACATGCATACACATGCTCAATACAAGGTATGCTGTCATTCAATGTGGAACATCTTACAGGCATATATATTTTAGTCAAAAGTAAGCATTTTCTTCAGGGAATCATCTGAAGGATCTTTTTCTTTGGGTTTGGGTTTTTGTTTCTCCCACCAACCCACCCACCCTGGGTTTGTTACGTTCTGATGACTTACTGGTACTTCTCTGTGTATCTATCTGGCACGTTGTAACACCTACAGTAAGGACCAATTGCCTATTCCAGTCAAAGAAAATAACTTATGTGCACAGACAGTACAACAAGGGTGCCTAGTTTCTATCTTCTTTTCTTTTTTTCAGTAGTAAAGTTGGAGCAAAATTTTTCTCCTTAAATGATAATTAACTTTGTATCATTTTTTAAAGTATTTTGTGTTACAAAACCGCAAAACCTTCAGTTTCATCGGTGTTAATTGTTAGTAATCTTCTTTTCACTGCCGTCCTAATAAAGAGTCAAAATGAATTGTATTAAAGAAGGACACTGAAAAAAAAAAGCATATATGTAGTTTTTTGTATATCTATGGATACCATTTTTTCAGGCAAGCAATCAACTGGATGTCAGGTTAACTTTACATTCTATTCTATCAGGTAATTTTTTTTTCCTCTCTCTTTCTTCAAGAAAAAAGCAATTGGCACAGCAATCCATTCAGAAGACTGTAGTACAACTGACAATCAGAAATGCTGTCTGTGATATTTTATGATAAAGAGATAAATATTTTTTTCGTCTACTACTGTAATCCTTTTGTGTTTGTCCTACGCATTGCCACCTGAAGTTATTTCTATAGCTGGACAACATGCACCACAATGTAAGTAAGGATTACTGGCAAGAAAATGGTATCCATATCCTGTGGGATGATATGACATCTAGAAATATTGTCCTACTCAGAAATTTGGGCCAATAATAAGTATTTTGTACAAAACATATTTGGAAATGTTTTTATTTCTATAGTAACACCATGTGGATAGAACCATGTGAAGGTTCAATTCAGTTAATTTGAGGAAGGAAGTGGCAAGGGTGAGAAAGGAGGGCTGACTTGCATGCCCGTTATAAGCCAGCCAGCTAGCTTCCCTCTGGTGTCAGTAGGAAAACAGAAAGAGAGGAAGTGAACGAGTGATGGGACCTCCAGTGTTGCCCCTGCTGTGGCAACTATGCTAGGAGGTGCTGAAGGTGCCCCTGTCTGTGGCTGGACTGCCCGGGGAGCCTGATACCACAGTATCAGACTAAATGCCTAACTTTCAGACAGCTAAACATGAGAGACACCCCCCCTCTAAATAGGTAATTCTCTGGATGAGGCTGAAGGAAGGAGTAAGTGAAGTCAGTCTGTGCTTGCGAGGGAAGTATGCCTCTCTTCAGGAAGCATTTCTTGTCTGTGGGAGGACAGCCAAACACATCTGTCCGCAGTCACAGTGATCGGAGACCACGAGGCCAAGGAAAAGGCTACAAAGTGTTGGCTTTTTCTCCCAGGGAAGCACGAGAGATGCTGGGAATGTGCTGATGTCTTGGAGGCCTGTGCTAATTGGTCTCCACTGAAGCTTGTCTGCCACTCCAGCTCTTGTGTTACCATGCTCTTCTATACTTATTTGTCAATGTAAGTGCTTAATTACTGATGTCAAAAGGACCCAAAATAAAAATGCTGCTACAAATAACTTTCAGCGTACTCTTTCTCAGTAGTTATTTGAGACTAGTATAGGTTTACATTATTCTTGTAAAGAGCTCTTCTAATACAGTTTGCAATATATATTTTGCATTATTTATAGATCACACTATTATTTAGCACTTTTTTTTTAGGTGTAACTATATGCCAGTTATATATTATTGTAAATAATATATTACTATGCTATCATATAGTATAATATTTTATCGACAGCATATCAATGCAGCAGTTTTCCAACATATAAATATATATGTGGTAAAATAACTTAGGTTCTCTTGATTACTTCTCGAACCTTCTAAACTCTCAAGAAATAAAGTTTTCAGACATACCTCTATCAGCGTCTGGTTTTGTGATTGAATGCAAGTTTCATAGTCTTTCATATCTCACAGCAGTCATAACCAGACAAAATAACTTCTCTGAACTTGAAGAATTGCGTGCACTCAATGATTGCAAAATAAAGAAGATGGTGAATTGTTCTATGTATAAGAAAAATATAAATTTTACTATATTTCAGTTATTATGTCACGTAAGGCAGGAAAACAACAGGAAAAGTTGTAGGCTACTTTTGCTCTGTTACTGATGTCTTTATTGTGCAACATTCTTCTCAGGAACCCTCCTATACCTTGTCTCTTTAAACTTTGCTGTGATTCATTCTGTGGGTTTTCAGGAATTGCTTCCAGAGACTAATATTTGGGCATCTTTGTGTGATTTAGCATATCAAGTTTCTCAGATTCTAAAAATGGCAAACACCAAACTGGTGTTTCCATGTTTGTAAATAACACCCTGAAGACTGTAGAGGATTCACCCACTTAGAGAGCATTCATGAGCAACCTCAGAATTTCCCCATTATTGTATTCTCCTGTGATAAATTATACAAACAAAGAAGTGAAATACATCTTTACAGTGATCTCAGCTGGAGGCACAGCTCATAGTTAACTGTGGGGTTTTTTTTTCTTGTTTAGTTCCCTGGCTGGCTGATTTCTTTAAGTTTCTGTGTGTGTTACTGTATTAGCCAACCACTCTTTTCTAGAATTAAGGCAAGGGTAAACCTGACCATGATGTATGAGGTAGGTTTTATCATAGGAAAAAAAAGATGAACATCCTTGCACTTAACTTATCAAATAGTAAACTTCAGAGGCAAAGGTGAAATTCATGGACTGAATAGACAAAGAACATTTCCTACCGATCCGATTTAATAGGGTAATAGTCTAGACATTCAGACATAAATGTTGAGATTTGTTATTAAATCTATTTTATTAGAATTTCATAGATCTGCACTCTGGAAGTGTACTCTATGTTTGGATTTTGGTATCTGTCTTACATTTTCCTCGGAATTTTTTCTCCCTTCATTTATATACTTTTTTCCCCCTCTTAATAACATGCATTAAACATCAAACATAATTTTTTTCAGCATGAATCTCCTTTATCAACTTCTGTAAAACAATGCTGCTATTTACAAATCATGCAGAGACTAAACGATTGAATATCCTATTTTAAATGATGTAATTTTTTGCAGCATTCCTGCCCTCTTTTTTTTTGTATTTATAAAGCTACCAGTGTTTCACAGCTGTTCTTTAATAAATGTTTTCAAAATTTCCATTTGTCTTGTTCATACTCTCTTTCCAGCTCCCAAATATAAGTGGGTTCCTAGTCAGATGGCTTCTTAACTCAGACTTAACCTTAACTACATCCTTAATTTGGGTAGCATTGGCTGGATAAACTAGCATACCCTTACCACCATACCCTATTGAATAAACTGGATTTTAGCAGGCTGGAAGCTTTTTTTTTTGTTGTTTTTTGTTTTTTAACTGCATTGAAACATCTTTGCTTTTAGAGAGATTTTTTTTTTCCTCTTGAATGTCATATTTATGTTCTTCTTTTTTCCCAGCTGTCGGTTTTCTTTGGGTGTTATTTTACAGTGTGGATTTATTTTCATTGCTTCACCATATGCTTTCTTTCTTCTTTTTCTGTGCCTGTACACTTATTCGTGTCCTCATTTCCTCCCCTTTCTGAAGCCCTTTCACCTCTATCATCCCCTGAGACTGGCTTGTAAGTAAAAAGTCATTTATTGACAGTACATGTGATACCTTTTGACTTCTTTAAGAGCCCTTTGCTGCTTGGATTTCAGTCTAGCTTTTGTGGTGTAAACCCGTTCTAAGATTCATTGGGATTATCCTTTTTCTGTGTACTTGCTGTGGTTACTGCATGTTCAGGCCGGCTGAATAAGACCTGTAGCTCTAGGTTTGTAAAAGTAGTGACCAGTGCCTCATGCAGTGACCAAATAAATTGACACACATGCACTCACACACAAATTACCACACCTCCTCACACCCCGCTGTTTTTCTGAATACTGTTTATTCAAATATGAAACCAATTAGCAATGCTTGGCATGCCTAGATTCCCAGGCCTCGCTACCTTTCACAAGGGGATTTGGACAGAACTCAGTATCTGCAGGGCCCTGCCAGCTCCAGCATGTGGATGGCATAATAATGAAAAAAAATTGTTCAGTTTTATTTCAGAAATAATTTTTAACAAGATGTATATTCCATTCCAATGTTCCTCCTTTACAGATAATATTTAAAATGTTTTTTAGACCTTTGACACACCATTTCCACATGCTGGAGAAGAAGGTTCTCAGGTTGGAGGAAGCTGGCTGTGAATATCCCAAAGTCAACGATTTGCATCATATTTCTGCAAGCATGGGTCAGGGTGTTTGTTCGTCACTGGACTATGCTGCCAGTGTCCCTGCTTATTAGGGTCTTCTTAAATGAGATTTTGTTTTTTTTAATTAGAAACTCTAATAGGGATACCAAAAGACTATTTCAGTGATTAGTCAAACACACAGAAAACCTGCAATTCACCTGTGACATCACTGTATTTGCTCTGACGTATTTAGCCACATTTTGCTCTATTTTTTGATCATTTTCATCTCTTTTGCAGCCCTGCTGGCTAATAATTGTCTCTTTGCATATGTAGAGTCACTTTCTGTGTTGAACCTGACTTCTCCAGTCCAGGCCTCCTCTCAAACTCATCATCTTCTGGGGTGCTGCAAAAGACAGTGCTGAAACACTGATGGGAGAACCTTTCTGAAAGAGCTAGGCACCAGCTGTTGCCTTACTCCACTGGGGTTTTTTTAAAGGTTACATCTTCTGGAGAGCTCAGAAGCTGACTAGAGAATATTGAATGGAGTGATGATTCTGTCAGAGTCTGTCTGGTATAAGAAACTAGTGCAAACAGAGGATTTTCTCTTGCATATTTTATCTACCCCAGTGGCAATACCCTTTCCACCCTAATCAAATCCTGAACTGACACTAAAACACTCTATAAAGAGGATGATTTGAGGAAAATTTTCAACATAGAAAGTACTAAGTTATTGTATAACATTTACAAATCATGAGCATGTTCATTATTGTAAGAGGAAAAAAAAAAAAGCCTGGGAAAATACGTTGCAATTACTTGCAATTGGCAATTTAGATGTCATGAATCTACTATGCATTCACTTGCCTGTAGTGCAAGGTCTTGACATTTTAATATACGAAACCATTATTTTGCCAGCTTGAGTTTAATGTATCTACCTGCAGCCACCTCCTTTATTAAAACATTCAACAATGGGATATTATGGCAATGTTCTTATGAATCTCACAAAGGATGCCACAAAGAGATAGGGTTCTTGGTGCATGAAAGTTCCCATTCCTCTCTGACAGAGGAGAAAGAAATATTTAAAAGTTTTAATCATATCTAAAGAATAGCTTCAATTTCTTCTTATTCCTATTATTTGCTATTCTGGATTTTTTAAAATTTCCTCTCGTAGTTTTATTCTGGTTATGTTTATTTATTTATTTTTTTTACACCAATGAAAAATCTAGCCATATTAGGTGTTCTAGGTGCAGATTTAAGTCTTTTCACACACTTTGTCCTATTTCTATCAAAGTGTAGTTATGCATATGAGAGGCTAAGCTGTCCATGTTTCTAATCATGATTGCCTCCAGGAAATTCCCTTTACTGGAATGAACAGATTTCAAGCAGTGAGAAATTGGAAGCTTGTGACCCAGATGGCATTCCTATCGGGTCAAAAGCCCAAATACTCTTACCAGATGATGTGATAAGAAAAGACTGTAGTGAAAATGTTCATAGCTGAAAAGAATATGAACTATTTCCATGCATGCTGTTGCTCTGTGCTGAAACCCTTCCATGCTTCTAACTGCTGAAAGGAGTGGTTTGATTCTGCCTATTTACCCTGCATGTGTGTACTGACTTCTTTTCCTGTTGCAATGCATATGGAAAATCCTTTCTTTGTTTCTCTATTTATTTATTAATCTTGAGTGAGATTTTCTACATATTCAACTTTTGTCTCACTGTGTTCCCAGAAATGGAACAGTAAAAGAAACAGTGACCAACCAAACAGTTCTCTGAGAGGTGTTTTAAGGATAACAGTGATGAATATACATGTAGACATGCTACCACTGGTAGGTCTGGGAGTCATCAGGACAAGATCCCTGGTGTTACAATTGATCTGTTCATATGTGGCAACTCCAGCCTCTGTATATCCAGTAAAGGGATTCTAATCATTTTCCCATTTTCATTCAGGGAAAAAGGTTTTCACACAAAGTGGCAACCCCCATCACTGTTTAAGAAATTTGACAGTTTTTCATATGAACTCTCTGCATTCCAATTCAGCTTTTTCAGCAGAAGTGGTCACATGTGACTCTAGCTGTGCTTTGTGCTCTGTGACGGCATAAAACACAGGCATTTCTCTGGCGCAAAGCCTAGGAGTTATGATTCCATAGCAGTATGGAAAAAGGACTGGACTTTGAGTACATTTAAAAGCTTAACCTGAAGCACCAGAATCCCTGAAACTCAAGTCTCTTTGGGAGCTTCTCCATGTATGTTCCACTAACGGTGTACTCAATCTATGACCTAATTTAATAAAATGAATGTCAGAAATCCAAGAGCATAACGACTATTCGCTTTGCTGCCAAATAAGAGCCACGGTGTGTCTTGATGCCCACACATGGTGCTCCTGCTACTAATTGTGGCTGGCTCTATACATTTCATTTAAGACAGTTTTCCAGGAAGCCACTGAAGCTTCATTGGCTCAAGAACTTGCTCTGTTAAGTTTCAATGGAATTTGGTAGGAATATTGTTAGGTAGGCTACAGTAGCTCATTTTTGGCATCTTTCAATACAGAAATAAATTCAGTTAGGAGTCAAATAACATGGCTTTTCACCTCCCTCTGTTTTCTTCCTGAACTTCTTCCTGACATTTTTCTGACAAGATCTTGTCAATAGGTATAGGTATGGAATAATAGTGTAGTGACCCAGTTTTCACAGCAACCTCCATCAAGTGAGAATAGATGTCTTCTGCTTTGTTAGTGGATGTTATTATAGGAATTGTAAGGGAGTTTTGCTGTACAGGTTAGAAAGGGAATGCATGGGAAGAGGAAAAAAGTTTGTTTCCCCTTATTTTGCAGGATTTTTTTTTGGTTGATTGTGTTTGCTTGCAGAATAATCTGTATGTTGAATTAAGAAAGTCATCATTCCTAAGTCATGGTGTGAAGATCACTTAGAATTTTCTAGTTAGTTTGTGAAGATCTAAAATATAATAAGCAAGGTACATCAGAGAAAGAGTACAGAAATTCAAGAACACATTTGACAGGAAGCCTTTTCCTTACTTGTGTGCAGAAATTGCAGTAGTTCTGCTGTCTTTCATTGTAAACATGAATTTTATGTGCAAGAATTCTTAAACACACTGGAAGCAATGTATGTTTCTTAGAATGGCCTGAAATGGTATATAGAAGTTAGAAAGGTGAACATGTGAAACTGGATGAGCTGAACAATTGCACTGACAGTCTAACGGAATATTGCTAGGGTACTCTAAAACTGAAATGCGACATGTTCCTAGAAGTATAGGAAAGGAGAAGCAGAAATAACAGGATGTTCCTTACGATGTGGTTCCTGATAAGGGTGAAATATATCGTATATTGTATGCAAAATGATACACATTCTACATGGAGTTTATGGTGATTCCTTGGATGCTCAGAAAATGTGTCTAAAGGATAATAGCATAACATAGGCCTTGTCTCCATTTTATAACAGATCTATACATTTCTGAAGCTCTGAAGGCTGCTCACAAGCTCTTAAGAACACAAATTGTCGCTGGTTTCAGACTGAGCAAACCTGGATTTTTATGAACTCTTAGGATCTTAGAGCCTGAAGGATTTTTTCCTGGCATTCCAAATTGCTAGATATCTAGCTGGCTATAAATCCGCTGTTTGAAACAGTGCTTGCAAGGAAACGTGTCTCAAATTTTCCCTCAGTGATCAAATACATATTTCTTCTCTGAAAGCCTGAGGAATATTCTAGGCAACCTTGGAAATGTTATCAAGAAACAAAAAGGACATATTGCAGTACTAAGTATCATCTTGTCCATATATTTATTGGTAGTTCTAATGCCTAAAGAAAGCCTGTGAAACAGATGAAATTTAAGAATATAGTGCACAAGACCAACTATCTGTGAACAAACAGAAAAAAAACAAACCAAACCAAACCAAAAAAACAAACTACCCCAAAACCAAAAAATCCAGGAAAACAAAAAAGTGAAGCTGTGGATGCATCAGTTTTAGTTCCAGCAGTTTACCTGCAACTTCCTGCGCTGTCTCTGTGATGCTCCTTCACAGCTCGTACAGCTCCTGCCGTATCACTCAGAAGATCAGTGCTTGGGAGGGCAGGTCTGACAAATGCAGAGGTTATAAAGCATGGCCAAATGTCTAGCCAACTTTTATGAAGTTCAATAAAGTCTTGATAAAGAATCAATCCCCAAATCTTATGTTGAGCTTATTTTGGAACTGATAGCCAGTGATTTCAGAGTGCTTCTCAAAGGGGGAAACTGTTACTTCATACATTATTTTTTTATGTAAAGGAACACAAGAAAGTGGCTTGTTCAATATCACACAACAGATCCATAGCAAAACTGTGAATAGTTACCAGGAGTGCTAGTCTGGCACTCCAGTCTTCAGACTGCACTGTCTTTAACAGTTTGAGCTCATACATTATTTATACTTATCCACAAAATAACAGTATTGTACAATACTGAAGAATGAAATTAGGCAACTTCTTGCATTTTGCAAAGATCATTTTGGAGGGGCAGCATTTTGCCAGAGCCTAGAGACGTTTTCCAAGCCTTAATTACTAAAAGAAGTTACTACACAGCTACACTGATGTCCCAAAGGACAGACTAGGCTACAAAATCTTCCCTAAAACTCAAATTTGAGGCATCTAAATTGCAATATGTTGTTTCTGCTTTCAGATAGTGGTAAATGTATGAAAAATTAGCAGCTGAATGTTTCAGTGAAATAAAAAAATAATGGTACAAATAGTTAAAATTATATAACACCATCAATAAAACTTGTGAGATAATCATAACAATATTAATGGAATAAGGAGGAATTGAGATACCTTCTGTGAGCTCATACTTACATGACACTTCAGTAGTGCCCTTTGAAGAACATACCAAAGACGCCTTGGGGAAATAAAATGGAATAAATGACCACTCAAGAGTTTTTCAAGTACATCATAACAAAAAAAATATAACATGTCTATTTATTACATGTTATTTATAATAAATAGTAATGTATGTAAATAAAAAGGATCATTTTGAGGTTTCAAATGAAATGTTTTGCCTGATTTGATTTCTCGTGTTTTGAGGATTTTATTTTTCTGAAGACCTAAAGAAAAACATTGTGTACGTTTCAGAATGGAAAAGAATTGTGTGTTTCCTAAACAATGGAAATCCAATTCTTCTCTAAACTCACCATTCAGTTATGGAATTGCATTCCATGTTGTTCCACTGGAAGATAACATATTTTATGCCATTCAGAAGAAACAGAGAAACACTTAAATAGCCTAACTGAAAAATATATCAAATAATTATTGCCAAAGCTGCTTACAGGCTGCAGAATTAAAGAGAGATTTTGAAACATTAGGAACCTTACAGAAATCATGAAAGCGGCTAGATGTATTTTTGTCTACATTCCTTTTTCATAAAAACAACAACAACAACAAAATTAAATTGACCTTGACAGGAACTGAGCATTAAAAATATTAACACAGTTCACTGTGTTCTGGGTAAGGAAGAAACATCACTGGTTCTCCCACTACCATTTTTTATTTTGTTTTACTGCATTTCATCATAGAGTGTTTAAAAGGAGAGTCTTTTATACTGTAAGAGAAGGCAATGGTTTATAGCTTACTTTTACTGCTATTAAGATCTAATCTATCACTCGTTCAGTCGATTGTATTTGACAGGCAGCTTCTTAAACTTGAACTTTGTCATGTGGTGACAGATAACTCTGCCTGTTTGCGCAATTTCCTTCTTTGCAGAGGCTTCACTGTGAAGTGTCTCATTATTAATCACCAGCTTTAGATATGATTTATTGTACCATGTAGGCTTAAAAAAGGGAAAAAAAAAACCCCAACAACAACCAAACCTGTGAAAAGCCACAGGATGAAAGGAAAAAAGGTTTTATAGCATCACCTTGAAATGGTAGAAAACATTATTTCCTGAAGAGACAGAGAAACAGCAATTTGTTGGAAGCAGGAATATATGGGAAATAGAATACCTACTTTTCCCATTTGTTGACTCATGCTCCTGTAAAAATAGCAGAGATAGTGTACACCATACATTAGGTACATTTTAAGGACCATAAAATAGCACATTTGAAAATATTGCCATTTTTGTGGAAAATCGTTCTGGATCCATGTGGTGAAAAAATTCATTATTGTTGGTGAATTCAGAACTAAGGAATGCAGATGCATTTGAGCTTGTAGAGTTCTTTTTTTAGAGCTAAATGTCCCAAGGTCCCAAAATGACCTTGCAGTGAATCTGCCCCAAATCCACAGAGCCTGTTGTCATTCCTCCCATGGGTCTCTGCCCCAAATCCACAGGGCCTGTTGTCATTCCTCCCGTGGGCCTCAGCTTGCTTTGATCAGGCCATCCAGCAGTGAGAATAATCTCTGTGCCCATTCAATTTTTTCCCAGTTTGCTAGCAATAACATCACAGAAACTGGCTGTAATCATACTTCTTTCCCTTCTACTTTGCCAAGCAAAAAAGGGTTTGTGCCCTTTTCTGTCTGTGTGTATTTAAACATTACAATCTAGGAAAAATGGACTTTTGTGTCCCTTCTCTTTTGGCGTGAGTCACTAGACAGAGCTATAGAGGAAAAGCCTTATGCAGGGGAAAACTACCAAAGCCTGAAATTGTTCTGTTACTGGTTTTGCTTTATATGAGAACTCACTGGAGTTGTATAATTTTGTTAAGGAGGGCTTTAAAACACTGTTATATGTAAAAAGTAAGTATAATACTGAAAATGTTTCATTCTTGTTTTGAACATAATTGGAGAAATACACCATTTATGGTATTCACAAGGACTTAAAATGATTACAGTGTGAATATCACTTCTCTGGCAAATGAAGTTGCGCAACAAGTTCATGTGAAATACATAAAAAAATTCCATCCTTTTATCAATATATCTACAAAGAATGGTTCTACAGTTGTCACATTCAATTGTTCTTTCTCTACTGTGACTTTGGGGAGGCTAAGCTGAAAGCTGTTTTAATTTTTACTCACAGATTGAGAGAGGGACAGCAAAGCACGTAAGTTTGAATGGAGGCAGCAGGCTATTGGGTTGGGAGGCCAGTCAGCCTGTACGTTCCTCAGAAAGATTATAGGGTTCCAGGATAGTTATCTGAAACAACCCTCCAAGGTTAATTTACAGAGAAATTTCCTATCCCAAACCTCAAAGTTAATCTACAGAGAAATATCCTACTTCAAACCTTGTTGTTCAGTTGTTTTTTTGTTTGTTTCTTTGTCTTATTCTCAGGAGGTGAAACAAAATTTATTATGTTACCATGTTATAAGAAGAACTGAGATCATGATTTGAGGTCTTACAGTAGTCCAATGTGCTCAATTGGTTTGGGGGCGCAAATAAAACCAGTTTCCAGAAACCACTAAACTGGGGCAGAGAGTGGCTTGGGGACACTGGCGCTGGTGTCTACCTACTCTCTAAGTATTGTAAAGCTTTATGTTTCATCAAAGGCAATTGCAATTTGTTTTTTTTTTATCTGAATCTGCTCTCTATGTATCATGAGTTTACTTTCTAGCTGATTGTGTGGTCCCTTTTGTCTTTTTTCAGGTGACTCTACAGCTTGTAATAAAATAAATATAAAAATATCCACAATTTTGCATTAAAAGGCATTGCCTAGGATCTAGTTTCTCTCATATATTCCAAGCTGCTTCAGGATATACACAATCCATGCAAGGATATCTTAGTCACTAAACATGAACATAAGAGCATTATCATTATAATTGCATATATCCTTATAGAAGAATTGCCCTGAAAATGCTAGATTTGACACTGATTTGACATTGGCTGCACATGGATGGTGCAGTAATTTACAATGAGTTGCAATAGCATAAACTGTCATGATGCAGTAGTGAATGACACCTGCTGTAAGCCTTTGGCAATAGAAAAGGTAGAAAGGCATAGACACACATCATTTCATGTGCACATATCTATATGAACAAAATCTTGACTAACTCCTATTTTTATCACCAAAGGTTGCACAGTTATTGAAATAATAGCTTGTCATTGTCATGTCTAGATGTTTACTAATAAAATGAAGGAATTTTATGATTCCCATAAACTGGTTTGAAAATCTCTACTGCCATATGCAATGCTAGGCATATGGAAATGGGTAAAATATCACTATTAGAACCCTTTTCGTTTTTCAAATACGTGGCATTATTTGGAACTTCAGATATAGTACAATGACTCTTTGTTCAGGCTATTTAGACCAATTTCTGTAGTGGTTGCAAGGCAACTATTTTAATGATCTACACTAGAGAATACTAGTTAATCTGTTGGAAAAGACCTGAGAAGCTTTTTTGGGTTTACAAAAGGTAGCATGACATGGCAGTTCTGTGCAGTTCATCTAAAACCAACTCAGCAAGTTTGCTGACGACACCAAGCTCAGTGGTCCTGTTGACTCACATGAGGGATGGGATGCCGTCCAGAGGGACCTGGAAAGACTTGAGAAGTGGGCCTGCGTGAACCTCATGAAGTTCAACAAGGCCAAATGCAGGGTCCTGCACATGGGTTGGGGCAACCCCTGATATCAGTACAGGCTGAGGGAGCAGTTCTGAGGAGAAGGACTTGGGACTACTGGTGGATGAAAGATCTGACATGAGCTGGCAATGTGTGCTTGCAGCCCAGAAAGCCAACCACATTCTGTGCTGCATCAGAAGTGTGGCCAGCAGGTCTAGGGAGGTGATTCTGCTCCTCTACTCTGCTCTGGTGAGACACCACCTGGAGTACCGTGTCCAGCTCTGGAGCCCTCAGCACAGGAAGGACATGGACCTGTTGGAGCGGGTCCAGAGGAGGGCCATGAAGGTGATCAGAGGGATGGAGCACCTGTCCTATGATGACAGGCTGAGAGAGATGGGGTTGTTCTCCTGCAGTGGAGAGGGATCCGACGAGACCTTATTGCAGCCTTCCAGTACTTAAAAGGGTCCTCCAGGAAAGTTGGGGAAAGTAGGGCCTGTTGTGATATGACAAGGGGTAATGGCTTTAAACTAAAGAGGGAAGATTTAGACTAGATATAAGGAGGAAATTTTTTACAATGAGGGTGGTGAAGCACTAGAACGGGATGCCCAGAAATGTGATAGATGCCCCATCCCTGGAAACATTCAAGGTCAGGTTGGATGGGGCTCTGAGCAACCTGATCTAGTTGAAGATGTCCCTGCTCATTGCAGAGGAGGCTGGACTAGATGACCTTTAAAGGTCCCTTCCAACCCAAACTATTCTGTTTCTGATTCCAAAATCTGAAGAGCATGACATTCTTTTGCGACTTGGATAACATTTCTGAGCTGAGATAGTGCCATTCTGAAAGGTGAATCAGAAGTATAAGATCCTTCACAATACAACTTCTGTTGAGATTTAGCACACAAGGTCAGCTAGTACTCGTGTACTTGAAAATGATTCACGACAGTGCAACAACCATGTCTTGAAAGATGCTGCTTATCATTTTATTGTAGTTTCTGATACTACCTCCAAGGGATACAAGCCCTCTAAAAAGAGGCAGATGGGATGAAAAACACAAGAAGGTGAGAACATGAATTCCTGAAATGATCCCCTCTGGTCCTTTAATATTCTCTGTGGAATGTGCATTCTGCAAGTTAGAAGAGAAAAGACAGCAATTCACCCACTGCTCTTACATTTTTTTTTGTTTTGTTTTGTGTTTTTTTTTTTAATATATATATATATTCTTTCCTCTCTAGATTCACAAGGCTCTTTTGTAGTAAATAATGCACATCTAGCACTATCATCTGTTGTGAATATTCCTTTGTGCTGTAAAATTACTTTTGCTAGTGCCTAACACTAGATCTTTTGGACCACGCCCTGCTAAAATTTTCTCTAAATACTGAATAATTAGGAGAAAAGAGAATGAAATAAAATTCTTTGGCATGAAATATTTGGTCTCTCTTGTAGGAATGAAATTTTTTGAGCAGTCTCTACAGTCAGCAGCAAATATTATTATGCTGCTTGGATCATCCTCCTAACACCTCCCAAAGGTAATATAGGCAAATGTGTGAAGAAATAGACGAGGAGAAAACAACATGTCCATCACTTGTGCCTCTTTAGAAATATCTGAATAAAAAGAACTGAGTGAGAACCAAAGGATGTCCAGTGGCTGTTTCCATCATTAAATTATTCCACAGTCATCTTTGGTATAGTCACGAGGACTCCATAGTATCTCTTTCCTCCTGCCCTCTGGATAAACAGATCATAAGGCAAGTCTGTGAGCTAAACATAAAACCTTAAAGGAGAGAAGAAACTCTCAAAAATCAGGAATTAATTTATAATTGTAAGACTGAAAGGCCAATCTTTGTTTCAATGGATTCAGTGGATAACCTGCTAGTCGCAGATTTGGTCCAAGTTAAGATCTTGAGACAGACTATTCCTTTAGAAACACAACTACAAATTGCTGAGGTGCTTTAAGACACTGAAATCAATTGAATTCTTTCATATTCAGAACTGGGAGACTTAATTTATTACATTCAGATCTATCCACAGTTTATGCAAACCAAGGTAATAATTGTATCTATGGCATGAAAAATTCCTTGGTTTTTTTCTTCTCCTCCATTTCTGCCATTGCTTTATTCCTGTAGACTGCTAACCATTTTTAGCCTTTTTGAATTCAGTCCCAGGAATATCTCCTCACACGGAACTTAGGAAATGTGAAAAATTCATAAATTTTGCCTAGTACAGTATCCTGCCCATAACATTTCAAAACAGAATTTGTGTCTTAAACAAGAGTTTCTGTAAGACATGTTAGAATAATTCTGACCAGATTCCCAGGTAACAATGATAATGACACCTAATGACCATTTAGGATAATAACAAGGTTGTACTGATTTTCCAGACAATATATTTTCTGTAAATACTTCTAAGATGGCAGCAGACGATTTGTGTACAGACAGACATTTTATGTATCTTTCTAGTCTCGTAATACTTAATGTGCTTGTTATTTTTGGAAACCAACTAATGCCATTGGATATTCACAAAGTGGGTCACAAGTTAATTAACAGTCTGTAGAAGTGGCAAATTTAATTAACACTAAGGATGCTTTTTTCCCCTGTAAATGCAGTTATGCGACTTGAGTTCTGTAGCTAAAGAAATGATTGTATGAAATGTATCTATAGGCCAGGAGCAAAGCAATGAATTATTGCACACCTTGCTAAACAGTGGCCTATTAAATACTTTTCAAATTGAAATGGAATTAGGAGACATACTACATTGAAAACAGATTTAAATGTCAATCTTTTGAAATGTAACTTTAGTGAGTGAGTTCAGTGGTAACTTTAGCCAGAAAGCAGAACTGAATCTGCTTTCCAGAAATTCAGAGGCAAGAGAAAAAATGCCTTATCCTGCATTTTGTGCTCTATCATAGGACTGGAACTTCTTATGTGTAAGTAGAATTGGACACTTTCCTTCCAAAAAGGAAAAGAAAAACTGTGGTCTGCTATAGGCCATGTGTATGTGTATATGTATAGTTTATTTTGGACTTTTTTAGTACTCTCGCAACGAGGGTCATGAGAGACCTGAGTGTGATTTAAATAGCAGTTCTCCATTGTCTTAATGGTGCAATTTTTTTCAACAATGTCACACATTCAAATAGATGAAAAAGTATAGACTCATTATTTTAATACCCTTGGTAAATAAAAGTGTGAAATTCCATTTTTAGGATTTGAAACGCTGGGGCTTTTGACTTAAGATTGAGCTTTCTCAAAAGAACTTTATTTACCATATATAGGCTTGTTGCCTATAATTTATAGTTACATGCATATTCAGATGGAAAGCAAATTCTTTTCTTTGAGACACCTAAGTGAGGTATGTGTTAAAAGCTGGCAAAAAAAGCCTCTTTTCCCTTATTTGTTGTTTTCTTCAGTATTTTAACCACTGATACATATGATCAAAACAGCACTTTGAAACCATGCATTAAATGATTTAATGTAAAATTTAATGATTTAATGCAGTTCTGGATTTCTTGCTAGAGACATGGCAGAGAGCTGGTTTAGCATAACACAGCAAGAGGGTTAAAAATGCTAATAAGAGTAGAAGAGTGGGATGAGTTAAAAAGAACTGCTTTACGTTTCTATAAGGCAATGTTTGACAGACAGATATGGGAGGACAACAAATAGGTCTGTAGCTTTGGGAAGCTGTAAGAGATGGACAGGAAGGGACAGTGGGAGGTTAGAAGCCAAATCAGACATGAAGTACCATTCATAAAATGGTACTATTCATACAACAGGGATTTTTGTTATCATGTCATTAAAAATCCTGATGTCAATTTTTATGGTAACTTCTTTAGATCTACCTCAGACAATCCAAAACCAGATGCCTAACCTAACAAAGTTAAATCTCAGTTGTGCTTATCACAATGGAAATGACAATGAGTTCTTGTGGACCGAAAATCTTGTTTGACTCCTACACAACTCAGTCTCTCTGATCAAAGTAGGTTTGCCTATGGGGTAGAAGTAGAGTCTGGAGGGGAGATACAGATTACTGTTCAAATTAGATGGTTGAGGTCATTAGCTGCTTGATTCAAATAAGTTAATAAAGCATAAAGTCTCGATCCAGTTATTTTTCATACCTCAGTTGAATACACCCAATATGTGTACAGTTTTAATTCACTGACAATGTGGAGTAAAGAGTCTTAATTTAGCTTGCAACGAAAGCAGACCAAACAACTTTAATACTGCTTTTATTTAAATGCATTATCTTGCATTGCTGCAGACAAAATATGTACAAATGAGCAGTTACTGTGTATCAGCCAAAGTTGCAGTAACTTGATCAGGAGTTTAAGCCCTGGCATTTGCAAGCAATTCCAAGCATGAAGGCTGGTGTCAATAGACTGAATGACATGAGTTAAAAGGGGAACTAAAGGAGAAGGATAATGACCTAATGGCAATGTGAGGTCATGGGATTGAATGAATAAGGAGCTTGCTGTTGGAAATAAAGCTTGTGTCAAATCCTGTGTCTTGGTAGGAAGAACTGATTGGCAATTAAAGGGGGATTAGAGGCAGAATTTGAGTGGTAAAAGTCCTGTAAATTGATTGTGTTGACTGGGACAAACATAACTCAAAGTGTCCAATTCTGGCCTAAGTACAATAATATTGCTGAAGTAAAATGTGACAAGATTTCCATTAGATTTCAGAAGAAAAGAATATGCTATTAGGTGATCATCAGGTTGTATTCAGAACTTGAAGGAAATGTCTACAGATTTTATCATAACTGTATTTTCCACTACGTCTGGGAAAAAAAAAGAAAAAGGATTCAAAAGGTACTCAAATATTGCCATTATATCTGCTGGTGAAAATCTTTTATTTTTATCCAAAAGAACTGCCTCTGGACACACCTTCAAATAGGAGCTCTGCAGTTCCCCTGAGATGCCTACAAGGGAATTACAGGCAGGGAACTTTCTTCAAGGTGAGGTGAATTGTTATCAATCTTGCCACCTTGTCAAAGGCACTGAAAATAGCCTACAGAGATGTGCTGGCTATTATTTCTCTGAAGCACTTCTACTTGAAATGAAATTTGTTTGTGAAGCACAAACAAACTCGCGCATGTACAACTAACCATACTTCCCTACAAGAGCTATTAGTTAACTCCACTTCAGGCTGCATGATTTCTCTTCATACTTTGTTGAGGTACTTTATTCCCTGTGTGTTGATCGTTCTCATAGGCCCAAGGCAGAAGTGAACACAGTTCTGGAAGGAAAGATAATTATCATAATTGTTTACCACTTATCTGTTTTCTGTGAGTGTGACCAGCTGAGATGTTGCATATTACAGTTTTCCAGATGTTCTGCCAGTTGTTCTGTCGGGACTTAGTTGACAAATCCTTCTGCAATGTTAGGTGCAGAAATATGAAATCATCAAATAGTTTGTACAGCTCAAGCTATTTTTAATGTGGGTTTCCAATTGATCTACTACAAGTACATCAAGAAACTTAAAAATACGTATTGCTTCATGGTTGAGAGTGACCTGAAGACATCTCTGTTTTATTCAAAAAATAATGACAATGGCAATGTGTAATTAAAAAACAATTTTTGTTTTTCAGTCTTCCTGAACTGTTTTCTTATTTGAATGGAAACTGTGCATTCTGTAGAAGAAAGAGGAAAGTATTGTACTGTCCTTTCAGCACTCCAGAAAACACTCCAAGCAAAGAATTTAAATCCATAGACTCAGTGTTGAAGGTTGTTACTTACAAGTTTTGATATATTTCCAAAGATTGGGTGTAAGGTCTCTTGGGTTTCCTTTGTTATCTGAAGTCTCAGTAGCACAAGAGGGCTGAGTGATAACTATAGTCTCTCTGGCCTAATTCACTCTCAAGTGTCAAGCCATATATTTTGGAAGTGAATACTGCTGTACTTCTTGTCAGCCCAAAATCGTTCCTGAGGAAGTTTTTCATAGACATTCTGAAGTCAACAATTGGAGATAGGGACATTGTTGGGATTAGATGATGCAGGTCCAGGACACTCATGCTTCCTTCACTCTGAAACAAGATGAATAGGAACTTCTAAATGTTTGAGTAATCTCTGGCTTTATGAGTTTGTTTGGGTCCCCCCCCCCCCCCCCATTTTCCTGCTACCCTGCAATGCTCTTAGTACCTTCAAATCTCTCCTGCACTTATCCACTTATCCACTACCAGGTTTGCAGATAGCAGGAGGTTCTATGTCAGGTGCTGCTGATCCAGAGTTACACATGCTAAGTGATCAACTGTGATGAGTTTGAACTCAGATTGCTGCTGTGGTCAGTTTTTTCACTTTTTTTTAGAACACGCTGAAGACACTGAAACTGGTTTCAGGTTACAATAGGTTTTATTTGAACACAATCTGTACAAGAAACTCTTTTGAATAAGGATAACTTAAAGGCTGTGATAAGTGAGACAGACTTTGAAAAAAATCCTCCCACCTCTTACCATGTTCTTGTAAAGTTCTTGAAAATGGTTGCAAACATTCTGCAGTCACATCTGGAATTCTGGGAAATCGTCTCTTTTCTACTAGTGTTAAGTTAGACTGTATGCCTGCTCTCTGCTCTTTTCAGGAGTCTCTCAGTCTACATCATGCTGCAAACTTCTGCTTTGCCAGTTCTCACCATTCATGGCTCTCAGGGAAAGAGCCGTCTCCACCTGAACCACATACCCTTCAGCTAAGACAAACAAAAAGACACCTTTTTCCTGCCCAGTTGACTATTTTGAAAGGACACAATCTACAATTTCCTACTAGCAAACAAAAGGATCTTGCTATTGGACATAACAGCCAGCAGGCTGAGAAAATGTAATTTAATTTCCTTCACTGTGTTGTGAAAGAAAAGTATGAGAAGCCTCCCTTTGGTTTGTTTTCAATGGATCAGCAGAAGTTATTGGAGAAGGAAAGACAGAGAGGTAGCCAAACTGCTGCCTAGAAAGTCTGGAGTAGCACACTGAAGAGTGAATTATTAATCTACCCTTATATTTATTTTTTATATCTTAAGTATTTTTATTTATAGCTATTGTTATTTTCCTACTGTTAATGCTGCAATGCATTTTATTCTGAGTTTACACTGCTTAATTCTCTATTGGACTCTAATATATTGCATATATAGTTTTTCTATTGCAAAGTTGTCATTAAAGCTTAGCTGTATTTAGCGAGAAAAGAATACTGATCTATGCGCACACACACATCAGTTATCTTTTTCATTTGAACACACCAGTTAACCACACACAGCTACCACAGAAAAGTCTTTTTCATGTTATATCTGAATCATTCAATTCATTTTTTATATATAAGACTGCATCCATTCACAAGGAATAATTACTAGGTTTCCTTTCCTATATGGAAGGTATATGTACTTCATTCTCTCAAATCACTCTACTATGAATAATCAGTCCATTTTTCTTACATAAACCTACAACTATGACTTGTTTCTTTTATTTTTCCCTCTCCTTTTTATTTTAACTATAACACAGATGGGAAAACAGCTAATGTACTGAGCGATGGTCAGCCTTATCCATGAAGACCTGAGTCCTAGGACACTGTCAGGAAAGGTATGGAGAATGACAGACTTATAAAAAACACTAGAATCTCTACACTGACATTGAATATTCTCTATTGTTCAGCTCTACTGTATGAGGAAAAGCCAAGGCTTGCTTTCAGGCAGTCTGGTAGAGGTTTCCTCTCGTCCCCTCTGCAAAGAGAATAAATGTTAACTCTAATGCATGTGAAAGCCTCAGGTCAACTTATCTAAGCAGGTAGAGACAAAAAGTAATTGCAGACATACGGAAAGCTCATGAGTTACTCTTAGTTGACAGGACCTTCACTCTCTGTTTGCCTTCTCAGGGCTCATGAGAGCTTGGGGCTATTAAACATTAACTGAATAAGACATTTTTAAACACATGTGATAAGGATGAAAGCCACTTAAAATGTAAGGACCTCTTTTGCAAAACTGCTGTTTTGCTGTAAGAGAGTATTTGCTAAATGAGAAGAAAAAGGAGTCAAACAATTTCGTGTGCCAACTCAATTCAGAACTCCAGAAATGAAATGTGCTACTCAGTAGGCCACTGTTACTGCCTGCTTTCTCATATCTTTTAGGGGACTGTGAAACAGGACAGACAAGTGTACATTAATGACTGAGACTCAGAAATGAGATTGCAGTTGTGCTTCTCTGAGTAGGGGTATAGACCAGGAATCACCTCATTCAAGACACAAAAGATATTTCCTTGCACACTGTTAGATAATCCTTTGACCAGATGTCATCAGCAGCATAGGTTCAAATGGGTAACTGCTCATCTAAAACCACCATCAGTGGTGACTTACTTGACAGGTAATGTATGAAACAAATCTACATGTGAAGTTAGAAAGGATGAGGTTGATATCTCAGTGTTTATAATACAATTTTCACAAATGCATAATACTCAACCTTCCCTAATTCTGTGTTTTAAAGCCATATAACCAACTGAAAAGGTTGGTTAAATTGGTATAACTCCAGGTGTTTTTAATCTATCTGAACATGTTGACCCTTTCAGTATAAAGCACTGGAGGAGACTGAGAGCATTGACTCAGAAAAACTCCTGTGAGATACTGGGATACAAAGTATATTCAAATCCAGAGACTTAAGGTCCCAAAAGGCAAAGACTTTCTGTTCTGAAGCCTTTTGGATAGTAACATAATGCAGCTTACTCCTTACTGCTGAGTCCCACATGACATCCTGCTCTCAGGTGTTTTATCCTTTACATAAGGCAGAAGGGAACATTAAAAAAAAAAAACAAAAAATAAAAAAAAAACCCCAAACCCTAAACAAAATAAATCACAAAACACTTTGAAACACTTTGTGTATTAGCTTTCCCTGAAACAGGTGATACAACTGAGATGCTTCCACAGACAGTCTGTGTTCCAGTCTACGGATTCCCTCTCATGTCTTTCTGTGGAAAGGTCAGGCTGTGCTATCTTGATGCTCCACTTAGTATCACACATTCAGCTCTTGTTTGGAAGGAGAATGTAATCTGTGTTTCCAGTCTTATACAAAAGGCCATGAGCTTCCATGAAATTCATGCAAGGTCAGCTGCTCTTTCACTGTAAGTCTATATGGTGAGATGGTTGCAATCTAGAGCTATTAATCCTCTGAGCTGAAAGGGAATGAGTCCCCACATGGTCATTCTAGAAGCTGTTAGTGCATGCGGGTTTCTAATAAGCTAGCATTTCTAAATGATTTCAGAATAAGAGGTGGCTTCTATCTTTTGTCTCTCCATGCCTGGAAATGCTGACATGTCCCCAGAGACTGCAGAAGCCCAAGTACAAAACTTGCCCGCTGCAGTGTTTCTCCCAGATGTGAACTTAAAGGTTCACCAAGATGACAAATAGGAATAAGTCTCAGTCCCTTTTTCTGAGCATTGTCTCTTCAGCTACATAAATCTGTTGTGATTTTTGAGTCTTTAACTTTGAAGTGAAACCTTGGCTACACCTTGAAATACATTATTAGTTGAAAAAAGTCACTTTAACTCATCTTTAAACTTTGAAAAACAGACAGAATACCAATAGGCAAAGCTTAGATCTTGTATCTCTACATCTGCCAGTTCTATGATTTGATTTTCATAAACGGAATTCTACTCAGTTCAACAACCTCATTCAGACTCAGTCTTAGGAATCGCTGCAGTATTGATTGCACTAATCCTACCCCCACCCCCCACCCCCACCCCCCACTCCCAGAAGAAAAATACATAAATTCTGGAGTGTTTTAGCTCAAGTTAGAAAGCTAATTATGGTATTGTTTCTGTTTAGGATAGGATTAGTCTCAGAATTTTACTCCTGAAACTTTGCCTTTTCTTACTTAGCACTGTGCACATATTCACTCCGTAAAAAATGAAAGCATTAAAAAATATTCAAATACCATAATAAATGCATGATTTAAGAAACATGTCAGTGTTTCTTCAGGAAAGAAATATTTGTACTATTGCTGCACCTTCGCAGTGCATGGCAAAAACCCAACAACCCATATCGCTTATATTATTCTAGCCATCGGTAACATTTATCTGAGCTGCTTCACAAAATGTATCTTATTTCTCTTTTGATATTTGAGCATATTTTTTTTGCTTGTTCATTTATTATTTCCCTACAATTGTCATTCTTATTTTCTTCTTACCTGCTAGGCATGGTGAATGTTTATAATTTGCTAACATGATGGCTTTCAACTTTTGTAGAAATTGATTTATCAAAGGAAAAAAAAAGCATTCTAGTAACATACAATGGCTTTTGTGCAGTTCTGCTTTTGTTTTTCCCTCAGGATTTACTTCACGGTTAGGAATTTGATAAGGTTTGTGAAATGAGAAATGGAAATATGCTGATTTAGATCATAAATTATATGACAGTTACTTGATACTTGGCAGCTTCATGAGGCAGACACTGCCACATCACATCCCAAACACACAACATAACACACTAGATTAAAAGCTTTATACTTGTATAAAACCACAAAATATGTGAAAGAAAAAGCATTTCAGAAAATACAGCAGCATTTCTTGTTTGTAGTTTGTGGGGATCTGTTATACAAGCCAAAAAGCATACCATGAGGACGAATTTTGTGGATCTTTCAGTATATTGGATTATTCAGCCTGAGCGTCTGTGACAGAGACATGCCTATAATGATGTGTCTTCAGAGTTGACCAACTACGACAGCATGAACTTTGTGTAAATGGTGTCCCTTCTACACTGAATACTGGTCTAAATGGGCCCTTTGTCTGGAGCTATGTTGCAATTGTTTTATCTGATCTTTGGACATTGATTACAGTATAAAATTACGGAGGTATACATGATGCTAAAGAGTGTGTTGTGATGTTCAACTATGTGGTGTGTATACATGGTGTTATGGTGTTATGACGTGATGTGCTTAGCTGTGGATGGTTTATCAGATCTTCAGCATTAACCAATGCTAGATATGTTCAGAAAAAAGACAGATCACAGAAACTCTAAATCTGTTGGATGTTCAGCAAGATGCACATCTGCACTTGCTTTCAGTGATGCCAAAGGAGTTTAAAGAGACCCCACTGCATTTTACAGTCTAAAAACACTACATTCCTGAGATAAACTGAATTCTGATCTTGTCTGGTTATCATTTCATTCATTAACTTTCCAAGTTTCGTTTCTTTTGGCATTTTTAACTTACATGGTAAAATTGGCAGTTCTCTGTCTATGTGGGACAAGTGACACAGCTGAAATCTGGATTTCTTCAAGCGCTGAAAGATTTGAACATAGATTTGAGTCTGAGTCTTAGTGCTTTACTTATGCTTAAAATAATTAAATTGTTTTCCTTAGTAATATAAAACAAAAAACTTTCCAATACTAGTTATGGTAGTAGAGACTCATACACATCTTTCATACATATTCTAACACTTTTTATTCTGAATAGCAAAGGGGAAGATTCTCAGTTAGCATTTATTGCTATAGTGCTCTTTAATTCAAAGTACATATTAAGTGATCAGTCTGCAACTCCTAACAAACATTCTTCAAATGGAAGACATAGTGTTTGCCTTCCCATTTCATATTTTTCATACTTCTAGTAATGTATTCCTTACTTCTTTCTCTGGAATGAATTGAATGAAGTATTTGAGATGATAGGCTATCATTGTATGATTAACATTTCGCTGCTTTGTGCAGTATCACCTATTTTCTTTTAAGTCAAAATTCAGTATTACATGCACCTTTGATTACTGTTTTTTAAAGAACCTATTGGTGGTTTGATCTTTTTGGGATATGTTAGGCCATGCCACACTTTGGTAAGAATAAGAGGTAATGATAATTGTAGTGTACAAGGATCACCAATCCTCAGTTCAATTCTTGCCTTTTATTTTCAACAAGAATTACATAATTCTGTATTTTTCAAAAGAACAACAAAAAGATGTTCAAAGTTAAATCACTTCGGTGTTCTTTCCAGGACTGCCTTGATAAGCTATTACAATAATATAATCATCTGAATTGTCACTCTTTTGATCCATTTTGGTACCAAGAAATGCATCAAGAGATGACACCACCTGAGACATCCCAGTGTCTTGATTGTCCCTTATAAATTTTATTACAGCAGCATTACTACAGTAAAGGTTGTGTCAGCACTTTCATTATAATGCCAGTCTTCAAGGGGTGATAACTCAGCTGTAAAAATTGATATAAGCTCAGACCTGGCATGCAAGGTCACAGTTCTGAAAGCCAGTTTCTCTAAATGGTCAAAATATTTGACAATTTAAAGAAAGTAATACAAATTACACAAATGTTTACATTTGCTCATAAAGAATAGGAATATATAGTTAGGAATTAAAAGTTATCTTTCTTCTCCATTTTCTAATCTAATCACTTTTCAGATGTCTTTCATAACCGTGGTACTGTTCCATATTTTAATTTCAGAGACATGCAGAAAAGTTGACCTATTATTCTCAGTAATACCACTTGTAGGCTTCTAAACAAAAAGCAATTCTGAATAGAAGGGGAGCACTGCTGTTCATACCTGGACACAACTTTTGATGTAGTGATCCTGTCATCACATTATCAGCTTCCTTGTATAGGAGAAATTCAGTTTGGTGCTTATCTGCATAGTTATTGTGTTCTGTGCGGAGTACGGACATTATACCCTTCCATTGCTAACAAGAGCAGCAGCCAAAATCCCCAAAGGCATCTGAAAACTTGGAGAACACTCAGGTATACATTTAGAAGATGCTGTGGTCTGCATGTTTTCCTTACCCACTGCTGAATTCTGAAGGCAATCGATCTACACCTCTTGAAGGCTCTCCATAAAACACCTTAAAGGCTGGTTTCCTCTGATGTATACAAGGTCTGTATCGTCTTGTAGCCGCTGCCCCATCATCTCTGAAATGAAAACACAGAGGAGCTTCTAGCCACTCCCTTACACTGCCGAACGCATACGTGACCTTTCTATGTGCAATTATTTGGCCAATCTTTATTTGGCTATTTCTAACAAATAAATTGCTATTTATTGACAAAATTATTTTTGGGAAGCCTGACCTCAAAATTAGGAAACGACTGTATTTCTTATGTTTTTTGTGCTGCATGTGAGAAGCCTGTATACTCACCAAATATTTGGACTTTCTGTGTGTTTTAACCTTCCAAACATTAAGACAGAATATTGCTGAGGATAGCGAAGACATGTTTTAGAAGTGAAATTTGATCCAGTCACTGTTGATTAGCCATCAAATGTCCTGCATCAGATGCTGACGATAATGTTAGTAGAATGAGATGAAGTTTGAGGATTTGTTTAATATACATCAAGACACAGCTAAAAAAAGGTTTTCAATGGTTGAACTCAGTTAAAACCAAAGTACTTCCACAAAGCTCTAAAAACTAAGTTGGAACTGTGTCTACTTTTGCAAATTACTTCGATGAATAATGTTTGACACCTGGAAGAGTTTTATGTTATCCAGATGTGCTGTTTTTATTCTTGGTTCATCTCTGAACTGATCTTCAAAATAACAGCTGAATCTAACTTCTGCTTTCAGAGAAACACTGTGTAGGTCTCACCTTGTATTTCAAAAACGCTTCTGAAAAGCTAATGCCCTCTTGTATTATGTCTCGGTCTACTGTAACATTCTCAGCAGGTCTGCTCAACAAATTGATCGATAGGCTTTGGTTAGTTCGTGACTCAGCTGCAAGGCTAAGAAACCAAAAAGCATGAGAATATTACTCCAATTTTAGTCTTGTTACGTTCACGTCCTTTTGAGTACAGCATAAGCTTTGAAATCTTATTGCCCATGTTAGAAGTATTAGACAAATCTGCCTCTAGAGAATAGGTCCAAATTGATCCCTCATTAACTATGTGACCAGAGACTGCAGTTAAATGATGGAGGAAAATTAACTTATTTTTCTTTAGATTGAAACATCTACCCCTACAAAATAAGCTTTAAATGTATCCTGCAATGCGAAGTCTTGCCTCTTACTATCCATGTAGTAAACTTGATTGACTCTTTAATCAGTTTGGGGTTTAACCACTCCATTTTTCAGAACTGATTGCATGTGCTCACCTCCTTTTCTTTTTATTAAGGTCTTACTTGATTTTAATCAGTTTGTTATCTCTGCAGTCTTTTCTGTGAGCTATTTTTCATGAATCTTTTGATAATTTTAAAGTTATTGAGTACCTCCACTTCCTCATTTGCAGTGTTATCTGTCAGTAACACTCAGACATCACTAGCCTGTGATGAAGCGCTGGAAGGATGTGGATGGGCTTGAAGCCACATGTGGAGATGATATGGACGTAGCTTAACAGTGATAGTATGGATTTTGTCTGTAAAATATTTTATGGTTTTAAGTGGATGAGTAAAGTAGGATGACGGTTTAGGCAGTTTAATCCTGTTAGGACACTGGATCCCGGTTAAGAAGCTCAGCATACCTGCTTGATGTGGTCAACCCTGCTTAATTGGGACAATTTCTGTGGAGGATCCTTTGCCAGGTCCTCCCTAGGGAATTTCTTTGAGCCTGGTGATATGTTCTGAATGCTGGGCTTATACTACTGAAATTGCCAAAGAGAGATGAAAAGAAGAAATACAGACCAAGGTAAGGTAAAGTAATGCCAAAGTGAGTTAAATATTTGTATTCAATATATAAGCTAGTGTGACATTTTACATTTTTTTTTTTTTAATACCACTTAATAGATGTGATAGAAATGTTGATAGGTTAATTGTCGACTAGCTTTTCTTCCAGAAAAGTTTGGAATATGAACCTGAGCACACCATATATACCAGGTTTGCTTTTAGCTTAATAAAAGAGATTTTCAAAGGTAGGCAACTGACTCCTGTTGAAAGCCATTGTCTCTGGCTGCTTCACTTCCAGTTAAACCAGCAGGAGCCCACCTCACAGAGCATTTTCCCCTCAGGAAGGCAGAGACAATGAGAATTTTTTGAATCCAAAATCCTGATTGCCTGCACTTCCAGTTATGCCTAATCCTGTAAAATGCTGAATGCCCTTACCTTCCACCAATTTTTATTTACTGCTTCAGCCAAGACAGTTCATTATCTTATTGGAGACTTCACTCACACAGAGGTTACAACATTTAAATTTTGAGCAATGCTTTGATTGTTTTTATCTTTTCTTCTGTTTTCCAGCAATACCTCAATGGCCCCGTCTAACTGTGCTAGACAGTGTCATCGACAATATTACCTCGTACCCTTGCCTTTATTGATTATACATCAGAGTTTACAGCTTCCATAGTGTAAAAAAATTGAGATGTTATGCAAGACAGCCAGTTATTTTCTACAGTTATGATCTTGTCAGAGTAACCCACTGCATACATGCTTTTAGCAGTTAAGGATAGCCATAAAGCATGGCATGAAGGTATAATGAACCCAAAAAGAACATCTGCTATGTTTGCAAACCTCAGTACACGTATACATACAGACAAGTCCTTGGTATGTACACAAAATATTTGCTCCTCTGAATGCTCAAGTTCATTCTTTGCTTGAGAACTTTTTTTGCCTTTTTATTGGATTATTTATTGGATTGTTTAGTTTGAACTAATCATGCATTCACTTTTTTACTACTATTATTCTAAAGCTATTTTAATAAATTTAGGGAAAAATTTTGTGGTTTTCTTTCAGGAAGTTTGCTTACTATTCATCTTACCTCAAATAACAACTTTTTTTTTTTCTTAAAATTGTATTTAAAAGTTCCATTTTTAAAGGAAGTGAGTATCATCTAGCCTTCATGTCCATTTAGCATTGAAAAAGCATTTTTTTTTTCCTCCAAGGATATTTATTTGGGGAAAAATGAATTGAAATATATAGATTTTTAATAATAGTGCATTTAAAAAGAATAAATCAATATTTTATCCACAGTACATTTATGGTCTAATAAAATAGTAAAAAAATCAACTTTTTTTTTCTTCTACTTGGTCCAAAACACTTTATGTAACCTCTACTAGGAAATAACATGGATTTCCATTTGAAAAACTTTCAGACAAAATAGGTGATCAGGTTTTGCTTAATGAATGCAATATGCTTAATTGTTTAAGAAAAAGAGAATTTTTGCCAGTTATCATGAATTTTTCAATCAAGGAGTAATATCTAAATAGAATGAAAATGAAAAATAAGTAGTTCAACATAGCGACTGAACTGGGCAAGAGAGATTCTTTTGTTACTGTACTATACTAACACTGAGCATTGCACTCAGCACAAATATTTTGCATTTTGTTTCTCCCACTTCGGTAGTGTCAAAATAGCTAATGATCAAACACTCCATTTTTGAATGAGAAGTATGATAATTTAATTAAAGTTTAAAGTCTAGGAGCTGCTGAAGATCATACATAATCCAATTACTTTTTATTCCAGTAATTCAAGTTTAATAGCAAACCACTTTGCTATAATTACAGTTAATCCCCTGATTTTTCTCCTCAGCTGTTTATCAATGGCCTGTATGATATCTTTGAGGAAATCATACTGGGATATAATTATCAACAATCCCCAACAGAATTAATGCACTAAACAGTACTTAATTATGAGCAGTATTCCATTACTGGATGGGTTAGATTTGAGGATGGTAAGAACACAATACATAGTTTGAAGTTTCTAAGACACTTTCCCTAGAGTTTTTGGGAAGAGGAGACAATACAGTCCTTTCTCCCTCTTGCTGATACTGAACAAAGAAATGCCAAGATATAAGTTAAATTGAATCAAAGAAAAGAAGAATTGCAACCAGGCCCTTCTAACCATTGTATCTGTTTACTGAATTGTAAATATCAGAAATTACTTTTGTTAGTATCATAGTTTCCTATGCATAGAGTAAATTGGTAATGTTGGATCCTTGACATGCTAAAGACAAAATTTCATTGTTTTATGGATAAAAGAAAAAATACAAAAATAATCCATTAACTGATTGTGTCAGAATCTTGGAATTTCTCAAAGAAATTATCCAAATTTCCTCTTCTCATTGTGCATTCTATTTAAGCAGGTGCTTCGTATGTAGGATGCTGTATCTGCAGGAATGGCTCTAATCCAGCACCTATTCACAGAAATTCAGCATTAAATTCCATACTGGGTTATTAGGGACATCCGGTTGATAGATTAAATGCTGGCTTCCTCTGCAGTCTAGTACAAGCCCAGCATCTTGCCAGACTCTGAGTCATAAAACACAGAGAGTGAAAAAACTGAAGTTCCAGACAAAATGTGAAAATAAGTTCCTATTGTTGAGATCCTCACGTTGCTGGCAAAAAGTGTATTATTTCGGTAGGATGTTCATCAAATCTTACACGAAGCTATGGTTCTCCCTGCCTAAATTAAAGTTTTGCTCTTTTTGGAAGGGTTAATTCTTGCCCAGCCATGTAACAAAATGTGAAATATGAGTGCCTAATGATCCTTAAATTAAAAAGTAAAGACAAAGAAAGATGTTTTTTAATCTCACGTGTATGTGTCAAAAAGAAGTTAAGGAAGAAGTCACACAATTTTCCTTTTACTTTGATAGCCTAACTGCAGTGTTGCAATGTAGTAGGAAAGAACTTTTTTGTTCTCCTAAATGTGGCACTGTAACATGTACCTGTTTTTACAGGTTATTTTTCATGGCTAAGGTAAAGTAGCCTGGAAGGTCAGGTCCTGAGGAGGGTTTTGAATTTGCTCCCGGTTCTTCAACTGCTAGAGATAATGTGTAGTGAAGGAGGGACTAAATTCACTGCTAATTTTATTTTTCTTAAGATTAGCTGATCCTGCCAAAGCTGAAGTACAGGCTCCTCTCTCCCCCCGCCCGATGATTTGCAATTGGTGCAATGGAAAAGCCTAGATTCACCCATCTTGTCTGAAGTACAGTAAATGTCAATGTAGGCTACTTTACTAGTCAAGACAGCCGAGACTCATGGGTATCTGTTTGGAGCAATGCACGTTTCCATCATTCTCAGTGAGAGCTAAGTGGGACCTAAAGTTGATCCTAACTTTAGGCTTCAACTTTAGACATGAATGATGAGTACAGAGACATAGGATGAATACAGAGACAAGGGCCATGATTCATCAACCAATCTGGCATGAGTGCTTTAGATTAAAAGCTTAGAATTTGCTAGGTCATATGTCCTGCCATGTTGCCTTCCAGTCTTTGACTTTCTGATGGATAGTAGAAAGGCAGGAAGTTATGGTGTCATTTCACTACTTTTGTTTCAGGGACATAGTCTTCCTCCTAAAAGCATTCCTGGAAACAAGTGTACTTATGCCTGAATTTCAAGTTTGGCTCAGAAGAGATAATGGGAAATCTTGAAGAAAAAAGACTTTTTGAATACTTTAAATATTTTAGCAGGCATTTACTGGAGCAAAATCAGGATTAATTTCTCAGTCATATGTACCAATTTTACTCCAATTTATCTATCCTGGAAAAAAGGTAGGAGACTTAATTTTCTTCCTTTTTACATTCATAAAGACATATGACTACTTCGAAACCCTTTCTTACTACTCCACCTCCTCCATATCAATACCTGTATTTAAAGTCAGTCCATTATCAATTAGTGTAGTACATGTGAAATTCATAGTCTTTCATTTGTTCTTCATTGTGTAAAGAGGCCAAACTACCCCTGATTTTACTGTTTTTTATTTTGCTGTTGAAACTGTATGCTCCCATTTTTTCCAAATAGGAAATGGAAACTCAAGGAATTTTCTGAATTTGAAAATAAAATCAATTTAGGACACCAAAAAATACACAGGGTAAAAGACAGAGCTTTCACTGAGTAAAAAAAATGAGGCTGATTGATAGAAAGGAAAAGAGGTACATGTCACTTCAAATTTCAAACTTCCTAATGAGGTGATATGAGGTGATATGAGGGTCTGACTGTCAAAGTGGAAATAATATCACCTGCCTGTTTGATGTCGTCCATGTCCATATTTTATTGAAGGAACTTTGAGTGTGAAAGGAGTAGACTTGCTATTGATTATGATCAAAAACCTTCTGTCCGGGGTGGTGTTGGCTGGCTGTGTCACAGCAGCAATTACACAGCACTGCTCCCCGGAGACTTCCAACAACTTGTTAGATGCAATCAATAATACCCAGACAAGCGCTGAAATGACATTTTAATGTTCACAAAGAACATTTACACTTCAGGGCTGCCTTTGAAAAAGTTTCTAACAGTGACGGAAGGGGCAAATGGAAGTTTCTGTGTAGCATGTAAGGACGGTTGCTTTCAAATATGGGTATTAGCTGTCATTTGGGAGGTGGTTCGCAAAGACTGTGCAACTATTTAGGGTGACAGATCATTTTGACAGAGACGAACTCTTTGCAAGGTATTTTGGGGTAGGTGGTACACATAACAGCAGGGTGATAATGAATAGAGATGAGAGGGGAGATGAGCTGGAGAGACTTTCATCTTCGCACCTCGAGAGAGACAGCACAACCCAACATGGCAGGGACCAAACTGTGAAAGGCTGCAAGTGGGAGCAGTTAGCTACATTTCTCTTGTTGCCGTTTCTTCATGCTTTTGTACGTAATACACTTCATAGTAAGTTGCAACTGTGGCAGCACTGGGCTGCAAATAACTTTTTACTTGGGCTTTGCAGGAGGTATTTGGTGTTTTGGTTCAGGGTGTGTCAGTGAGAAGTCCAAGCATATGTGCTTTATGTATCGTCTGTGCAGGTCAAGGGGGGAGGATGGGATCCCTCCAGCAGTCAGGCCTTCTGGGACATTCTCAGTTGGCTTTTCCTTGCATCCTCACCCTTGCTGCCACCCCAGCTTATCATTTAAGCAAGGTATGAGCCGAACATTGCGTTCAGCCGTGCACTTACTGTGCTGCAGTTGAAGGAACTGGAGGCTACCTGTGAGGTAGGTACAACGTTACACTGCTACAGTAATGCTCACAGACAAAAAACTAAGTGTGGAGGTACTTGGTTTCTTTCTACAAGTTACTGTTTTTTCTGTTTCCAGTCAATTGCTTCAGGAAGAACTGGTGCTGTCCCTTCTCCTGGGCAGCATGCTGCACTAGGTGGATCACACGTCTGTGCCAGTATGGCAATGGTGTCAGTAACACTAACCTGTAATATTTGGTACCAGTAACTACGGTGTTCTTAGGTAGACAACACAGCTGTTACACCAACTGGAAAACTGAACAAATTATTGTAACAGAAGCTAAGCTATCACTGAAGATAGGAAGAGTGTGGAAAAAAATAATTACACTAAAATTCTCCAAGAACTGTTGGTTCTTTACTCTGTTTTTATGTAGCATTTGGTTCTTCATTCAGCAAAACATTTAACTATGTGTTTAAGCTAGCCATAACATTTTGAACAAAGAATGTAAATTGATTAAATTAAAAAAATCTTAAAATTCAATTTCTGTTTAATTCATTACTAGAAAAAGACCAATTTGAATATACTTTTAGACGCCTTTAAACAGGGACTTAGAGGGAGATACAGAGTGAGATTTGGCAGACAAACTCTGAGTTAGGTTGCTTTTCATGCTTTTATTTCAAGAGAAAAATAAAGTCTGCACTGGAGAAAGTCACAAAGACTTTTCGGAAAATTCTCAAATGTCTAGATTTAGATAATGATACTTAGTCATCCAGGCCTGGCAATCAAGGTACTCACTTTTCCTCTGTTGTGGTTTAACCCCAGTAGGAGCTAAGCCCCAGACAACTGCTTGCTCATTTCCCCACAAACAGTTGGGTTGAAAACTGGAAGGGAAAAAGTGAGAAAATTCATGGGTTGAGGTAAAGACAGTTTAATAGGCAAAGTAAAAAAACTGCACTTGCAAGCAAAGCAAAATAAGGAATTTGTTCACTACTTCCCATTGGCAGGCAAGTGTTCAGCCATCTGCAGGTAAGCAGTGCTCCATCACAAGTAATGGTTACCTGGGAAGACAAACACCCTAAGTTTGGATGTCCTCCCTTCCTCCTTCTTCCCCCAGCTTTTATTACTGAGCATGACATCACATGGTATGGGATATCCCTTTGGTCAGTTGAGGTCAGCTGTCCCAGCTGTATCCCCTCCCAACTTCTTGTGAATCCCCAGCCTACTCACTCATGGGGTGGTGTGAGAAGCCCAAAAGCCTTGACACTGTGTAAGCTCTGCTCATCAATAGCTAAAACATCCCTGTTTTATCAACACTGTTTTCATTATAAATCTAAACCACACAATACAAAGTGCTATGAAGAAATGTAATCCTATCCCAGCCAAAACCAGTACATCCCCTTCAATTTCATTGTGAGTTAGGAAGATAGCTGCTAAGCACTTGTATTTTGTCTCAGTGCCTGTAGGCTGTGAGAAGCAAGAGATTTCTGCAAGCTGGAACAGTTGCCTTTTTAGATAGATATGATTTAAACCCATATTTCATATTTTTTAATGAAAATTATTTCAGTACCACAGTAATGGCAAAATCCAGATCAACTTTCTCATTGAATCTAGGCCAATAAGATCTCTCAATGTTTTTGACATTACAGAAGTGAAAGTAAGTTAATTGTAATTTATGTTGATTGTTGTACTTAAAAATAATTCACTTCTTATTTATTCTCTCGCAAAAAAAAAAAAAAAATTAAACATGAGAAGCACATATGTGTGATTAGCAGGATCTTTCCCATTGCAATGCCATATTATATAAGTAATTTGATTCCTGAACAGCAGGAAAATACCAGGTTAAACTCCCCTTTTCATACTTATACATTAGTGGATAGTCTAGATAGTCTATAGTCCATTTACTGGAGAGATTCTTCTCTGATATATTTTCTTCCTTCTTCAGTTTGAAAAACAACAGAAAATACTGACATTTAATCTGTAGTAATTCAAATCTGTAACAGTATTTCTCATACGTTAGCTCAAAAAATCAAGCTTTACAAAATACAAACAGCAATTCAAATTTCTGACTTTTAAATGAATCAGATTAAATAGGCAAGTGATATGAAAAATGCCTAGTGCCTTACTGAACCGTGGGAGATCTGTCACACTTCTGCTAGTGTGAACTGAAAAGACCCATTAATGGTCCACCTCATGCAATATTTACTGCTGCTACATCAAATGGGTCTGCTTGTTATACTAACATAGCCGGTGCCAAGAACACTGCTGCCTTACAGATCAGTGAACAATAGTATATCTGCCAACGACTGCCCTCTGGAATTACTACATCTACTGAAAACTTACCAAGTGTCAACAAAATCCCAGCTTCCCTGTTTTCTCCAGGAGCTGCTGTGGAATGGAGAACAATATGCTTTTTTTTTTTTTTTTTTTTTTTTTTTTTAACAAGCAATTGAGAAGGCAGGGAATACATTTGTTCCTTTTCTTCTTCACCTTCATAATTTACAAAGAAAGCCTGAAAGGAGATTTCTGGAGTATAATTTTTCAATAGAGGTTCTTATTACTGTTTGCTTTTTCACTCTGGAAATGTTTAATCAACTATAGGGGACTTAATATGCTTCTGTTTAAGAATTCCATTTCTCTCTTTCACAGAAACATTGGTATAGGTCTTATAAATAAAGGCATCTAAAGTTTACATGGATATAAACACATTTGTGTCTAGACCGGGTTTGAGCACGCCCAGTTTCAATGTTCAGTAATACAGATGGGTACTCCTCCTTGGTCTCTGAATACCGTATCTCCACCATCCCAGCCTTTGTTGGGAGCATGTCTGTAATGAAGTAGTATCAGTCAAACTGTAAGCCAAGTTTATGATAAAACAAAAGCTAAAACAAACACTCCAAACCGAACAACTCAAGAATTGTGTATACAATAAATAGGAGAACTTTCAAACTGCATTTTTATCATTGTTTAATTACCACTTTGAAGCAATTTTGTTAATGATGTAACAACAAAGCCCTTAGATTAGATAGTAAACATAATACTATTCATTCTGTGACCTGTAGTGCAACCACAGAACATGAGAGTTGATAATTTCCTTGGAAAAAACAATGAATAAAATTAATACATTCCCCTCTCCCCCTCCAAATAATAAACAATTCTGTTTTTTTCATAAAGAATAAAGACTTCCAAAAAGTTACTTTAAAACGCGCCCTTTTGACAGTCACTGTTGTGAAAGACAGCATGTTATGTTTAAACAAAATTGCGTTTTATATAATGGATTATAACCTTAAAAGCAGATTTGTTGATAAGAACGTGTTTGCTATGAAGTCAATAAGACTACGCATTCAGGTGCTTATTATAGTTGTGAATGCGGCTGCCTTTTCATTTTCTTAGAATGTTAGTAAAACAATTTTTTTATAGAAACCTTTGCACTCAAAATGTTATCTTTAGATTTTCATTAAAGAAAATACAGCTGGCCTTTCATATTTTACTTCCTACTCACACAATTAAATCAGGATTCTGCATACTTTCTACGGGCTGCAGTATTTTACATTCATTTTGAATTCGAATATCTGTTAGTTATATGCATCGAAAAACTGAATCCTAATATAGCAGCAATCAATGAACTAAATCCTCAGATCTTTTGAAGTGGGGACCAGGAGCAGAACTCTTACTCTCTCAAGTGTGTGTCATCACTACTGGAGGTGATTCTGAAAAGCATTCAAGTCCATTCTGCCAGCAAAAGAGGGTGCATCTACATTAGTGTTTTGTGTAATGCCATTAGAACAAATGTTTGGGGTTTAGTTTGTTGTTTCTTCTGGTTTTGGTGCTTTTTTGGTTGTTTTTGTTTGTTTGTTTGGTTGGTTTTTTTGTGTGTGGAAGATCTAAGCTTTTGAAAACAAGTTCCTGATCGTCTCCACTCTGTAAACTTTGGAGGTTCACATTGCAGAGTGGATCAGCTGCAGTGCTTGCTAATATAGGTGTGGTCATCTGGGACTGCTCAGAACTATTTAAGTTTGCAGGAAGAAAATGTTATTCTAAACAGTTTCTCATTTGCAAATATTTTTGTATCTCCATTATCCTTTTGTTGTGGTTTTTTTGTTTGTTTGGTTTTGTTTTTGTTTTTTGTTTGGTTGAGTTTGTTTATTGCCGTTGCTTTTTGCTTTTTGGTTTTAGATTTTGTGTTAGTGGATAAGGGAAGAGCAACTGACATCATGTACTTGGACTTGTGCAAAGCATATGACATTCTCCTGTATGACAACTTGTCTGTAATTTACAGATACATGAATTTGATGGATGGACCACTTGGTGGCTAAGGAATTGGCTGGATGGTCACACTCAAAGAGTTGTGGTCAACAGCTCGATGTACAAGTGGCAACCAGTGGCGAGTAGCATTCCTTAGGGGTCAGTATTGCGACTGGAGCTGTTTAACATCTTTGTTGGCGACATAGACGATCAGATTGAGTGCACCCTCAACAACTTTGCTGATTACACCAGGCTGAGTGGTGTGGTCGACATGTTGGATAGAAGGGATGCCATCCAGAGGGACCTGGACAGGCTTGAGAGGTGGGACTGTGCTTGCTTGAACTCCTCATGGAGTTAAACAAGGTCAAGTGCAAAGTCCTGCACATGTGTTGGGGCAATCCCAGGCACACATACAGACTGGGTGGAGAATGGATTGGGAGCAGCCCTGAGGAGAAGGACTTGGGGGTGTCAGTTGCTGAAAAACTCAACATGGCCCAGCAATGTGAGCTCACAGCCCAGAAAGCCAACCGTATCCTGGGCTGCATCAAAAGAAGCGTGAGCAGCAGGTTGAGGGAGGTAATTCTCCCCCTCTACTCTACTCTGTTGTGACCCCACATGGAGTATTGCGTCCAGCTCTGGAGTCCCCAACATAAGAAGGACACGGACCTGTTGGACTGAGTCCAGAGGAGGGCCATGAAGATGATTGGAGGGCTGGTGCACAGCTCCTATGAAGACAGGCTGTGAGTGTTGGGGTTGTTCAGCCTGGAGAAGAGAAGGCTCCAGGGAGACCTTATTGCAGCCTTACAGTACTTAAAGAGGGCCTACAGGAAAGATGAGAGGGGATGGAGTGTAGCGATAGGACAAAGGGTAATTGTTTCAAACCAAAAGAGGGACTTAGATTAGATATGAGGAAGAATATGACGAATGAGAATGAGGAAGAATTTCTTTACTGTGAGGGTGGTGAGGCACTGGAACAGGTTTTCCAGGGAAGCTGCTGAGGCCCCACCCCTGGAAATGTTCAAGACCAGGCTGGATGGGGCTTTGAGTAACCTGGTCTAGTGGGAGGTGTCATTGTTCCCAGCAGGGGCGTTGGAACTAGATGAACTTTAAGGTCCCTTCCACCTCTAAGCATTCTATGATTCTATGATTTCTCCTGGTGTGAATTACTTAGAAACTTTTAATCTTTGCTTGCTGTATGCCTGTGGATTAATAAAAGGAACAAAAGTCTCAAAATATTAGGCAATTTGAAGGTTAACAATGAACCTAGGAGAAGGCATCAAGCTAAAAGATTAATATGAAAATGAAAAACCACAAGACATAAAATCCTGATTACTTACCGTCAGGTAATCCTGACTCTCCACTAATTTTTATTTTGTGCTGTCACTTGTGTTTTGGCAACCTAAATGTAAATAGAATTTCAAAACACTCCAAGATAAAAAATGGAGGCAATTAATACTTATTTTGCACAAACATATATGGGTCTGCAAGACACACAGTGTTTATGGATCAAGCTGATTTCATTCTGTGTGCAAGGGTTATCATATTTTGCTGCTTAGGCAAAACTCTGCTGGAGTAACTATTATCCTGTTTGAAATTTTGAGACCATTTTAAAGGAAGAAGCCTCAGGTTAACTTTTATGACTTTATTTTGCCACTGGTTTGATTTCCAGAAGAAGATGAACATGTCATGAAATGCATAATTTTATACTTTTTTGTGTGTGTGATATCCTATGGTAATATGATTCATATGTGTCTGTGTATGTGATCTGTGTGCACATTTTGTCATTAGAGGAACAGCACAATCTGGATTGGAGAGAACCTACGGAGATCATCTAGTCCAGCTCCCTGCTCAAAATCAAATCTCACTTTAGGGTCAGATCAGGTTATTCAGCACCTTGTACGGTTGAGTTTTGAATGTTTCCAAGGATGGCAATTCCACAACCTCTCCAGCCAACCTGTTCCAGGGTTTAAATCCCCTCATAGTGATTTTCTTTTTTCTTTCTATTGAATCAGAGTTTTCCTTGGACTGCCTTGTCCTTTTGTTGTGTGCCTCCAAGTACAGCCTGACTCTGCCTCTTTGTAACCCCCATTAGGTTATTGAAGATGATGTTAATATGTTTTAACTTTCTCTTTTCCAAACCCAATAAACCTGGCTTCTCAGCTTTTTCTTGTATGTCATGTGCTCCAACTCTTTACCCATCTTGGGGACCTTCCTCTGGACATGCTGCAGTTTTTCAATATATTTCTTGTACTGTGGGCCTAAAACTGGCTACAGTTTTTCAGATGCAGCCTAGGGAGTGCTGAGTACAGAACATTTCCCTCCACTCTGTATGTATTCTTGCTAATGAAGTCCAGTGTGCGATTAACCTGCATCACCAGAAGGCTGCATTGCTGACACACGTCCAAAATATTGCCTGCCATGACTCCTAGGTACCTTTTTATGCAGCAGCTTCCTAGCCACTTGGTCCATGACCTATAAGGCTGCTGTTACTCTCATCCTAGGCACAAGACTTTGCATTTGCCTTCACCAAACTCCATGAGGTTCCTGTTAGCTCACTCCTCTAGTCTGTTGCGACTGTTATCCTCAATTGGTTTTCTCTTACAAATTGCTGAGACGACTTCCATCTCATCATGTTCTTGAAACCCTACGCCACTGTATTGCTCTCTTATTTTGACTAAGAGAGCAATTGCCTTACTTTAACCAAGAGAAAAATTATAACCTTACCTGTTCTATGAAATAGGTGCCCAGGTTGAAGAGATAGACCCTCAAAGATTTTCTGACTGGTGGAACAGAAGAGGAGTGAAGTCACAACTTCTTAGACATCAGAAAATCTTATACCAGACAGGTACAACTGGCCATATCTGTGGGGAAACCTACCTCAGAATTTTTCTTAGGTGTCACCAGGAAATCCAGGCAAGAGAAAAAAATCCAAAAGAAAGCTGGTTTAATTATCTCTAAAGCTTACAATGCTATTTCTTTTAAGTTAGCTGTGGACTTCAGCAGTTCAATGTTTTGTCCAGGTTGCTGCATGTATTGCATTTCATATCAGTGATCATTAATTATTCTGGTTAATTATCAGCTACTCATCAAATCCTGAGGTCTTTAATAATTTTCATCCATTTTAAGAACACTTCAAATGAATTAAAACAGTAACAATAAGCTTCTTTTTTTGTTGTTTTGTTTAATGTCTAATCCTAATGTGTATAGCATTTATGTATTCTAAAGTGTCCAGCATGTACGTACTCTAGATTTTATATAGCTTATTGAAAATGTTTATTATGATTGGTTTGGTTTGCTTGGGTATTGGGGTTTTTTTTAATGTTATTTGGAGTGGTTGAACTAATGGATATTCTGAAGTGGGTGCTTTTAGAAATTTCACTAAATGTACTTGGACATTAAGTTTTCAGTCCAGATTTAGTTAGGCTTTTTGGAAAGTCTGCTGTCACCTATGAAGCAGGCGTTCTGTGCAATTGTTGGCTAATTTTTACACTGTTTAGTCTTTATATTCTCTAAAAATGCATCGAGTTTTGTTCATTGTCACCAGGGGAAGTTCTCATTCAATACTAGCATTCTACCAACACCTTATTTAAAATAGTATTTCTTAGAGGAGATCAATGACTCCAAAAGCAAAATATTTATTATTTCTAAGGTTTTTAATATATTTGTAAAATAATAAATTGCATTTTCATTCTAAACTGGAATGAAATATTTTAGTCTAAAAATAAGTTTTATTTGCAATATGAACTCTACATGGAGTACAAACTTAATGAATAAATACTACTAAAAACCTTATATAGTTTATCATTTAATTCAGGTGCACAACCATCCTCATCTTCTAAAACTATTTTTACTTATTGCAGTATGAACCTGAGAAAATTTGTTTGCATTCTTTTATGGTGCCAATTAACTAATCTTGTTTAATTCTGCAACTTCTGAAAACAGATATATCTTGTGTAAAATACAAAAAATCAACACTGAGATCAATGTTATCATGCTGAATATTTAAACAAACAATAATGACATGAAATTTACTTTATAACAGAATTAAAACTATTTTTTCCATGTCTAAAGTTAAAGAAAGATAGCATAATGCCATTACAGAGATGCTGGGTGCATTAGACAACATTACACTTTAAATTGTTCATGACAGAGTTGCATCAGCAGGCCAACAAATCATTCACATACAATATAGCTGCTAAAAGATGAGACAAAAATACATTGCTCTTTTGAAGCTCCAAGTCATCAATAAAGTTGGACAAAATAACATTCAAATGAAGCTTCATTTCTGATTTTGCTGAGCCCATTAAAGCAAAACAAAACTTAACCTGATACGTGATCAGGAAGACTGAAAATGTGTGGCTGTTCCCTCTTGTGATGCCTGATTAGCAAATGTTCTCTTTTCACTGCTTCTCTGTCTTATCTACTCTAACTCCTAAGAAAGCAGAAGAATGGAACTATGGATAAAAGCCTCCATTACCATACAGAAATATTATATGACAAAAGGCATCTTCTTAAAGATGTGTAGATGCACAGCAAATCAGTTTAATTGAAATCACTGAGGTACTTTAATATGTTTTGCACAAACAGCCTCAATTTGACCTTGAGGTATCTCCTTCATCTTCGCTGGTTTAGAATCTCTTTAGGCAAGAGATAATGATGTATGGCTGGTTGTGTCCTCTTCTCCAGCTCTTGTCCTGGCAGTGCAGTGTTTGAAAAAGATGGCCATGACCAAGAGAAGAACAGCTTGTCTGGAGAAAATAATAAACAAAACATTTGTGTTTTTCTTCACCAGACCAGACAGACAGAAAAAAAGTTACCGTTTCTGTCAGTCACCTCCTGCTGTCAGTCATCTCCTGCTGTTTAAATGGTGAGTTGTTGCTCTGTGACTGAGCAGAGTGTTTGTGTGCATAACTGAGAAACAAAGAAGAAGTCATGGCATAATGTTTTCATAATTTCTACATTCAAAAAATTGTTTAATTCTTACTTAAATGATAAATTAAATGATCATTTATTCTGTCTTACCATATTGCTCCCATAGCATTTATGAGACTGAAAGCTAGACTCCTTTTCCGAACTGCCATCATCTGAGAACCTGGGGTATCAGTTTTGCTTGTTTGAAAACTAATCCTCAGAACCTATTTTCAGCCATGATATTTACTCCCTCTTCACACCAACATGCAACCTTGTGAGCAGGCATGTTGCCAAAACCAACAGACGAGAAAGAATACGTTTGGAAAAATGAACCAGCAGGTGCTTCAGATAACTGTAGCAAGAACCAACCCAGCAAGAAGAAAACAGCACCTCATGAATATTTGCATCTACAGGAAGAATGATGCTCCCTAACAACAATGAGGAGCTGAATGAACTTCAACATTTTAAAAACTGTGCAGCCACATAGGACGCGTTGATGGCCTACTAGAAAAAACTGTTCTGCAGCTTGAAAGAAAACAGGAATACCACATCTAAGTCTTAAAAATTATGTCAAAGGAAGATTACACAATACTAGAATATAACTGCATATATTGACTAGACCTGATTAGCTGCTGATATTCTAGTAATAGTCATTATGCTCCTCTTTTGCAGTTTAAGCACAATGCTTCAGAAAAAGGTGAAAATAATAAGAGGAAAGTGAAGTTGTCCTTTTACATTCTCTTTTCACAAACAGATATCGCAGGTAAATCCTCAGTTAGAATGTTAGCTCCTTGGGGCAGGAACAACATTTTCCTAAATGGCTGACACATTGCTGAACATAGGAAGGCTTAATCCTGTTATATTAAAACAAGAAAATACTCACAAGCAAAAAATTCACTGAGAGAGATTTATGAATCAATAATTTGCAGTAAAAGAGATTACAGGGTTATAATACTCCAAATAAATTTTGTCATAGAATATTCAGCGTTAGAGAAAAACTAAATATATTAAAGAATTTTCTAGCATGACAATGTAGATACTGTATACAAATAATATAAGCTTTATCTGATAATAACTAATAATATGACTGATTAAAAAGTTCTTAATATTCTAGATATCAGATAAAACAAAATAATTTTAAAATGCATGGAGTATTTTCTTCCATCATATCATTATTAGACAGGCTTAATGCTGTTTGTGCATCTTCTTATGTATTGATACTGGAATATATTTAAAAAACCATTAATTTTCAGATTAATATGATGCTGGAATAAAACACAGGAGTTCTCTGTATTTCGAGGAGTCAGAGAAATAATCCATTATATTTAAGTGGATGTTCAGTTTTGTAACTGGAAATAATTGGAAATTTGGGTCATTCAGACAGAAGCACCTTAAGTAAAGGCAGTTAAATTGTAGTTATTGTTTTGAAAGTGGCCAGTGCTTCACTGATGTCTCCCATGAGACTATGTTTGCTGCTGAAGAAGTAGCTTGGTGTATGAATTACAACTCTACTAAGTGGCCATTAATCTTAAAATATGTAGGGTGTAAGCAAGATCTCAGGGAAATTTAATAGTGTGGGAATTGTGAATAACTTATTCTGTTCTTACTTTTGCTGTGTGTATCTGTTCTACCTAGCAGAAGGTTTTTACAAAGAAGTTTTGCATTAGCTGTTATGTAACCTAAGCTGCAAATGCCTAACTGTGGAAGGGATGTTAAACTGTGATACAGTCCTTATAAAGTAAGAACCTGTATTAATAGCTTAGTAGAGAGTACAAAAATTCCAATTTATTCAAATATTAAATCTAACATTGGTTCGTAGAGCATGCCCAACAGCAGTCCCTACTGATGCCTTCACCGGTTGCATGTTCTTTCTTTCCTATCCAGCTTTTAAATCAGTGCTAACCAAGCTAGATCCTTGGTAAGAATGTCTTGCCTGTACGATGCCCATAATTTTCAGCCCAGAATTGCAAGTGCAACTCTCTACAGTCTCTGTAATTGTGATTTAAGGTATAAATGGGCTGCTAAAGATAAGCTGATTTGGCTGCAAATGTCCACATTAAAGTCCTAAAATGCAGTACACCAGCTCAAACCTTTAAATCTTTTTCCATTAACTCTTTAAGTGAAAAAAGAAACAGAACATTTCATTCATATAATGCTATATCACTCCAGCAATATTATTACTATACATTTTAATATTCAGTCTTTGGAAGACAAAAGCCATCTAAAATGTTATTGCTCTGGGTAAGACAGGTGCTTATGTTGATGTTTATGTGCAGTTTCAGCTTTTATTAACAGAGACATAGCTCCATTTCCGAAGCCTCATAAATCAGGTTATTAATAATGTCCAGTTTTTTGCTTTAATCTACCTGTAACTGTTAAGACAAAATAAGAAGCTAAAACCAAAACCTAAATTTGTCTGAATGTGCCAAACAGTGGCATAACAATAAGAAATATTAATAATAATAATAATAAAATAATAATAATAACACATCAGGTATATATCAGAGTTGATAAATTTAGTATTGGCAAAAATAGAAGTAATTAAGCTCAATTTTACTCTTGGCTATAAAACTACATTTAATCCTGACAGAGTGCATTCACTTCTAACCCAGGCAAACTCCTCATTTTGTCAGTTCCATAAAATGAGAAATATGGAAAATATATAAGATTGCCAGCCAGGTGATGACTTTGCCTGAGTGGAAGTGAAAAAGAACTTCTTAAAATCTCCGTGATATGGCCGTAATTAAAATGGGTTAAAGATTAACCATGTTGATAAGATTTCTCTGCTCAAAACATACGCTATGTTATACAAAATCCCTGACGTCACTGGCAATATTTTTTTTCCAATTTGACAGTTATAAAGGAATGTTAAAATTGCTGCATAAAATAATTCTGTTCCTGAATTAGCTAGAGACTTTTTTTTTTCCATTGAAATGCTAGCAAGTAGAGATAATTGATTCAAACCAGCAACCCTCTCAGTTATGAGCAGCGTAATTGAGAATGGACAACAAAATTAAGTAGCTGTCACAGTTTCCTTGGCTATTGTCTTTGGAATCTGGGAGATGTGCAAGTTATAATTTATGTGCTACCTGCTGCTACTGTAACCAAGTAATATCACAGTTTAGTGAATAATTCAACTTGCTAATTATGTAAACAGGATTGTGCGAGGAAACAAAGGCATCAAGGTATCCTTTTTTAATCTGGAAGTTTTCCCATGGTATCTCTGTGTGTATTGACAGCATTTCTCATCCTGTAAATCTTTATACATTCTCTTCCTACACGCAATATTACTGTTATTTGTAACAGTAATGTATTATGCGCATAGCATTCATATAGAGAATTATTTTTACTTATTCAGACAAAGCAGTGAGTCGTGGATACTGTGGTTAAGGCTGTGTAAAAGATTGTCTACATCCAAAGGCTGCAAAAATAGAGAGCTATAGATCCATATATAAAACTTGAGCTTTATGAGTGATACACAGTGATCTGACTCTTACAGGATGGAATTTTCTTGCTCATTCATTTTATTGTAAGTTATGAATAGAATATTAAATGCTTGACCTTCATTAGTGCCTTGCAAGGCTTGGGGACTAAAGCTTATCCTTCTTCAGGATGATCCCCATTTCTGGTTATTGTGCAAGCAGCTATAGTTAAGATCTATTGTTCTCCCCATCCCCAATTATCTTTTAAAAAATTAATTAACTGTTTTCTTTTGTATTATGGTTTCTTCACTTTAAATTGGATAAAAAGAGATTGTTGAGGGCTATTTTAGTCATTTCAGGTGGATCATTCATGTAAGTTAATTTCTAATCTAGTGGATGAATAATAGCATATTTGTGGGAAGATAAAACCATCTATTCTATTTGTGATTGTTCCTTTGGGTTTCTGGGGCTAGCATTTTCAAGATGTAAGTGATTACAGTGATATCTTGTTTGGAGGGCAAATTTATCTTCCATCTCTGTTTCTCACAATTTACATCATTGGCATTGCTGTTTGCCTCAAATATTGTCACTATTAAAAAATTTATCGTCTTTCAGATAGTATAAGGTCCCATCCTTTTATGATTGTACCCTTGCCATAGGCAACTTAGTAGTTGCCTGCTAAGTTATAAATATGCAGCTAAAAATAGCTGCAGACAAATCCTGTAAAAAGTGTTTACTTTTCTGATTTCACACAATTACTGTAGCAATTATCTTCTCTAAAGTGGAACAATTTTACATCAAATCTATCAATATTTTTGATACCTTTTTAGAAACTGGACATTGGTCACTGCGCTAAAATTAAATGAAAACTGATCTGGGTAGATTGTATATCATGCTGAAATATGAAGGTTATGGTATTTGTGCTGATTCCTCTGCCATATTACAGTCAGCAGAAGTCCTGTGGGTGGTCCCCTCTTCCTATAAAAAGGAAGATGTAGTTGGTAGAGAGCATTTCTAGCTCAGTGAGATTTCAAAACATTGCACTACCTACCTGCTCCAAAATAGATCAGATCTGGTGACTTTCTGGCATGATGTGAGGGACATAGACGGTATTTAGGGAAAGAGCAGAGGAAATAACCCAAATGCAGAGAAAAGTGAAAGTGAGGTTTTGGGTGTTCGGTGGGCTGAGTTCCTGCTAAAATTATTTGAAGCCTGATTAATTTAAGCAAAGTTTTTGTTAGTAGGAGTTTTTTTTTGCCAAACAGTAATTATTTTTTTAAAGACAAGTAAGGGATGCATAACTCTTACTACACAGCAATGCCATCAAAAGAAGTGTTTAATTTCAGAGGAATCAATTTTATTCATTTTCTTGAGGAGGTTTCTAAAATGCTGGAGAGTCTGCTTTCTGTCATACACCCTGAATGCTATGTGATGGACCTAGGTCATACGCAATTACTTCAGCATGTAGGGGATGTACTTATACATGATTTCAGTATGAAAAGTTTGGGGGGAAATTATGGCAGGGGAGGAATTTTCAAGACGATAACTGTGAATCACAGCTGCTAATATAGATGAAAGTTTGGCAACTGAAGTTGCAGTGTGCATTCAGGAAAAGGTGGAAAGAGAAGCCGAGACCAGTGGTCCACATTAGTGCACCAAAACCCAAAAACCTAGATCCAGTTAGAATTACTCTTTTTTTTTTTTTTTTTTGTAAGAAAGCAGTTGTAGAAGTAAGAAGCTGATTCAAAGAGGAGTTTCCATTCTTTATAGACTAGTTGTCAAAAATAAGACAGATTTTATCCTCATTGAAAGGGAGGGCATATATTTATGGTCATTCTCTTTTTTTTATGAAGAGAGAATCCTGTTTCTGCTCCCCAAAGTTGACCAAAGGATTCAGCCTATTTTAAAAATTAGAACACTTTACAGGTTGTTTTCTTAAGGTCTCGATAAGCATCTGTCCTCTGTGGCACCTACTACTAATCAAGCAATTCTCTTGATTCACTCATCAACAGTGAAAAAGAGACTAGGCTGAAGCTCAGCTCCCACATGAAAAGTTCGGAAAGTTTGGTATTACATGCCAAGGAACAGACTCTTTTCTCTATATTTTTGTTATGCTTCCTGTGAAGGCCTGAATTTCTGTATGAATGTATATTTGCACATTTCCCCAGTAAATTAGGATGCTCCAGATGATTTTCCACTTGGATGAAGGCCTAAGCCTTTGCGGATCTCAGTGTGTCATTGTGCACATGCGTTTGAAAAGGTGACAACTGAATTAGTGTTGTCCTCAATAAATTCCAAGCATGATGGTCTATCACAGGTGATAACAGTTCCTTGGTATTGAAATGGATTCTCTAACAATGGAAACCAGTCTGCCAAATGAAGAATTACTGAACATATGTTAGCATTGTTATTTAAAGAGGTTCTGCATGCCAAAGACTGCTAATGAAGCAGTAACACACATTGCTAAATTGTTTTGTAAGAGAAGGGAGAGAGAAAAAAATGGAAGGGGGAAATTTTGTATTTTTTGAGCTCTTCTGCATCTGGTTCCATTGGCTAAACACTGCTATTTTATAACATTGGCCGAAACAAAATGGTTTTTCAAAGTATGTGAAAGTGTATTTAAAATTTCAAAGTACTAACTGGGTGGCTTGGGAGGTTTTATTCATTGCGCTTGAACACATTCATGGACAGAATATTAAATGTAAACTTTTTAACATATTCAAGGTGGATTGATTAGGACCATAATCTTTAAAGAATGATTTCCACCTTTGGTGGCTTTGATGATGTGGACCCATTTTTTCAAGTATGTAAACCACTTCCTAATCCCTTACTTAGATTGCAACAAATAATGATGACAGACAATCAATACATGCAAGCATCTGTTTCAGGTTATACATATGCTTGGCAAGAATAATTATGCCGGTGATGTCTCATAGTATGTTAAGTTACTAAAGGTCCCTGCTCCTGACTCTACAGAAAAAAAGAGACTGACATCTGCTCATGGCTGAATATAAGACATTTGCATTTGAATACTGAATCCTCAAAAGTTATGACGTTACATCTAGAATGCCACTTTTAATTATCTGTATGTCTTGCTTTAAAATTTCAGTGTATATTTCTTGTTACCGATTCTGTCTGCTTTGATAGGCTGTTACCCCCTGAATGCTTCCCTACTAAAAACAAGACAGAAAAAACCCCGAAGCTGTGAGTTATCAGGATTTTCTGTTTTAATTTTACTGTTCATAGTGGTGAAAGCCAATCAATAAGGAGAAACTTAAGGCAAGATGACAGCACACTTCCCAGAACTTTTGTACTGAATCCAGGATATTCTGACCACATGACACACATATTGTACCCTATTAACAAAGCAATGCAGTCTTTTTTCAGCTAGTAGTTAACTCCATTTCTTGCTGGGGCCAAACTTCATAGTGAGAACTACAAAGAATTTAATTTTGTATATCACAACATTTTTGAGATATAGGCATTGGGTAGGAGAACATTAATGAGTCTCTTTTTTAGATCATAACATTTAAAACTGTTTTAAAAGGAAATAGTGTACTTGTTATGTGATCATGCCTTGGGTATGATTTTGCAAACCATATTATCATGTACACACACATTCACAAATAATACACAAAACAGGTTCAGTAGACACAGGCAAATAAATACAGATAACTGTAAGGCAGATGTGATCTTTATACTAATCACACGATTCTTGTTAAAAAAAAAAGGTCATTCCTTTTTGTACAGGATAGGTCTTTATTTTATCCCAACTTTTATAGGATAGATGAAAAATTAACAGTGCAAATAGAATTTTTAAAAGAATTTGAAGTCTGGAAAAACTCCTTTTGGTGAGAGATTTAAATTACAGCCTACTTAGCTTATCAAGAAGTAGATAAAGATTTGATTTGATTATCATGCAAAAGTATCTTTGTAGGAAGAAAATACCAGGTACTTGAGGGTTTTTCACTCTAATAGAAAAAAGAAAAAAAAAAAAAAAAGCCATGACAGTATTTTGAGGTACTTGATGATCATGATGGCAATAATAATCACTGTAACCACCACCAGTGGGAGGACAAAAATTCCTTAAGAATAAGGCTTATATTTTTCAGCTGTGAAGATAATGCACTCTAAAAAAAAGGAAATGGTACGGTTTTTTATTCTTAATGACTTAAACTCAAATATGGATTGAAGACATTGTAGCCAAACACAAATTACTGGAGTTGTTAAAGGCATTGCTAGGCTAAATTCTATGGACCTTGTGAGCAATCTAGTGTCTCTTTTTGCCCTTAAATTTTCTATGTATAAGAGTCTGTTTTATTCAGTGAAGTGACACTAAATGACTCAAAATGCTCTGCTCCAGATAATTCCATATCCTTCTCTAGCTATGACCTCACCACATTTGGAAGCGATAGCAACTGGCCTGCAGTATATGAAACCAAGCAAACTGCTTGAATTTCCATTACTTTTTCTTCTTGCCTTCATACAATGTTGTTATGATGTTGAACATCAGAGCAAACCATGACTCATGCATATATCTTTCTCTGTTTATGTACATACACATTGTATTTTGTACATATTCATTACACGTACATGTTGTATGTTTATATATATACATGTACACACATACTGCATATGTTATCATATCTGAAAGTTGACGCCTTCTAAACAATATTTGTATAAACCATCTTTGTATACTAATATAAATAACTAATAAGAAAAATCAGTCACTTATGTCCACATTAAACAGCTTTCATAAAATGGAATGATTTGTTTTCAAATGCAGTTGCTGCCTGCAGAAGGTCATTAGTTTGCTGGTTATAGCTCTTCTTATAAGCTTAGTTCTTGAAGATACCAAGTGAGTAACTACAGCATAGTTGTCAGATTAAGTTATATTTAGGTTAGCATAGAAAACCACAGCACTAGATTAACCAGGGTTAATGTTACCTAACCAGTAACTGCAATGCTGATGTCCAGGCCACCACTGAGTCACTGCTGGAGTTCCCTGAGTTCCCAGATGGAAGCTGGCATAGGCAGGTTCACATGCTTTGCTGTTTTGTAGACAACCACTGAACTTCCCCAACTGTATGCTTTATATCCTCATTCCTATTGATTTCTGTATGAGAAAAAAAAACAACCCTACAATCAAAAAAAAACCAAAACATGCTGTCAGTGATAGCAATAAGAAGGTACATCCTTTCAGCATCCAGTTTCATCATCCTGTTCTGATCTTTCACTTCAGTACTACACATTATTTCCCACTATGGCAGGACACACTTATTTTCACACTCTACATTCACCTCTATTGAGTCACGTGTAATTGACTTTATTCCTTTCTTAAATTGTGCATTTTTTCAAGCAATTTTCTGCTATCCTGAGTCTTTTATCAACAACAAATTGCATTAGTGCGTGGTCTACACTGTATCTTTCAGATTGCTAACAAATATACTAAGTAATACTGGACCAGGCACCGGCTCCTGAGGGAGTCAGTAAATGCTGTGTTTAGAGCAAGTTATATCTTCTTTTTTGGCTGGTACTTGGTTCATCTGAAGACAGAATAGAATCAGCTCCAGTACCAGTCACAGTTCTACAGTCTTTGATTACCTACTTATTCTCTGACCTTTCACTTTTACAGTCTGCCCTCCTGCCCTTAACCACTTTCTAATAAATTAAACTAGTACCTTCTAAGCTACTTTTGGAAGATTTCCCACATGATAAAACTCTGCAAAATGCTGTTTTTAAATGAAAACAGACGGTACCCATTGGTTTCCCTCTTATAATATAAAAGCAGATTTATGGACCTAAGTGAGCATATTCACTCAGTCCATATTTCTCCAGGTGCCTTCTGATCATGCTTTTGATTAAATTCTTTGAATGTTTGCACCTATACAGACATACATCTCTGATAAAATGCTTGGGAAAGATCTCAGGAAAGTGGACTCCTTGTGAAGAGGAATAAGGACTGAAATGTCTATGAGAAATCATCAAAAACATCTCTTCCTCTTCTTGCTCTTTCAGCAGCATGTTTAACCCACCTTTCAGTTGCCACCGAACCAGTGAATGATGCATATTAACAGAAGAGGATGATAAGAATAATGCAGTGTTAAGAAGGGTTATGAGTCACAGTTCAAACAATAATTTCTTTTTTTTTTTTTTTATTGAACTTTACTAGCTGATCAATGGTAGTTTTGCAGTCTATTTGATTTCAGAATCTTGAGAAAAAAATGTAGTCAAAAATAGGGGTATATATATCTAGCCAAGCTGCAAAGCTATGTAGGACAATACTTTTTAGTCAAAGAAATTAGTGTCCCAAAGTTGACCTACGTTTCTAATTCACCATTAATTATGCCATCCTACTTCTTCTGGAATATTGATACTATTGGAAATTATTTCTTTTGATGGTCCATGGTATGTTTTATAATCAAAAAGGGTATGGCATATACTAGCCCTATGGTTATTTTTCCCAAATACAAACCCTATTTTCTGGAATGGGCAACAAATCTGCAACAAATCGGGTGTCAATTAATCAGTCAACAGAAATATCAGTTTTAATGCATGACCTCCTATGACAGAGCTATTTGAGATTGCTTATATTTGATTTGAGTAATGTATTTGACACCAGGTTGACACTTTCAATGAAGATACAGAATGCAGTAGGCCCCTGAGGCCAAGCCATACTGACAGTGGGAACAGTAGATCAACAAAATTCAGTGTAGATTTGTAACAGAAGATCAGTTTTTTCTTATAGCTTAAAATGTTGGGGAAAACGGACTAGAAAAAGGCTTATGATTCAGAGGCTGCAAAAACTGACAATCAAATACTCAAGTCAAATGAGACCAGCAAAGGTTATGGGTAATGGCAGGTGACAATAAAATAATTGTATTTAAGAGGCATGCATATAAATTAATGATCTGGTTATTATTAGAACTAAATACTTCTTGTCTATTACAATGTCATGTGAGAAGTTTATTATTGATTTTATATGTAATGTCAACACTGTCACTATCTAAAATAAGTTTATACTTAAAGACCAGGCCTAATTTACGGTGTGTGTGAACTAGAGTGGTGCCATCTGAAATGCTAAACAATCTGCAACAGAGGGATAATAACACAATATAGAAATGAGTAAATTAATCTTTTTTTTTTTTCTCCTAGACCAAGTAATGAATAGTGAGCAAGCCTAAGTTATCAACTGAGAAACCCTGCTTACCCAGCTTTTCTTTAAAATGTACCAGTGGAATGTGGTATCACCTCTTCATGTTTTTGTACTCAAAAACGTCGTGTTTTAAGTCAGAAATTTTGTTTGGTTCCAAAAAATAAATGTGTGTGCAAATCTAGATAGCTTAAGTTCTGTTGAAAATTTTCAAACCTTAAAGAGTCAGGTTACTTTATTATTTTTCATTAAACTTTATCATCCTTAATTGAAGTAGAAAGAAAAATTAAGAGAAAGGCTTTTTAGTGGTTTTAAGATATGCCTTTAATTATTATTCAGAATTAATATGTGGCGCAGAATAAATAACCCTTTGCCACAGTCCCATTAAAAAGCTCCATAAAACAAACTCAAAAGATTTTCTTGACTGTCATCAAGAACATTTATAGAACAGTAAGGTTAAATCACCTTTCTTAACATTCAGTACCAGGTTTTCAGATTATTCATTAATGCATATTCAACAAATGTAAATGGTTTCATTTCATATATTTAGTTGGACTATGACTATTTTAGTTCAGAGTATTCTTCATTGTCAGAGCATTTAAAAACCAATCATACTCTATGTCTGAGTGTTAATTTCTTCCTCATTTAAAATAAAATTGACAAAGTACAGAGCAATTGTGGAATTTGCTAGAGCAAAATATTTCTGATGTAAAAGAAAATACAGTGAGTAAGAAAACATGAATTTCAATGCTTCAGAGACCTCTTTTTGCTTCAGGGAAACAAAAAGAAAAACAGAAATCCACTGCAGAATGTTTTATATACTGCTTAACAAGAAAAGACATGTTGACTCTTCTTTCTATGGTGTCTCTTTCTCAATCTGAAGAGCTTGTACTTTGGGTCAGCTTCAATAGCAAACAGAGGAAGACTTTACTTTTTTAAAGTCTCCTCTCCTCTCCTCTCCTCTCCTCTCCTCTCCTCTCCTCCCTCCCCTCTCCTCCCCTCCCCTCCCCTCCCCTCCCCTCCCCTCCCCTCCCCTCCCCTCCCCTCCCCTCTCCCCTCCCCTCCCCTCCCCTCCCCTTTTTTAATTCTACTACCATTTTATTTACATGTATCACCAGAAAGTTACAGCCTAAAGAAAACCCAAAAAACCAGGAGTTTCTTCCAGTAGAAAGTACCACGAAACAGCTCCATGCTACGATTTCAAAACAAGCTGAGTGGTCAGGACAGTGTTAACTGAGGGAAGCGCTGACATATTAATTGCTACTCCTAAGGACACCAGTTTGATCAGGTCATTGGTATAGCTCTAGATGTCCCTCTCAACACGTTGTACTCAACACATGGAATTACACTTACGTGAAAAAACATCCCACAGTGCCAGTAAACAGTCAGGGCAAGACTGTGAGGAACGTTTTTCTCATTTTATGATATAAAATGTAGTTCTTTTGGAAATGTGTGTTATGCATCCCGCTCTACATCCAGTGCTTGCCTTTACAAGACAATGCTCGTATTGAAGTACTGGGATGTAGGAGAGTAAAATCTTTTGAGTTTAGGAAACCTTAAGGAAATTCTGCCTGTTTCATGTTGACTTCTTTTTGTTCTGTGGTTGGTTTGTTTGTTTGTTTTTTAAATTTTCAGGTTGCAATACTGAGATTGCCACTGCAGCATCGGTGCATGTGCTTGCCTTTCTTAGTGGCCCCTCTATATTACATCTTTTGTCACTGCATTAGATACTCTATTAAGAAACAGTTGAAAAGTGCTGCAGTAATTGGACTCTGCTTAAAGTCCCTCTGACAGTAATATTTTTATGGCTTTGATTATGTCTTGTAGACATCTTTTCATCTTTCCTGAATCAATCAATGCATAATACCCAACCTAAAGCTACCTCTAAAGATTCTGGATAATATGAATTGTAGCCTACGTATCTTAAAAGAACCAAGAAAAGACCTTCTCAGGTCTTTTTTTTTTTTTTTATACTGGAGCTTCCATAAAACTCTAAGTATCAGAAAACTCATGAGTTTAAAGTGCATTTGAATATTTTACTTTTCAAACTTGCTGATGCTGACTTGTGGGTCAAAAGGCTATTAAGGGAACAGAAGGTATAAAATGGGTAAAGTCTGAAAAGAAAACTTCTTTAAACTCTAAAAAGAGTTGTTAGAATAATTCAAAATGTATTAACAGCAAACAGCAAAACCTTACTTTATAAAATTGATTTAATAAAGATTTTTAAGAAATATATAGATCTTTCCAATAATGCCTCTGTAGTGCTTTCCATTCATACATTTTTATGCTTATCTCATCTTTGAAAACCATGAATGGAAATGACAGAACACCATTCTGCTATAATAAAAAATAAGTTTAACCTGTGATGATGATAATAAAGAGGTCCAACTGTTTAATTTAAATTAAAAAAAAAAATAATTCATTAAACCTATGATGATTACAGCATGATCTATGTAATTGCATAACATCTACCCAAAATTGTGGTTTCCTTAGAATAAGGACACTCAAGAAAACCCAATAATACTTGCAAAGTGTAATAATCTTTTTTGAAATCCAATAGAATTGCTGTGGAAGAACTCATATTTGTGCTCAAGGACTTGTACCATAATAAATGCAAAAAAATAAGAAAAGTTGTAAGATCATAGTGTGCCCTGTAACTGCAGGGCGCAGATGCACCCTAACTCCCTTTAGAGTAACCTGCATGAACAATCAGAGTTGTCTGGGAACAGCAGGACAAACTTCAATACAGCCTGAAAAACCTTTGAGAACACTGAAAACATCTATTAATGTCCAGCTTGTTGTCCAGCTAGGTGAGTTAGTTCATTTAAAACTGACTTAGATATGCTTGTACTACTCTGCAGCCTAAATATTTACATTTGACTACTGGACAAGAAAGTTCTTGGGTGATAAGAATAAGCAATAAAGGCATAGCACAATTTTATTGTGCAACCACTGTCTTCAAGAACAGATTTGCCATACAAAGACCAGTTTTTTAGTTGATATTCAAACCCAGTGAACACAGAACTAATTGCCGGATGACTGAGTAAGTTGCATAGAAAATGGAGAAACATTTTGACTAAGAAAATTTCATGGCTTTGGGTAGTCTATATAAGCACATAAGAACATGTAAGTAAAATGTAATCAAACAAAACTATGAAAAGTTGATTAAAATATGAAACTGAATCAGGTTATAATTAATCATTCTAGAGCTGTAAAAATAGTTATACATTAGCCATTAAAAATAAGTGAAAGGGAGTTTAATAGCTTAAATTGAGGTTTAAAATTTTCATTAGTGCCCAAATCTATTCTAGTAAAGGAGACCATAGCCTCAATTGATTCAGCTCTAGAAGATTTACCAAAGTATCAGGAAGGTTTAATTAGACTAAGGGCAGTCAAAGAAAAAAACTCTCAAATGACACAATATAATCTGAAGCAAAGTAAAATATTATTAAGAAGCTAGTCCTCAATAGACTTAAAAGTTATAGGACAGTTTAATCATATAAGTTGCAGTATTTTTAAAAAATATGCCAGCTGGTTAAAGTGCCAGTAGAAACTGCAAGTGTGCTAGAAACGTTAAAGCAACTGACTAGGGTTCAAAACTGTCTTCACAGAGAACAGCATTTGTTTCTACTAAAGATTAATCTATTATGACAGGAGATAAAGTAAATGTGCAATGGCCAATCAACCATTCCAAAACTGCAGTACTGTATCAATGCTATGTGTTAAGAAACATTATATAGTGGGTAAACACTGATAATGGGTAAAAGTGAACTGAATATAATTCCTGCTGGGCTCCTGATGCTGAGCTAACTGAAGTCTGTAGGACCCTTATAGCTTATAGTCATTTTTTTTTTTCTTAATAAATCCTGTGTAGCAGCCCTTACTATCTAGACAAACACTAGATTGCTTTTTGTCAAGTGATTCAATGAACCCAGCTGATTCAAAGGAGGAGTCAGAAGGCTTAGAAAACATTTTAATAAATTAATTAATAATTTTTCTAGAAGACAAGATGATGTGAAACAAAAAGGTGAAAACAGTTCATTTTTCTGATAGTACAATTATTTTTAAAGTCACAGAATCAGTAAAGTACATCTGACTAAAATAATAAGGTGCATGCTTAGAAGCGTGTATGTGTATTCATAGATGCAGAGTATATTCCTGTAATATAAAATTTTTCAGTATTTAGACATTTTAAAGATTTTTTTAAAGAAATATGTAGTTCCTCAGAATGCTTATATTTCAACATTTTGAATTTAATCTCATTTAGATTCATCTTTGTTCCACATATCTCCCTATCTTATGTAACGAAAGAATTTAAAAATTGGAAAAATAATTTGATCATCTACATCCACTCTCAACTTTTTTTTTTTTTTTTTTTTTTTACAGCATGCTTTTCAGGTATTTCTGCAGACTTAGTTTAAAAATTTCAATCAAACGTGATTCTTTATCTTTAAATGACAATCTAATAACCATAATCACTATTACTCTGAGTAAGACTGTTCACCATGTGCCTAATTTTAAGCATTCAAAAAGTGTCATTGACTTTAGACTTAACATTATGCCTGTGTGTAAGTGCCTTGTCAACTCAGACTGCTACCATGATGAGAAACCTTGTCATATCAGACAAAGGAAAAATAGATCCCGACCTACATCATTTAAATATGTATTAAAATTGGCAATGGTCTTTCCTGAAAGTGTCATGCAGCATGACTAATAGTTTCTAAATATTTGTTGATGTGCAGACACAGTAAAAGTATCAGTGTCAGCCTTAAATGAAAATCATTGCTGAATATTATAGTTAAACTTGCTGATTATTATGGTTAAACTAAGGCTAAGGTTCAAACTAAGCATTTCAAATGAGCTCAGTGAATTACTAACTTGATTTTTAAGCAGAGTTAGCATACAATTACAAAATTCTTTCAGTAGTCATCTACTAAACCTGAAATGTGTAATTGAATTTTAAGTATGTGCTAGTATATTTGGGGATCTATATCAGTCTAGTAAAAAACCATGCCAACTGATTGAAATGATAAAAAGGAATATTTAGGGTGTGTAATGAAAGCAGGAATAAGATCAAGGATTAAAGGAATATTTTATTACATTTCTAATACTCCCAACTAACGAAAACAGTCTTTATGACTTATACCATAGATTCACAAGGAACAAGTTCCCGAGTTCTGTTCTGTACCTTGAATACCACATTCCTGTGTATTTGTTGTAGATGTCCATAATTTTAGTGTCTTCTGAAAGTCCCAACTTTATAAGGGATTTTGGTCCTGTAAAAGGTAAGCTAATAAAAAGTTAACCAATCTAAGTGGTCATTCCTTTAAAATTTGGAGGTCTTAGTCGGACTGGTGACTGAAATGTGCATTTTGTAATCAAAGGTTTCTGCAGTGCAATTTCTTTTAAAAAAAAGAACAGAAAAGATTTTTTACTATCCATTCTGGGGAATTAAACAATGCTATTGATGAAGATACAAAGGGTCTCAATTTGCCATTGATGGCAGTCTGGCCATGCAATAGCAATGCATTCAACTTGCATTCATCCACTGTTAGCTTGAATCCAGAGCTTGGCAGAAAACAGAGAAAAAAAGGTTGGCGCAATCTGCTTTTGTTAAGGGGCTTTATCTGGGGGGAATACAATTGAGTGAAGCAGAAAATTCATACAATAGTCAGACTATTTTCTAAAATATTGTCTGTCGAACAAGCGTGTATTTGTTGGAGGGGTTCTTATAGTTGGTAACAGATGGGAAAAGTGATTGGGAAGGTAAAGAGGCTGGGTAAGAGAATGAGACTGTGGGACATGTGACAGAGTAGATGGCAGGGTAACTGAGAGATGCAAGTATAGGAGGAGGCTGGCAGACCTGCTTGCCCCTGTTCAGCAGTGGCAGTCCCACTCTGGCTCAAGTACCTGTCCTTGCTCCTGAGGTCCCTTTTTAACAGGGTGCCATTTGGAACTGTTTTGAGTGAAGTTAAATGTTATCTATTAAAAATATTGGCAGCTGCTTGACAGACCTTGTCTTCTAAACTGTACTTGAGGGAACTGTGCACAGTTCATGCTCTTTTCAGTTTTACCAAAGCAGCTGAGGCTTAGTCACAACACTGGGAACATTTTTTCTTTCCCAGAAATCCTAGAATTGTTACAGACACTCCAGAAAAAGAATCTCTGAGGATATTCCAGATGAAAACTGGGATAAGGTATTTGGCTATTTGAGAGCTGCACTTTTCTCATACTCAGTATACTTTGCTGGCATTCTTTCAGGGAGACTCAAATGCGTTGCCATGGAAAAAACTTCTGATGTAAGTGTATAGCTGGTAAGTACGGTGTGGCAACTCTCCAGGGAAAGTGTCTTCCTGCAGTGGAAGTGCAAGGTGTATCCAGGTGCTAGCAGTAAATAAAAAAAAAAAAAAAAAGAAAAGAAAAAAAAAGAAAAAAAAGGGCAATTTCATTTAGTTGATGATCTACAAAATGTTCTCAGAAAAGGATACATTTTATATTGCTTGAATGAAATGTGGATAAATGCTGTTATGCTTTTGCTTTTGACTATATTATTAGCACATCATTTTGCCAAAAGAGAGAAAGGCTGCTTTGCATTTAGGATAAGGAAAGACACTGCTTGTGGCTATTCCTGCAGATGCCCTTCACTGGCACGCTCTTCTGACTTACCTGGAAGTTGTAAGGCTATGCAACCAATGTGGTTACACAAATAAGTTATCAACAAAGGGAATCAAAACTCTTCAGAGAGCAACAGATCTAGTGAGAGGGGACTGCTAGTAAAAGGGAGATCATTAAGATGGAATCAGTCAGGGCAATCACGAATAACGTGTACAAGTTAAGGCTATAAACCAGTCAACAGAGGAAGGCTGTTTATATTGGAGGGTAACAGAGGAGTGTTGGAGAAGATTAAGAAAAGGAGCAAATGCAATTGGGGCTATTCAGAGGTGCCTGTTGGCAGCCTTGTGCTTGATCACTGCTGCTCAGATCAGGACAGTAAATCTGTTACTTTAATCACGAGTCTGTCTAAATGCTACAATCAGGGAATGCCTTGAGCACACATCCTAACAGAAGTGACATTTTGGCTTGCCCATGCCTTAAAGTCATTGGCCTGGACTCATCTTGCCTAATCTTTATCAAGGAAGACATCCAAGACGATGAAAGTGACTTAGATCTTACATAGGATGAAACAAGTTTTGGAAGTACCTATTTCCCTCCCTCGCTAAAAGGGACAAAACTAGTAACAAAAGAGTCTCAGATGCTTCAAGGTACATGGGATGAACGTGAATGAAAATATCTATAGCTGATGCCCGTATATTTATGGCTGAATTGTGTTTTGAAGAGTGTTTAGCTTCCATTCACATAGTTATTTGGAATGTCTCAAAGTCTTCAACGTTAGCCTTGCTACTTGCATATTTCGTCGTAGCAAAGTCAGCAGAAGGTGATTAGCCCTGCTGGTGTCTTGCCAGCACACGGAGGCTAACTTCACTTCAATGTGGAAAAAGAGACGACTAGCAGCCAGGCCTTCATGTGATGCTAGTCCTCTTGTGCATAAAAATACACAGATAAATGAATGAGATTACAACTAAAACCACAAGGAACTGCAGATCAGGGTATGCACACATATTATAGCAAATAGTTTCCCAATGTGAGACTTCCAATCACTGTTGGAAACTCCATGACTGACTCAATCAGCCTGTTTTATCTCTTCTGTCCCATAGACATGGTGATCATTCATGAGGCTCTGCTCATTACTATCAGAGCATAGTTCACAGTTTATAAAACAATCAGTAGCTTTTGATATATAAAAAATGGTTAAATCCACGCTTCAGCTAATAACTTATTTTCACCAAAGATCTACTAAATAAGCAAAGCATAAAATTAATTACATTTTAATTAAATTTCTGAAGTTAATCACTGTAGAGAGTCACTGATAGTATAGCACGTGGGGGGCAATAGATAACAGATTACAACACATTGCAATGAAATGGAAGTTTGAGAGGACTTTTAATTAACTTAAAACTAGGGAAAACCTAACTTTTGAAAGTAAACTCTGATCAGACGTAGTTGACTCCTTTACAGTGTCAATGTGGTCAAATTACTAAATTTCATGTTGCTGAGCTTTCCTAATGTTTGTCAGAACACTACAAACTGATAGAAAATGTACAGCCCTATAATTTCCAGAGTTTTGATATTCTGCCAATGGGATACATTTCTTTTGAATCATATTTAGTCTTTGCATGGAAAGCTGGGTGCTTTTGCCAAGACTGAATTACTGATCAGGTATTAGATGTATATTGAAAAAAAGAAGGCAACCTGATAAATTTAAATGTAGTTCTAATCGTTTAACCTAGAATAGTAGTAAAATGCTTGCAGCACAGTATAATAATGACAGGCATAAAACAACTCCTTTCATTTTTGTCTATGTATCATGAAATATGATTTGGTTTCAGTACATTCTGATCTCCACTGTGTAACTTTTCTTTCTTTACTGTCTTTATTTTATTTAATTTTTTTTCTTCTTTTTTTTGCCTCTGTCAGCAATCACAGTGACAGTTGCTGTATCACAAGGATGTATACATTTCACTGTTCCTGCCATTGTCCAGCTTACCTCCTTCCTCAAATTCCTCCTCAAGTTTGTGACTGTACTTCACTTTCCTCAGTCTGGTCACCTCTCAAGTTATCTTTCTATCATTCCTCCTATTACATATTTCAACCATGTTTTTTCTCTTATATAAAATCTAAAATGCCTGGGTTTTGTGCTTTCCTCGATACTCTAAGCTCTTTTTGGAATCCTAAAGAGGCCCCATATGGTGACAAAAATTACAAAATTGGTTGCAGCATAATGTTAGCCTAAGTTGTTGCCGTCATATATTGTACTATGTTAACAACAACAGATTGAATTTAAAAACGATCCCTACTTCTTTTAGAAGTAGGGATTTAGATTAGGTATCAGGAAGAAATTTTTCACTATGAGGGTGGTGAGGCACTGGAACAGGTTTCCCAGAAGACTTGTGGATGCCCCATCCCTGGAAGTGTTCAAGGCCAGGCTGGATGGGACTCTGAGCAACCAGGTCTAGTAGGACATGTCCCTGACCATGGCAGGGGTGTTGGAACTAGATGATCTTTAAGGTCCTTTCCAACCTAAACCATTCTATGAATCTATGATTTTCTGTAGTGTGTTAGACTGGCCATGTTAGATGATAAATTAATGCTAAAAGTTCTTGCTCATTTATTTGATTCTTATGATGTCTTCAACAAGGATATCTTTTAGTTGTCCTTAAACTTTGCCAGTCAGTCAGGTTCTTCTTTGCAGGAACTCAGTTTCCAGCTGGAGTGTGACCTGTCACAGACCGTGACCAATACCCTCCTATTTGATGGAATCCTATTTTTCTACTTTCTTGAATTATTCAGCAAAGAGCTGATAAGGATGTCAGAGAAACTCCATTCCTGTGTATAAATTTAGACATGTCATGTATGCCTCTCATGACCTAGCAATATTTATTGCATGAATGGCATTCATCTCTTCTTGGCTAAAATTTACCAAATACATTCAGCTAAAATTCATCTCACCTTTGTTTCTGCAAATTGAAGGTCTCAGCCTTTTTAAAACAGATTCAAGACTATTTGAATTAATGCAGTTGGAGAAAAGCAGTTGAGGAAGGGTTGGCAGAAGGGTCAAGTAGAGTATTTTTTCTGTGCTTACTGGTCCATAATGAGTGGTTGCATCAAAGTTTGTAGCTCAATGGGAACATGGAAACTATTTGTATTTTTAATGAGTAACCTGCCACAAATATCTGCTTACTATTAAGTTGAAAGAGGAACTTCTGTGATTACAAATAGGTTATTAAATTATATTATTTACTTCACAACAAAAACAGGACCACAAATGTATCTGTGAGTATCAGATACATAAATGCAACATGTGCTTATCTGGTATGAACTTGTGTATATTAATGAATTTAGCTGTTCTCTCTGAGCTGCATTATCAGCTGCTGTTTGATTTGAAAGCTGCTCTTGAGCATCCGAGCACACCTAAGTGCTGATTTTCCAAGATATCCAGCAGTGTAAAGAGCATGCCAGCTGTAAAAAAGAAGACTGAACAGTCCACTCCTGAATGCAAAGCAATTATGAGAGCACCAAATCAGGTAGACATAAAGAGGTTGGGAGGTGAAAGCATGACATTGACTAAAATGACCAAATGTTGGCTCCTAAAGCTATTAATTTAAAATTAATCTTTCAGGAATCTTATTTTCTATGGAAGCTGTATATGGTGTCTTGGTGGCTTCATTTGCATTACTCAGAGCTTTTGAAAATCATGTTTCTTCTGCAATAAAATAGAGATTTTTACATAGAAGCCTAATTTGCTGCACTAATTTACTACTAATTTCTAGAAGGAAAATCAAGATTTTTTTTTTTCTTAGATTCTTTTTCTGATTTCAGATAGTAATTTCTACTGAGTCATACTCTTCTATTTTAGATACACATATCTGTACAGAATCAGTTGGGTTTTTTTGCTCACTAAATCAATTGCAGGAGAGTCATCTCTGGCTGCAAAACTCTTTATGACAAAGAAGTCCCAAGAATCAGAAGGAACGAATCTGCAGGAAGCTCCATACTTGCGTGAAAGTTTAGGCTGATGTTTATGTTCTGTGGCTTTTGCTGAAGTTATATGTGAAGGCAGCTTCTCAGAACGTAAATATTTTTTACTTTTCTTGGACAGAAATACCTATGCTTGTGTTGTACAGTCATATACATCTGCGATATGACAGAGTTATCAAGTACGATCATACTATCTAAACAGTACGGGTGGAATCCTGTTAAATTAAAAACTGTTTCTACCTACCTTCATTTTTCTGTTATACAGTATATATACATATATGCACATATTTCTGCAACTGTACTTCTGCTTATGGCAGCAAACCTGTGTATTTTCTGTGCAATGGAACCTATCTGGTCACAGTGTCTCAAGTGTTCTTCCTTTCTAACACTTGTACAGATCTTTGCTGAAGGAATGCTGTAAAGATTCAGGATTTCCCTCATGCATCACAGGAGTTAGGCATGTGCCAGTGATCAGCTGCTGCTTGTGTCCTTGTTCCACTAAGACAACATCCAGAAAGCCTAGAGAAGTGTTAAAAGCTTTCACAATTTTTAGATGGTATTTTCAAATGGAAAAGAAGAACATGGAAAAATCTTAGTCCAGGTGCCATAGGACTTGGAGTTCAATTTGAAACAATTAATTAGACAGCTTGTGTGTTTTGCTTTGTTGATTCTTTCATTCATAGAATCATAGAAGGGTTTGGGTTGGAAGGGACCTTAAAGATCATCTAGTTCCAACCCCCCTGCCATGGGCAGGGACACCTCCCACTAGATCAGGCTGCCCAAAGCCCATCCAGCCTGGTTTTGGACACTTCCAGGGACTGGGCATCCATAACTTCTTTGGGCAACCTGTTCGAATGCTTCACCACATTCAAGTAAAGAATTTCTTCCTAGTAGCTAATCTAAATCTCCCCCCTTTGAGTTTAAAACCCTCGTCCTATCACTCCGCTCCGATACAGAGTCCCTCTCCATGTTTTCTGTAGCTCCCTTTAGGTTCTGGAAGCCTGTTATAAGGTCTCCCCAGAGCTTTCTCTTCTCCGGGCTGAACAACCCCAACTATCTCAGCCTGTCTTCATAGGAGCTGTGCACCAGCCCTCTGATCACCTTCGTGGCCCTCCTCTGGACCTGTTCCAACAGGTCCATGTCCTTCCTGTGCTGAGGACTCCAGAGCTGGATGCAGTACTCCAGGTGGGGTCTCACCAGAGTGGAGTAGAGGGGTAAAATCACCTCCCTCGGCCTGCTGGCCACACTTCTTTTGATGCAGCCCAGGATGTGGTTGGCTTTCTGTGCTGCGAGTGCACATTGCCAGCTCGTGTTGAGCTTCTCGTCCACCAACACCCCCAAGTCCTTCTCCTCAGGGCTGGTCCAGCTTAGTCCTGTTTCAGGTTTCACAGCAAGACTCTAGACCTAACCTTTCATTCCTTTTTGATGATAAATGCAAAGAACAGGATGACTGAGCTACCAGATTACTTTGTTACTTCTCGTAACAAAGTTGGTTACTTCTTGAAAAATCTCTTTTCCTTCTTCAGAATGAAAACATGATACAAAAGCATTATTCATGTTATGAATAATGAAACTGATTAAGTTACACTGAAAGAAATTTCCTATTTGAGCTTGGAGATATCAAGACAAACACAGAATATAGTTTCTTAGAGAATTTAGCTGGCCTGATAGAAACTGTAACTGAAAACATTGATAAGAACAGAATTACAAATAATTTAAAAATTAATTATTTAATAAAAGAGATACTCAGCATGTACAGAAAAACCTCAGGTCATGCTCAAGTTTGCTTCTGTTTTTTAGATTACCATGTGCTAGTTAAAGTAGCCATTATGTATATGAAGCTTGTAATTTGTTTCAGTGTCATCAGACAAGAAGATAGGATTTGAATTGATATATAAAAATGAGAAGGAACTAAGAATGGAAAAGGCTTAGCAAACTTAAAATATAGAGAGCGATAAAGAATACACCCTGAGTGATAAAGATACCCCCTGAATATGAGAAAGAGGTGCCTTTGTTAGTTACTAAAATCATTTCATGTTGAAAGCTTTAAGTTCATAAATTTGCAGGCTATGACCCTAAGAGCTCTAGCATCTGTTTGTCTCATTTTCACATTGAACAGGAAATCTTTTGTAGGACTTCAGAGAGGTGTCTTATTAAAACATTTGTGATCATAGTAAGAAAATGTAATAAATCCTTCATCAATTATTTTAATTAATGCCATTTTCTCATTTAATCCTGAGAAAGACAGATTCTTCAAGGAAGACCTATAGAATTTAAGTAGAATTACAGGGAAATTTTTGGAAAGCAATTCTAAGAAGCTTCAGAAAGTTAGAATAAAAATAGCTTAGTGGAAGTAACGTGTTAGATGCTTAAAAAAGCAGAAGTCAAGGACTTATCAGGGGAAAATAGCCATTTAAAACCCATAAAAACTTAATCTAATGTTTTGAATTTGGAGTTTTGGGAATATTTCTTAGTTGTACTTTAATTAAGATGAGCAAGTGTACATGTTTTTCCAGTTATAAGGCATATTCATTGGTAGAGCGAGTAGTACCTGTCAATAACAGATATTTATGAAAAGGGAGCTGTAGGGAGAGGGCGACTGAGTTATGGATGTCTGCATATAATTTTGATAAACTCAATAAAAATACAAATCGGAGATTACTCAGCTGACATTATCTATATCTTCAAGACTTTAAATATTTGAATAGGCTGAATTTGTGTCTCTGAAGTCTTCACTGACATGGGAAGATGTAGTGTTAACTCTATAAACCCTGTGTTTGTATCTTCAAACATTATATGGAGAAAAATAGATTACGTGCATGATAGTGTCTGATATGACCATCAACAAGGATTGCTACCCAGCCCATTTTCTTTTGGGTCTCCTTTGAGACAAGTCTTCTTAGCTGATGGTAAAACACACTAATCTGGGGTCAGGGAGGGGGTGGGTTGAGTGAAAGAATATAATAATGGGAAGGGACATCAGAGTCCCTTCGTGCTGAAGGAACATGGAGGTTCAAATTTTTAGTGAACTTTGTATACATAAAGAATTAAACAATTCAGCACTAACCCTGTGGTTGGAAAAAAAAATCAGGACACAGAGTAAGAAGCTATTAAGTGAAAACGTTATTGGACAGAGGATGGCTAGCAAGAGGAACTGTTCTGGAATGATGTTACTGCTTTTTGATAACTTTTCTTTATAATTAATCTGAGAATGTTCATTATAATTCATATTATAAGAAATTTAGATGCTGATATTGATGCTTATGCAATTCCTTTTATTTTTTTTTTTCTAATATTTTTTAATAGTACTTACTTTTGAACATGCTTATTTAACTGATGGAGTATTGATAGACTAGTTTCTTATTGAACAGTTGAAAAAGTGCACAATTTTTTAACCTCTAAGGAAAGTTAATGAAGTGCAAAGTATCAGGAAGCTTGCTAGCTTGATTTTTGATATACAAATGAAAACACTATATGCAATGTATTAAGGTTTAAAACAGAATGGGAAGTGAAATAGCATGCTTACTACTGGTTTTATATGCCTTTGAAACCCTGGGGGTATGAGATGGGAACAATTGGGAAAAATGTATGTTATAATAAGTGTATAAATTCTGGAAGTTTTTCTAACATATGTAGTTGTAAAAGAGTTCTGGGAAACCGCAAGATTTGTGAACAAAATAATTAAATTATTAGAATCTATGGTTTTAGCATTGAAAAAGAATACAGAATATATTAGTTTTAAATAAAATCTCGAATGTCTGAAGGGTCTAAGCATCTTAATATGAGATTTAAATTCATCTGCATGCATGTTTTTCACACTGGCTATAAAACATAGTGGAAGGAAAGCTCAGATACTTCAGTACAATTACTCCTGATTAATCATAGTCTGTTGCAGGCAAATGATCCTTATCATCTTTATCATCATCAGATGTTGCTTGATAATTAATGTTGCTGTATGGAATACTGTAATGACCTGCTTGCTTTTGCATTAAAACAACATGTTGCTGTCCAAAAGCAGAGGTAGATAGACATGTACTCTGTCAGGCACAATTAGATTTGTATGTTTGGTCTGTGCAGATGGTTGGTGTGCAAGGCGGCACATCATGCACTTGGGTTACTTTGGGTTGGTTGGTGGTCTCCTGAGGATCTGTGTACAATTGACATGGGAGAGTAAGATTACATCTCAGAATAATTTGGAGCGTTTGAAATAATTCTGCTCTAAAATGTCATTTCCCCCATGCTCGTATTTCAAATCAAGAAAAAATATCTTAATAAAATCAGTACACTGTTTCGAAAAAAGCCCATTTGTTCCCCCTTCCCTTTGTATCTATTTTCCACATTTTCAAGGGAATTTGTCCTTGTGATAAGAAATAGATGACAAAAGACCCTTTTTTTAAATTCAATTTGTTTGTTTTATAATGAAGCTAAACCTTCACTGGTGCAAAGAAATAAAACAGCTGTTGCGTTATCTCAGCTTGTGAAAAGCGTTTCAGGTTTCAGTAACTTATTCAAGTCTGCATCAGATGACTGAGTTTAGATCAGAGAATAGAACAAAGTCCTGTTTCTGTGGCTACTCACAAGTAAGATTCAGGACCCATTTTCTTTCTGACACTTAAGGTGAAAACTGCCAAGCTTCTTTTCCCGCTTCTGTCTCACTAAGAACTTCGTTTATCAACACATATAAGGAGTCATTGTCCATGATGACCTTTAGGAGTTGTACAAGAACATGTGTATGATTGCCCACTGAGCCGTGGGAGTGTGAAATTCAATAATTTACAAGTTATGGATTTCTACTTTGCTTACCAGCTCTTGTAGACATCAAGTACAACATTTCTCAAATGAATTATTAAAATTAATGTCCCATCCTTATCACCACAATCTCCTCCTTCCTAGATGTGCCACTTTTGTGGCCAGACTGTCACATTTCATGGCATATATGCCCCTGGATATTTTTTTTTCTCTTTCAAGGAGAGTCCTGTCAATTTGAGGAGGGTTTTGTAAAGGTTAAATTCAACAAAGCTGTCAGAGGAAAGAGATGAGCATAAGAAGAAAGAGTGTTTATGGACAGTTACATAGAATTTAATGGAATTAAAAACAACAAAAAGAGGTCTATAAAAATTTAATAAGAACTCTGTGGAAACCACTCTAAAACCTTGCAGAGTTTAATAGAGAATGTTGTGCCTCACTTTTAACCATATCATAGATTCTATTCTGATATTACACTGAGCTACTAAATGTTATAAAACTGGTTTAGAAACTCAAGAAAAATGCACTCAGATAATCATGTTCCATGCTGTGCAGAGTAAACTTATCATTTGGGTTTGGGAAATTTATTTGTTTTCGTGTTACATTGTTGTCCTTTGGTGCCATAAAAGTTACCTGAGAAGCAGGTATCAAAAGTGGCTGTACTTTCCATATTAAACTGATGGTTGTCTGGGGCAGCAAATAATTGGGGTAGTAAAAGAATTAGTAATAGCAGATGAAGTGAAAAATTGTGAGGGATGTGGAAAGGACAACAAAGCCTGTAGTGGAGATGCAATTGACTGGATTCTGCAACATGCATGACTAAACTGGTAGTATCTCGAAGTAGTTTGAAATTATTTGCTATATTTAACTTTCAGGAGCTCAACTGACAAACAACTCATTCCTGTGTCAGGAATCTTTCTAGTAATCATAGTTATAATTTTTATGGTGCATAATTGGGGGATAGTGCTTCATATGTTTAGTTTTAATAATCAGGTAAAAAAAAGAATTGTTTTCATAGAGACAGGCACCTAAAAGACTAGTAAACATGGCGTAGGATGCCACTGCTGATACATTTCTCTTGCTTTGTCTTGTACTTCATGTCTAAAAGAGCCATTTGATTTTTGAATGTGAAGAGAAACACGATAAGATCTATTACACCCAGAACCTTATGTCTTGCATCTTTTTCTGTAAAGGGGGAAATACGGTTTAAGAACATGTGAGAAGCAATGAGAAACAGCAAATGAGACTCAGTGTACTGTGCAACTTAAATTATATTGTGCAGACTCTGGCAGCTGTTTTGGGGGCGTTAATGGATGCTAGGGTTCTTTTGGTCTGTGCTGCTATGTGTGTGAATCATATTGCATCTCCTGATATAAATCTCCGCATGGACCTATGAGCCTGCTTTATGTCATCGGCTGGTGGTGAATGATCAAAACATGCATGCTGCAAGACAGTCTCTGCTCTGGAGAACTTGCAATGTCCCATGTTGTGGAAATAGGACAAGATATCCTGGGAGACAGAGAAAAAAATCTACATGGACATATGCAGACATTCATGTATTCACTGTGCCGATGCTCCGAGTAAGATGTATGTGAGATACGTGCCAGACAGCACCATGCTGACTCTGCTAGCAAAGTCAGCAATGCTCTGTGACCTTACTGATATACTCCATCTCTCGAAAGACTGCTACCAGTACTCTTTTCTACTTCAAAATGGAATGTAGCCTTCCAGTTTTAAGTCAGCCAGGACAAAGCAACAGGAGATGCAACTGTACAGCTTTTCTAATATAGTTTATTAACTAGTGATATGGTCAAACATTTTGAAACAGAACATACATATGAATTCCCTCATCAGGTACAGACTAGAAATATTTTGCATTTTGAATTTACGGAAAAATGGTGGGCATATGGTATCCAAAGAATGCTGACTGAATAGTATTCTCAATAAGCAGTAATAAAACTGCAAAACTACCTTCAACTGGAATCTTGGGTAAGGCCATAGCATAATGGTTCATGAAATAAAAATCACTAGAGCCTCATTCTTTCAGAACACAAGACCTTTTTCAGGGAGTTGTTACATATTTTACTCTGTCATCTACAGGTGTTGGAAACTGTAGCACAACTAGTTCACAGAAAGTCTATGATTCTTTACAAAAATTAAAAAGAGTAATTTTTTTATGTTTTATATTACTTAACAATGCACTATGTCTCTTATAGAGTTGCACAGAAAGACAAAGGTCCATGACTTAAATTTACAATGCCTGTTTCACCACTATGAAATTCACACTACTTTTAATTGAAGAAGCAAAAATGTACTTAGGTACCTTGCAGACATATTAAAGAAAGAGGTCTGGTAAAAAACTTGTAGAAAAATGAAGTAAAAAAAATTACAATGAGGTGTTATAACTGTGAGAGGATACAAGGACCAGAAGAGAGAAGCTAGATTTTACTTCCATTTTTCTGGGCTTGGACCAAGAAAGTTTATACCATTTCCCAAGTCTCAGTGCAGCTTCATTTTGAAGTGAAGATGTTAAAGCAGCCTGTGGAAAATTTTCCCACTTACATACACTGGCAGAAGTGTCAAACATTGGATCTTGAAGCTTCTGTGCAAATTTACTGCTAAAAACTGATGTCCAGACCCTGCATTGGGTCTTTAACAGAGTGAACCCTCTACCCAGAAGCAGCCCACTAATGTTCCAGGCTTTGAGGTTCTGCGTTTGGTGTGTTCACATACAAGGTTAATACTTTTCCATTTCACGCCTTTTCCGTTTGTATCTATCTTGATGAAAATCTTCTTTATCAAAAGCAATTTTGCAAAATCAAGATAAAAGTTTAAACATCTAGGGAGCAGGGTTTGACATTGACTATTGAAAATAATGGCTAAAGTTTAATTCAGTCAGATCTGCTTTAATAGTGGAGGGTTTTTTCTCTTTTTAAAATGTCCTTTAATACTCTACAAATTTCCAGTAAAAGATTGCATTTCATAGTATCAAGGGTCAATTTTTATTTTTGCTTTAAATTTCAACACTGTAAACAGTTTTTTGTCCAAAAAGGATTTGAATAATGAAAGAAATGATCTATACACAGCACATTTTTCAGCTGATCTCTGTATTTTGAGGAGAAAAGCAAACTTTCATTTTCTTAGACTAAAATATACTGCAATGGGCTAAATGTGACTATTTGATTAGTTAGATAAAATACCCATTTTTTTTCTTGAGAAAGTCTCACTGCAAATCTTAAAAGGTTACTGTGTTATTTCTAGGTTTAGTCAATTGTAAAATAAATTACCTATATTCATACACATGCTGGTTTATCATTCATACACATGCTGCTTTATAATAGGAGTAGAGGAAAGGTTGCACATACTGAGGATTTTATATTTCGGATTCAAGAAGAGAATAAAAGATGCCGGCTCTTTGAAAATTTAATGCATATCTCCTACCACCTTAATGATGTCTCACGGAGTTAGTCCAAAATGTATAAAAGAAAATCTTTGACAATTTTTTCACTGTGACCTTAAAAATTATTCCACTAAAGATTTTAAAATGCTGTAAACAGGAGTACACACACAGACATGCATGAAATAAAATAACATTGATATTATTGTTGTTGTTGTTGTTTTTGTTACTGTGATTACATTCAGTACTCTAGGTATACTGAATTTCAACAGAAACATGAATGCTGAACTGGAATATCAACATTTCCATATAATAAACTATCTCTAGAGCAGAGGGTCCCTTGTACTTACTCATGTGATTAGTTTCAGGGATGTTAATGGTGCAACACTGATAGGTAAAGAAGGCAGGACCGTGTAATTAATTTTATTTCCAGCTGTTGAGATTTCAGACTATAATTCTAAGCTCTCTAAGCAAACATCTTCCATTTCTTCACTTCTTTCCAGGCAAACTGATCAGAGGTGCTTTGGGGATTGGCTGTGTGCCCAGTTTCCACAAATGCCAAAGTCTCCTGCACACTGAGTTAATTAAAATTGACTGCTTGTCTTAGGCAGAAGAAACAGGCTAAATTCTCGCTTTTTCTAAAAAATGATTGAACAATTTAGGCAAACAAAATAACTTGCTACTAAGCTAGGGAATAAAAATAATGTATTGCTTTGCCTTGAAAAAACAGATCATATTTTTATTTTGTTTTCACTTCTACCTCAAAGGCTTTTTTTCTGTTGTTCTTTGGTGGTTGTTTTTTTTTGTTTCTTTTTTCTTTGCCCTGCTGCAGTGAATTGTAAATTGTTAGATCTGCGTGTCCCAAGGACAGGAAGACATATATCAAATGAAGAATATAGACAGATTTTACAGACTGAAGTTATAAATGACAATAAAAAGTCTAATCTTGCAGGTGTTTAAACCTCACAGGTATCTCCCCTTATGACTGAAACTTCCCCGGTGCCTAGTGTGACTCTCACACTCAAGCACACCAAACTGCTGCAGTCTACACAGCTCAGCAGCTATTACATGCCTAAGAGCAGCCAAGTACCAAAGGTCTCCAAAGGACATTTAGTATGCATTTCCTAAGAACAACTGACTGACATTGACAGTAGAGCTCTCAATGAACTAAAAACACGTTCAAGATTTATAGCGTTCATAGACTCAGGTTCAATGACCTCCTCAGGTTAAAGGGTTAACATTCACACATTCCTGAAGGTGGTTTCACTTCTAGTGTATACCGTGGGCTGAGGTTAGCAAGGGGAAGCACTCCCTACTTCTGCTCCTCTATGGGAAATATTACGCGATTCATAGGAATATACAGAAAGAGGTGAAAGAAGAAATTGGTGGGGAGTGAGAAGAGAAGCACTAGAAAGTACATTATGCTATAATTCAGCATTTATAGTGTTCATAAATTCTGTCTTTGCTTCAAGAGGCTCTTTTATACTTTTTAGTAACCAGTCTTCTGGGGAAAAAAAGATGAGCAGACTTGACAAGAAACCCATAATTGACTATTTCCCTGATGAGTGCCCAGCCCACAAGGTTACAGAGTCATGTGCTGGGTGTTTCTAATGGGTCTTGAATTCTCCTTTGTATAGTTGTGAATCTTCATCTGTCAGATAAAGAAGGTTTCTGAACAAAAATGACATATAATTTGTTAGACCATTCTTCAGGGTAAAAGTGACACAAGTTTAGTGGTAGATGACATCGTAACACAGCTTTATTTTAGAAGAAAAGGTTCTGGCTTTTGAGAGGATCTATCTCAGGAGAGGGTTCCAGCCTCTGGATATGAAATGAACAGAAGTGTCTCTTTATGTGGTTAACTCCCCAACTACTCCTTAGGGTTTCCTATTGATTTTATATATGTGACTTCCCCAGCACACTGGCTGTTCTGGTTTGCACTCTGAGATTTTAGCGTCTCCCTAGGGATGTAACAGATGCCCTCAAATCAATATATACCCTCAAAATAATTTTTTAAAATAGTATATTTTTGTGTTTTCCCAAGAGAATTTAATTTAAAAGCAGATTTTTTTTTTTGTACTTGTTCTAAAACAATCCGTCTGTCTGCAAACTGGCATTACTCTGTGCTCTACCTACATAACTGTGATAGCATGGAAACCTGTCAAATTCTGTTCATAAGAGCAGTGTGATATTAGTTTTACCTCTTGTAATGACCTGAGGATCTAAATAGAATTACTAAGTGATCCTGGTAGGGTATTCACAATACAAGCAATGGAAGGAATCAGGCAGCCTAATGTTAGCCTAGGGATGTTAATCTCTCCAGTGCTCTTTCAAGACATGGGTTTATAGGCTTTAGGAATCAGTTTGGAAGGAGGACCCAAGAATCAGCTGCTCATGTGCGGGGGCTCTGTTTGTCCTCAGCATTGCAAGTGAGGCTAATTTGAACATATCAGGCTCCTGGTACAAGAGAAATACACTTTATCCACAATTGTGCTTTTCTGATGTTTGGCTGTCATTGTGCCTGTGCTCCAATATCTGTACCTCTTGCCAAGCTGATAATGACTCAAGCAGGGCCAAGTGGTCAAGCAGGGTCTCAGTATGTGTCTTGACAGATACTGAGTTATTGTAGAGCTGTGATTTTGTACCAACTTGGACTCAACTTGGATGGACTTTCTTCATCTTCAATTCATCCCCTTTCCCTTATCCATGCATAAGTGGTAGTTGTCTTCTCATTGCCTATATTAGTAATGTGGTTTCTCAAGTTACATTTTTATTTGTTAACATCAAGTAGAGAAACACATTTGAATTGTTGCACATGGGAAATGAGTTTGCTAGATGTATCTTTGCTTTAACTAAGCGGTGCAAAGCCACAGGCCTTAAGCAGAGAGCAAGTGTAAGTCAAACTGTTACAGATATATCCTAGGGTACTGTCAGTATATATAAGACTGAACTTTCTACATTGCAGGTGTTATAAGCAAGTCCAGATAAGCACAATGTGGAGGATCCATCTTATTTGATGTTCTTATGCAAATCTTCGTGTGTACATGTGATATCCTGGGCCTCCTGGCTTCTTAAGGATAAACCGGAATCTTCTGTGGCTTCTTAACAATTCACAGCTCGTACAGATATGCTTCTGGTCTGAATCACTTAACTCATCCCAGTCAGTCCAGAAATAATAATCTCCCTGGAAGAGTGTTAGTTTTGAAAATATCCATTTTAGCTGCATGGCTTGGTAACTTCAAGTACGGCATAAGTCAAACTCTTCAAAAGATGGTGAAGAAAGATTCTAAAACTATTTTTATAAACATATTTTATACAACATGGTACAAAATGAGACCGGTTTATGGATGGCAAAGTGAAAAAGGAAAAGTTCCAGTTCTGTTATGCCTTCCTTTCCAAAGCACTTTCTTTAAACAAAGTTTTCTTTAACTGATAAAATATTTGCTGCTCACCATTTGCCTCAAAATACAGCTAAAAAGCAGAATAATAATAATAATAATAATAATAATAAAAACTATTTCAAGAAGGAAGGAAATTAAGAGTGAGGAAAGGCTGAGATGGGATGGAAAGAAAGAGGGAACGAATAATTTTGGGAGGGACCCTGGAGGTGTTGTACACATGGTGTAATACAGAGATATTACCTGCAGGGATTTGTGTCCTGTGAAGATTGCTCTGTACTCTTTTGAAAAGAATATACATAGGCTAGGCATCAAACAGCACTACTGTTGGAAGGGTGCTGGAGTAGACGCAAATAAAATTGGTAGAAGACCCAAGGTTAAAAACTACATTATATGTTAGGGAATTTATTAAAAAGGACATTCAAGTCTAACCAAAGAGTAAATGCTGCTATATAAAAAATAAAATAAATAAATAAATAAATAAATATAAAAATATAAATAAATATAAATAAAAGAAAATTGGGGAGTGACGATATACATTTGACCATATTTCTGTGATGAGTCTTATGTGGTTCCACAATAAAATCAAGCTTTTTATTACTCTATTATTGAATTATTTTACATTATATTTACAGTATTTTTTTTTCTTAAAATACATTCATTAGGTAAAAGGCTAAATATGCCTTTTTAAAATGTAGATATTCTTAATAGAAGAACCTGTATGCAGTATAAATTGAATTCCCAATTCCCTTTCTAACCTATTTTTCCACTGTGTTTTCAAATGCCCATTGGATTAAATGTTTCCATTTGGGGTGATTTTTAACTGGAGAGAATAAAAGAAAAATACGAGCAAATACGGTCATGACAAATGCTTGTATGTGTCATATTCTTCACCATCTTTTCACTGTTAGATTATTGTTTCCCTTTCTCACTGAAACTGAGAAGCAAAATACCACTTGCATTGCACTGAATAGATTTCTGAAATCAGATAAGTAAATCACATTTTAACAGAAAGAAAATATGATATTTTTTGAGCAATTATAAACCTCGCAGCATTGACAATGAGAAATTCCATAGATATTTTGTAGAAGTCTTTTCTTTCTCATTTTTGGTTATATCTGCCATGCACAATGCTAGCTACTGTCAGCAGAATAAATTTATCCTGGCCTGTTATTGCTCCCGGTACCTCATTCAGAGCTTGTTTAGAAGGAACTTGGGTATATTGCTGAATTGTGAAACACAAGCCCATTTTTTGTTTCTTAAACCATTTCTGCACTTTGATTTTTAAACTATTTTCCTCCCTTTAGTTAATTGTTTTCCCATTAGGTATCTCTTATCAATAAGCTCACATGAACAAACAATGATTTTTTTAAAACATTTCTAGAATAGAATTGTAAATTGGTAAACATTTTTGTAGCCTTTAAATGTAAATCTGTTTCAAGCCTTAAAGAGACTGAACTCTGAAAGGGGTCAGGAGTCAGATGAATTGAAATACAATAAAAAATGAAACCAAATCCTTTACTGAGAAATTTGCTGATCTATCCAAAATTAAATGGTTAAAAATGTGAAGTTACAAACTGCATTGATTCATTTTTAAATAAAACTATCCAATATTCCTGATTTTCTTCTTTATACTGTTTTGTGTTACTTAGAATCACCAAACAAAAGATACATAAAAGTAACAGAAAGTCATCTAATACGGATATCTGTTACAGGGAAAAAACTAATAGGCCTAATATGTCTGAAGAACTTGATTCTTTGGCAAAATCTGATTGCAGTTTTCAAAGTGATGCTGTCACTATTAAAGGCCAAGTGTAAGTGAACAATCAAATTTACCTGAAGTGCTCAAAAAAACATAAATCAGGAAGGGTTTGAACATAAGGAGATTATTCAAGCTAACTGTTGTATGAAAAGAAGGTGAGAAACCTGACACAGCAGCAAGATAATTATCACAGCTTTAAGATAAAAATCATTACTCGAGAGAAGAATTTAATTTGCTCTTAAATAAAAAAAATTGATTTTTTTTCATTTTCAGGTTTCATTTTCTTATAGAGGTAACAAAACGGCTAACACATTGAAAGTAACAAGATGAAAACAAGATGTGCACCATCTTGTATTTCTTCTTTTCTAATATGGTTTAGTACATAAGCACACACTTAGTATTCTCTTTTCACATACATTTTTCAGAAACTCTCTGCGGTAGATGTAACTGTACTCTATTATTCAATGGTTTATATCTATATAGAATTTACTAGGTACCACAACAGAAAAAAAGACTTTAAAAGCAATTGAAAACAGACCACAGTTATTTGAGTTTCATAAACCTTGTGAGCTCAGATTCAGTGGCTCTACTCCTACTGTCTGATTTGCATTACTCAAATCCTATTTTTTTTTAAAAAAATGTCTAAATGACAAAAGGGTCTGGAATTTGCATTCTGTTCAGTTTTGAAGAGACTGTGTTACTTTCAAGTATGCATAATGTTTTGTCTTCACCATTACATTCTCTTTGCTTATGTATTGCTGCTAAATGATGCAGGGCTCTAGCAATCAGGAAATGTGTTTTAAAGGTCAGTTGATAAGTTTTGAAAGTTGAAGAAAGCAAGCAGGTAAATGATTCTTGGACAATCTTAAATGCTGGGTAGAAGCAAGGAAACATACAGTAAGTTTCATCAAAATATTTAATTCTTAAAACGTTGAATCTGTTTTCTCTGTGGTTAGCTTGAAATTCAGATTTCGGTGTGATGTGCAAAGCAAGACATTTTTGAAATGTCTAGCCTTTTTAAATTATCTAAGTTTACGCGTTTTTTACAGAAGAGACATCTTTTTCATACTTGGGAAATATCTGTACTTGTACTTGGTTGATGTTTAGGGAAAAAAGATACATTTTTGTTCATGAAATCAGCTCAGTGTATGAAGTACACCTATCTGCCAGGGACATGTATAAACAATGAGACCAGTAAGATGTTCTTTATTTCCCCCCCTTCTGTTTTATAACAGTAGAAGTTGCAAATACATTGTAACAAACCCAACTTTTACCCTCCTTGAGTTCTGCCTACTAAGGTGGTTTTCTGTCCTGCCTAGATGCTTGCTCTAGCCCTATATGTGAGGCATTTATAACAATCCAAGGACTGTATTTGTATTTGGGTGTGGACATGTATATCTGAGCTAGGCCTTTGAGGAAGACATGTCAAAAGAAGTAATAGGAAGTTTCTTCTCAAAGGCATCCAGAGAAAGTGTGAAAAAGGATTCCATAAAGTTCCTAGAAGGTAGCCAGTGCTATGCCCAAAATAAAATCCAGAATGGCGAGCCAAAGATTGACATGTTCAGCAGGATCTGCCTTAATTAAGCTAAAGATGTTGGGATCAAGGCAACCTCTTCAGTCTTGCTCTGACAACCTGTTACTTCCATTATTTTTTTTAGCAGAAGAATCAACTCTAGAAATGGTCCTAGAGGGCATTGGAAGTGGGATTTTTGTCATAAATCCTGGGCTCGGGTCATAGACATTCTTTAACTTAGCTTTTCTTTCTCTCTGTAACTGTTGAAATGGATATGCGATGTAAAAAAAAAAAAAAAAAAAGGTAAGGGAAACCTAAGGGATAGTTGTTTTTACACTTTACATAAAGTGCAAAGTGAAGCCCAATTCTGTCAGGATACGTTCAGTGAGGCATGAGAAAAATTCTTAAAGGTAAATTTTATGCAGGCACATTTCACTTTTCCCTTTCCTCTAACCTTCCATGCTGATCTGAGAGTCACTAAGATAGCAAAATCTTAACATCGGAAATGTAATTCAGCTGCCTGGAGCTTACTGCTGACGTAGGGACCTTTGTGTATTGACTCTGTCCAGGGTATGTACAATTTTCATACTGAACACCCTCGGTATTGCCTAGCTGTTTGTTCCAGCTCACACCATTCTGTCTGGAGTCACTGCTTCAGTTTCACTCCCACTGATGCCATTCTCTACTTTTTTCTTCCTTTCTTTTCCACTTCTCTCCTGTCGGACTGACCTCCCTTCCCTCGTTGAACTTCCTTTAACAAAAATCCACTTGAAAATGTTAAAGGCTAGGCACAACTCAAACAGAAAAATGGAGCACCAGCAGGAAGACTGCAAACCAAGATGTCATTCTCTCTTCTCTTGTCAAGAGAAGAGTCTTGGTCTCCAAAAGACTGCATAGATTTTGAGATGCCTCACAAATTCTCTTGCAACCACACATGATGAGTAAGTGATAAGTAAATTAATTTAATATCTTTTTCTTTGTGTCAGAGAAGGCAAGTCTTAGAGGGCATCTGATCTATGATTATTGCCATAAATTCTTGTTGGGTCTGAGTCCTGTCCTCAGGTCACACACAATTTCTATTACTCTTCTTTCTCACTCCAGAGGTTAAAGTAGAAGCCTGCCACACTACAACATGGGAGAAGAAATTATAGCAATTTTCATGTTTTGCCTGCTGTTGGTAGTTACAGAATGGTTAAGAAATTTAGGGATTTTTCTTTAGCTGTTCAGTTTACTTATTTGTTTTACTCTAATCTAGTACTGAAAAAGTAGTAAGGCTAAAAACAAAGTTCAAGGAAAAAAAGAATAAGCTTAAATTCTGCTTCTCACACTGCTTCATGAATTTGAAGTAATTCCATTCAAGTTGAATGAGTGAGAAGGAACAAAGAAAAAAATCAATTTTTCGCTGTATATTTACCAGTAGTAAGTCCCACTTTTTCATATTGTCTTTTAGGGTCAGTGACAGAATTAGGGCAAACAGATAAAAAGGAGGAAGAAAACCCCGGATCATTAGTCAATACTATGATAGTGAATGAATTAAGAATAATACAGTACCTACAGAAGAAATTTACAGTTTTTCCTGCAGTGAAAATAAGCATCTAAACCTCAAACAGTAGGCTAATGCACTGGCTTCATAATGGACTGTGGTGTTTACGCACCAAAAAGAATTAACATAATCCTTCAAGAAACAGCTGTTAGTATATCTAGAAAGGAAATAAAGGATAACATGATGTAGCTTTGAGTTACTGTCCAGTGAATTAGTATGCTACAGGTGTAATCAAATTAAATTTAGATAGTATCCCCCCCAAAAAGCCCCATTTTCACATTGGAGGCAAAAAGCCACTTTCATTCTACAGGATTTAAAGGTCTCAGGTGTTCATTACAACTGGTGTTGATTTGTCTCGTGATTACATTTCATTTTGAGAACGTTTCCTCCTGCTCTTTGTAGAAGTCCAAATAGAGAAGTTTTATCTTTCCTCTGGAGATCTGCCTTTTGCATAACACAATATACCATTTACAACAAGGCTTACAAAGATTTTTCAAGAGGAAATAATGGGATTTCCTAACCTTGCCATAGTGTAAAAGGGTGATAAACAGAAATTCTCAGCTGGTGAGTAGGTTGATATCGACTTTATATATTGTCAAGCTGGACACTAGGTTTGGGGAACAAGGATGTAGCAGCCTCATAAAAAAAGTAGTGTAGACATATCAGAGAAATAACTTTTCTCTTTAACGATAAGTTAATGAATGGCAGTGAGTAAGGTCATGCTGTTCTTGCTGAGAAGGCACCCTTCAGCAAGAGCAAGGCTGATTGATAGAATGTGAATCATTGTCACCTAAGAGACTCAGCTTAAGAGGCTCAGATGTGCTCACAATGGTCATCTTGGATGACAGTAGGTAAATACTCAACACAGGAAACACTCATGTCCCTTTCACTAATTTTAGTATTCATTGAGAGGAAAAACCTCAAACCGTCAAAATGATTTTCACAATTATTATTTATAATCTGATATTCAGAACTATTAAGGGCTAGTTGTGTACGTGCTCAACAAATGTTGGAAAAGAGTAAGAATGTCTTTATGAGGTCAAACAAAGGCTTAACTAACAGAGTGTCCTGACTCTGGGCCTCAGGTCACTCAAATAATGAATGATGCAAGCCAAAGAAATTTTTATCTGCAGAAGAACTAGAATTTTTCCTATAGTCCTCTGAGAAAGTGGAAAGAGGGTAAGGTGGTCAAAGGGTCCCAGTTAGATACATTAAAATATATTTTTTCTAATTTTTTTTTAATATTGTTTAAGAATGCTGTGGGAAGAGTTGAGATGATGTTAGAAGATACGAATGCTCTTATAAGCTTTTCCAAATGAATATATTAAGGTCATCAAATGAATCAGTTACATGATTCAATAATGTACTTAATAGTTTTCTATTTCCAGCATTGGTCTTGCTTTCACTTATTAGAAAATGTTATCAACTCTTAACACACTTAAATTTGCCATCTGTGGCTTGAGGAAAATAACTGATGGACTGGTATGCTGTCTCCATATTACTGTGACCTTCCGTTAAACTGTCACCAGTTTGAAGAATGCAATCTAACTTTTGAGAGGGTGCTGAGAGATTTCAAGGGCAAGACTGGGACAGGTAATCTTAACACTGGCAATTTCCTGCAGGGTTAGCATGGAAGTCTCCATCTTTGATGTTCCTCCTACAGAAGATGCTACACAAAACATGATTTTGATGCAGAGGTTTTTTTTTCAGAGATTTTTCTTTGAAACTGGCAGCTCAGCTGGGGCCTTTCTGATTCATCACTAAGAAGTCCTAAAAGCTGAATACATTGCTTGTAACATCAAGAAGACAGAAATCTTCAAATACACAATCTGATCTAGCATGCTTTTTCTCAATGACTAACCAAGAGAACTTGTAAGGATTTCTGGAAAAAACATGTTGGGCAAATTAGGCCAGAATTCTTGAGGAAGGGTAAACATGCCATTTTGGGTCTTTTGGTTTTTTTGATGACCTCTGATGTCCAAATGCATCAAAGTCTTGCTTTGAGCAGGACTTTGCAATGTTCACATAAACAGATGTGTCTATTTTTTTTCCTATGATTTTACGAAAAGTAAAAGGTCCTGTGACAAGGAAACCCATGTGCAAATAATTGTGTACTTCTTGTGTTATCTGTGCCAGAAAGGGAGAAGGTCCAGTAAAGGGGTATAAATTAATTGTTGGTGAAATTTTATTGGTCTCAGTAGTGGATTTGGAGCTGAAAGTTGTTGAAAAGTGAAGCCCTGCCTCACAGGGAAGGATGCTGCACTGGTGGCTGGCCTCAAGAATGTTCCCGAGCTGGGAACTGTCAAACCTTGAATCAGTTACCATTCACCAGACTTGCTATAATTGTTTTAATTACAACTGAGAAAACAACTTCTAAACACACAACTGCAATTTCTCAAATTTGATAATAACGTATCTTCAAATACAGTTGTTTCCCTCGCCTTCCATTTTCCACTTATATTTCTTCTTTCCTATTTTTCCCTAGCTTCCTCTTTAGTTAGAAGGATGTTGTTGAGTATTAGCAATACTGCCTCAAGTCAGATAAAATAAATAAAGAGTTTGCATTAGAAAAAAGTGATCCTGTAGACATTGAAAATACTTGATAACTCCTTTTCAAACTCTTCCCACGACAAAGATTTTTTTCTTGTCCAGGTTATCTTTTGTATATCAAATCAGTCGGTGATTCTACCATTGCAGAGATAATGCTTTAAAGCTTGAAATGTCTCCTTGCAGCATCCATTTCAGCTCCTTTCACCATGTAGGTAAGTGACACGTTTCAAAGATTTTTTCAGTTAATCCTACGTCAGAGTTGTCATGGGTTTCTTCATTTTTGCTAAAACACATTCATTTTAACAAAATAATTTTTTTTGTTTCATTATTTTTTTCTAAAAAATCTTAGTTATATTTGCAAATACCTAGCCATTTTTCTTCACTTACATTAGTTCCTTCTAGAACAGCCTGAGAAAAAGAATATGCTCCAATTATCTTCATTCTCACAACAGATCAGAATTTCTTATCCTGTCCAACAAGCATTTCTCAGAGACTACTGCTAACTCTTCTGTACATGAAAGTATAACTTACCTGCTTTGGTCTTCTCTAAACAAAATAGCATAGATCTACTCTAAACACAATAAATCATGAAGGTATTCACCTCTTCTGAATCTCCATGTTTTCTTCTGCTGCTTTCCATGGCAGAATCCCATGGTCACATAAAATTTTGTATATGGATGGATTTATTCATTTATTTGTTTGTTTATTTATTTATTTGTAAGGAGAAGCTTCAAGGTGCTGCATAAGTACACTTGCATGTGGTTTATAATCTGAATGCTCCTTTCTCTGTTGTTAATCATCAGAATGTGCTTGTAAAACAGCAAAATAATGTTCTTCTTCAGATGAAGAAAAGGGCCAAAAAAGCTACCTACCAAAAATTATGAATAGTAAGCTGTCTCACAATCAGAATTAAAAAAAAAAAAAAAAAAACACAACAGATTTCCCTAAGCCTTATCTTGATCTTAAAGCCTAACTGATTGTCTCAATCACTTTCAGCTGTTGATAATTTCCAGAAGTTGGAGTCTAAAATAAGATAGATTGGTCTGAAATTGTAAAACTCATGCACTGTAACTATTTATATATATAAAAATACAAAGCTAGAGAAAAGCCAAAATTCAATGTTCTGAATCATCATCAAATCTTGCAGAAATTCCATCATTGCAAACGAAGTCTTTTTTAAGGGTTTTGAATAAATCTTTTGAGATAGGCAGGAATTAGAGCTGCTTGTAGACTCCCTGCACTTAAACTTTGATGGTCTCACCGGGGGTCTAAACAAGGTCTTTAAAACTGTTATCTAAAGTTGTTATACTAATTTAAGAAACAAATCTAGTGTTAAATCTTTTAAAAAAGAGATTGCAGATAATTTTAGATAGGGCTTGAGTGTCTATCCAGTGTAAACAATAACAAGAAAAGCAGTCTGAGAAAAACAACTAATTCATAGGCATTCCAAGTTACCTATGTCTTTCAGTATGTCTGTCTTTCTTACATGAGCCAGCAATGTGCCATTGCCACAAAGAAGACTAATGGTAGGCTAATGGAGGATTGTTGCCAGCAGGTTGAGGGAGGTGATCCTTTCCCCCTACTCGGCACTGGTGAGGCCACATCTGGAGTGCTGTGCCCAATTCTGAGCTCCTCTGTACAAGAGAGACATGGACTTACTGGAGGGAGTCCAGCAAAGGACTGCTAAGAGGATTAAGGCACTGGAGCATCTCTCCTATGAGGAAAAGCTGAGAAAGCTGGGACTATTGAGCCTGCAGAAGAGAAACGTCTCAGGGGGAATTAATGTATATAAACACCTGAAGGGAGGGTGCAAAGAAGACAGAGCCCAGCTCTTTTCAGTGATGTGCAGTGACAGGACAAGAGGCAATGGGCCTGAAGCACAGGAGGTTTCCATTGAACATCAAGAAACACTGTTAGGGTGACTGAGCACTGGAACAGCTTGCCCAGAGGGGTTGTGGAGTCTCCATCCTTGGAGATACTAAAAGTCAATATAGACAAGGTCCTGGGCGACTGCTTGAGCAGGAGGGTTGAACCAGATGACCTCCAGAGATGCCTTCCAACATCAACCATTCTGTGATTCAGTACATCCAGTACATGAATATTCAAGACTAAGAACGAAAGAGGGAGGACCCCTCAGCTGAATGACATAGACTATAACAAAACGTGCTACCAGTGTTGGAGGCATGATCTAATACTTCAGTGACTTAAACACTTAATTCCCACTGACTCAGTGCTACGTTGTGTTTAGAGGATTTCAGTCCCTCGATGACTTCAAAACTTTTACATTTCTTACCTGTAGCTATCTTGCTAAAACTTCCAACCTAAACATCATCTGAGTTTCAGACCATTGATCAATGAAAAATATAACCTTTTTTCCCTATTTTTTACATGTAATTAATTTCTCCCCTTGATTTAAATTCAACAGTAACTTGTCTAGAAAGAACAGATCCATTGGGAAACAAACAAAGTGCAATTTCAAATGTTGTCATCTCAAGCCTCTGACTGAGATATGTTAGTATAGTTAACCCACTATAGACATTAATCATATCCAATGCCTTGTCCAGATCAATTCAGGCAAAACTGAAATGTTCTGAAAATGTTCCTTATTTAGGGGTGCATGGCCCATTACTGGGGTCCCTTCAAGCCTGTGAGGAATTTTTGAGTATTTGTCAATAGGAGAAACAGACATTGAAAGCATATTTAACTTTTGTGTTTGAGAAGATGTACAAGAAGACTTCATCGTATAAAGAAAGCACATCAATCTCTTAAGAGCTAAAGTACAGATAAAAGCAGAACCCCGTGTCTAGCACAGTGATAGACACACTGCATCAATAGGCCTCAGAGCATAAACTATGTCTGATGACACACCATTAGTGAGGATTCCTCCTGAGAGGCATTGCTCTGATGCTGTAGCTTTAGTAGTCTGTTTGCTGACTTTGTGTTCCAACTTCGATTATTCTGAGATTCGATGATTTTATGTTTACATGTTCCATGTGATTTACAAGTGGCAAAAATCTTCTCCTTAAACAGGAATCATTTCACTGCATGTATTATAGCATCCTGATCCAAAGAATGTGAATGTGTTTACGTGCAATACTGAAAACATAAGGGAAAGATTGAAAATAATCTCTGCTTATTCAAGCCTTTTTGCTTCAGAAAATAAGCTAGCTGATCAACATTGGAAGTATGTTCAGAGTTAGACTGCTGGGACATAGTGGGCCACTGTGTCAAGGTATTGGCCATAATTGCCACGAATAACAACTTAGAATAAAATTTAATATTTCAGAGCTTTAACCAACTCTCAGCATTCAGCTATAGGGGAGACTCATTAATTACAGCTATGGGAACTACAGTTTTAAATACATATCTAAAGAGCTATCTTTTGAGAACTGAGAAAAATGTAAAGATTTTTTTTCTTATTCTGCCAGATTTGTTAGTTCTGCTAAATTAACATGGATAACAGGACTTGATTTTATCTCCCTATAAAGTATTATTTTTAGCAAAGGTGCCGTTCATTGAAGAAAAAGAAAGAAAGAAAAATAACCAAGCTCTGCCTTTGTCTTCAACTAACTTCAGTAATCTCAGAATTTATTGCAAGTTTAAGGGATCCATCCATATGTCTTCCATATGTTTTTCTGTCCATTCCTGTCTAGGCAGGCTGGGCAATTTCAGTTATATTTGAAAAAGAGATTGAAGTTTTATGAAAATGCATATCTGAAGTGAAAGGGTGGTTGAAGTCAGCCATCATGAAATCCATTTTGACAGTTACTTTCCCATGAATTAGCAGGTGTGTAATGTCCATACAATGGATTCACCATTAGGATGTCTGCCACCTAGGGAGGTCTGTCAAAAAGAGAGCGGAGCACAGAGCATAAGGGACACAAATCAACAATGGAGAAGGCTTAGCTATTTTTTTTTCTCCTCATCAAACAACTGCCATTTGTTTTATCAACTTGGTATTAATTTATGAATGGGGTTTTCAGATTGCCTCTGTGACTTAGGCACTTTAACCCTGCAGAGATGAGATCTTGGCATCGAACTTCTCAAGACTTGTTGTAAATCAAATTATTAAACTTCAGGTGTTAATTTTAAATATTAGCCATTAATCTTAACTGAAATCAGAGCTTTGTGAATAATTACTCCTGAATAATTTGTATATAAAGATGAATGGATTTGGACCTTCTTTTTTGAACTTCTTTTCTCTGAATTGATCAGATTTCCTCACTGAAAATTTTTGACTGTAGACTGTTAACAAACAGGTAATTTTTATTTCACAGGCAATTGTTAATTCACACTGTTACTTAGCAAAAGTACAGGTTTTTTTTTTCTATTAATTGGAGTACTTATATGACCAGCAACATAGCATGATTTTTTTCCTTTGTCTTGTGTTATAAGACTCTCAGTGCACAATATCATTCATTTGCTTACTTAGATGTTACAAAATTTGCAGTGTGTTGCTGGTTACATCGGTGAAAGAGTGAGCATGGTCAGAACTAAATGAGCCTGTCTATTTATGCAGTTATCAAGAATATTTTTTCCATTATTTGCTTAGCTCTAAAACTATAAACACATATATAGATGTAAAGCTCTCTCTCTTTTTTAATTTTTTTAGTTTGGAGACATTTACTTGAAATTATATCATCAGCAAAGGTGCTTCTATACTGTATACTGCTGATGTGTTTCACTTGATAACCAATAGCTGTTCAATTAATAATTTACATTCTTACTATATCAAACAAATATCTTAAGACAGGGGAAGATCACAGCAGCAGTCATTGTCTCTGTACTCATTGCTGAAACATTTTGCAAAGGACACTCAAAGAAAAAATTTCATGCACTTCTAAAGATATTTTGATAAATAAATTTGAACGTGGTCGTGTCTGCTGAAAATTGATCCAAGAAATAATAAAATTGGTTATACGATACCTCCTGCCAAGTATTGCTGAAATCCTACCTCAGAAATAAATATAGCGTCATATGAATTACTTCTATATTTGTAAGAGTAGTGCTAGTCCGTGTCAAGCACACTAAGGTGTTATAAATACCTTTTACACACACACACAAACAAACAAAGGATTTAAAATAGCATAATGTTAGTCACTGTGCCTACTTTCATTTAAATATTCAATAATATTCAAATTGCAAATTTATGTACTAGCTGCTGTACTTTTAGGATTTGCTAACTTTTATTACTTCAGTTACTTCTCTGCTGATAAATATTCCAGCTTTCCTCGTTATTGTTTGAGAAATGACACAAGAAAATGTCCTTTCATAGACACCCCAACAAGAAATACAGTTGAATTATAAGTAATTCTCAGTCCCAGTGGGACTATGGGCTTCCTCAGCTCCAGATGAAGGCAGGATTTTAACATATGTGGAATCAATCTGTAAGGCAGACAACTCGGACATGGGCTGCAGGCATGAAAACAGCAGAAGACCAGAGGTATGCTGAGGTAGAATACACTAGTAAGGGCAGATATTTTGTGTTCCAATGGTTTCTTTTATGACATACTGTTGGAACAACTCAAAAAAGTTTCTTAATTTACATACTTTACTCCCCACTGTTTAAAAAACCTAGGGCACCAGTTGCGCATTTGATTTAGAGATAGATAGCGTTTAGGAAGACTATAACATCTAATTCACACTCTAATTGTGAAAACTGGTAGTTCTAAGGAATGAAGCCAGTCTTCCTATGGCTTCTTGTCTTACAATTGGGTGATCTGGTTTCTCCTATGAGGTAAGAACTGTCACTTTCCTATTATTATGGCAATCATGATAGTTCTCAGATAGATATAGTCTCTTGGTCTCTTGTATCTAATAAGGCTGAAGGCTTTGTCTTACAGAGGGCACTAATGCAGGTTTGTCCCTCTACATGGCTACTGATTTTCCTGAAATTTCTAGGAACTAAATTTGTTTGTTCTTTCTCACGTACAGTTCAACTGGGCCATTCAATAGGAAGTTTTTTAAAAGGAGAGAAAAGCAGAGAGAAGCAAACACACACACAGAACCACTCAGCACAAAACTGCACAAACTTTCACTCCTTGGGAAGCTATACTTAAATAACAACATAATTGTAGTGTGAATTTCAGTTACAAGTAAGCAATTCTACAAATTAAAACCCCAATTCAGAAACAGTCAAGGATGCCTCCAGCTTATTTTTAAATGTGTTTTTAAATCTACACTTATTTAGAAAAGCAGTTAAGCATATGCTTAGTCCATTGAAGTTAATGTTTTGTGTTTTTTCTCCTGTTTATATAAAGTGACAACTACAAGAAGAAAAGTGAAAGTTGAACAACTACAGTTTGACTGTGTCCAGAAGAGCAATTGCTTCATTGTGTCACCTCATTATTTGTATTCAGTGAGCTAGAGTTAGTTTTAGAGATCAAAAATCTGTTATTGCTATTTTTTGGATGTCTAGCACTGCACTATCGCTGTGAGCTAACTTTCTTGGGTTCTGGCACATAAAACTTCCAGAGAAATTTTAAATATGTTCATATTACAAAAGATTTATTGAACTTGATGATGTGCAAGCCAAGCAAAGTTCAATTAAATCTTTATATCCCAGGAATTGTTTGCATTTGTTAGCTAACAAATAGAAGTAGTATATTTTTCCCTAGTGTATGTTTATACATAAATGATTTATATAAACAAATCTAAATTTATTTCGGCTGACTTTCTAAAAGTTCACAGTTTACCTTATTATTATAGTGAGAGTTTATCCTGATACGTTTTTCTAATGTGTCAGCCTGTTTCAATCAAAATGTAGTAGAAGATATTTCAAAAATAATAAACACTTCCAGGTTACCTGATGTCCTGGTTTGAGGTAGAACAAAACCAATTTTCTTTTCAGTAATTTTCACTTTTCAGTTAAGTCTCTTCTAAGTAACTGTACTCTCTGAAATTAACTGTATGTTTTTCAGACAGTGTCTGCTTCTGGCAGTGATAAGGTCTGATATTTATAGTTAATACTCAGGAACAGTATGCAGAGAGGCTCTTGCTTATACTTGTAACAACCAAGGTCTGCTAACTTTGTTACGTGCCACGGGCTGGAAGTGGAGGAGTGTAAAGGGTATGCACCTATGGGGAGGAACAGACAGGACAGGTGACCCCAAAACTGACCAACATGGTATTCCATCCAATCTGCATTGTGCTCAGTATAACACTGAGGGATCAAAAAGCGTCAGTCCCTCTTTTTCAATGGCCAGCATCCAAGGAGGACTCCGTCTGTTCGTCTGCCTTTGACTGCAATCTGCGTGTTCCTGAATCCAGTTCCCGTCTGCCACTGAGTCCAGTCTGGGATTTTGCCAGTGCTGGCCGGTGACATGATCATCATCCTGGGATCTCAATATAAAGATTATTTTCTTATTAATATTATTATCTTTTATTTTTATTGTTAATATTTCATTAAAGCTGTTTTAGGGTTTTTTTTTCAACCCTTAAGTCTCTCCCCCTTATTCTCTCTCTCTCTTCCCACTCTGGGAAGGGAGAAGGACACTCTGTCATTCATTTAGTGGCTATCCCAGCCTAAGCCTCCACACCCAAATATCGGTAGCTTGCTAGAAGCAGAAAGATGTCTTTATTTCCTTTGCTGGGGACAGAATTGGAGAGAATTCAAACATTACTGATACAGACTAGCCATATATACCTATCTAGTCAGCCAATGTGTATCTTCTGGGTGACTCCAATATGTACTGTCTCTTGGTCAGTGTACAGACCAAAAGAGTAGATAGAGGTATGGGGACAAAGTGGGAATATATAAAGGGGATTAGGGCTTGAAGCATGGCTTTTGGAATAGAGTGGTTGAGTCATCAATATGGAATTGGGCAGAAAAAAGGAATTAACATGACTGGAATATTAGGGGAAAACATGTCAGAAATCCAGAGGAAACAGGCAATAGTTTTATTGCTCATAAAAAGAGTTGTCAAGTGTGATCCTTCTTAATTTTTTTTTTTTTTTTTTTTTTTTTTTTTTTTTTAGTTTAACCAGTTTGGGATAGTTAATCTTACTCTTGACCCCGTAGCCCATAAATGGTTGGTATGTACTGTTTACAGCTCTGAAGTACAGAAGAGAATAATTACAAATCTGATGGAATTCTTGCACATACTGCTTGGACCTGTGTGGAAATATTACTACTTCTGTCTTGCTGGGGATCCAAAGCATCAGGATAGAGTAAATATTATTTAAACATGTCTGAGTACTGATGACATCTTGGCAAATTTTACAGGATTTTTGTTAATTGTTGCCATCTTTGTACATCCGGAATAATAGCTCTCTCAGGTTTAACTATTTATTTATCTTCCCTTCTTGGACCCTTTTTTACTCCTTTCTTTCTTAAAAAAGCTTAGAAACTGTTGTGCAGAAGTAGAAAGTTTTTTTAGACAGGTGTTATTTTTGGTTTTTTAGTCATATTTTCCCAAAAGAGGCTACACCTTTATAAGTCAGTCTTACTTTTTCCACTGCCATAGCAGTAACATCTTCAGTGTGATGCATGTCCCCAGAATGCTGCATTTTTTTACTCTCTTTCCCACTTAGATGTTAATGGATTTCTACTAGATTTCACTTTAAAGTCTTTATTCAACATAAATCAATCTTGTTGCACCTCTGTAGCTTGACTTAAGAATTCTTTGCCTGCATGGTTATAGCAAGAAGTAAACGTGAAATGGTTAGGCTGTGCCTATAAAAAAAATTACCAGATCCTTCTGTACTTCTTCCAGGGCTTCATTGGTACTGGTTTTTAAACATGTATTGAGGAAGCTGAAGGACAGAATATGCCCTCATTTCACATACTGCCTAGTGGAATATCAGTCTCTGCTTCTCTTATTAAATTGCAGTTGAATTCCACAATGACTAACTGAGAAGGTGTTTAGACTGGTGAAGAAAAAAAGAATGAATAGCATGGAGGCTAAAGAACAGAGTAAAAACCCCAACCCTGTTGTATTGGAAGGGTGATTGATGCGGTCCTAAAATGTCTCAGTAGCCTCCACGCTGGGTTCTCAGAAGGCCTGTGAGAGGATTTTGTGTGAGGCTTAGAATGTGGTATTGGCAAAGAAATGTAAACCTATTCCTAACACCAAATAAAAGCATCAAAAGGGAATAGAACATGATAAATTCCTCAAGATAAAAGCAGTAGGGAGACAGCTAGTCAACAGCTGTGAAAACAGAATTAAAACTTGCATAAATTGGAAATTGTATTCCCCAAACCAAAGCTGAATCCAAATAATACAGTATGTATAATCTCAACACAGGATTCAAACTGGGTCAACAGGACATCGTGACTAATTCTGTGGATGACTGCCAACATGCTCAGGCAATTGCAGCCTATTGACCAATGTCAAACAGTTCAAGTTTGCTTTCCCTACAGACTTGATTTTTTCAAATAAATATATCTTAGAGCAAATGAGCCAGTAACTACTCAACAACATAGTGCTGAGTGTTAGATTTGAAGCTTAAGTCAAATCGCATTTAAAAATATTTCAATATGGTATGTGGATGATAAGAGTAAGGATTTCAAACATACATGGGATTTGGAAGAATGAAGGAAGGACAAATTCTACACAGCATCAGGACTGATCAAAGAAAATTAAAACAGATACAAGACTATAATATAAAGGAATGTAGCAGTTCCACCTGGGGAAATAGATTTTCATTGCTTTGCATGATCTAAATAAACCAGTCAGTTTATTTGCAAAAAAAATATTTATTTTCTAGAGTTGTTCTGTCTTTCTTAATAATTTTTTAATTTGCATCTAGTTTAAGCTTTTTTTCCATTTATGTATTTTTTACAGATGTTAATCTTCATCTTCCCTCAGCTATCACTTTACCTTTTCTTCTCCATAGAAATTACATTCCAACTATGGATATTATTCTGAATTTTTATCTTCCAGTTGCAGACCAGATCTTTTCTAAGCAGCCTCTAGCAACAATACTGTGAAATGAAGTCTGTTATCTCTGCTAGTAAATAAAACAGAGACAAGGCATGGACTCAGACACTGGCTCAAGATTAGCATGTTGCTTGGTATTGGTTTGGTCAATGTCAGCTCCAGACAGTGCCTCAGCATGGTCTGGACAAAAACAGGACCCTTCACACAGGCAATTTAAATGTGGCCTTCCAGTTCTGGAGTCAGCCATTTAGACAGAGCTAGTCACCATGAAAGCCGAAGTCATCCTCCTGATCAGAACTTCCAGACAGATGTCAGAGTTACTGACATCTGAGCTGCTACTGATCTTGGGGTTCCCTTGTCACCTGATTATTACTTCTACGTTCTTCATTTTGCTTTTTGTTCCTGCCACTTATTTCCTTTCTCACTTTCAAGGGTGTCAAGAGATGTTTCATCTTGTGCCTCTGTATTCCTGTGAAATTGTTTCTTATGAAATTGTCTACCCTATTGTGATATTGTCTCCTACTAAAATTTTGTGACTCACAGGTCTCTGTCTGTACTCTTGATCTGCCAAAAGTCTGTCTGACCTCATATTTCTGTTTCTCAGACATCATTTGTTAATCTACTAGTAACAAATTACCAGCATAAGGTAAATTCCTTGTGCTTCTTAAACTCACTGCACCTTCTAGGCATTGTCAAACATGCATAATTCATAGAATCATTATTCTTCCCAAACTACTACTTCCACTGTGACTGTAAAAAAAGGCGAAAGGGATATCTATGGCATTTTTCATTTTCTTCCCCAGGTTATTTCCTCTTGTAAGTTCCACTGCTGCATGAGTAATACCTTGAATCTTCTCTAGTTTCTATTTGATTAATATTTGGTTTGAAGAAGATTTAATCCATGGTTTAAATACTGTAAAAGAAGTATCTGGTCTTGCGTACATTATCCAAGATCATGAATATTAAATACAAAAAGATATTCCTTCAGGTCTGAGTGCTTTTGAGGGTGGAGGAGTATTTGCTTAAATGATGACCATCAACATATTGGAAAAGAATAAATTCACCAAGTTTATAGAAGAAATATCCAACCCTTATCAACTCTTCTTGATGAGTTAATACCACCATATGTACATGTCATGTATATCATGGGTAACTGCTGATTGTTCATATGACATTATAGTTTATATCTTGCCTCTGGTCAGAAGCCTTAAAAAAAAATCCATTGTTTTAAGAAGGCTGTTTCTTTAAATGTAGCTTAACTGAAAAATTAATGCTAACATATTTCATGAATAGCAATATTTCATTACCTTTAGAACAAAGAAATTGATAGAAGGAATGAGTAGTTCACAGAATGGCGCCAGCTGAACCAAGAAACTGAGGAAAAATTCTTTTAGTTTCTCGCAGATTCCTGGAGTCAGAAGATTCTTGGAGGCAAATCTCAGATTCCTGGAGGCACAGATTCTGAAGAGGAATCTCCAGATTCCTCTTCAACATTAGCTGTGTGAATCCAGTTCCTTACCCTGCTGTCTGCATTAATGTTCATAAAAATCCCTACAAATTAAAGGGAAATTATTTCCAAAGGCAGTCAATATGAAACGTTACATCTAGTTCTAAGCAGCAAAATAGGATTCCAACATGAGAAACAGGTAATATGGTTAAAATAAACCTCTGGCTGAATAGTGTTTGATTGCATAAAAAAAAAAAAAAACATAATTAAAATCTAAATTAATAAAAACGCTATTGGTGTGCAGAAAATATTATCATTCTTTATTTCTTTTGCTGGAAAGATATTATTTGTATTTCAACCACCTCCACTGATTGGTTAAGAATGGAGCCCTTCTTGTCTATTGAGGGGGTGTGCTCTAATCACAAATGACATACACATTTTCCATGAAAATGTTAAAGCCAGTGTACCTTGTGAACCATATTATGTTTTTTATTTTGGGTGTTGAACTATCCAAGTTTATCCTTTATTTTGGAAGGGAACTATAATTTCTTTCTTTTACTAAAGAATAGACAGGAGGGAAATAAGAAAATTCTGCCAGCAAACTGAAAGAATAATTGAATATATTTAATCAAAAATGAAAGAAAGATAGAATCCGAAAAAGGTGAAGTCTGGAAGAAAGAGATCTCTAATGAGCAAGGTTAGTTCCTGTGTGGTAGTATGGTATATGTAATTATTTTTAAGAGAGATGGTGATAAAATTAATGAGAAAAACTTTACTAATATCTATGTAAATGTATGCATTCGTTAATTGGAATACTACAGTAAAGTTCAACTTCATTAATTTAGAGTTTCAACTAATGTTCCAGTTACCTTGAATTCTTCATCTTCCTGCAAAAAGCCAGTTGTCCTGAGACTATTTATGCCTAATGACTTTGGGAGAACACTAAAACCTTAATATTACTCACAAATTATACATTGTAATCACTTGTGATTATTTTCACTGCAAGACCAACTTGACATGTGATTGAAAATGAGAAGGCTCAGTACAAGAATTCCTTGTGCTCCTTAACAATATTGGTGGGCCTACCTGCCCAGCCTCCCCTTAAGAAAGTGGCCAGGAGGCCAGCGTAAGGCGGGGATGTGAGCATAACAGTGAGTGTCAATGTAACATCCAAAACTATCTAAGAGGGAAATTGCCCAAAATTGACGATGCTAAAGAAGAAGGCATCCATCAGCCACACTAAACAGCTTAAAAAGAAAGGAGTCAACTTTAGAAGAAGTACAAAGAAAGGTTGAAAATTTGTAACAGTGGGGACAGAGAAGAAAGCAACAGAGAAGCAATCAAAACCTGCTTTGACACTGCCAGACACCATCCCACTGACACTGCCATCTACCTTGACCTTGATGAGCATCCTTCCATCAGATGCCATGGGGAGTGTGCATCTAGCTCAAGGAGTGACAGTGTGGGTGCAAGTAGTAGGGATCCACACTTTGATATACGTGCGTGAACTCGAGGTGGGGGCTTTCTCATGAGAATATTGGGTTTTTTTGGTTTGTAGGGACTGTCATGAGCACACATAAGCCTGGAGCACATCTAGGCACATCTACATCTCCAGCAGGAGGGCACAGAAACCTCCAGGGTTTCTGTGGAGGAAACTGCACTCCCAGAAAGGATGTGTGTGTGGTGTGCGGGTGTGCTTATAACTCACACTGCCTGTGAGAGGGAGTGCATGTGTATGTGACTGTCTTGGTGGGGTATATCACTGGGATTGTTATAGAAGGTGATTTAGAAATTTCTAGGTATTTATTTGTCTAATATTGTGGTTTACCTATCATGAATGCATAGTTCATTGACTGCTTGCTAGTTGCATGTTATTAATAAAACAAACAACTTCAATTTTGATTTTATTTGCACCACATGAATAGATTTTTTCCTGCAATATTTGTTTCTAAACAAGAGCAGTCAAGTAATTAAAAAATATGAGTAGATCTTCTGTGACTATGTATGCACATGCACAACTACTTGGTGTAACTGAATGGAAAGAATATTTAGTTTCCCTCTATTTTTAACCAATACTTTTTAAAGAAGATGAATTATTTCTAGTAAATGAGATCCTAGGCGAGACAATGTGAATATGACTTTGGTCAGTACAGTCTGTGGTTCACAATATAGTAATAACTTTGGTTATTAATGACAAATTTAAATGTGGTGGTTTGTTTTGTTTTGCTATGTTTTATGCTTGAAGGAAATAAGTTATTCTGAATTATACAATATTTTCCTATATGTACAACCCTTTGTACCTTGCTATAAGTACATTTCATTTTGTGTACTTGCAAGAAAAGTAAAAGGAAATTCAGTTTTTAGAACAGCAAAATGGTCATGGGGGTACAGCTGGTATCCCAATGGTATTCTACAATGGTGAAGCTGGGCTGCCATCTGGGATTGGATGTTGGTTTTCCTGTGATCATTGTTCTTGCCTGAGAACCTGATGAAGCCATCCCAGGGGTTAAAAGTACAGGGCAGATGAATGCCTTTCAATTTGTCTAAGAGCTAAATCTCATTCTCTAATCAATGACTATGTAAGTATTCTATACAAAGTATAACAGCTTTGAGAGGAGGAATAAAGACTCCACCTATCATCCGGCTTAACTCAGTATTAAGGTACTTTGCCATCAGATAGTAGATCAAAACCACACAGAAAGAAAAAAGTAAGAGGATCCATATCAGCCACATCCTGAGCTTTCTGAACTACTAAAGCCAAGCTGCATTTTCTGCCAGTCTATCCTCTAACATTTCCTTCAATCAAAACCTTTTTATCCACTTCAAATTTGTAAATAGCTTAAGGATGAACAAAAATAAAATTGTTCAATGAATAGAAACGCTGCAAGAAAACAAAATCACTTACCTGTAGATTCAGATCCCTGCCTTGTCTAAAACAAGAATGGTAAAATATATTTTGCCACTGCATTTTTTCATTTGCTTGAAGTGACTGAAACTTACGGTCACTAAGTAGACTCAATCCACTAGATTTTGCAAGCCTTAACTTATTCACAGCTATAGTAGGGAAATCTCAGAGAGAAAATATTGTATGTTTGTTAAATCCATAAATTTACAAGTTAGTTCATCTCACACTGATAGGATCATGTATACAATAAGTAGAAACATCAGTAAATTGAAAAAAAACTAAAGAAGAAACAAAGTATTATTTATTTTATCAGTGAAAGTAAACAATGACAGTAAGAACTGTACAAGAATGTAATTTTTCTAAAGATAATGAAATCATTACAAGTCCTGCGGACTCAGCTGCATCCATATTAATCATCAGAATGTGAGAACAAAGTAATAAGACAGTTAAATGATGAAAAATACCACACAAAATTAGATATGGATCCACCTTTTAAATGTAAGAGGTAAAAAACATTGGTTCAATTTTGAGTTAATGAAGATATTTGGAATGCAAACACTCCTGATAAAAAATATGCTTTGTTTTTGTCTGAAAGGGTTATCAGCTATTTTGAAACAGTAAATACACTAAGTGGCCCACAAATTTCTGAGTCTTCTGATAGACATAATTTAGAGTTGTTCCCACTAAGATCTGTGACAAAACCACCACACTGAACTTGCTAGTCAGTGTCACAGTTAATATTTTGTATGCGGAAAACAACATGAAACAGTTGTGAACTGGCTTGCAGCTAATGTGAGACTAGCACTTTCTTTCCTCTAAATGTGAGGAAGGGGGAACAGACATTTATTTCCCCAGCAGATGTTATCTGGGAAGTGATAAATTCAGTTTCACATCCCTTGTTTATCTGTTTTAGAAATAAGTGGGGAGGGGAAGGAGGAAGAGCAGGAATGACTGAGTGAAAGAAAGAGAAGTGCAAAGCTCCCCTTTCTTGGCAGCCACAAGCCATTAGAAGAGCTTGGCTGCCTGTGTAACCACAGCCTCAGGCATCTGAATGCATGCCCGGAGCAGAAATGGAGACACAAAGGGATTCAGATGCTTATTGGATTATCTTGAAGTTGAGAGAAGACTTGTGAATGCTTAAAAGTTGCAGTTTCGTGCTTAGGTTCCTCCAATGACAAGAGAGCAAAATAAAATCAGAAGTTTTCTCTTTCCTTTCTCTGATACATGGTTAGAAGATTTCTTGCTGCAGTTTAATTTATTTGGCAGCAAATCTGAAAAAGTTGTGTCTTAAATGTTGATAAAGAAGGCTAACATTTATTCTGGAGTTTAACTTAAAATGAGCAGCTGAGAATCATGATGCAGCTGGAGGAAGGAGAGGGGAGTTTGATTGCTCAATGAACGCAACTGCTTTGGAATATTATAGTTAGAGAAATGGTCTCTAAATAGCTGAGCCTCAAATCAATTAAGATTTACAGATTTGGATCAGAATTATACAAGTGAAGAGATAGAAGCAAGTGCATTTTGCAACATACTGTTTGTTGCATTAGGATTTTACTTGTTAAGGTGCTACCGATTTGAGCTGTCTCCAGGAATAGCAGCACTGTGTGCAATTAAAGTCAATCAAAAAAATTTTTCTGTTTCTGGTGACTGAGGCCAAGGTAGAAGCACAACTCTGTATTTTCCATATGCTAAACTTTCTTTGAGGAAATTAATAGAAATCTTTTATCAGTTAGTCTGCAAAACTGAATGATGGAAAACATTCAAAGTCCAGGGCTCTGCTCTGCACAAATGAGCTATGCCCTGACATCTGTCCTTCAGTATCTTTCTCCATCAGGGTTCAGACCTGCACAGATTTGCCGTAAATAAAAGCAATGTGCAAAAGCTAACGGGATACTGCTTCTGTAGTGTTCCTTTCATCTCAAGGATGTAATGTATGAGGTAGGTTGTGTGAACCAAAACATTTAATTCCATATTGATAAAAATATAAGCATCTGCTCTAGCATATTCTTCCTGCAAAGAAGGTGTTCATCTAGAGGCCATATCAACACAGGTACATGTAATATGTAGGATGCTGCTTGGAATTTTTGCACGTAAACTCTTCTTACTGAAATGATGTTTTTCTTGGGAACATTTGTTTCTACAAGTTAGCAGCTGTGCAGGCTCTGTGCTTGCAGCATAGTAAAGCAGATGATTACTGCTCCACACTACATCAGGTGCATCCATATGTTGGGTGAAATGCTCAAGTATGACAGTCGGGTTTAAGACAATATTTAAAAAGTAAGATATGTTCTTCCTTTGTGGTATTGCATAATGGTCAACATGCAGGAGCGTGACTGGAACCCTAACTCCTCCTGTGAACCTAGGAGTGAATAAATTACAAGGTTCACAGACTGGGAGAAGTGCCCAGGTGAAAGGCAAATGGAAAACAGTTGGAATAACAATTTAACTTTTCTGCTCAATGGAATGATGGAACAGATATTTAATTTTCCGGATTAGCAAGGATTAGCCAGATGTCATAGCCAGTACATCTGTTAAAGACTTCTTCAAATCACAGTAAGGCAATTATATCCCTAATACCGAACATATTAACATATGAAGACAAATTAACACTATTATGGTCATTTAGGAAACCAATTTCAGACATTATTAAAGTTGTGGGAAACATACACAATGCTGTTATCTTTGGGGGTCTGGTTTGGGTTTTTTTGGTTGCGTTTGGGTTTGTTTTTTAACTTCATACTCCTGTAAAGATTCTTTCAATTTTGAAGTATTTATGTTTCTAGATCTGCCTACACTCCTTCCTCCTACATTGATATTCCTGATACATAGCAGCAACAAATTCACAAAATTAATGATAAGGGTTTATCCTCTCAGTGTCACAAAGGTTCAGGGTGGGTGCATCCAGAGAGCTGGCAAGGCATTCAGAACTTATTAGCAGAATATCATGTTGAGGACCTGCTGAAAACCAAGTGCTCATGGGCCTTTGTCGTGGTTTGGGCTGGACTGGCCCCTGAATGAATGACAGATGCTCTCTTTAACTTCTCTCAGGACAGCCTTCTATAATCTAGGAAGTAACATCAATTGGAAATCACTAACTGTCTAGAGCATGGAGTGCCTGACTCAAGTTTGGATACCTAGGAAGCCTCAATGCAGTTTAGAAAAGGGTACAGACCATATTCTATAAAACTGCTAGAAGTTCATTATTCATAAAAGAACATTTTAATAGGGCCTCCTGTGCACTTAATCTTAGGAGGGTTTAAATGAGGACTGAGGATTTTTTTCTGGATGGTTTTTTTCCCCTGGATAGTTTTGTTTTGTTTTTTTGTGGGGTTTTTTTTGTTTGTTTGTTTTGGTTTGGTTTGGTTTTTTTGTTTTGTTGGGTGTTTTTGTTTTTGTTTTTGTTTTTGTTTTTCCCAGGAGCTTAATTCCCCTTTGGGATTTTGAAAATAAGTCTTTGGATACTCCACCTTCTCTCAGAATACGAACATGTCCTGAAAGGTCTATTGGAACATCCCAACAATAACCTACTCTTTTCCCAGTTACCCAGAAACACATCTAACATTTGGTGAGCTACTGTTTGGCATAAAATGAGAAAATTGAAGCCAGTGACCATTTGGCTGGATTACAGAACTGTGAAAGCTATCGACTGAACTCACTGTTGATGTTCAATGAATCAATCCACTTTGGTCAAGAAAGCGTGACTGAGACCTTTCATTACAATTCTGTCCTCACAATGTAATGTACTGTGATTCACACATCAATATGCTGAGATCTACACTGTTTTGTTGAATGATTTGGACCACTTCTGGAGGCAGAATTGTGACTTGCAATTGGAGTTCAGTTCCCAGTTTATCTATCAGCCAAACTGAATCGATTGTTAAGAATGTTATATCTCATCAAGTATTTATTTTCTATTACCCTTCTTATCTGTTAAGGTGTAAATTAAGAGAACTTTGCTATGTGTTTGTACAATACTTCGCATAAACTAGCATCAATCCAGAATAGGAAAGGCAAAAGTTCTTCCTGCTCATAACATCATCTCATTCCTGTTAAAAGCAATCTAAAATGAGCACAACTATCTGTGGACAAAGATGATGCACACAAAAATGGGAACACTACACACTGTTTCAAGTATAACTTCAATAGTTTCTTGGTGCCTGGTTCTTTTTTTGCACTGTACACATAATAGAGTTCAAAGATTTTTCATTTCAGTGTGATGCCAGGAATGGATCAATAAATAATTCTGTGTATACTCTTTATCAATGATCTGTTACAGTGCTTATGTTTGAATATAAAAATATCAGGGAAAGCAGAGTGATTAGCTATTATAAATGGAACGAGTTGGATTTCTTAATTATGTTTTTCAGTTGCTGGCCATGTCTGCGTGTAACACTGTTGGCCTTTGACACGGTCCCCCACAACATCCTTCTCTCTAAATTGGAGAGATATGGATTTGATAGGTGGACTGTTCAGTGGATGAGGTGTTGGTTGGATGGTTGCATCCAGAGAGTAGTGGTCAATGGCTCGATGTCCAGATGGAGATTGGTGACAAGTGGTGTCCCTCAGGGGTCCATTTTGGGGACCAGTACTGTTCAACATCTTCATCAATGACATAGACAGTGGGATTGAGTGCACCCTCAGCAAGTTTGCAAATGCAACCAAGCTGAGTGGTGTGGTTGACACACCTGAGGGATGAGATGCCATCCAGAGGAACCTGGATAAGCTCGAGAAGTAGGCATATGTGAACCTCATGAAGTTCAACAAGGCCAAGTGCAGGATCCTGCACAGGGGTCGGGGCAACCCCTGATATCAGTACAGGCTGGGGGATGAAGGGATTGAGACCAGCCCTGAGGAGAAGGACTTGGGGGCACTGGTGGATGAAAGGCTGGACATGAGCCAGCAATGTGCACTTGCAGCTCAGAATGCCAACTGTATCCTGGGCTGTATCAAAAGCAGCGTGGCCAGCAGGCCGAGGCGGGTGATTCTGCTCCTCTGCTCTGCTCTGGTGGGACCCACCTGGAGTACTGCATCCATCTCTGGAGCCCTCAGCACAGGAAAGACATGGACCTGTTAGTGCAGGTCCAGAGGAGGGACACAAAAATAATCAGAGGGAGAGAGCACCTCTTGTATGAGGGCAGGCTGAGAGAGTTGGGACTGTTCAACGTGGAGAAGAGAAGGCTCCGACAAGACCTTATTGCGGCCTTTCAGTACTTAAAGGGGACTTATAAGAAAGATGGGGACAAGCTATTTAGCAGAGCCTGTTGTGAAAGGACAAGGGGTGATGGTTTTAAATTGAAAGAGAGAAGATTTAGACTAGATATAAGGAGGAAATTTTTTACGAGGGTGGTGAAACACTGGAACAGGTTGCCCAGAAAGGTGGTAGAGGTACCATCCCTGGAAACATTCAAGGTCAGGCTGGACAGGGCTCTGAGCAACCTGATCTAGTTGAAGATGGACCCACCCTGACAAGGACCTGAAAAAGACCTAATAAAGACGCAACAAAAGCGCATGAAAACATCCCACCACAGCTCTTGTCACACCCACACAGTGGTGTTCAGCACGTATGCATTTCAGTTGAAAGGTGAGGAAGTTGTGGCCCTCAGCCAGTCAGAGCTGGCATGACCACATATGACCACAGATCTGATTTGATTAGTGTATAAATGGAGTCCACTGGAGGTCAAAATTTGAGTTGTCCTCCTTGGAAGTAGTGGGTCTGCAGTCGGAGACTCTCCCTGTGGGCTGGGATACCACCTACGGTTCATCTCCTGTACAGGTTGAGAGCCCTCATCCTGTGAGTGGGTGATTGTGCACATTTTTGAATCATCATTTCTAAAGCTTAAGAATTCTTGAGCCCGTCATGCAGTATTAATTTCTCATACATTCTGAACCTTCAGTTTACTAGTGTTGTCAGAGTGTTAAATATACCTCATTTCCAGTTGTTTCTATGCTAAACAATTTTTGGTTAGAATAAAGCTTATTTTGAGTTTATCACCTATCTAAATTTGGTTTTGTGAGCCTCTGACACAGATGTACCTACTCATTGCAGAGGGATTGGACTAGACAGCCTTTAAAGGTTCCTTTCAACACAAACTATTCTATGATTCTATGACCATTACTGCACGCTGACTTAAAATCCTTGTAATACTCTCTTATTTGAACAGTTTGAATTATTTCTCCACTCCTAGCTAATTCACAAATTCTATATTACTAAAACATATCCTGATCTCAAGTAGTCAAGTTAAAGACTTAAATTCCGATGCATCCAAAATTGCCTGTTGCTCTATTTAAAAGATGAATTTTAAAAAGCTTTGTGGTCTTTTATACCAATTTATCATGCCCGTGTGCCAGAACTGACTCTCTGTCCACTGCCTGATTCACCAGCAAATTCTGATTCTCTGCATAACAACAGAGTGTATTGTTGTTTCAAAAGGGCAACAGAAATAATGAGAGCACACATTGATCTCGTAGATTAATGACCCAAGATTAATGATTCATGGTACACTATAGATAAAAGACATGCAAAAGGAATGTGCTTTAACTATTTTCTTTAAAGGTCCTCTAAATTTTAAGGGCAAATATTGTTCATCTGTTGTCATGACTTAGCAGAACCGACTGCTTTAAACTTCAGTCTTCTCCTTACCATTTCCCAAAATAAAGTGCTGAATCTAATAGATAGACATGATTTATTATCTAAGTTATTAATTATTTTCAACATTACTGATGATATTACAGAATAAAACCAGTTTGTCTCGGCATGGTGCAATTATATTACTTTTCCCATTTGAATTAGTAAAACCTCAACACATCACTATGTATCGTCATTTTGAGTTGCCAAATGGTGGCAATAGGAATAATATTCACCTATTTCTCTGAGGATTTGACTTTGCATGAATTACAGGTCTTTTTGTGGGCAAAAAGCAAGAGCTTAAAGGCAGCATGTAGAAATTTGGATCCATCTAATATCAGTCCCATGGAGGTGCCTTTACTGAGGATAGGTGTCTCTACACACATGCCCCGAGCATGCCAGTCCTAACATGACTTAGCAACTGATTTCTTTGTATTGAGCAACAGATGTCTATGTGTCTTGAGTGGTGTGGTCTGATGTGTCTTGCCAGAGGGCAAGTAATATTATTTTACATACTGCGGTAGTGGGTGCTGCTTTCTTTGTAATCTTGAGGAGAAGAGACAGCATTCCCTTCTGCTTGTAGGATAATCTAGTTCTGCCTCTGTCTGGGGATTTTTAAATGCTCACGTTTCATATTCAAACATATAAGGCAAGGTGTTGTTGGTGCTGGCCTTTTGTGTGTGATTTTGTGGCTGCATGTGCTGGCCACACAGTCTAGGACTCACTGACCAGCAGAAGAAGGAGGCTACAGATGGAGTTGAATTGCTGTGAAAGTTAAAGCGCTCATCTGATTTTTGTCCTGCAGATTTTTGTTCCTGCATTTTAACAACTCCCTTGTTTTCTGTCCAGTGCCCGCTTATATAAAATACAACCAGAGCAGGGGATGATCTAGGGAAAAACCACAAATTGCATCATGAGGCAAAAAAACCCAGAAAAGACACAGGATATAGGAAATGTGTGTTTGAATCCTTTCCGGTAACAAAGCCTATTCCTTTATTTGTCAAAGGTTTTCCCAAGGCAAATTGCTGCCACTAGGTTTATAAAACAATATTCCTCCCTCAGCTGTTCTTCACACAGAAATGTACTTGAAATGAGAGTTTATAGTGGGTCACTACTCACTCCTGTCTTCAGCACTTATCCTATTGTGTAACTCCAAGTGCTCAAATGGCTTTTTGCTTAGGGTGCAAAACACACCTCACTTTCAACCATGAGCTGGTTAAAAATCAGGGGCTTTTCATTCAGGGATCTTAGGGAATTTTCAGGCACCTAAGACTGACTCTGGATCATTAGTTCATCTTTCTGGTAAGCAGATATACATTCAAGTAAGTGCAAAGTGTTCAGCTGCCTGTCTTTCAGTGGGAAATGCACAGATGCACTCCTGCACATTGGCATGATAATGTACCCATGGGAATCTAAATTTTCCATTACCTTTTCTATCCTTTTAGCTAGCTTTTGTGCTTTGCAGTGTCATAGATTTAGGAAGCAAAACCACAGAACAGCTGTAGAGCCAGTCTAGTTAAATACCACATATACTGTCACTTCTCTTCTAACAGTGTAATTAAACAGGAGTTAGAATTTGCAATGTGTTGACATTTTATCAATTAAAGATAGACAGGGGAGAGATGGGGGAAAAAAAACCAACAAACTTTTGTGATGTTAGTTAATTCCATGAGGTTACTCAGAAATGTGGCTTCTTGTTACATCCAAGATATAAGGAACTTAGTGACTTTTTATTTTATTTTCTGTTTTTAATGTACAAAGTTCAGTAGATGTTTATTTTCCACTATGTATTTTTATTTGATATCTTGGTTCACTGCTATGCTTTTCCAGCTGTTGCTTTGGAAAAATAATTACAATTCAGTCAAGCAAATGCACAATGGTGGGTTCTACGGTTTGGTAAACTCTCTAATGCAGCTTCTGAAAAAAGATTTTCACCTTATTTAGACAGGGTTAAACTCTCTTCCTGCTCTACTATCCCTAAAAGTCAGTGTTTTTGTGATATAGCTTAGAGTATAAATACTGGGACATAGTCTCTGCAGGAATTGCCACAGAAATGACACATTCTCCTCTTGGCAGGCGACACCATGGAGATGACATATTTTCCACCAGCAAATACCTAAGGGAAACTTACAATTAACCAGCCTTCCATGATCAGCATGGTTGCTATAGTTTAGTTACAGTTTAGTTTTGCATTTCTCAGCAGTACCCTGCAGCCAAACAGGGGTACTGATACATGTTTCTAGGCATTCCTATTTATTTTTCCTTTGGCATTAAGACTATGGGAAAGAAGAGAATATGGGATTATTCTTTTGGTTGTTTCTGGGAAGAGGAAGATGTTGCAAGTTTCGGGGGGACCACCCCTTAAATAATGAAAGCAGACAAAAATGAAAGATGCACCATATTTAGATGATTGTAAAAAGTATTCCAGCTTAGCAGTCTGCAAATCATAAATGCCTTACTCAATGCAAGTGTAGGATAAACTGAAACAGAGGAAGTATGTAAGCATGCCTAACTGACTTTGAATTGCTAAAGAATTTCAAGCAGCACACATCTTAAGTTCAAAAAGAACTATATATTAGAAACATGTTCTAGTAAGGGTTGTAGAGCATTCAGAGAGATCACACTCAGGGCATCAGGGACAATTTCAGTGCTCAGTGCTTACAGTGGTACGGGAACTATTTACTCTGGTTCACTTCAGACTGTGTGCTTAAAATTTTTTTTGCTTCTGTGGACTTACGAGTTGTGATTCTTTTCTTCCTTTTCCCTGGGGGAAAGGGAAGGGTGAGAAATTGTGAACTTTGGACTGCTGAGAAGTTTGCTTTTTGCTTGCAAAATATAGCTATTTATCTAACAGATCACACCAACATTATTTATTGTCTGATTATATGTTCATTATGGTTTTTCATTTGCTATATTTCTCTCTTTTTGACTTTTAAAATTCCTCTTTATACTTAGATTAAGCCAATTCCTGATTTCCATCCACTAGCAATTTTGAAATATTGTTAGTGTCTTCTATGTGAGGAATGAAATGAAGAACGCTGTGGAGGGACTATAGTAGGAGTCTAGAGGCATTAGGCAAGGCAGCCAACATACCTTGTCAGGTTAGTTTCATTTCCTCTAAAATGAAAACAGTAGGTTAAACAGGCTTTTCTTTCATCCCCATATTAAAGTCATAGATGTAGATGCAATGCTGGCATGTCTAGGCATAGGTGATATTCTGCATTGTAGCCAAGAAATGGAAATCTCATTTGTCTCAATTGTGTGGTGCCAACACCCTCTTGTCCTGCTGCACTCTGTTTTCAGCTCTAGAGAACCATCTCCACCTAGAAGGAAATAGTATTTCAATATTGCTCAGGAGCCAGAATGATCTTTTCAGTGATTATAACTTTAGAAAGGCCTATACTGCTTCAAAACTGAACTGTTTCAAAAGAGCAAAGCAATCCTTGGGATCCTTGATGTAGATGTGATTTGCCTTTTAAGTCTACACAGGGCATGGACAGAATAGTCTCAAGGATCTGGACAAATAGGTTTTTTCTCTTTACTAAACAGTCTCATCTATAAAACCTTTTCTGCCAGAACTGATACATAGAGTACCAATATGCATCACACACGGGTGTATGTATATGCAGATAAATGTATCTATTTAAAAAAATGAAAAATCGAAAACTGATACTTTCACCTTATTTTCCTCTTGTGATATCCAACTGGATTTCAATCAGCAAAATCATGTATCGTTTCCAGGTTCAATGATTAATTTTTCCACCCTCATTGATGGCACTGAACTGGTCCTGAATAGTCAAATATGGAAGAAGGTACATCATTTTGCAAGATTACTGCTTTACCTTTCAATATATACCCTTCACATGGGGGAAAGATTTGACTGATATACTTCTGTTTGAGTTCCATCTTACTCTGATGAAGAGAGATTTTCTTTACTATTCTACAAATTTCTTCTTTTTATCAAAATTTCTCTTACTGTAACATTCTAATTATTCCTCAGCTTTGTGGTGAGTGTCTCACTGGTCTGTAGTGCCTAGCTCTTTGACTTTTTTTTACTGCCAGACCTTGTTATAATAGAAACCATGTTTCTAACAACATACTGTGCTGACCTGAAGCAACAGAAAAGTCAAATTAATGAAGAAACTCTTTTTTATTCTCTGAGATAAAGAAGCCATCTTCATTTGTGGATTACAGGATATTTTACAGTAATTATTTCCATAGAAAATCCATGTCTGTTAATCAACAGTTGGCTTGAGCCAGGTTTTGCCTCATCTGAAAAGTTAATGAAACTTTGGAAGCTGACAGGTTGCATTTTGAATAGAACATTAAAATACCAATAAAACCTTTCAAATCATAGTTTTTGAAGTCAGTGACAGTGCAACCAGTAGTAATAATAATAATGATCTGTTCTGAGGAAGGTGTTAAAAGTAGAAGCAAACACAATAAAAATTAAAACTTTTCCAGAAAAGTAAAACATAGAGCTTGGGGAAATGAACATACTAAATAAATCATTTTTCCTGACATCTTTTTCTCACTTGGACATAAGTTTTCTATAAATCTATGTTAACCTGATATCTTCTAGCAGAAAACTCTAATTCTCTACACCAAATCAAATAATTTGTTTTCTTCACCTCACTTCTAAATAAAGTTTCGTCTTGGAAGAGGGGTCAGTAGGTGAATTATGGCCTACAAAAAAGATTCTTCTTGATAACAGAACAGTGTTTCACAGAACTAGAGTAGAGAGGCCATCGGCTTCTCTTATTTAATGCTTTCTATTATTTGCTTCAGAAAGAAGAAAAGATGTTTAAGAAAAGATGTTTTAGAAAAGATGCTCCCAGACAATAATCTGGGAATGATACAGAAAACAGGATGACAGGCAACTTAGAAGAATTTAGCAAGAAAAAGAAATCAAAACAACCCCCTAGACTTGTGACATGCTAAATGTCAGCCGAACAGTGGTCTAGAAAGTCATGGACAATGGATCCCAGTCTAGGTCCCATATTACAGTAAATGTAATCCTCATCAGCTCACCTGTCAGTAGACATGAATCACCTGCTGAAAAGTATGCGGGTTGACAGCAATTCTCTGGCCGTACACTTTGAAACTACACAGCTGCACAGCTGCATATCTAATGTATATCCTGAGCCGAGTGCACTCATTCTGTTGCAGTTTAGTCAGTCCAGCTCCATAGCATATTAATTTAAAACTCTATGGCAGGAGCACACCCCGCCTCCCCCCTGGGAGTCTAACGGCATGGTACAGGGGCATGGTGGCTAGTTTGGTGGGAATCTTGTGAACTGCTGGCTGTGTATGCAAACAGCCCCCAGCCACATACACCAGATACCTGATCCCTAGAGACCACCTCAGCCAATTAGCCCTCCTTGGAGACACTTTGACCAATGAAAGCTACATGACCATGATCAATAGATGACCACAGTTTAGATCTGACCAGCCTAGAAAATGGGGTCCCTACTGGAGAACCCCTTTTGAGTGGTTCTCCTCAGAGCAATGGGTCTGTCACTGGAAGCTCTCCCTTTGGGTCGAGACGTTGGCTCAGAATAAGTTCCCCAGGGACTGGGTGTCCTCGTCTTTTAAGTGAGGGTTTTATGCATTTTGTATCATCATTCTAATCTTTGAGTCAATGTGCACAGTGTAGTAATAGTTCTCAACTGATATCCCGAACCTGTAAAAAGTTATGTTTGCCAAAGTGTTTGTAGTATAAGGTTCATGTTAATTTTTACTGTTCTACCTTTTTTTTTTTTGTGACACCATTAAAACCTGATTTTTTTAACATCTTTTGTTGGTCTCACACTTCTGCAACAACCTCATAAAGATAATCACAATTTGGAATATGGAGGAGTTAAGAAGGTATGGCTGCATTGCATTAAATTCACTTTCCCACTGTATACACTTGTTTTTTAAGAGAGGTTACAGTGATTTATTTTGGAGAAAGTTCTTTATGCTGTGCTTGAATTAGATCTCTATAAGGTGCCGTGCATGGGGTACCCACTTCTAGGTAATTCAGGTGCTCAGTCTGCTTTAGTGTGTGGCTCCCGTCCTGATTACTGAAACCTGTGTGAAGAAAGCATTTTACAGTGCAATGTTCTGTGCTGACTGATGTGCTACATCAGAATAAAGGTACATAGGGCAAAAAGACTTCCTGTGTCATTCAGATAAGGCCTATTCCGGATACTGGTATCATAGGATATCATGCATAAAATACCAAGATCATCTTAAGAGTCAGCTGGGCTTGTTTCCTCCTGAATTTACTCCTCAGATTGCTAAAGAAATCAATTGTAGACCTCAGAGCTTATTGGGACATGGCATTAAACACAGGCTTTTATGAAAAGGGTGGGTTGATGGTCTCTGACTACTTAACAGATAAAATTTTGTCTTTTTTCCTTGTGAGATAAAATGATCTGTACAGTCCAATCTTTGGCAAAGGACAATGCCAAACTCTGCTCAGAGAATTATCATTTCTTCTGAGCACTCTTTCTTCTCCTAGGGGGAAAGCAAACACACAAAACTGTTAGCCTTTTGCAGATTGCAATTTACTTCTCATTTTATATTGACATTCAAACTAGCCTAAAGAACTGTGCAACTGGGAGCCTGCCACACCATTTGTTCACTGTCCTCCATTTTTGTTTGATCCTTAGTCAAGATGTCGATTATATGGTAGGCTTTATCCTAAGTGAGTGCACATCAGACATTCCGAAAGTGTTAGACAGAAATGTTAGAAAAAGTTGCTTACCAGCATGGATTGTAAACAGTTAATTCATTAAGGATGACCACCTCACTATTCATAATATAGATGCCCTAAAATATTATTTCTATTCCTAAATTTGAAAATACTGGAAGCATTTTATTCAATACCCCCAAATAATATTAAAAAATTTTTAGAAATTCTGGCAGTATTTTATGTGCAATAAAATTCTTGCTTCTTCCATATTCTTCTCCTTGTTTCTTCCATATTTCCCATGGAAGATATGCCCACAGGGAAAAATTTTGTTTGAGAATGTTGGATAATACGGATGCATATTGCACTGGTAGAAAAAAGAAAAAAAAAAAAAGATGTAATTCAATCATTTGTAGCTTACATTTCAAGCAACTGTAAATTATGATCTTCTAAAATGAGACTGTAACAGATGGTTACAGTTCTATTTAAAGTGATGTTTCCTTTAGCTTTTCTTGTAGCACCAAGTGAGCTCTCAATGCAACAGCTGATTTTTTTCTCTATTAATTCATGTGTTCCATCAAAATGTATGGGAGGAAATGGGAATTTTGGCATGTTTTTCTCTATGGAGAACTTACCTGTAAGAAGACTTGGCTATAGAATTCACGTCAACCTTGAACAGATCCAGTCAAGTAGGCAAGAAATCTCATGTAGTGGCAAGACTTCAGTTTAAAAAAATTAATTCATTTTTTAAATTCTATTTGGCTAAATTTGTATTACAGTATATAATAGGTATGTGTTTCTGGACTAAATAACATCATGGGTTTAATTCATTCAGGTTGGAATCAAATTGGAATAATTTTAAGATAGCAATCTTGGTACTAAGCAGAGATATAATGTGTTTGTAAACAGTATTTGTTTGTTCAGATTGGCTAGTCTTTTTCTAATGGCAGTCCACTGAATGTTAGGTTTCCATATTCTTTTGAGGATTTATGAGATGAAAGTTATTCTGGAAGAGTACATGCGAGCCATTAGGACTGCCTCAAATTCTAGGTGTCTAAACTTAGGTGAGACTAATCCGATCCAAAAAGTGGCTAAATGTAACCTGAGTGGAGAGGACTTCACTAAAGTGACAGCTATATTCTTAGCAGAGGTAAAGGCGGTTTGAAATGAAATACATTTTTTAAAAATCCTTAGATGTATTATAACAAGGTAGGATGGCAGCAGCTTTAGGAAACATGCTAAAAGATTATGGAAAAGCAGAACAATCCTCATACAGTCTTTCTGGAATAGTGTCAAAACTGGCCAAGTGCAAGAGCTTCCCTTCCTAAAGGTTTATATGAAAGTCATATTCAGATCAAATATTGTAATTTTTTTTTTTGGTTTTTCAAAGTACTAAATTATAATGAAACTATAAAATACAACTGGCTGACCACTCATGCAGAATTAGAATTTGAGGAGCAGATATTTAATTTTTTATCTCTTTTTAGCCACCCACATAAGCAGGCTAAATATTCTTTCTTTTCTCTTACATGTGTGATAAGCAAAAGTGTTTACTTTCAGAGCAACAAGACTGGCTAAGTTATTTACTATTCTCTGGAGGATAAAAAGTTTCAAGAGTGTCTATGTAAAGCAGGGAATATTAGTCCAAGAATAATAAGGAAAATTAGCAAGATACAGTTTAAAACAAAAGAACAATAAATAGCCGTCCATAGGTGATCCAACTGAAAAGCAGTAGTACTCAAGAATTTACTCTTTGTTTCATTTATGTTGCCACTCATTTTGGAGGCAAGTTTGTAATGAAAATGTTTATTGGTTTTAGAATGTTAACTCTAAATGGTTAATCAGGAGGAACCTGTATATTTTGCAGGAATACAAAATGTATTCAGGATACATGAATGAGGGTGTTTCCCCCAGGTCCTATCCCAAAGAATTTATCATTATGCAAGATATCACAGCCTAATTTTTCCAGAAGACAAGTTATGAGATTTCTGTAACCCAGTCTCACCATGCCAAATCTACAAACTCCTAAACTCCCCATGATCTGGAAAGGCTTTTTTGCTATCGATCAGGAAGTGTTCTTTGGCACAGAGACTCAGATTCATTACACTAGCTTAAACCACTTAGTAGCTAAATTAGCAACATTATAGTCCTAAGTTTTACGTAATTAGCAAAGTGCACCCCAAAGCATGATTCAGATCTTAAATGAAGTAAATTTGTCATTGGGAATTTTTTCTCTTTTGCTGTTTCAATGAAGTTTTCTAAACTGCATCATAAAAGGTATAGCTTTCAACACCTATTGATGCTGTTTGCTTTGTGCTCCTGTCATGGTCTCAGCTGGGACAGAGTTGACTTTCTTACTAGCAGCTGCTATATTGCTATGTTTTGGATTTGGGATTAAAATATTGTTGGTAGAACCCAGATCTTTTGGTTGTTGCTAAGCAGTCAAGGCCTCTTCTACTCCTCACACCGCCCTGCCAGCAAGTAGGCCAACAGTGCACCAAAAGTTGGGAGGAGATACAGCAAGGACAGGTGACCCTAATGGATCAAATGAATATTCCATACCGCGTGATATCATGCTTAGTATATAAAGCTTGGGGAAGACAAAAGGAAAGGGGGATGTTTGGAGTGATGGTGCTTGTCTTCCCAAGTACCTGTTACATGTGATGGAGCCCTGCTTTCCTGGAGATGGTGGAACACCTGCCTGCTAGTGGGAAGTAGTGAATCAATTCTTTGTTTTGCTTTGCTTGCATGTGTGGCTTTTGCTCTGCCTGTTAAACTGTCTATCTCAACCCATGAGTTTTTCATCACTTCTACCTTCTGATTCTCTTCCACATCCCAACCAGGTGGTGTAAGAGAGCAGCTGCATGGTTCTAGTTGCTGGCTGGGGTTAAACCACAACAGCTCCTAAAATAGACAATGCCTGAACCAAATATTGGAATTATGAGACCTTTTGGATGCTACCACTTACAAGTGAGGTCCCATATATATCTCATACATAGCTGACTCAGTTGTCTGAGTTGCAGCCTTCTCTTCATGTCTTCTAGAAATGTCTTCTGGCATTCCTGTTTCTCTGTTGGAAAGGGCTCTTTGTGCTCTGAAGAATATGACCTGAAGTCTTCTTTTCCCCTTATGATATGGAAAGCATTTGCATGTCCCACTTTGCCCTGAACATAATCTAATTTTCCCTGGTTATTCTCATGAATATATCTAAAACTGAAAGCAATATCCAGAAGATTTAATATGTGCCTTGATATGTCTGACTGTATTGTAAGAGTTCTTCATTGTAGTTTTCTTAATTCACAATGGAAAAATATTTCTTAAGGCACCATCCAGTTAAGTTTACTACAAAAAGTAGAATCTTATTGCCTGAAATAATTGGTTTCTATGACTCACTAATATATTCTTACAGGTATTTGTGTATGGCAGTAGTAGCTTACTTGTAAATTCCTGGACCAGGACCAAAAATTTCATATTATTATGCATATATAGAAAATAAGAGGAAGAAGAAGAAAACTAGAGAATGAAACTAAAATTTCAACACATTACTTACTTGGATTTTGTTTAAGAAACAGCTGTGGACATACTTTCTGTAGATTGTTTTTATTATTCATATATAAACATCATTTTCAGAGGTAAAAATTCAATTTGTACATAAATACCTCTGAAATGCATACAGAATATTTTATATTAGCAATTATTACAATTAAAATAATTTGACTAATATTTACTGGTAGTGTGAACTTCTTAATTACTGAAGCAACTGTGATGAGATTAGCTATGAATGTTCAAAGTTGACCTTATCATAATACCTGACATTTCTGATAAAATCAAATCTTTTAATGGTACATTGATTTAAAATATTAAATTAAAATAAATATGGAAAGGAATGAGACATATTATAATGAGAAGAAAAAACTCCAAGCTTTTTGAAAAATTTTTGGACAATATTTTGAGGTACAGAAACACAGATTCACTGCTTCTGTAATGTCATTATTGAAATGTCATCTTTTGAAAATAGCTCTGATAGAAATAGTATCATAATGCAATAATCCAGTAAATGACAGTAATAAGTCAACATTCACAGGCTACCAGTCATCAGTTATTCTCTATTTCAGCCACAGGATATATCTTTCATTCTCAAACCAGGACAGGAAACTACTGTACTGGACAACAAGTGGAGTATCTTTAGGTTTTATAAACCATGATTTCATTAAGATTACTGTGAGCTTTTGAGTATTACCCCCTTTTGCAGATTTATCATGTCTCATAATGCTCAGATTGTATTTCAACAGGGTTTCAAAAATCTCTAGGTTTTACTTGAATTTGCATCAAATATTTTCCTAACCAGATAAATCCATTTTCAGTGCGCTGCAGCTTCAAATTTCTTTCAGAAACACGAGCGTAGTGTTTTCACTTTTGCAGGAGACTAGAAGATGTTTTCAGCAATGGCATGTCTACATCATCTTATCACTTGCAGGAAAGATCATTGATGCATAAATGTTTCATAAGAGTACATCAGGGGACGTGCAAACACCAAATTAGAGGGATAACGCTAAAGAAGTACAGGTGGTCGCAAAATAAGAAGGCTTTGCAAATTTCAACATGGTTTGAGATTTCACTATTTTTTTCTATTTTGTAGCAGCACAAAACTCAAGAATGTACAAAGAATTTTGCAAAACAAAATGCAATAGAGAAAGGAAATAGAAAGGCAACCAATAATAACATGAAATCAGAAATTAAATGTTTTCTGTTTCTTGGCGTTTCAAGCATCTAGATTTTCCAAAGCATCCTCTATTGTTAAAAAAAAAAAAATATTGTTAGAAAAGCAATGTCAATTAAGATATAGGTCAAGAAGAAAGCATGATCTTCAGGTATATTGTTTAAATATTGGCAGCTGCAATGTGATAAGTGTGAGGGACGTACTTAGGGGCTAATGATTTTCTTAGGGGCTATGGTTTTCTTTCTTCCCATCCCCTCCAATATAGTTATCTCTCTACTTCTAAAGCACTAGTGTCAAGTTTAATTACAGGATAGAGCCATGACTACTAACAGTCCCTGTGAGACAAAGGGTATAATCTTATCCATATATGACAAAGCAGGAAAAGAATCACACTTGGAATCTCACAATATTTTGTTTTATAAAGGGGAAAAAAAAAAATCAAGACAAGAGATGGTACAGCAATTCATGACACAGTTTTCTAAAAATTATAATGAATCAACTGGTCAGAGTTTCTGGACAGAAGAGACTTTTAATGATCCATTTTTTAAACCTAAAATATCACTATCTACATGGACAGACAACATTACCTATTTGGCTATCCACAAAGCAGTATTGCATATTCCTCCAAAAATGAAACAAAACTAAATAAAGCAAAACAAAAAAGCCGCCCAGACTTTATAGTCTTCAGTGTAAGACAACTTCTGTAAGACACCTTTTTTTTTTTTTTAATTTTTTTTTTTATTTTTGTTTTCCAGCATTATGGTTTTATAAACTTTAGATCTCATTTCTAATAGAGAGAATTATCACTTCTTTCCAGGCAGGTCTACAGTGACAAAGCAATAATTATAACAATAAAAAAATCCAATCTCGAAATGCATACATTTGTCAGAACAGATAGGCAGTCATCTAGGGGAAAGGTGAAAACCTTTTCCTGCTGCTGTGTGGTACTTGATTTGCAGATAAATAAATTTCCTCTTTCCAGTTGTCAGTCCTGTACTTTTCAAGTACAGAAAATTTGATGTTATATGTATAAAGAGAAATCTTAGCCAGAAGGCAAAACCAGGCAGTTTAAAATGTAAATGAAATGGTAATAAAAGGAATTTTGTTCATTACAGGAGTGAGTTAGCTCATGAAAAAGTGACCTTACATTATGTCTTTCTTAGCCAGAAAAATAACCACCATCAGAACTAAATTTTTGGAAGTAGACATTATTCTTATTTTTTATTTGTATTAAGAGGCTGGGGTGAACAATATAGTTTTCATTTCTGCTAGAAACTTACTTCACTATCATCAAATTTTTAGCACTGAAGTACAGTGAAAGACTAGAATTTCAGATGACAACTCAATATACCAAATAATCTTGTATTTTACTTGATCAACTAATTTCTCTACCTCTATATTTTCTTATTTCCCCCCATTTTTATAAAGATAAATATTTAGACTAAAAGAGGAGTTTATGTGAATGTGCCGTCACAGGAACAAAGAGAAAATGCATTAATTGGCAACTGCAGAACCTTAAACTGACTGCTATCGTGTCTTTCAGAAAAAGAATACATTTTTATGGTATAATTTTTTAAACTCTTCCAATTTCTTTAATATTATTACAGAGATTTCCCAGGTCCCCAGGCTGCATAATCTACATTTTCCTGATGTAAATGTGCCTTTTTTGAGTACTCATGAAACTTTTTTTTTTTACATTAAGAATTTATCACTCTCACTTTATGTTAATTTTATTTTCAAAACCTTATAAATTTTTTTCTTGCCTTCTCATACTTTTTCCTTCTATCACCCAGAGTGGTTTTAAAAGTGGTGACCATCATCAACAAAGACTGCTAAATCATAATTATGCAATTTAATGCACTAAACTCAGCAATGTAACTCAACGCGCCCTGTCTTGCAGCACTCACATTAACACTAAAGTACTCCTCTTGAATACCATGGCAGAGCTGGCACTCCAGTTGGTATTTCATGTCTACTGCTCCTTCTTTTGCAACACTCCTTGAAATAGAAATCTGCCACCTTTCTTTTCCATTATTGCTAACTTTAAGCATAGAAAGTAAAGAAGTCTCCATTTCATTTTCTAATTCTAATGTTGCCTTCATGTCACTTAGAGCGACTTCCCTGAAGTCATCTTTTTGATGTAGCTTATCAGTTACCATGAATAAGTTTATAATTGGGTCCAGTCTCATTAAATATGAACTAAAATCTGCAGGAATCCATCATATGCAAACTTACTGATGCTATAAAGACCAGAAAATTTTTAACAGATTGGGAAGATGTGTCCTTTGCCATGGTCGGAGCAAAGTAAAACCCCTAATCAATAAAGGATCTTAATCCATTTCAGAAAAAGCTGGCTTTTTCAAGCCAAGTTTTCTTTTTTTCTCAAAGCTTCTTTCTTACCCTTTTTTCTTACTCACCCATAGCTCAGCAAGGCTTTTATCCTTTGTTAAACTGAATATATATTACTTTGATCTGGACAGGTAGGGGAAATGTATACGTCTTGACTTTCTCCCATGTATGTGAAACATTGTCATTAAGTTTGGAAAAAACTCTTAGCTAAAAAAAAACAGGAAAAAAGCTAGAGGAAAACAGTCAGTAGGCTTTTTAGCATTTTGAAAAATCTATTTCTTTCAACACATTGTCAGCCTTTTCCTCTTTGTTTTTTTATCCCCCTTCCACTGCATTTTAATAGAGGAAACTGAGGTTTTGATGTTTCACCTGTAAGAATTACATATATATCCTGTTGTTGCACAAAATGAAAACCCAAAAGAGCAAAGTAAAAGTAGAAAAATTATACTTCCTGCAGGATGCTTTCCATACTCACAGTATGGACTAAAAATCTGCAAATCAGTGCAAGTAATTGCATAGTGGAAAATAATTCTTCCTTTGACATATAGTACTACCACACGTTTGCTATGAATTCCATTTCAATATAATTTCATTATGTTTCTGTTACAAGAGCTTGCACTTTATATACTGAACTCTCCAGACTGAGTTCAACTCCAGTTGCCCAAACATTAGCAGAGTTGGTAAATTTTCAAAAAATGTGCAGTTTTGATCAAATCATGGCATGTATGAACTTGGGTAAAAAATGAAAGAAATGTGGGTTAGATACTAATTAAGTGGGTGAGATTTAATTCATTGCTAAACCATAAACATAAAAGTTATTTTGATCTAAGATTTCCTCATTGCACCCTCTTATTCCATGTTTTTCTTAAAGTGTGTTCACTAAATTAGGAATCAGAATCCAACTATTCTAAGAGAGTGCTCTATTGATCAAACTGTAGAGCCAAACTTACTCCATTAACTCTTACCAATTGCTATTTTAAATACAATTTTGAATAACTTCTAGAGATATTCCAGTCCCAGGATGCCCAAGGTTAAGTGGTTGGAGCAATATTTATGGGAGAAAACCTTGATAAAGGTCTTAATCACTGTCAGAAAGGATATGAATCTCAGACTCTTGTAAAAATATGTGATTGCCCAGAACATTGTTGCATTGTTCCTTGGTTTTATACAAAAGCCAACATGATTTTATAAAGCCAACATGAAAAAAGGTGAACATGAAAGCATGAAAAAAACATGAACATGAAAAACATGAAAAAAAGTGTTCACTCTAGGAGCAGATATCAGACAATTTAATAGTTTTTTTTACATTCTTTTTTTACATAGTCCTCTACAGTGGTCCCTATCTCTAGAACCAAAACATGTGAACTGGCTTTTTAAAATCATGTAAATTTTTCCACTTTAGGAAACCACAGAAACATGTTAGCTAGCTAAGCTAGGAAATAATTTCTATGTAAGAGTTTCCACGTAACAATTTCCAGATTTCCAGAGGGAAGACTCTTTGAATTTGAAAGGGATGGGAAAAAAAAGCTAAGTGTGGGATACAAAGTACCTGACATCTCAAATATCCCCTTTTAAAGTCCAGTCTAGTCTATCTGCCTCTTCCCTGGGAGGGGAAGTAACATGAATTCTTTAATGTTCGTATCCTCTCGGGATCTATTCCACAATTTTCTCAATGGTTTACTAATTAACGTTTTTATCTGAAAAGTGAATATGAGTTAAGAAAAAACTTCTTCATCTTGAGAAAACTGGAATCTAGATTTCCCATATCTCAGGATAGTACTGCAGCGCGTATTCCTCCCAACAGTGGGCATTAACGACACGTGTAGAATCATACTCCTTGCCTGCTCTGTTTCTGGTCCTACAACAGTGCAACAGTTCAACTCCTCTCTCATGTCAAATAACGGCATAACCTGGAGGTCAGGCATTCTCCTGGGTTGTCAGTATGAGTCAGTCAGTCATAGGCTGAATGTTTCAAAACCAGATCCCCTGCTCTGTCTGGGATAGGGTTATGATGTCCTTGATGACATTTAGATGACTGTCCACATAGGTTAGATAGCAGTGGAGCTGTAGACACTATAAATACCCGTATCTTCCAGATCAGGTGGTTTGACTATTTGCAACTCTAAAATTGAACTCAGGCACAGAGGTGCATTGGCTGGAGGAGGCGATGCTGTAAACAGGTGAACCGGATTCTCCCTTGAATTTCCATGTTCGTGTAGTAATCCTAGCTCCTTGCAGTCCTCACCTTGTTCTTTAACTTCTGTGACAAATTACTATATGAAAGACCCAACACTATTTCATGTCCTTGAGTGCTAAATAAGACTGGAGTTCTGTAGGGAAGGAAGTCTATGATCACTTCCACAGTCTGTATACAGTATTACTTCATTAATTAATTTGCACAAGCCATCTTTATGCAGACATATTTAAAATCTTAAGTGCTTCATTTCCAAACCACAAAAATAGTGTTCTTTCAGTGCAGTTTTGTATGTTATTTCTCCCTCTCTTTAAAAAAATGAGACTGAAGAAACAATGTTTCTTGTGTAACAGCTTACTGAAAACATCCTGTGGAACTGCCTCATTGGTGTCAAGGAAATGTTAAGAAGCATTACCAGTTATATTACATAGTTCCTTCTGTTATTTCTCTATATTACTAAGATGCTAAATCATTTTAGAACACTATACATCATATGCTAGACCATATATTACCAGAGAGAAGATATGACCAAACCTTGCTTAGCATATAGAAATAGTAGGATTTAATTCTGATTTTAAGATTATTTGGATTCATGAACTCATCTGTATCAGGATAATTCTGAAGTAAATTTTCTACAGAAACTCTCTTACATGCTTTCTTTGGTTTAACAGGTCTTAGATAGGATTATGCATATTTGATAATTTGTGAAATGCTTTAATTCTTAATGTATTAAGCAGATGATTTATTAAATGCTTTAATTTTTATATGATATACTAAGCAAACTTCATTCATACTCATATGAAATAGCAGTAATTAGCTATACTATGCTTGGAGAGGATTTGCTAAAACTTGTGGAAATACTTTTGTTCCCCTATATACACTCTCAAATGCATGGTATTTATAGACTCTTTATGTGGAAAGACAGAATACTTGGCTAAATAGTGTTGAAATCTAGGTATGTTTTCCCTTTGCAGAAACTTGTGGAAGTTTGATTAGGCCACAAATGGCTTTTTAATCTCCCTGAGTCTTCCAAACAGTAATTACAGCTGCTAGCTTTTAGATACCCTGTAGGAATGCAGATGATCTGTCCGGCAGCCCTTTCTGAGAGCTGAGATATCACAAATAAATTTTTAAAATAATTGTTGTTCTCTCTAATCTGATGGTAATTTTTTCCTCACTATACGTTGGTTTCTCACTTACCTTCTATATCAGAATTCAGTTTAATAGATTTGGAAAAACTGGTTTGCTCAACATGAAAGGTGCTTCTCTGTGAAAAGAGCCCCATTGGGGTTTAAACACTCTTATTGTCACACCCAGGTAATATTCCAGTATTTCCACTTCTGGAGTTTTCAGCTCAACAGAAATATGAAAATGAGAACTCAAATTCAGAATTTAGCAAAGAGATCTCAGATACCTAGTGGCACGTTCCCAGTATCAAGCAGAATTCAAGAACTATGCATGCAGGTTCCAGAAACCATGACAACACTGAACACGTGTCATTCCTCTAAAATCTTCAGATGAGATCACACCTGTATCATTAACCATAGTGCTTACCTTAGCCTGATAATTTCATTTTAATGATTAGTAAAGATGTTGCAATGCATTTGGTAGACAGCGGATTACCCACATTGAAAGGTCTTTGCATAAAGCATATTAAGAGATCAGTCAGACATCTTTGCTTTAGCTTTAAAACCTTAGCTCATGCATATCCAGCCTGCTTCCCTCCCATGAGGTAAGGCTGATACACGAAAAACAGAAAGATTCTTGTGGATTAGGTTGACAACTCCATGTCAAAGAGGATTATTGAGGGAAAGACGGATAAAATAATCTATTCCACTGGGAGAGAGCCAACAGCCCAGCACAAAAAAAGGGAAAAGGAAACTAGAAAAAAATAGTGTTAATCAAGACACATCAGTTCACATTCAGCAAGGGTGTGTGCCTGCCCTTCAACACAATTCTGACTTGTGTGAGTAATTAAAGTCACACATACCCTTTTGTACATTTCTGGATAGGTGTTGTTGCTGGGAGGCATGCTGTGGTCTTAGCAGTAATTTTCTCTTACACACCTCAAATGAAAGCTCCCATCACTTTGAGGTATGATAGAAATGAGGTTCTAACTGCAGTTGAAAAAAATATGTTGATGTAAATAATGCATGTAAAGGCAGAATCTGATTTCATAATTCTTTAAAATAAGGAAAAATGAATGATGATCAGCCTGTAGAAATCAGCCTGTAGAAACTCTCTAGTGAGGTCAGAGGAAATGAAAAAATTGTAAAGTCAGATTCTTTTGGTTTTTTTTGTCCATTTGACACAGCCCATTCAGGTGGTTAATGTCAAATATAAATAAATAAAAGCATGCAAATGCAATTAGCTTTTATGGGTCCTGTTAAAAAACAGTGAAGCAGGCTTGCATTGTATGAATTAAAAACTTAGAACCACAAAAATATTGATCTCTGATCTCTTCATATATTTTACGCAATCATTAGCATTGTGGGTTTACCAGTTTTGGTGGTTCTTCTTCCACCAGAATTCACAAGACACATAAAAATGAAATAAAACATACCACTCCTACTCCAGGGTTTCTGCCATGGAGGTCTCCTGGAGCTGGGGTTAACATCTCCTATAGAGTCTAGGGATCCTTGTCTCTCTTGGCTTTGCTTATCTCAAGTAAAATCTTAGACTGAAGCCTAACTTTAGCCTCTGAGGCCATCATTAGGTTTGTAGCCAGGAGGATTAAATGTGACACAATCCATTCTCAGGGCTTGGTTTCCTGGCTGGCAAATAAGTAGTTGGCTTGCTTTAACCTAAAACCAAATTAAGAGCTAAAACAATCTAGTTTCTGTGATGAGGGAATTTGGGAGCCCAAACAATAAATAATAATATAGATGCACCCAGAAAGATCTTTTAAGTGAGACCCCTGAGCATGCTTAGTGACGGGCAATTCTACCTGTCTCAATTATCTTATAGTAATAAGTTATCTCAGGACTGAAAATTAACCATCGTTTAATAAAATAGATTTTATATTCTAGTCTGTTTAATAGAACATCTCTGTACTTTTCTAATCATTCTATGTTATATACCAGACATTTCAATCAACTTGGGTTGCTGCAGCCAATGATGCTACAGCAGCAGTAAATGCCAATCAAGCAGAAGTGTCTTGTGCTCATATAAGCGAATGGAGAACTGCTCAGGTGTAAGGGTAAGTCTGCAAAATCAAACCTACTTATTTCTCAATGTCCTGTTTCCCACACAGTGAAGGTCCTTGTCCTCTATCTCCAAACTAAGGGAGACACAGAAGTTGCCAGGCAGTCCAAGGAACTAGCTGCATCAAAACTGTATATATGCATGTAGCAAAAGCTGACTTTGAGTGATGCGTCATTTTGACCCATGCAGTAGAACTGAAAATTTATGTGTATATATTTATTACTCTACAGATTTTCCCCCATGAGTTACCACTACTTGCCGCCCCTGCTTTAGTTTTGTCCCTACCCATATATACAAATACAATTTTGGGCACAGATGGTGAAGAAAGCATGTGAAAGCCCGTTATCCTAGAGAGGAAGGCTCTGATCCAACTTTCTCCTTCCATTTGACTTTTGTTTGAAGTCCCTGAAGAATAACGGCAGTTAAGTGGTGTTTGCTGTGGCAGGGTGTGTGGTCAGGTGAAAGAGTCTATTTCGAGTGGCTAGATGGTGCGTGGTCATGCCAAGGATACTACAGAGCCCATCAGCTGGACATGCATATCCATGAGCAATCCATCCATTGCCACTATACAAAGTAATCAGGAGATGTGCTAAACTCAAAGAATAGCCCTCTAAAACCTTCATTACTGAAAAAGGACTTTAATTCATTATTTTAATTGTTGCTCTCATCTGCGTCTCTTGTATTTTCTTCCTGTTTAATGCAGTTTCCTACATTCTTTTTAAGTACTATTCCCGTGTATACAATGTTTTTTGACTGGTTTTCTTTCTTGCAACTCCTCAGGTCTTCCACTTCCAGGAAAAGAAAGCATCAGTCCTGGATTTTCATGATGAAGGTTTTTAGGCAAGAAAAGGCCTCTGTATTTCACTGAACTGGACCTTAAGTGTAGTCTGGAGTTCTAGTCTAAAATGTGATGGACAGCAGATGCTTATAAAAGGAAGTGAGACTGTAGATAAGACACAGTGATAGAGGCACCATACTGCTGTGGTCTTACAACATCAGATCTCACAAGCTACTCACAGTTTTTCTGTCAGTAATTAGTTGAAATATCTTCAAGGCAAAAAAACAAGCTACAAAACTAGCTCTGAGATAGTTTTGTATCTATAACAACAGTAGATCAATGTCCAGGCACAGTGACAGTCACACTTCTGGCAAATCCTTTACAAATATAAAATTAATGCAAAAATACTCTCCTAGTCAGCCAGTTATTACTGGAAGCATAAAATATCCTCAGACATCCAGTTTAAGGTAGCACATTAAATAATGACAGAATATGAATCTGGATAATAAATGATCATTTGTTAAAAGAAAGTCTTTTTGCTATCTCAAATTACCATAGCATTTTTTTCTTGAATAAACCTTTTCTGTAGCATTGCTTGTACACACAGCTGAGAGGTTTCTCAACAGGGTTGCTCTATTTTAGAAGCGGGTAGATTGATCTTTTACCTCCATTGTACATATTGGTTTCTGATGCTGTTGGGTTCTTTAGAAACAAAAAAGAAATTATGTTCTTTTAAGAGATCATTTGAAATCCAATACTTCCTCCTACACACTTCTGTTCTTTTGTAAGCTTTATCTTTTGATTTGGTTGGATAAATTTTTAATTTTCTTTTCTTATAGCAATATTTCAGTGTTGCCATAGACTTAATATGTATTTATTTCACTTGTATGAAGTTAATTTCTTTCATTCACCTTCTCTTCTACTTCTGTAGTTGTATTCATCAGACATTTTAACTAATCACACTTCTTAGTGCAGCTTTGTCACTGATGATATGAATACATTTTCTTGGTCAATAAAACGTCAAACCACAAACATGACATCTTTCTGAAAGCAAAATATAAAATAAACAAAGTCTGACTGCTGAGTCAGTGCTTCAGGTTTCAGCAAGATTGACAAAGAACTGAGGTAAATGTGAATGCTGTACGTAATAAGAGTTTGATGGACTTATATAGAAATAAACGGTCTGGGGGACTTTTGAGCACTCAAGGTCTTTCCAGGTGGCATGCTTGTAATTTAGAGACATGGGATACAAATGGAGTTGTCAGCTCTATCCTGTCAAGAGCACATTCTCTGGATGTTAAGGATGGGGAGTTCAGAGGAAAGATTTAACAGATGAACCTTGCTTTGTGCACTGTAATAATTTGGTCTCTTACTGGACAAAACAAAGGTGCATTTTTTTCCTCCTCCCTACTATAATTTCGGGTTCTCCAATGACCTTTTTTGTGTTGTCATTCTTGGAAAAGAGAACCCAAATGATTTTATCTGGCAAGTATCATTTAACATATAGGATGAACAGTCCAGTTGAATGTGAGTTGTTTTAGTGTACAGTTATATAGATAACAACATTGAAACACTTTGTGTGTTCTGGAATTGTTATTTGTACTAGAATATTCACATATTTTTTTTTTAACAGCTCCACCTCCTTCTTCATGGGCATTTCTCAGAGGAGTTAGATCTGAATGATAAATTATCGGAAGGTTTATGACTGTGTAAGTTCATTTCCTTGGTGATCATAGTGAGCCCAAATCTTGTCATCTTTAAAACACAAGATCCATCTCTTAATTCAAGTCTGCCTTTAATATCAGAGTATGACCACAAGGCATTTGTCAGAAAGACAGATGACCAGAGGAAACTGCAGATTTAAAAAAAGCTAAAGGTGTAATGAGGGAGTATGTAGATTGTCTTTCTTGACAGGAATTACATGTTCTCATTTGGAAGAACTGTAAATCACTAAATGAACCAATGTAATTTTCTTACAGAGATAATCCTTACACAGCAAAAGTCCCAGTCATTATGAACCACTACACAGAAATGAACAGTTCCTGCATTTGACCTTTCTGTCAGAGGTTATCAAGAGGTCTTCAGTCTCCCTTGTTATATTTCCCCCATTCAAGTGCCCTTTTGAGCTGCTGTCTTGAAATTTAGAACATTCATTAAGCATGGACTGTTGACTGCAGAATAGGAGAAACATGACATTTGACATTTTTTTCATAGGTCACTAAAGGTCATTTCTCCAACAATGTGTAATATCAAGCAGGAAGTAGTCATAAGTATGAAGCCCTCAGCCTGAAGTCATGAGCTAATTTATTATTAGCAAATAATTTTAATGGACTGGGCAACTGTGTCACTCGTAATCCCATTCTACCTACCCAATATCAGAGGCAACTGCAAAATAATCCATCAAACAATGCACGACAGGCATTTATTAATCACATTGATAAAATTTGCCTTTGTGTTATTAAACACACTGCAGACACGTTTCTGTGATCTGTGCTCCAGGTATATTGCAGAGTGATGCTTGGGTGAATCAGAGTAAAAGCTGTATTTTAAGACTTACAAGTGAATATCTAATTCTTTACCAAGAGCATAGCCCCCGGCCATAAAAATATTATTTGTGTAGTTTTGCTGTGACCCTGCCATCTATCCAAAATTTCATTGATTTCACTGATTTCTTATGAGATGATAGAGTTACAATTCAGCTCATACAAGCATAAGTGCAATATTAATGACAACGTAATTTATCTGATGTTATTTAACAGTAAGACCTAATACATTTTCAAAGCCACCTTTTCAAAGAACCCCACAGCTCTGATGCTGTAATCTTGCTGTTACATTTATTTTCATTTCAATATTCATTTTATCTAAAGCCTGGTGGAATGATATCTTGGGGAATTTACAGTTTGGACAGCTATAAAAGAAAAGACTGTCTTTTCCTTCTTTTAGTCAAAGTGTTGTGCTGATAAAGTCATGCTCCATTGTTACGCTGAACATAGAGATGTTCTGACACACCTCCCTTCCACCCCACAAACCAGCACTTGTATCAGTGACTTTATCTGTGAGGAGACGGGAGAATGTACAGGGAAAAGGAGAAGTGAGATGAGATGTCAGAAAAGACTTCTCTCAGGTCAGGCAACTGTTGTCCAAATTCTCATTTCCAGAAGGGAACACTGAACTATTCACAGAAGGTCTGTGAAAGGGAAATGCAAAATAAGAGCGATAGTCAAAGAAGCTTGAAATCAGGTATCACAAAGTGGACTTAAAGGAGATATTTTTTACTTTCCATAATGAAAATGATTCACTGAAACCTTCACAGGTTTGCTTTTGATAGACCCTATTTATAGATCTTTACATTTTATTTGATTAGGCAGTACACTTATATTCCACACAATCTTCACTATGTAAGGACCTGTGGTATTTCTTTTATGTCTTTCTTTGATTAAGTGTCTCCCAATTGATCAGCTAGGTCAGCAGAAGACATTTTCACTTGCTACCTCAGAAATGTGATAATTTATGTACAAATGTACAAAAATTATTATTTGTAACATATTATTTATGATAAGTGGGATTCAGAAATGAAGTCGACTTCATCTAGAGTCTGAAATTTTGGCTATCACTTTTGAAATGATAACACATGCATAGAAATTACTTTGTAGCTAAAGAGCAACTAGAGAGATGGAAGGTGGTTTTATTATTATTCTGCCTATGGCAACATTGCTGTAACTGCATCTTTCTAAATAGAACAAATGTTTTATTCTATTTTCTTAGTGCCCAAGCCCCACAAAAGAAAGATGTAGTAGCTATAGCAGCAGATGGCTAAGCCTGTGTGACTAGCAGTGGGTTTCTGTTATTATTTCTATCAATCAATGATAACTTTTAACTTTGTGCAGTGCTATTTTGGTCATGCCTATTCTTATTGTGCTGCTACATTAGAACTTCCCATGACATTCTGTTCCATGATAACTGGCAATTTAAAGGCTACAACAGTAGAAGGTGAGGTATTTGCTGCCTGGATTATTACTGAAAATGAGAATTCTTCTGTTATTATGACTACAAATATAAGCATACACACAATTACATTTTTATGTAATTTTGGTGGCGGAACTGGCATTGGGTTTGTGGGGAGCACAGGCAGATGTCTCTCCTCCCCTCCTGCTCACTGAGCATTGTATATTACTGTCTAATTACTGTACAATGATTCCCTTCTCTCTGATCCATAGACATGGAAACCCCATCTCTCTCTCCTCACTTCTTACTCCTCCTCATTTCCTTCTCACCTTTTAATGGATTAGCCTGACCCCCCACCCAAAAAACCCAGCTCATATTAAGCTCCATGGAAGCATTGTCCTACTCCCTAGCCAGGCACGTGTGTGATACTTTGAGCAATTTGATGTTTGAACTTTTAGTGGATTCCAATAGACGTGTGGTTCTTGGGACACTAATGATCAGCGCCTCACATCAACTCCTCACTGGCTGATGAATAAGTCAACGGTTCACATCCTTCTTGGCCCATGTAAATCTAATGCTGTGGATGTTAAGTTGGAATACAATAGCATAATCATTAAGATGTTGGTGCTTCTGGCATGAATTGCATCCAGATCAGCTTCCACTTGTTAACATTTCAGTTCTGATCAGCTGGTTCTGAACATATATTATTAGCAGTGCATGCTATTTGAGTTTTCCTTACAACAAGCTTTGTAAGACCTTTTCCTAAGTTGCAAAGTCTTAAACAATTAAAATGCCCAGGTGTAATGAACGGTTTCCTGGAACAATGAGGTTGAGTTTTAAGTAAAGCTACTCTTTGTCCGCATCGCTGTGCTTTTTCGTCTGTTCAGAGCTATTTCTAATGCATTAGAAATAATTTAAGGTGGGTTTTCTAAACACCAACAATTGGGTTGTTTATTCCTTGTATTGAAAATAAATACAGTATCAATAGGTTTGACAGTGCCCTGTCACTGAACATTGATGAATATAGCGATCTAACCCTTTTTCTATTGAAGATAAATTTGCTTCCCTACAAATCCTTCTTGTTCTCATTTTCACGAGAGCAAAAAAAAAGGTGGGTTTTTTTTTCTGATTATGTATCTGCTTGTTACAAGACATGGAATTTCTGGGTGCTTGGTAGCATGGCACAGATGCAGATGAGGTAGCCTGTGCAGTCGCTTCGTATAAGATGCCATCCTCAGATGAATACATTGGTTCTCTGTAAATAAGGGCAAGCTCTATTAATCCTCATATTTATCTATCAAATGCTAATATCTGTCAAATACTATCTATTTGACATCTAGAACAAGCTTCGAAGCACTAATAATAAAGACTTCAAAACTCACATTCAGTACCCAAAAGCTTATGTTTCTGGAGACAAAGTGTTAAAATCTGAAAAGACCTTTTGGAAAAATTGCACTGAGTAATGAAAACACAACTTTTTTTCTGAACATCCAAGAGTTCTTGACTTATTAAAATATGCAAATCACTCTAGCACTTTGTTTAATTGCTGTTTCCTTAAACCCATCAAATCTTCTTAATTCTTCTCTTCTTTGTCCTTAATTAACACCCATTCCCTATTGGTTAAAGTGTAACCCAGAAGACCTAAGCTTGTGAAATTCCCAACTTATTAAACCTAATTGCTATAATAATTAGCAACCATTGGCAAAATATTCATCACACAGAAAGCACGAAGGCATCTAATTAACACTCTCAAAATGCTAAGCATTCACTTCTTGATATTTTACCTGCCATTTCGTGCCTTCATTTCTGGACATGTATAACATAATACCTTGTCCTAAGGAGAAATAGGATAGGATTTTTTCTTAAAAACCTGAATTTGCTAAAACTGAAACTTTTCACTGCAACAACCAAACATTGCTTTAAAACCTTTAGTTAAATTTTGTTTCCCTAGACCCAAACACAATTCCCTGACAAAGGAGAAATGCCAGAAGAGAGACCAGCTCAGTGGTTCAGATATTCCGTGGGACATGGGAGATGGACAGAGTTGAACACTGAACAGGAGCATCTGGAAACCAGTGTAAAAAACATCTTCACAAAACTACTGCTTAGTCTGAAGTTTTTTGTCTTGGATTTTGTTTGATTTACTCTATTCTGAAAGGTAGAATGACATTTTAATACTGGTATGAACCTGCAGAATTTAACTAATGTGGAACAGAAACATTCTGGAAATCTCAGAGATGCATGTGTGTTAGGAGAAAAAAATATTTTCCAGTGGTCTCAAATCTATGGTTAGTTAGAGTTAAAACTGACATCTAATACAGTTTCTGCACCTTGTTGCATGCTCATACAAAATGGATTTTAATTCCATAATATACTGTGACTTAAATAAGGTATTGAGGAGATGTTCCAGAGAAAAAGAAGTAGGATTTTATAACTTGTGTGTGACAAAAGAAGTTCTTTCCTGCATAGAAACATTCAAAAGTTTAAAAGCATTTCAACCATAGATGGTGTTGCATTTACATTTAATTTTCACATAGCAAAACATACAGTCATTGTATAAGGCAAAACATTTCCACAGTCTTTTCTCATCTGAAATTCCCCTGCCATCTTTAGGAATTTGTGTACGTGAGAAATATAGAACCAGATATTGTATTTATATTTTAAATGCCAAACTCATAAAATAGAATTGCGATTCTAGGGAATTTTTTCCCCAGACCATTATTCAGTTTTAACCTCTAACACCCACAGTCCTTCATGAAAAGCTGTGTTTGTCATGCATTGAGCACCACTCTCTTCTCATGATTGTGTCCTGACACCCTTGTGGTTTATCACTGCCATGACACTTCTGTGTTAAGTGTAACACCAAGGTTGGCAAGATGGGAGACAGTAAGATGTATCAGTGCAAGTGTAGTCCAAACAAGAAGCTTGCTGCCTAACTGAGAATGCAAACATGAAGAAGTTGTACTGCCATCTGTGGGGTGGTGACACAGAGTAGACTGGTTTGGCCTAAAAAGTCAAACTGTTTCAATACAAACATTTTAATGGGGCTCAGTAAACAAAATTTTTCAGGTGGCTTTGACTTGTATCAGAATATTAGACTTCACCTTCCTTAGTGGAAATTAAGTATTTGTTTTTGACAGAAGTTTTTTAGTTTTCAGATTTTTGTAAAAAATTCTTTTCTTTCTGTGGATAAAAACAATGAAGAATGTTTTTGGTTTTCTGTCTTCATCTCTACTTTTGACAGGGGAAAATAAACACATGTATTTGACAACTTGTACTGTTTGTCAGAGAATAACACCAAGGAGAATATCCGGATAGTAATTGGTTAGTGATATTCTAACTCCGTTTTATAATCATAAAATACACTAATGTAATAAATTGATTATATTGCAAATCAATGTCAACTTGCTTTTTTCTCATCTTTCTTTAAGTGCAAGCAGTTGCTAGCAGTTGCTACTGTTACTAAAAATTACAGTTATAAAGTATAATTATAAATTATATTTAATTATATATCATATATTTTTATACAATATAATTTTTAAAAATGAAAATAACAGCTATTGTTTAAAAAGGAAAGAAAGTAAAACATGGGGGAAAATGGTTAGCAGAAGCCAAAAGGGAAGCAGGGTCAAACTTGCTTATCTGTATCCTTACAGTGATTCCTGTCATAATATCTGATCTCTTCCCATAAAATAACCACAAGTACGATTTACCAGTGATCTACTCCTTTTCCCTGCTCCCTAGAGGCATTTTGGACTGTAGATAGACTTCTAGTAAAACACAGCCTGTCTGGAAAAGAAAAAAGGGGCCTGATTCATCAGCCTCTGAGATGCATAGAGAAATGAGAAGATAATAGCATATAGGAAATTTTTCACTTTTTGCAAAATAATAATGTCAAAAAAAAAAGAGAATTATAAAGTGGATGTTTATTGGAAAAGAGGTGGAACTGGGTAAATGAACATTAAAATCTTTCCAACATATATTGAATTTAATAACAAATATAATTATGTGCAGTCACTGTCCAATTACTGAGACTATAATTGAAAATTTTGTTGGCTTAGTTTTGCAATTTGGATGGATTAGTGATTCTTGCGAAAATTCATCTCCAACATAAACTGTTGTTGAAAAACCATGAGAAGAGTCAGGAGGACAATACTGATGGCTACTCACAGGGCTTTAGCCCCACTGCGCAGATTAGTGTGGACTCCAGAAAATGGGTGTGACACTCCCATTTGGGTATGTCTCATAGGGTGGTAATTGCAATATGGCAGGAGTAGACAACGGTTCAAATCCCTTCATGGCAGAGGAGAGGTAGTTGAATCAAGATCTCCCATACCTTGAGTGACTATTTTTTTTCGTAAAAAAAATTTGAAATTAATACCCATGTCTTGTACCTTTTCACTGCATCTGTGCAATAGAAACAATTCAGAAGATCTGTTTTTTCCCAGTGCAGATGAAAACTAAGCCTGACACAGTATGTTCTGGCAAAATGGAATCCTTGTTTTACAGTGAGCCCTACATTTGTACTTTGGGTTTGTCAGATATAGTCAGACATACATACTGTTTTAGTATAGTCCAGTAGTCTCATTATCTGAGACAGAAACCAATTATGGAGACAACTGAAGAAAAGAGCATAAATCAGAGTACCTGAGTGAGTCCAAATGGAAAATTAAACAGAACCGCTTTCCTGACTATATCCTTATTTTAAAGCATGCTGGAGAACAGAAACTCGTTTTATATTAGATGAACAGAAAATCAGAATATATAGTAGGTAGATCTCATGTTGTTAGAATTTTCTTCACCACTTTTCTTTAATGTTCTCTTATTCTGGGGTATTTCCATCCCCGATTTCTATTCTGGTTTTAAATCAGACGTATTTGCAAGAACTGGAAAATATGCAAGTAAATTTAAAATTTATGCACAAGACAAAAATATGCAACAAAATCTAAAGATCACAATAAAGCAGAAAAGTTGAGTGGTGAATCTGAATATGAGTTCATGAAATTTAGAGTCCAGCAGGGCTGAAACAAGATACAGTGTATGTTGTTCAAATTGCATTTCAGCCAAGGGATCAGAGATCCTGTTATCCCTTGCCTATTATACTGCTGTGTAGATAGGATGATTCTTATTTTCTTAAAAATCATGATCTGTAAAGGTAAGGTGTTGTTTTTGGTTTGGTTTTTTTTTTTTTTTTTTCTGTCTTTAAACCTTAAGCCATAACCTGAGAATTTTAATTTAATATTATTTTAAGTGATGGATTTTAATACTAATAGGAAAAGCAGAACAGACAAATCATGACCTGCTGACTGCCATCAGGTCTGCCATAATGCAAGAACTAATCTTTATGATCTTGTAGTGTATAACGTAACTGTCAATTTATAGTATCTATATACATTGTCCTGGGGTGTGTCTAGTGCTAAGTTTCTTTCACTTCAAACAAGTCAAGCATATGTGTATAATGCCCACATGTGTACATACACATACATACATACATACACAAAACCTGCTCTTTAAAATGTATGTACTAAATTCTTACAGGCTATGAAGTGTCTCAAATACGTATCCAAGACATAATGTCATCTTTGTACCTTAGGCTTACTTATTTTGATTTCCCAAACAGTTCAACAGTTCTTCCAGACTTACAGAGCTCATAAGAACTTAATAAAAAGTTTTAGTTGCAGAACATTAGATTTACATTCATCGATTTTAATACTTGGTGTTCTCTCTTAAGGATTTAAATCTCAATAGGTTATGCATCACTCACATTGTGCCATTCCCTTGCCCTCACAGCTATTTGAATTTACACAGACATCCTCAATACTTCTTTTTTTTTCATCAATTGCTCTCAAAGATTTGTCTTTACATCTGATTTCTTGTCAGACATGGAAGATTGGAAATTGTATGTTTAACAACAGATTCCACTCTGTATCATATCAGTGGTTTATTATGATTTCCATATCATTATAAGATTACTTCCTTACTAGGTACCTTATTTCAATAAATCAGTCACTATGTGGCAGAAATTTATTGAGTAATGTGAGATCAACTAGACATTTGCAACTAGATGTTCTCTGATTGTCAGGTACAAACAGCTAGGATGACATCAGTAGACCAGTGGTTTTGACTCCAAATCCTCAACACCTAATTCCTTGTATCACAACTGGTCCCAACAATGGTCTTAACTTTTTCAGAGTCATTCACTGCAAATTCTTACTTCCAAAGAATTGTGGTTCTTATACAGTCAGTGAGAATAGCTGGAGAGGTTTAGTTTGGTAAATTGCTTTTATAGTCATAACCTTACAATAACTAACAATTCCCTTAAAAATTTATTTTAAAGAGTATGCTTCAAATTCTGAAATTAACTACCTAAACTAGGCTTGAAAAGACTCAATTCAACAGTCCAAGGGCTTGTCTTCATACAATTCCTGCACAACAAATGCTGAGCTCCCTTTCTAACAATCTCTTTTACCTTGCCTTGTCTGGAGACTCTCTGCAGCTAGCAAGCTTTTCAAATCACTGCCGCAAGACTGAACTGCAGTGTCATTCTTTAAAGCAAATATTAAAATAGTGTTTTATAACAAAAGCATCAGCTATAAAATGGAATTGGAAAAAGTGTTTATATATATTGTAACAAAAGAATCTTTTGTGAAAAATATTGAAAAGAGAACATTCTGCATGTATCTGATAAGCAGCATCTTGTTATACATATAAGAATAATGAGACTCTCAGACAAGTGGAGTCAAAAATAAAAATAACTTCTGACTATTTATGCAGTTACAGCTTTATTTGCAGACTTAGCCCAGCAGTAATGGTTAAAAGAAATGCTTATAGCGGCTTAAATTTAATAGGGGCAACACTACCTGCATTTGTCAAGACATCAACTCTAAATACTTTACGGTACATTGGGTTAGGTCTTGAATTTAGGAACCTGTACATTTTGTCAAATTCAGTGATTAGTTAGTATTTAAAAATCAGGTAACTGGATAACATAAACGTTTATCTCAAGTATTTTAATATAGTACCAACTCTTGGAGTCTACAAGTTAAAAGTTTCAGAAATATATCAAATTGCCTTGTGCCATCCAGAGACAGAATACATTAAGTGGTAGAATGATCATATTTCTTTTGTGTCTGTTATGATACATGCCAAATGGAAATGTTACCAACACCAAGAAAGGAAATTAATGCAACAAATCCTAAACACTCTCCACAGGGTAATTTGGTACAACATTTCTGCACTGAAGATTAAAATAATGTAAGTGTTCACAAGTGTACCATTTAAAGGAAAAAATTCTTTCATAGACCTCAAGGCTATTGTTGTATATTGTTGTATTATATATATATATTGTTGTATTTTGTTGGATAGTTACTTTCAATTTCCCTTTAAATATTGAATACCGTGCTTTCAAGGTAGCTGCATTAACTGCAAGTTACAGAAGAATCTGATGTAAGTTTAACAATACACAAACTTTCGTCCCAAATACTGCAAAACCAGTTTCATGATGGTTCTGAACCATGTTATTGTTTTTTGTTCCTTGATTATTTAGACATTACCATTGAGGTCTAACAGTAAGAACATGATGAAATGTATCATAGTCAATATACCTGAGTACCATTTGGGTTGGTTTTTGTTTTTTTGTTTTTTGTTTTTTTTTTTTTTTTTTTGCCACTGCAGTGGAATCATTGCCTATGATTTCTCTAACTGTGTTAAATATGGGTTTGACCTTGTTGAAGCAAGTAGCCTGAACTATTAGAGTTCCCTTTATCAGCTTTCTTCCCTTTGGCTTTCACTGCTTGTGTGCTGGTTGTAGGTCTGTTAGGTATCCCGTGCTACTGTGCGATGTTCAGCTCATAGAAACTAGGGCTTAATTCTGCTGCTTAAACACAATTGTAGTGTCCTTTGAGATGTCCTGGGTATCGTGTCATGGGTCCCAAATGCCTATCCAGGAAAGTCACCTTTGTTACCAGTCCCATCTCTTAAATGTCTTACAAGCTACAAAGACACCTACCAGGTATCTTTGTGTAGATAAGTGAACCAAGTCTCCAGAGTGGGAACCAAGTCAGGATTAAGGCATTTAGATTGAGGTGCCTATTAACAATCTTGAGGTCCATTTATGATCAATGGGGATTTGGTCAGTGGAGTTTAAAGAGTCATTCAGATTACCAGAAAAAATACTTCTGGCTGATTAGCTAAATTTCTTTCTAGACTCTTTTGACTGTATTAACTAGATCTGCAGAATAGGACCTGCACTAAACAACTTATGGGTAGACACCTGAATTTAGTTACTTTAACTGAAGTAAGATATTTCTACCTAGTCTTTATAACTAGGGAAACTTAAGCCTACTGGGATGACTGAGAGTTTCTGGAAAGACTCTGAAGAAGGAAGACCCATGATCCTGCATCAGGATATGAGATTTTCTCTTCAATCTCCAGGGAGCCCACGGGGTGGAAAAGAGTGCAGGGAAACCTCATGATCCAGCACCTGGACCAGGCACAGCTCAGCAGAAACCACCACACTGATCTGTTCAATGTCTCTCTGGGACTGCACCATCTCTCCCAAGGGACAATGTAGTCATATAAGAAACTATCCTGCTGAGACACCTGACTTCTCTCCCTCACTGCGCTGTCTCCTGCGTGCAATGAGGATATTGTGTAATTAGTAAAACTGGATGTATCTGTGATTAACGTGCTTTGACGTCCAAATCTCTTTAATCTCCTCAGTACCATTTGGTCTTCAACCACAACAGGAGGGCAGTATGGAGCCTATATAAACATACAACACAAAAGCAAGATGTTATCAGTTTCTGAATCATTACATTTTAGTCAAAGCCATTCAAGCATTGCTTGTTTGCACAGTATTATCCCATCTTAAATTTCTATGAAACCAATATACAGTGTTTTGCAAGAATCCTCTGTTTTTCCTCAGATTTAATAGTGACAGTCTAGACATAGTTTCTGTACTCTAAAATCTCATTTATGGGAAGTTCTATAGGCTAGTGATGACAAACAAAGTCCTGTTGTTTTTCTTTCTCCTGAATTAAGAGACAGGACAGAGATTTGAACTCAAACCATTTTCAAGTTCATGACTGAATTTATTCACTGGTAGCTCAGAAGAATCGAAAAAAAACCCACTGGGAATTGCTTGAAATTTGAACCAATGTGCAAGCCAGTGTGTTGACAGGCTAGATTTAAGTGGGAGTTTGAGCAACAACAGATATACAGCCCTTGAGTCCTAACGTGATAAGACAATAATGAGTCTTATTGCAAGGGGCTGTGGTGGGGGCTATTTCTTCTTATATATAATGCTGAGCATGCCCTGTCAATTTTGCAATCCTATTATGGTTAGGCTATTCATAAATGTGCCAGTCTTGAAGAGAGAACCTCATGTTGTGAATGTACTGTTGTGTTTCAAAATGAATTGCTATTGTTCTTTTCAATTCCTCTCTATAAATATATATATATGTATATATGATGACAAAAAGAGAACTGGCTTCTAAAAATTATACATTCATTAGACACTGGAAAGAAGATCAGTCACTGCCTCTGACGCAGAAACTACAACTCTGGTCAATTCATGATGATTTAGTCATTTAATAAAAGTGACGAGATATTTCTTCTCTTCAGGAAAACAGTAGATCTTAGCAAAAATTTGGGCATACTTTTCCCAAGTAACCTAAAAAACCAAAATGTGACTATTTTCCATTTTAAAAAGATACCAGTGATATTTTGCATTGTGTTATAGCTATTTGTATTGAAGAAGTAAAAGAATACATGGATAATAAAATCTATAAAAATAACTCTACTCAGGTAATTTAGCAGTATTTTCAAAGGGAAACAACAATACTAAGTATTTTTCCTATGGCTTCAATGAGACTCTCACCCATAGAGCTGAAAAAAAGGAGCAAATCTGGCAAGGGAAACCTGATTACAGTGAATTGTTATTTGGAAGGATGATGGAAGCACAATTTTGGCATTCATCTTTGCTACGATGAATGAAAGCAGCTAAAGATCATACCTATCAGTCATCAAGATCTTCCTGTCAGAAGCTGGGTTTTTTAAAAACTCCTAATCCATAAATAGGCTGTAACTGGAGCTTGAAAATATTGAAAGTTGGAGGTGTTGAAGTTATCACTGTAAGGAGGTACAATTTGAAGTGGACAGGCAACTGATTTCATACTGAGAAGCTGGGGAAAATTGCTCTATTCTTCATTTTTCTGTTATCTTCTGGGTATGCCCTTGAGCAAATCACTTCTTCATGTTTCAGTTTCCCTGGCCTGTTTTAACATTTTGGGAGAGGAATATTTGGATCTTTAGCTTTTCAAATTAAATTCATACATTTCAATATTTATTTTCTTTTTTTTTTTTAACCTCCAGAAGGATTCAAATCAAAACACAGTGCTTTGAATTTCTAAAAATTAAACCATGGGCAAAATCTAAAAGCTGCTCTAGGCTGCCATTGCTGTTCTTTTACCTCTCCTTCAGCTGGGTTATCCTGTCCCTCGCTTCTGATGGCACTTGCAAAAGCTGTCTTGGTGTTCATCCAGCTTTGCAATGAAACAGTTCAGGGAGCAGAACTATCTGGGTATTGCATACAGGAGAGAGTTTCAGAAGAACTGAATTAGATTGACTTAAACTGCAATGGTTAAATTTAATCTACCCTCGTATCATGCTTAGGAAGTTAGCATGATTTACATGTCCAAGGAATAGCTAAAATTATGAGCACATCTTCACAATTTTCATTTGTAAGCAGCAAATTCACAAGTTTGTTTTGTGGTCCTCTGACAAGTGCCAGCTGGAGGGAGATCCTTATCTTAAGCGAACTGGAAAATATATGCCACAAATAGCCACAACATTCATGACATAAACACTCACAAAACATTTTTAACACCTTGTCCTCTCTGCTTGTTTACCATAGCTCACACATTTCATTTCAGCTGGTGATTCTGAATAGCACATAACAAAAGGCTGTGGGAGCAAAGGAAAGTTTATGAAGTACACACATGTCCACATATATCCAAAGTATCTCCATGTCCTATTAGAAAAGCTGTTCAGAAAATTGGTTTTCATGTCATGAGAAGATATTTCTAGGTCTTGTTCTGGTGCCAAAAAGCATTTAATTTTGAACACTTTTTTTTTTCTTTCAATATCAGAATATCCTTAAATTGTTGACTCTTTTTTTAACTTCATACTGATTCTTTCCATTTTCTGAATTTCAGTACATTCACATCTCTATCTGGAAAGCGTTTAAACAAAGTTAATAAAGAAAATACATTGGTGATGTCAGCATTATGTTTTTGGTAAAATTTTATACAGTTGTTGTGAAGTAAGAGGCTCAGTGGACCCTGACAAACCTATTAATTCCTAGTACAGTGTAATGTTTAATAACAAAACCCTGCCATTATTTCTCTATACCTGTTTTCTCATTACAACCATAGCTTTTGACACTCGTTTTTCCCCTCAGATCAGAATTTTGTGCAAGGATTTTGATTTTGGAAGTGTTTCTCCTTCATTTTCTGCACCAATAGTTAATGTACACTTGATAATCTCAAAGCAGGTCTTGCTTTAGAGTCATTCAATTGAAGCAGAATTTTTTTAATTTTGTTTTTATTTTCTCCCAACCACTTTATCTCTTCCTAATTATGGACAAGACTCGAAGTGCAGTTATATTCCTTACACAAAAAACTTCAATTTGGTTAATCACATTAAATTAATCCATTAGTAAAAATAACATAATATGACTTTAACCTGAGTTAAAATTTCAGGGCAATCATAAATTGAATGTGACCTTCTAATTGGAACTAAAACCCAATAAATTCTTTCTACATGACTTATTTTATACTTGGTTAGCTGAATCAGATGAACAATCCTAAGCTAAGAGTATGTTTTTTTCCCAGCCTGCTGTAGAATATCCTGAATCCTACAATGTCAGTGGCACTTCTTACTTTATTCTATGCCTGGCTAACATTAAAACCAGAAAATTCCATACTAGACATCTCTGAAGCACAAGTTAAACCTACTGTAACATTCCAGGTTTAGGTAAAATAAATTATCTGACTTGATGGACCTGTGTATCAGACCAACAAGTAAACCCCATGATTCATCAACTAGATAACATGTAGTATAGTCATGAAATCACGCACAAAGGTCAGTAACAAGACACCAAGCACATGACTGGGATGAAGTAGTTTGAATTGTACTCCTCAGAGGGACAAGCAATGTTTGAAAAGTTTTGAGTCAACACCATAATCAAAAGCAGAGCGCACCAGCATAGACTCCAGAGTAGATATCTTATACCACAGGGACCTTTCCTAGGTAGGCCAAACTGGTGTCCATCTTGCTCCTTGGCAGTCAGTGTACTCACATTCCTCCCCACCTGCCATAGTTTCTGACAGAAGAGATTGTTTTCGAATGTTTGTGTGAGTGACTCCAACTCTTGCAACAAATTGATTAAGTGAAGATCTTTTAAACATTCACACCCAAACTTCCAGCTAAATTTTCTTCTCTCTTTCTTCCTGTCTGGTTCTCATCTTTTTAATCCTTGCTTGTTCACAGCTCAGGTCCTAATAAAACATTACCGTGGTGAGCAGTAAATGGATTTTTTTTCTGATCGGTAGATTTTGGTGAATAATGATAATGAATTACGTGGATAAACATCGTATTCTATCTCACACAATAGCAGAAGCCCAGGGTTGGGTATTCATTTGGTTGTTATATTTATACAAAAGAATTTTTGTTAACAGTGTTTTATTTGTAAAGGTCTCCATGAGATCAATTGTTTTAATTTGTTCTTCACTGTTATGTTCTTTTTCCTAGGAGCAAAGCAAAATGCATATTCAGGCATGGAGCTAGCATCTCCTCCCCCAAAACCTACTCCTAAAAGCTGAAATGAATCACTTAGCTTTCAAGAGAGAAATAATTGAACAGCCCAGCTTGGGTATTCATTTTTTCTCAAGGCACAACTTGCTAAGAGCAAGCTCCTGCATTTAAATCGCGGTCCTCTTGGCATATGAACAGCTACTTCAAGTTTTTCCTAAAAATTAAAAATAAAAATAAATCCGTAATTGGTGGGAGTGTAGTGATACAGATCATTTACAAAATGAAGTAATTACAGTAATGAATGTTGAATGCAATATTTGGAGTTAATGCAAAAGTGGAAAGCAATTTCTAAACCCTATGGGGTCTAAGTACTATGAGATATTGAAGTATATGATTTGATATCTTCTTTGTTGACACTCCCCAAAATAAACCATTTTGAACTGTGGCCTGTAGTTCAAGACTGGTGACCAAACTGATGAAAGAGTAGTCAACCTACTGCAAGTGTCTCTCAACATTGTCAGAAGTGAAGCATGAACTCTTTTACAGTCCTGCCATTTTGGCACTGACATATGTGATAGAAAAATGATTTGGACTTCCATGCCATTTCGTAGCAATGCCTAAAACTGTCTAAAAGAATTCTTTACATAATGTGTTAGCCTCTTTCACCCCAAAATAATTTCTGGGTATGATAACTCATCACTGTAATGAATATTGTTTAGGAATTTGTGGGGGAAACAAGCAATAATAAAATTTTCCTTGTGAAATATTTATCCCAATTAGATGAAAGAACATTTTCCAGATCTATAAATAGATGTTTTCATATCTATAAAAACTTATTAAGTAACATATCTGGAATGAATTAGAATAATGATACTGATCCATTATGAATTTTCATGAGTTTTTATAATACCTGAATAATATTACTGAAAAGGGCATCTGAGACTATTAAAAATGTTTTTTACCCTTAGAGCATATTTTTTTTTTAAAATATAGTCTTATATGTCTTCTTATCTGTCTTTCAGACCAGTTCACCTGCAGATGTTCACCTGCTTTTTCAGCCAAGCATTAATTTCTATTTATATTAAAGATGAAAAAAAATTAAATCTAAATAGAAATAAACAAACTCACAAAATCAAAACTTTGTGATAGTGTTGTCTTCACACTCCCTGATTGGAAAATGGGTTAAGTATTCTTTGTTTCATTTACTTTTAGTAGTATTTATACACTGTACATTCTTGTCCTATTGTCTTTACACTAACAAATAAATATGTTTTACAAATGCGTATCACAGAGTAGTTAATATGCTTAAGTGTACAAGGTTTAGACACATATTATTCAAGTATGAGAACAGAAGGAGTAAGGGCACAATGGGGGAAAGAAAGAAACTCCACATCTTATTTTTAAGTCTTAGCTACAAGAATCCAAACCCATTTGTTACCCACCTCAAAAGGTCAAATTGAGAAAAAAAAAAAAATAAAAAAAGTGAAAAAATGAACTCTCAAAAATGCTGTTTGCAAAGCAGAAGCCACTAGGAGTTGGCTAGTAAAAGAAAACATGCAGCCCTGAGACTGCCTAAATCTAGAATCACCTAAACCCAACACTAACATCGACAGCACTTCTACCCACTGATTCTTCTGTAGAAGATTTTTAGATCAACTTTCTACTTTCTTACCCTGAAGTACAGATGAGTGCATAACTACAGACACTCCCAGGTTCAGAAATAGTGCTTGCTTGCTATGAGGCTCACAATGCAAGGGTCAGAATACTGAGAAATCAAGCAAAAACAAAATCTGATTCTGGCTGATGGGTAAAGCAAGTAATTATGAGCAGCGGAAACAAAGGTTGCTTTCCCAGGAATGTATTTTTTGTAGTTGCCATTTTTTCATCATACAATGATCATGCAAAATATTTACATATTCCCCATTATAGGATGTGGAAGCTTAGTCATTTCCTCCCAGTATCAGTTTCACTAGATTTCCTTCCGGTTCCTTTGGTCTTAGATTTATGACTACAGAACCTTCTTCCAGAAGAAGATGATATTACAGTGGAGACCAAAACTACTACATTTCAATACATTTGCAATATATTTCAATTATTTCTGTGCATTAGACTATGAAAAGCTATCCTAGCATCTCAAAGTGCCACATGAAAAAGGATGTTTGCTTATGTCATATCGCTGACCCTTAGGTCAGCACTGTAGGACTGTCTTTGTGAAAACTAAAAACTAAACGAGCAAGTTTATCTGTGGATTGTTTTCTTAGAGATTTATGTTCACTTCAAAGAGATACGGAGAGGTTGCTTCTTTACTGGCAGTTCTGTGGATTGACTGTGAAAAATTTATGCTGGTTTACTCAGCTTATTCCTTAAATGTATTCCTTACTTCCACACAATCACCGTTGCTAGTAGTTACACATTTTCTTTGTTTGCATGTGTAGCATGGGAGTATCCTAATTAAAAAGTTGCCTACCCCAGCTATTTAAAACATGGTTTCCTTAAAAAAAAATTAAAAAAAAAAGTATTCTCTTACAAACAAAGCAGCAAAAACATAATGACACCACATATTAACAGGCCATGTGCTAACCCTGCGTGGTTTGTTTTATTCACTAGATGAGCATTCTGCACAGGTGAAAGTAAGAATTTGAGGACCACTAAATACTGGATTTTCTCAGCATGCAAAACCACCTGTGTTTCAGCAGTTTAATCTAATCAACTGTGAAATATTCACAGTGTTCAGCAGACCTAAAATATTCTCATTTCTTACCCGTGGTATAATGGTCTAATGCTTATGTGTTGGGCTGCAGAATGAAGTATCATTGGGAAAAGATCCAAAATTGTTTAATAAAGCTCCCTTCTCCATTTTTTACTCTATGTGCAAAGTGCACTAAACAGTTGGTATCAGTAAGGACTTTTTTTTGTTCTGAATTTATACTTATCACAGGTAAACAGCCTTATCAGTGTAAGCAAAAAAAAAAAAAAAAAAAAAAGGAAAGGAAATGTAGGAAAGGTTAGCACAAGATTCACAAGATTCACAGTAAAACACACACTTTGACAATCAGTTTTCTTACTTCAGAACAAAGACAATTTCCAGCAAGCAGTTCTTGTAGAACTTGAGAACTGTGAAAATGTATGATTGCGGTGGCAGTTCACTTATTATACATTCATCAAAGTGTTGAGAATCTATTATTAATTCAGTGGTTCAGATATGTCCTGTCAGAGCAGCCAGCCACATCTCAGCAATGAGAACAACACACACTTCTATTAGACCAACAGCCAGGTACCAATGTGGTTACATGTGCTGGCCACTGATACTAGGAAAAGGATTTCTATATGCCTTTTTGGAAAATTCTATTTAAAATTTCCTGATCGTCTTTCTGTTTCTTTATTCTCCCATGGCCACCTGTCTCAATGATGTCCCATCACCTGTTTTAAACTGTGAGGAATAAAAATAGACACTTCCCTCAAAAGCAATAAGGATCTACATCCATATTCACAACGTGCCTTCAAAGAAGCCAATATTATTGAAATAGGAGGTTCCAGCTGACATTATTCAGTTCTGTATGGCAGAAGTAGACCTCACTCCTGTTAGCAGTAAGGCAGAGGGGTGGATGTAGGAATGATGAAGAGAATAATATGGAAGAAATAACTAGAGTTGAGTTTTCCTTGTCTCTGTTTTTAATTCTTAGGATTAATCAAGATTTACTATAAGAGATTTAAAGGTGGAGATATAGTAAAAGAAAATAGTTGTATGAATTGAAAATTTAGGGGTTTTAAATTAAAATCCAAGGATTTAACTGATGGGGAAAAGAGAATAAGTACCTATTACAAAATATATTTCTCTCCAGGAAAAATTAGTTTTAATTTTCCACTGGGTAAGAGTGTGTATCCCTCTAATTAGTCCACCTTAACTGCTGTACAGTAACTTGTTAGAGCACACCAATTTGAGCATGTATATAAACTCACAGCAGCATCAAAATAGGTATTAAGAGAAAAACATTTTCCCAAAGCTAAATAAATGTAGAATAACAGGATGTCTAGGTTTACTTCTATCTGTCTTCAAGAAGTTGGGCTCTAAATATGAAACCTAAAAAGAATCACTGTTGTTTAAGTCAAAACTGTACCAGGCCCTGAACCACAGAAGTTCATTAAGGTAATTTAAGGTCATTCATGCTTTTACAGTTCAATAGGAGATCATGGAGGAACCGCTAGATCAGTTAGTCCATATTCAGTTGAGATCAGACCTCAAACGGATCTTTCACACATGATGCTTTCATTTCTGAAACAAGCTTAAAATAGCTGGTGTTCCAATTTGTTTGTTGCTTTTTTCTTTTTTAACTGCTAATTTGACATTCTTTCTTTGTTACATAGAGACATCTCTATCTTTCTTAATGGGACACCTTTGAAAATGTGTTTTTTTCCAAGCTGTATTTATTTCCTTTTAAACATCTAGAGAGTTCAGCAGCATTACTACAGCAGTGCTGAAGTCGAAACCTCTGACAATGATTTTAAGCTGCAGAAGGGCTTTGAAATTATAACAGCGGCAATGTACAGCTTTTGCGGGGTTAGAAGAGGGGAGAAGAAAAAGGCAAGGAAGAAGAGCGGAGAGTGCTGGTAAGCAGAAGATGTAAAGAGAAAAGTGAAACCTTTTGACAGGTAAAAAACTCCTGAGACCCACTGAGTGAGAATAAACAAGATTTTTTTTTTTATTATTTCCTTTTGAGCACTGCCCAAGGGGAGTGCTTTGATGCAGAAATGATGTGTAGATATCTAAAGCTACACTGTCCTTATAGGCACTGTAAACAGCGTGAATGAGCACCTGTGTAACCCAGAATATAAAACTGAAGTCTGTAAAATTTTTTGTCCAGTTTTGACTAACTTCTACAGTTATTTATTATGGTTACTAAATTATTTGAGTGCTGATTTTGCATTCATACATCTGGAGAGTATTCCCATTCTCTTTGTCCCCCACCCTGAGACCAGGGCCTTTTGGGACTATGAAAGATGTAAGACTGCTGAATAAAGGCTGTGCGCCCTGTTCTGGGATGGTCTGTCCTGCACACACCGAGGTGACGGGAGCAGGAGTGGACAGAAGTTCAAACTGGAGTAGAGAGAAGTAGGGCCACTGAGCTGAGTGCGTGGCATGGACCCAGGGCGCAGGGCTTGCTGGGCATGGCCATACCAGCAGGACCAGGACCTGGCTGTGGTTCCAGCAGATGTTTTGACTGAGCAGGTGCTGATCTGAGAAACTCTGTCACCAATGAACACTTGACCTGTGGGGTCCCTCTGAAACTGCAGGTGGTGTTTCCATGATTCGTAATTTCTCGAAGTCTATATTGTCTCGATTGTATTCAGGTACTGTAAATTCCAGCTAATCACCTTCAGTCATGTGCCCCCACCTGCTTCCATCTTTTTTCCCTGAAGACTCTGCAGCTGTGTCTAGCATTTAACTTCAGAATCAACTTCTAAATCAAGAGGAAGAATGGTACAATGGTTTTTGGGGAAACAGAATCCCACTGAAATGACCTAAAGAATAAAAGACTTACTGTGTGATTTTGGGAGTCTGTTTAATCTCTTAGTGCCTTGATATTCCAATCAAAAATGCTACCATCAGATTTTTTGTCTTACAGCACTGTCAGTTACTTTGATACTCTGGTGATGAGGAGCATAAAAAGCTTCAGGAAAAAGTGAACCAATGCTGTGCATATGAGTACCTCCAGGATTAAGAATTTACAGACCTCCTTTTCAAAGTAAAACCGATATGTAAATACCATACACTCTGAACAGCATTCCTAGGAATGAGATCTCATAGGAAGCATAACAAGAAAAACATCCCCTTAGCAATATATTACTAGCTGTTTTGCAATTCATGGCTAGTCAGTTCATTTGCATTTATGTATTTCAATATATGGTAGAGCTAACAATATTAGACACATCACACTTGGCAGTTTCTTGGACTGAATAATAGAATTTAAAATGAGGTTTAGATTTTCTGGTTAACCTCAGTACAGAAATATTTTTTTATCAGATTTGACTGCAGTTATGCAGAAAACCCATGAAGTTGAAAACCAGACTAGCTCAGTCCACATTACTTTAGATGCATTGCTTTTATGACTCTAATAAGATAGCCTAATGACCCTGCATTATATTTATGTGAAAAATAATAGAGCCTTTCCATCAAGTTAGGCTGCTTTTCAAACAACTTTTCTGACATATTTCCTGTTAGCCTATATACTTGATTTGTATTGATCAGATGTTATTTCATTACCCGGTGTGTATCTGATCATTAGTTGTATGCTGTTCAGAAAACAACTGTTTTGAAATCAAACCTTTTCAGACTAATATTTTTACAATTAAGTGAAATAATTATATTCTCTCTAGAAAAAAAAAAAATTATCATTTGGTGCAGTTCAGCTTCAGACTCACCTTTTCAGTGGGTTCTTCAGCACACATTCCTACATGTAAAAAATAGGAACTCTATAAATAAAGACATAAGCACTTGCATTTCCTTTTTTCAGCTACCGTTACACAATATTTTTAAAGAAATAGTAGCTGTTTATGGTGTGTGGAAAACTACATACATGATGAGGAAATGTTGTTTTCCTAAAGAGAGTGATTCAAATCATTCAGTCTGACATTGTGTATATGGTAAAATGAATTTAAAGAATTGCTATGAATGTTGAGGGACTAGGTTTGTAAATTTTCAGCACCCTACATACAGTCTAACTAGCTTCTATATCAACTACTCATTTTAAGACTATTTCTACAAACTTATATAGCTTTGAAAAGGTATAATTTTTTAACAGAAGAGCTTGTACCAAGATCAATTATTTTAGGCAGAAAATTGACTATAAGCTTTTTTCAGAATGAAGTGACACCCATTTTATTTTGTGGTTGGGTCTGTATTACCTATGCTGAAAAAAATATTACAGAGGAACAACTGCTGGAAGACTATGAAGCAGCACAGATACAGTGGGACTTATGGCTGCAACAGTGAAAACTGTTCACTGTCTTATTTAATGGAAGATATTAAAACTTTCTCTTTAGAAACAAGACAAATAAAAAAGTTGCTGGGATTTGCAGCACTCTCCTGTTCTTTGGAGCCTTGGCCAAGACACAGTCTCATGGTCTTCAGGTCTACTGCTGGTATTCACTTTATGTAACATCTTTCAAGCACCAAATAGGTGCTGTGTTCAAAGCAGGTAAATGTGTTCTGTTTCCAATTTAGAAAACTGTTTCATGATCTTATTGTTCTGTATTCTTCTCCTTATGACGTTCAATCTCTGTTTACTCATTGACAGTTTGTTTTCACCTACGTTTTGTATTACTATTGCCATTTAGTTTAACTAGTTCTTTACACTGCCTGATGTTTATCTATCTGCCTGATTTATTACTAAATAATAAGCCTTTCTTGGCGTTTGCTGAAGAAGCCAAGTTCTTTCAGTCCCTTGTTTCGTATACCATACTGTAAAAGTAGTCACCATACTGAAAAAGTAATCCTTCTTTTGAATGTCCTTCCACCCATCTCTACTTTACTTTAAAACACTCTTCGACAAAAGGGAAGAAGTGAGATCTAAATCATCCCTATACTCATATGACCGCTACTACGTTTTGAAGTCTTTGCACTGTGCTAGTACAGTTGCAGAGATGTGCAAGATATGGGAGTCCACCATGCAGAGTGTAGAATAAATGATCTAACCATTCAAGTCAAGCAGAAGGTGCACATGTCAAATGGTATTTACGTGATTTGAGTCCACCTGCAAGAAGAAATAGTGCAGATCAAATATACCTATTCTGATGCAGTTTAATAGGACTTCCGCAGAAGAAAGCCAGGTTGTAATCTACCTCATCTCAATTTCCTACTACATTTTTCCTTGTAGTGAATTTAGAAATACTGGGCTTTGGAGGAGCAAGGAACAGGAGATGGAAAATATGTGGCATACAAGAATACATGTGTTTAAGTAGTACATGCAAGTAATATTTCATAAAAAGCTTTGCATAAAAGAGAAGCTTATGATTAAATAGACTAAGACTTTGATTACTAGCCAGTAACAGAGTAATTTTTAAAGATATCAGACATCTTTTTCACTTCCTAAAGATGATTCACTTAGGTTCTGATCAAAAGTTTCCATACAGACCATAAAGAAAACAGGCAAATTTAATTGGATTCTACATCATATGCAAAATGGAGTTACATACACATATTTTTATATAATTCGTAAAATAAAGAGACTTAAATCTGCCAGATGGGATTTGAAAAAAAAAAAAAAAGGAATACTAAATTATAAAATAATATAACTGTACAACTTTTTTGCAAAACTTTCTGAACTTAATAACTGTTCACAGAATGTCTCTCATAGGTGTTTCTACCCACCTTAGTCAAACAAGGTCTGTCAGGTCCTCACGTGTCTTCACAGCAGTTGCACTGAGAGAGTGCACACTGAATTGTTTATCATATCTTTTTCAGAGGGGCATACAAGGCCAAGCTGTCAGTTGACTTAGAACATACCTTTTAGCTCCCTGTTTTCCCCACATGATACATTTTCCAGACCAGTCTTGCAAATCGTATTTGTACGTTCATGCAAACATCTCCTCTGAAACTTTCTACATTTGAATACAGGTGGATTACTTACATGAATAGAAGTAGGGGTATTTTTCTCCCATGGAGGGCGGGTGATAGTGTTGCATTGGGATATGGAAGTGGAAGCCAGTGGAAGTGATACCTGGCTGAGACGTTGGCTTCTGTGTTCAGCAGTGCCCCAAAACCTCAGTGCTCTAAAAGGAGCATGTATGTTTGGCAGCTGAGTTCTCTTATGAAGTGAATTTCACTGCTGAGGATCCTGTCTTCCAAACATAGGTATCCATGTTTAATTTATTTATTTAGCTTATTTAGTGCTTAAACAGACATTGTGAATTGTCCTTATATATTCAACTTGTATATATGTCTTTTTCCATGAGATTCACTACGACTGAAAAGCTTAGAATATTATCATGCTAAACAAAACCTGAATAACTATCCTCTTCAAATTCTGCATGTCCATATAACAGAAATAGGAGAGTTATAGGAGAACTCTTAAGTTAAAACGTAGCTTTTGCCTTTATGGAAAAAATACACCAGCCAAAATTAAAATATATACTTGTTGTCTACAAGACTAATAAGAAACAGAATTGCATCATTAGCCACACACATACAATATGAAAATAAATTCCACTTCACGTCAAATTGTCAGGGGAAATAACAATAATAAACTAAGATCTCTGTTTTGCAGAGAAACTTAAAGAGTTGGGATATATAAAAATGAACTTGTGTTTATTAATACACACATGCACACACTCAAAATACACTGAATATACGTATGTGGGAAGATATATATATCTGTTTGCATATATATTGGATATGTGCAACATGATGCAAGAAAATATTCATGGCTACCACTTGATTTGCAAATAACTTGCCTTGTTTTATATAATATTGAAAGTAACCAGCAGTAGTTTGGAAAGCATAACAAGTTTCAGAATAGCAGATGTGGTCAACTGTGGCTGAAGCATGTACTTCAAAGTCTATGTGAATGAATTTAGCTCACAAAGGTCTTTGCTACACAGAGGCTAGAGCTTTTAGTACTCTCTTTATTAATGAGACCACAAATACTGTTACTGCTCTGACAATTTAATGATTGGGTTTTATTGTGGTCTTTGTGATATGAGCTAGAGTAACTCAGTGGGGTGTTTTAACACTATTTTATAGTGTTTATAAAACTGCAGATCCAGAATTGCAAATTCCACACAAGTTACTTTGCTTTGTATGTTTGACCTATTGGATTTAACAAATTTATTGTTCATGGACATTCGGTGCAGTACACAAAAAACTGAGTTAGCATCCCTGTGAGGTACTAATAATCACTCTCAGAAGCTTAACTTCAGCTGATACTGAAGTCAGTCCTGAGGGACTCTCTGAAAATGCATACAATTGTATATCTGCACAAAAGGACAGAAGATTAAATTTTATGTGACACTGCTGAACCTAATGGAGTCACACAATGTAAGTCAGTGGTAAACTTGGCTCACATACTGTATGGCCTCAGATTAGACAATCTGTGGAGGCATCATATCAGAAATAAACACTTACTTCCCCATTAAAGGGAGACACTAATTTGAAAGTAAAAAGCTTCATTAAGGGGAGTTACTGGTTGTCTTTTATGAATAGCAATGATGATCAATCAAGTATTGCCACACGTGCACTGCCAAGTTAAGACATAGGCACTGAGAAGCATGAGAAACCAAAAGAATTTGATCGCTTGTACTTCACTATAACCACTACTTTCCTTACTTTATAAAAAAAAACCCAAAGTGAATATTGTCATTAGAAGAGACATTGCCTATAGATGATTAAGTCTATAGCAATATAATATCACATAGTACCTTGTGTTCATGCAGAGGCATTGTTTTGTGGTTTATTTCTGTATATTAGGAATGTCTACATTGTTACTCGGGCTGAACTTTCCAAAGTTCGTGCTGTCTGCATACAAGTTAAGTGCACAAGCCTGGCCACAAAATCATTTTAAAGAAGACAAAAAATCTGCCAGCATGGTCAGTGCCAGCGTCCTGAGTGAAATCCATGCAAAGCCTAACAGATTTTTCTGACAGTAGAGCCTGTATAGAATATTGTAAACATTTATTTATTTATGAAATTAAAAATGCCCACTCCAAAGGATTTATTCTTTTTTTTTTTTTTTTTTTTTTTTTTTTTTTTTTTTTTTTAGAGACAGTAGAGTTTAGGTATACAATCCACCACTTTTAGAAAAAAAATCTACATTTTGATATGTTGTAATGTACATTTTTCAGTGACTGAGAGACTGTTTTTCATTTTAAAAGACAGTATAAAAAAATTACAGGTGTAGAAGCTTCTCTAAGGTACTTTAAGTTAACAAATTTTTTTGGGATTCTTTCAGTACCAAACATTCTTACTTCTAGTACTGTAGTTTATATGGCATAAACCAGTCATGCAACACATTGAAAATATTAAAAAATGTTACTTGAAGTTAGGGAATTTCCCACAAAAATATTTTCGAGCACTGCTTAAATTCCACTTATAGGGAATATATGTATACTACATGGACAACACATAAATACTTGCAGATACATATACAAAACCACATACATATAATAATTACACTCTTTGAGTACAAACTGCTACAGATTTTTTAGAGAGCATGGAATGTGTTTGTTGGTTTGTCTCCATTCAACGCAAGTGAAAAATCTAATCTAAAATAAGAATTACCAAAACTTCAGATTCACAAAGAGAAAAACAGCCTGCTGCTGCTCTCAATAATGCTGTTAGCAATCTTCTTGGACTGGATTCTATACGTGTTATAATGACCAGCTAATCATTAATTGGACCCCCCCAAATTACTGTAATCTTGTGATAAGTGAATTCACGTACATGATGATTTCCTCTTAAAAGGAAGCTGTCTGCATTTTATGTTGTGTCAAAGACTTATTCCGTTAAAACAATAAGTGGCTCAATGAAGAAAATGAAAGGTTTGTGATTCATTTCAGAGCAATTGTTTTGACTTCTGTTGAGAAAACGCTACCATTCTTTCTTTAGATGGATATACTGTCAGGAACAGCGCAGAGAATTACCACCCTTCCCAGAAATCCCTCTTCAGCCTCAGTGCACTCTTTTTGATAGTTTGTGTTTCAGTAATTGCTGCTTTGGCACATTTGTAGGTCATATTTAGTCTGCTGAACTTGTGTTATCCAATATTCACATAATCAATATGAAACATTAGCACATACATACAGGATGCATCTAAGGTGTGGTCCTATTGAACTTTTTTAATTACAGAGATTTCTAAAACTGCCCTTTAATACTCTCCAGATTCTCAGATAAATAAGATTGCTACCTATATACAACAATAATGACATTCTGAGCATACCAAGATAAAGGTCTTGTAAATCAAATCACGATGTAATTATCCTTTAACACTCAAGTCACCTTCATTATTTGTGTACACTTTTAAGAAACTGCTAGTGTGGTCTAGGACTGCAAACAGTCATTTAAACAAAGAAAGGTTTTTTGAGTATGCAGTTCTTGGATAAGGACTTGCCTCTCTTGCCAAGGAAGCAGTGTGCTAATCTTTTACATCAGAGAGCTTCTTATTCATGAGTGTTTATTTACCCACAAAGGTCTTGAACTTGCTCCTCTGAAGTCAATTGGAGTTTATCTTCTGAATGGAAATAGCAGGTCTGGTAGCTAAACTAACCTGAAATTGTCGTCCCTGCTTTGACATTGAATTCAAGAATCGGTAGACCTAATTGCAATAAGCTATCATAAAAGTCTCTTAAGGACTCCTAGTATATATTAACTGTGGGCTACTCTGAACTTCTTGCAGAGTTGAGAAATACATGTGGAGCATCATTTGAAAAGCGGCCTTGCAAATATTTCTTGGATTCTTTTTTAAATAATGTTTTTCATCATAACCAAGTTAAAGAAGGTGTCCATTAAATTATATGGTGAACAGATTACTGAGACCTATCACAAATTCATTGTATATGTCATCTGCAAGGATATCTGCTGAATACATTACCAGTATTATTAGAATTGATTCATAATGAATAATTGCGGTTTAAAACTTAAACTTAATTGTTTCTCATTATTTTAAGTGTCCAATCTTTATGAATTCATTTAGAATTATTGCAAGAGTTATATGGTTCATGACAAAAAAAACTAAGCAAAGCTTTGAAGAATGCATTTAATTTGTTATACTATGAAATGTTATGGTGGAATAATAAACCTCCTAAGAGCCTTAATGTACTGCACACCACACTTTAAAAAAAACCAAACAAACAAACAAAAAAAAACCAGAAAGATTTTTAAAGAAACCCAATGCATGCATGACTTTAAAGCCTGTTAAATGACTAACAATAAAGCTCATTTCCCTGAATTATGTGTGTGGTTGAAGTTTTCACAGGACAGATGCAGAGGAAGAAGAATGAGAAAGATAAACTCCTACATACGCTTACTGGGTGGTGGTCAGGACACAGACCTAAGATGTGATCAAGACCCTCCTTTGCTTATTTCAGAGTAATTTTTACTTAGAAATTCACAAAACAGGATTTTGCTTTTCAGCGACTTCAATAATGTCCTATTCTTCTGCAGCCCTTACAGCTCTGCTGGTGGTCTCTCTTTTTTTTTGTGGGGACATCACCAGTGGAGTGGAATGTAAAGCACATGGGAAATTTCTCTTCATTAGTACAACACTGTATGCCACTAAGAAACTTGGTTCAGAGAGGATGTACAGCAGCTTTGGCTTAAGACAACAGTGTGTCTATTTGTTGGCTCATAAATGACTTGCCATTTAAAAACATGTATGTGTTTCACATACATGAAACCTAGTGAAAAAAAAAGTAAAAAAAACCCCAAAACTTTAGGAAATTCACAAAGTTTGGAAAATACTGTTTTCTGTTATCTGAATGTGGTAGCATCCATAGCAATATTATCACATTAAAACACAATATGCATGTATTTTTATTTTCAAACACATTTTCTAGTTTTGAGTCACTACAGTTATAATGAAGACTTTAGAACATTGTACACATGAAGTATATAGAGACATATTAAGATATCAGATATAAGGTTAGTTATCAATATTTTAATTCCTTTTAGCAACACTATTCAAAATACCTATTGAGGACAAGCTAATTTTCACTCATAAATACTTGATCATTTTCTCTGAAGCTCAGAGACTAGCATCAGTATTAATTTTAATAATACATTACGTATGATATAATAAGTACAATAAAGAGCTGGCTTTGATGGAATAAATAAACTTACATAGGCAAAGATGTTAACCAGACCAGCTGCTTTATACTATTAACAGTTAAATATGATTTGGATTTTTAAGCAGTGGCTAGAGCAAACAGCTGACATTCTATTCATGCCAAAATATATTATTTTCTTAACTGTCTGTTAATGGTAAAAGAGAAGATAATAAAACATATGAAATAGGGAATGTTAAGTCTTTAACAGCATCCCATTTCCCTCTTTCTATTATTCAAAGGAGAGTTTTATAAGAAAAGAAAAACTTATTTGCTGTTTTAAGATAATTTTAACTATCATTAGAGATAATAATTACTGGGAATAGGTAAAAAAGCCAGTTAAGATAGACTGAAGTTGTGGCTGTGAATGTGGCTCTGGATGTTGTTGCCACAGAAACGCTCCAGTTCTGCTTCGTTAAAGAAAGACTTTTTACAAAGTAAAGATGAACAGAAGGGTAGAAATAAGCTCTGGAGTGAAAAAATTAAGAAGCAGTAAGCCCACATGTATAGCATTATAGGTTTTATTTGGGAAGTAGGTGGTAAAAGTGTCTCGGAGTCTTTCTGGTCAGCATGGCTGAGATTTTGTTTGACTCTGAGACCCCTACATTTACATTTATACTTGTAAGTTAAGCATCTCCATCTCCATCAGTGTTAGAGGAGTTCATTTGGTCGGTGTATCCTAGGGAGCTTTTCAGTTATCACCAGGTATCCTCCTGACAGCAGAGGTTGCCTACCCTTTTCTGATTTTGTTCACCAGTTTGACTACATTTTCTTCATGACAATTTGATCTATTTCCCGTTTTAGACTCATTTATCAGATTCCCTGGATAGTAATTGACATTTTCCATGTAATAGTTCCATCTTTCCATCTTAAAATTTGCTGAGTTTAAGAACTAATTTATGAAACAAGATGATCTGAATGTTTATTACCTTGAGCAACTCTGAGACTCAGCCTTCATATAACAGTAATGCTGGCTTGCAATATTTATAATAATAGCCCTGGTCCTCTGTGCATCTTTTCTACCTAGCAATTAGACACATTTTTTTCATGAAAACACATACATTTTTAATGTTTGATATACAGTTACATTTTAAAAAAGAACCAAATAGAGTCAAGTTATTTTTTAGTCTATCTATTCAGCATAACTTCTGTATTTCCATTAACTTCTGTCTTGGATGTTTTCTGTATAAACACTATTATCATGAAAATTCAATAGAAATTACTGTTGAATTTATGGCTCCATAAAATAATGTTACTATATGTTGAGAATTACTTTATCAGTCTCTGGAAACAAATGAGCATCTCATTTCCTGTTGACAAATAAGGCACAAAAATGATTTTTAAAGTACGCTCTAAGAAAGTCTATTTATGACAAGTTTTGTTGCTAAGATATTAAGTCAGCATTCTTGTCCTGCTTGAATTTGTTTGCATTGTCTGTGTAAATTGTGCATGCAAGAAAAGGGCAAAAAAGCTATTTACTAAACAAATTTTCAGCTACGGCAACTGTTTATAATTTTGGAAAAGACCAGGAAATTTATCAGGGTCACATTTTTGAACAACGTAAATTTTCTATGTGATAATTGCTGAGGAGTAGCAAAGGCAGAGAACCACCAGGGAAAAGGTGGCTGTGAGGTAGCTATTATTGCCAGCTTCGGCAATATGAACACGATGAAGATGGAGGCAGCTGTAAGGCTGGAAGGGGTTGATTGAACTAGATAATGCAGAGGAGGGTGGGCTCAAGGGAGATGACTGTGTGGACAACTGAAGCAACACAAGAAACGTTGGGTTGAAAATAGACGTTTGACAAAAAAAATTATATCTGTCCTTCACCTCAGGAACACTTCTTTTGAAAGTTATTTCCTCCCAGATGGCGAGTGCTCTGTAACCAGTATCTGAACTCCTGATCGCCAAAGCATAGCTTTAAAATAGAAATTATGATACCTACTCCTTTCTTTACCTGATGGTTACTTTTTGTCTGAGACTGTCTACACACAGCAGGTTACTGCACTATGCCATCTACCCTAAAGCCAGTGCAGAGATTGCATTCAGGTATCCTGGAGTAGAGGCACGGCTAGAAAACAGTGTGAATTATCAGGGGATGGTGAACAGTAGCAGAAATGATTCAGCTCACTAAAACAGACACCATTGCAAAGAAGGGCTTCACAGAAGATTCAAACGGTTTCATTATGCTCTTGTCTTAGGTGTATGATGAAAAGTCCCTTATCTCCAACTGTGCGGGTAACCCCCTTTGCATGCAGAGGTGTTCCTGTCTATCTCTTAGGCACACATGTTGCACTATCTGCAAGTGGCTGTTGTCATAGACTACAAAGGATGCTGTCAGGATGGAGGTAGGAGGGAAGGATTGTGAAAGCTATATTGGGCATACAAAAACTCAGTCTCAGTAAAGCCCTGTAGATATTCACCAGGTCTGTATGCCAGGCTTACTGAGCTGGTTTACTTTAGAGCTGTGCTCACGTGGCAGTAAGGCTTCTGCAGCAGAAGTGCGCCACACTAGAAAAAAAACGTGGCAGTAGTTTAGGACTTTTGCATGCAAATGGCAAGGTCTTGTAGAGAATTCAGAATTATTTCAAGGGGCAAAGGAGGAAGAATTCCCAGTGGTTTGTTTTTACTGTCTCAGTAACTCCAACAGAGAGCTCAGCCATTTCAGTGCATATGGAATTCGGTCTGTGGAGTTTGTGAATGAAGTAAGAAAACAACAGGGACAAGGTGAGCTTAGAAAGACCAGTGAAAGGATAGACTACGATCAATTGTAATGTTTTAATCATGGATCAACAGTCTACAATTTTTTTCTACTTGGGAGCACTTTAATCCTATCCCATCCATAAGAATAATTAAATTTTGTACAATAGATTATATATCCTACAAATATAAAGTACTTTAAAACCATGTAGAGATGATGATTTAATTCTGACTTACAGAGAAGGACACTGCCTTCTCAGAGGTCCTTTGCAGCACAGGATTATCCACATACAGCCTTGTTTATTTTGCATAATGGAAGAGGATCGTAGCATAAGGTGTTATGCCTTCAGGCAGCAGCTGTGTAATCTATATTTACAGTGCTAAGCTTCCATATTTATTCTGCTGCTCACCTGCTGAACTTGCCTCCTGCCAGGTACTATATTGAGAATGAAGTTTATTTTCAGAAAGCTGACATGACCTCCACTTATCTGTTGATAAAATTATGACAACTTTTAACTGCTTTTTAAGTCATAAAATCTTACCACTTCACACAAAACTTGAATCTTTTTGTTTAAAGACATTCTTTTCATGTAACTCTATGAAGGATAAAAAAATATGAATATGCTTTGGTTTTTATCCTTTACCTTCCTTTTTTTTCTCTTTTTTTTTTATCATCTTTATGCCTTCACAGCAGTGCTAAATGCTGCAGAGATACATCCAAACTGAAAACAATAATTTTTGCACAATTAGATGTCAGAAGAGTTATCACTGGAGCTGGAGGCGACCTGTAACAAGGTCTTGCAGAGAATTCAGGATTATTTCATCGGGCAAAGGAGGAAGAATTCCCCATGTGTTTTCTTCCTTCCTAGGAACTGGCCTTTGGTAAGGACTTGGCAAACACAGAAATGAAGGAAATAATTGCCAATGAATTTAATCTTCTGAGAAAGCAATTGATAGCTCAACAAATACGATTGTTTCAGATTTTTGCTATTATTCCTTTGAACTAGTTGCCTACTATCATATAGAATCATAGAATTATAGAATCATCTGGGTTAGAAGGGACCTTTAAGATCATTGACTCCAACCATCAACCTAACACTGCCAAAACTACTACTAAACCATGCCCCTAAGCCCCACATCTACACATTTTTTAAGTATCTCCAAGGATGGTGACTCAACCACTTCCCTGGGCAGCCTGTTCCAAAGTTTGATAACCCTTTCAGGGAAGAAAGTTTTCCTAATATCCAGTCTAAACCTCCCCTGGTGCAACTTGAGGCTGTTTCCTCTTGTCCTATTGCTTGTCATTTGGGAGAAAAGACTGACCCTCACCTCGCTACAACCTCCTTTCAGGTAGCTGTAGAGAGCAATAAGGTCCCCCCTCAGCCTCCTTTTCTCCAGGCTAAACAACCCCAGTGCTCTCAGCCGCTCCTCATAAGACTTGTTCTCCAGACCCCTCACCAGCCTCATTGCCCTTCTCTGCACTTGCTTCAGAATCTCATTGTCTTATTTGTAGTCAGGGGCCCAAAACTGAACACAATATTCATGGTGGGTCCTCATATATGACAAAGATATAGACATATCATTTTCAAGCTACCTTGCATAAAGTTTCCCTGTTAAGTCAAGAATCTGTGGCTGAATTCAAACCTCATAAACTCCAGGGCTTTTGTTTTGATCTCAGCAGTAGTATCCACACAGTAAAGTTCTGTTGCCACTGATGCGGTCAGGTTTTATTGATTAGGTCTATTATTCTGAAACTGTTCTCAAGATCAAGTATTTTTTGAGTTTCTACTATCAAGAGCATTTTTTTTTTTTTTAATGTTAATATTACCCAGCTTAAGAACTGTTTAACTTTCAATTCTTAGCTGCTTTTTTTTCCGTTAAAATTTCATACGCACCACAATGGTGTTTGTTTGTTTGTTCAGTAGTGGATTTTTTTTTAATAGTGCAGAGGCATACACAGAGCTTTCAAGATCTGGTTAAAATTTCATTCCTTTAGCAGGATACCCAGCCATCCCGGTCCTTAATAGACACACAAGGCACTGTACAAAGTTGCTGTGAAAAAGGATAACGTTAAGAAAACTTGTGCTACCCAATGGGTAAATGTTAGGATGTAATATACATTAGTTTTATACATATATATGCACTCAATATATGTCTTTATTTTATTATTGCCTTACAGCTTTCCTTTCCCACTACATATTACTCTAAGATGACATATTCACTGTCATCTTCAAAGTAACAATATGATTCCGTATTGCATTATTACCTTTTTTGGACTGAAACAAACATTGCCAGCTACACAACACCAGCCAATGGCTTATTAAAACAGCTTTGCTGGTTCATAACATTTGTGCTTGCACAAGGCCAATGGTAATTTTTACTTACATAAAAAGAAAATAGACAGGAAGTGAGATTAATACTCTGTGCTCTTTTGCCTTTAGAAAAGCTTGTCATTGTTCAAGTCCATTGTTTTATAGCATCGTATTGAAATAATCCAGCCAAACATCTCCTGAACATACAAGGGACTACAGACTAATTTAGCTTGGCTTGCATTGTTTGGAGGACAAAGCGCCTTCTTTCAAAGAGTAGGAGTACTTTAGTGGACTGTTTGAAGAAAGTGAAATGAAGGAACTGGACACCTGTTCTGTTCAATGCCATAGCTCAAAATGCAGATTTTGTGAATATGTAGCATTCACATTTCTTAAAAACTCTTTAACTGATTTTATACTTGCTCAAGAAATGGGAGAAATAACATTTCTCTTTCTCTTCTCTCTTTTTGTTACAGTCCCATGGGGTAAAGTGGCTGGCATTATTTGGAGCAGTAGACCCATTAGGCACAGTAATATGTGGCTAATTTAGAAGGTTGCTGCCCACAGAGGCTGTGGCTTCTCACTTCAGTACATCCCACTTCAATGGGAACAGTGGTGCTTTGTTTAGTTTCTGATTTGAGAACGTGCTTGACATGTTGTGTCATACACTGCCCTAGATATTCAAGGAATCCTTTGACCTTCAAAAAGCAGATAATTATTCAAAATCTCTCATTGTGTGTCTTTAACACTTTTTTCTTATGTCTGTGACTAGGATGCGAGGAATAGGTGTTTTCTCCACAGCTAGATAAGCCCACTAGGATTCTTAATGAACAGTACATAATGAGACTTCCAGATCTTTTAGAACTTTAAGACATCAATTAAGTTACATTTCTGAAGCTTTTCTTTGTCTAGGCACTGATATAACGCACACGCTTTCCCTTCTTTTATCAGAATTTAGTTGCGCTGTGGAGAATATTAATACTGATCTCTCTCACAACTTAAAAAATGCTTCAAGAACGTTGATGCTGTTAGGTGTAAAAATGCGTGGCTAAATTAACATCATTCTTTTTCTTCAGCTTTAGTGAAACACTTTCCCTTGTTCTTTTATAAACAAACACTGAAGTAATTAAAAAACAACAAACTGAGAACAGCATCTGAACAGATGGACTACACCTAAAGGAAAAGCTTCCACTATGTATTTAAAAGTAATACAGGTAAGTTAGATCAAATATTTAAGTGGTAATTAATTCTAGGTTTTGCAGCTGTTGAAACTATAATTGCATATTAGTAATTCCAAGTGGCTTTAGAGTTGATGAAAGAGATCATTTATTCGATAAAGGGAGCTTCTTTCCAGGATCAAGATACTTTTTATTTCTTGCTTTGGAATCAAGCCTTGCACGTGTTATATTAATTTTTGTAGAATTTGGCCATCAAATTAACCAAGTCCTGAGAAAAGAACAGAATACAAAATTTCACTAACTTACTCTAGTGCTTTTTTTCTCCACTCAATTTATTAAAAACTGAATAAACTCAAGAAAATATTTTTTCCATTCCTTTGCCAGAAAAGGAATCATGCTTTATTTACATGTGAAATATCTTCCAAGCATCATCCTTTGCTATAGTGAGAAAATAAAGCCAAAGGTTTGCAGTTTAGGTCAAATTCTCCATACTGCTCATATTAGAAATCTTTTAATATGCACACAGATATTGCAATGTTTCTCATTCTTTGAGAGTTGCACAAACTTAGGCATTTTTATGACCATGTCTAAATTAGCAAACTTTATGGTTGTCATCAGGGCCAATTTGTAAAGCAAAATAATTTGTGGCGGAGACCCAGAACCTCCTCTATTTGTGTTTTGGTGTAGCTCTAACTTTGACTAACTCTAGCCTGATCCTTTGAGAAGAATGTCCATTAGTGGCAAACTGCTTGAGCTCATTTTGCAGTTTATTTGTATCCAAAATAATTCTATTCACATGCTCCACAGTGGGAACCAAAGCACAGTAAATGGGGACAGCTGATCAACTTCAAAAGTGTAATTCTTGATCTTAAATTTTAGATTTAGTTTCTAACATAAATGTGTCCTCTGGAAAAAAATGTGTCCAGAGAAGGGCCACGAGGATGATCAGAGGGCTGGAGCACCTCTCCTATGAGGACAGACTGAGAGAGTTGGGGTTGTTCAGTCTGGAGAAAAGAAGGTTCCAAGGAGACCTTATAGTGCCCTACCAGTATCTTAAGGGGGCCTACAAGAAAGCTGGTGAGGGACTCTTTAGGATGTTGGGTAATGGTAGGACTAGAGATTAAAACTAGAGATGGGTTGATTCAGACTGGACGTTAGGAAGAAGTTCGTCACCACGAGGGTGGTGAGGCACTGGAACAGGTTGCCCAGAGCGGTGGTGGAAGCCCCATCCCTGGAAGTTTTTAAGACCAGGCTGGATGGGGCTCTGAGCAACCTGATCTAGTGGGAGATGTCCCTGCCCATGACAAGGGGGTTGGAACTAGATGATCTTTAAGGTCCCTTCCAACCCTAACAATTCTATGATTCTAAAACATACATTTCAGTCATGTTCTTCTATCATTATGTATTGTTATTATAGTATATGGGAAGCTGATCAAAGAAATATAGTTTTTTGAAAGGAATCTGAATAGAATTAGAAACAATAGAAAGAACCTTTAGGAGAAAATGAAATAAACCCACAACGTTATGAAAATGACAATACCACCCCTGTTTTCATTCTCAGTGGCCCATCTAGTCCAGTGCTGTATCTCTGACAATGACCAGAACTTGGAAAATACAACTGAAGGAATAAACAATACACAGGCTGAGCTCTCTGCTCGCCTTCTCAGTGAGGATATGGCTCTCTCTTGTTTGCCTGTATAACTGTTGCTGTTTTGTATATTTATTCAAAGTAGATTTTCTTTTTAAATTCCAATATCTTGGTTTCCACGTTAACGTCTAACAGTAAAAACCTTATATGTTTTTCTTAAAGGCACTCTATTAGTGATGAAAAGAAAATAATTGAAGTTTGGGTTTTAGTTTTGTTGAATATGTCTTATCCTTGTATAAAAGAGTGGCAAATAGGAACGTAATTCTTCTTTGTGCTCCTTTCATTTTTCTTTTATAACTGAATTATTTCCCCACTTGTCTCTTTTATAAGTAGCATTTGGATTTCATGAACATATGCAAACAAGCTTATGTGCTATTTGTTCAGCTGAGAACAAACATATCTCTGAGAAGAAACATCTCCGTGAAATTTGAATTTGAAGTGAAGTGTTGCATTCCTGCTGTCAGAAAGAACAGCAGTATTGTAAGAAACAGTAAAAGGTAAATTATCCAAAGTGGAACTTTAAACCAGGAATACTTCTTTTTAAACTAAAAGACTTTTTCATAGAACCAGAGTAACTTAGATTCAAAGAAACAGAATTTTGGACTGAAATAAATAGATTTATATTTTTAAAAGGTACATAATATTCTTTTATTTAAGATTATCTTGGCAAAAATGTAGAACTTCTGAATTTAAGAATGAAAAAATTAAGTAGCTTTCCTGTATTAGTCTTTTTCAGGTATAAAAATCTTTTGAAATCGAAATTAAGAATTTTTTTTTTAAAAAAATGATGTAATCCTGTTAATAATTTTCTTTTAATGATAAACTACATTTACATGCACAAAGAAATGAATAAATGATAAAGCAAAGAAATTTGTAGTTCCATTGTGTTAGTCATTCACAGTGGTAATAAGAAGTAATACCATACCTAATTTAATTAAACTAAATGTTGTTGTCTTAATTTATCTAGCTATTGCAATTTAATCACTGTTAAATGGGGACCATCATTTAATTAAAATTTGGACTAATTAATGGTTTCGGTTGTTGTTTGTATAGAAGATGTTGTTTTTTATGGAAAAAGCACAAAACCTTTTATGAGGTAAAGAAACCACTTACAACATTGCCTTAGGAACATTTCCTTCCAATTAAAGCATTCACAATACTTTGAAAACATATTATTATGTTAAACAGAGAGTAGAATTGTTCTCTGCACTCCACCCCCCTCATACATACAGCGAAAGAAAGAGAGAGAAAGAGAACTAGCAATGTTTGGCATTGAGTTTACTCTCAGGGAATCTTCCCACCCCATCACATTTCATATTTCTTAGTGCTCACCAGGTCACACTGTGCAGGTGCTGGGGAAGAGAATTATACTTCGTGCACTGCATGAGTTTTCATCAAGGCTGAGAGAGAGAGAGAGAGAATGAGCTGATACACAATTTTGCTATAGTTCAAGGATGGAAATCTCCAGGTAAGTTCCTGGTTCCAAAAGAGGGATATCTTGAATCCCAATATTTTTTCCCAAATGTGCTTCACTGGAGTTGGGGAACTAGCATTACAGAGCTGACCCAGAACTTGATTTTATTAGAAATTTCTCAGGATAGATTTCTCAGGAATGGGGAAATTCTCAGGAATTTCTCAGCATGGGGAAAAAAGAGGAGAGGACTAAGATGAAAATTCAGTTTTCTTCAGCTTTCTTCATGATTTTCAGATATGGAAAGTTTCAGACAATTTTGAAGGGATCTCACTATGAAACAAAATAAGGAAAAAATTCTCTGTCTGAAGAGCACACTTAAAAAAATTTATGCTTTAAAAGCCCAAATACACTCTGCCATCTCATGGTGATTCTTTTGTAAAGTGACATTAAAAGCTGATTTGCATAAAAAGTGTAAAAATGAGTTCAAGGTAGAAAGCAAAGTAGTGTAGAAAAAAAAAAAAGAAGAAACAACTGAAGATAAGAGAATATTTAGAACTACTCACTTAATATTTCCTAGGCATCCTTGAAGCCTGTATCTGAAAATAGCTGAAGATTTTTGATAGGTCTGAATAACTGCCAATCTTTTCCTTGATGTACATCAGGTGGAATAATAAAGATGTACAAGAAAATTAGTATTGTATGATTCATTGATGAAATTGATGTTTACCTGTTGAAAACTCCAGCATGTTATAAAATCCATTTGAGCTTTTTCCTGTCTATTTTTGGGTTCTACCATTTGGGTTTTTTTCAGTTACTTGGAAGTTTTTATTACAATGATAAGAATTGGAAATTGTATATATTCTGGGGATAAAATTAGAGTACCTGTTTGCTGTTTTGCAGGTGAACTGCCAACTCTTTGAGAGATGGATTTCCTCACCTTGTGTGACCAGCACCTCTTACATAACAGCAAACACAGAATATTATGCAAACAACTGTAATACGTTCTACTAATTGTTTGGCCACACTGAATGCTATAATCAGAAAGATATGAGCTACTTCTCAACACACAGGCTCTTTAAGGATTTTCTGAACTCTCAAAGTCCTATCCAGCTAGTTATGAGTCATCAAGGGGATGTTTTCCATCATTTTCAGCAGGACTGCATATCCTAACTGAAAATTTTTGGACCTTCTTATTTCTGTGGAAGATATGAAGGTACAATGTTACTGTCTGAAGAAGTTACTCATTGTATCACAGACTCTTCTGACTCACCACAAGTGTTGACTTTTTTCTTTATTCTAGCTATTTGTCATACTTAATGTGTATACAACCATGAGCAGAGAGTATCAGAGGGTATAATGACAGACTTCTCACCCCCATTTATTTATTTTTTCAAAGCACAACTTTACCTTTATCAGTATATCAGGAGGATTTTCTGCTTCATTAAAACTGGTTGATAAACAGGTTATGATTTTTTTGGACAAGTGTTCCCTTGAACTGCAAAATAAATTATTAGTGGGTTTTCTTTTCCTTAAAAGCAGAAAAGAAGATAAATTTTTATATCAACATAAAGTAGTACTTCAGTCATGATAAAATAACAAAAACATAATTTCAAAACAAACTGGTTCCTTTTCAGAAAGCGTCAAAACACTTCACTGACAATTTTCAAAATGCACTCCTTTCTTCTACAGCAGCTATTTTGCTATTGAAACATAAATTGCAAGCAGTTTGGGATCTCCTACAGCTCTGCTTTTGCAAGTTTACTATCTACCTGCTTAAAATACCACATCAAAGTATGGTCCTCATATATCTGGGAGAGGTTTTTATTTATCCAAACTGGATTTTAACTACTTCCACACAAGCCAAATTTCATGATTCCATTGGTTGTCCCCCCTTCCTCCATCCACCAAAAAAAACCCCAAATGCTAATCATACGATCTCCTTTTTAGCTGTTTAGAAACACTCAAAGTCTTCTGAAATATAAATAGGATGTGATAAAATATGGTTACTAAGGATAGCATACTTTCATGGACTGGTATTCCTTTAAATACAGAGTATTTTACCAGAGGCTTTTATAGCAAAGGAACATTGAACTTTGACTATATAAATATTTTTATATATGCATACGTAGACATATATATATATAATTTGTAACCCATGTAAAGCCAATGTCTCAGTATATTAAAGAAACCTTAACTGTACACCCAAAGCACATCATACATGTCATCATATAAAGTTATGTAAGGACTCTTCTACAGTAGCACTTCAGTAGTCCAATGCTAAAGGATCTTTTATTGCAGTGATAAAATTACAATTAAATTAAGAGCTTTCAATGCTCACATGGTCTAATAGAATTCATTATATGTATAATAGCAGAGTATGAAACCCTTTAATCTGTTAAATTTAACCTGTAAAATCTCGCCTTTTCTTGAAGAGATGAGAGAACATTGGAGGTTAAAAGAAAAAAAAAAAAAAGAAAAAAAAGTATACAGACAGTGGGAGAAAAAACAGCAAGGGCAAGGAATATAGTAAAATAGATTGACAAGTACCTGTAAAACTGCTGCCTACACAGTACATTGCAAATTACAAGTCATGGTCTATAGACAAAGCATTTGCAACAGCTGAGTTATCAAAAGGACTTAGTCCAAGGCTTTAAAAAGCCATTCTGTCATTTTATGGAAAAAAGAAAAAAGAAAGAAAAATTAATTGTTTGCAAGGAATCACAAGTCAAAGTCATCTAAAAACACGGAAGTCAAATCTGCCATTGGGTAGAAGCTCCTCATGACATACAGAGAGGAACACTGTAGAAAGAAATGTTAGCATTTAAAGTGAAAAAGTTAAGGACAAAATGACTCAGACAAGCTAGCTGACAGACTCTATAACATCGTGCATGAGATCATATTATATATGCAAATATAGCAATACATGGCAATTCTCTGATAATGCACTAGTATTTCCAGAGAGACTATCAAAAGGTGAACATCCCAGTGTTCCTTGAGTTCAACCTTAAAGTTTTAAATAGAGATTTATGATTAAGAAGACATGATTTTGAGTATTAAGAAGATGTGGGTACATAACCATACCAGTGAATTGAATGTGCCTGGAATGAATCTCGGTGTCTGAGGCCAGCTGATACAGAATGCCCTGTGTCCATAGTATTAAACCCTTTTATTTCCTGGAGGACAGCAATTGCATGTAAATGCTTATTGGGCATCACTCCTGAGTTGTGGTTAGGAACTGTTTGGAAGATATTTGTTGGACTGGGCCAAAACTATTTCATAGACTGCTCTTACATTTCAAGGATAGGGGAGACTGGATCACAGGGCAACATACTCCTGTCAGGCTTAATCTTATTAGCTTAAACACATTCATAAATTTTCATAAATTACAAAGACAAATCACTAACACATAGTACATCAACTGACTCTGTGCCTTACACAGGGATTGTTAAGCTTCACACACATTCAGGGAGAGCACAGTAGTCTCTTTAAGAATTAGTTTTGCATTTCCTTTCAATGTCATATTCTTTACATATTTGACAGAAATTGACTTTTCTTCAATGCAGCAGGAAAAAGAAAATTATTTTACCCTTTTAAGCGAAAAATAGCCAGACAAGTCCTTTCTAGAGCCTTATGACTTTTCTCAGAGTGACTTTACTGAACCACTGCTGATGAGCTTTCCACAGTGGCCCTCAATCTCTTCAGCCGTCACCTCTTTCAACTTCAGCTTCTTCAACTATTGCTGGACAAACAGTCAGACTCAGCTGATTTGTTTTTAGCCTCTCAGTAGCTGGATGGGTGATGGAAAATATATGGTAGTATTTTAAATTATACAGCTACTCTTTCAAAATATTTCAGATGGCTGCAAACACAGACCAAAACAGAGTCAAGACAAAACCTGTTTTTTTTTTCCTTTTAGTGTTTGGAAAAGGCAAGTATAAATTCCTCTCATTTAGCTCTTGTATGGTTCCCTCAAGAATTCAACTATTACAATGACAGTTGCAAACAAAGCTTATCTATTCTCTTACTGTCTGTAACCTCTCAACCCATCTTGAAATTCTCCCATTACTCCCACTGCATGGTGTACCAAAATTCTTTTTACAGCTTCTAGGCTCCGTCATCTGTTTCCTTTTTCTCTATCCTTGTCAGGTCAATGGTCTTTAGATTGAATTTCCTTTAGATTGAACTTCCAAACCTCTGCAGAGTCATCAGTTCTTGATTATGCTCGCTCGCAGTACTATTGAACATAAGCCTTGAATCCATGTCTTATTAGGAACTATAAAGATTCTAGAAATCACCCAACAACGTAGCTATACTGTTATGCCAGAGGTTGTATAGCTCACTGAAAGCTTGTCTTTGATCACTGAAAAATCATAAACCTTATTTATGTTGTCTTTCATCTCAGGCTCAGTAAGGGTGGAGTTAAATGCTAACGATGGCTGAGACAACAGTAACCATTACCAGAGGCTGTTCTTACTGCAAATGCAGAGGAATGAGAATTGATTTAGTGATATCTATTTATCAGCATTTGTGCATGGGAAAAAAGAGACTGAGACAGGAAACTGTAAAATCAACCAAAATCAAGAGATGTTAAACACTGGGGTCGTGAGGTAAGTCAAGAGAAATGAAAACTTTCTGTGCAGGGTTGCCAGAGCAGCTGCCTCTTGGAATTTGTTGGTACTGCTCTAGGAAACAGAGACTTTAGAGGTAGATTGAGTTATATTAGAACAGTATCTCAGTCTGTTCAGTATTTCCACTGTAAAACAACAGACTTGCAAGGCCCTGAACATTACCTGACTGTTTAGTCAAAAGGGACAGCAATACCACGTAAAAGAAACTCACTCAGCACATTTAAACAGTATCTTATTCAGGTAATATAAGTATCTACTCTACCTTAAAATATTATCTTGTGTTTTAGTCGAGCCATTATCATTGATAAGCAGATTTTTAATCAAGGAAATAAGGCATAGTTAATTATGTGCATGGGTTGTGCTTTAAATTACATTTTATTAGCTGTGTTCATCACCTTCCAGCCCACAAACCAGGTGTGACATAGCATTTCTTTCTTTAACTACTGCTTGCAGAGATTACAGCCAGAACCAGACTTAATCCAATTAGCAAACAGTGTCCTCATGTGAAAAGTGAAAAACTGCTGACAGTTGCAATAACTGCCATTAGTGCTCTTCAGTTAAGAGATTCTCTAATTACAGAGCTTGACATCCTCCAAGGTACCATGGTAGCCTGAAGATACACTGCAAGAAAAAAAAAAAAAAAAGATTACAGGTGTAAATGGGTCTATTCAAAAAAGTAGACCACCAGTCACCATCATAGAAAAGAAAATATTACAAAGTTGAAACAACTGTAACTGTAAATGTGGGATGATAAAATGTCTTCTTTAAAGTAGGAAAATTAGTAGCGTTATTTGCTAGAAGTTAATTTCTATGAACTATCTAAATTATAACAAATCAAATGCAGTTTATTTCCATGAAGTTACAAGTGTATTTGCTTTGCTGGCCAGAAATATTTGTTCTTGGTATGACATGTCAGATGCTGGTTTTCCTGGAATAGAGTTCTATAGTACAAGATTTAGAATGTCTTTTTTTAGGCCTCACAGCTTTTTATACTCATGAAAACCTGTGAAATAAGATTGACTACTTTCATCTTTACGGGAAATTCCCCGTGCTTAAGCTGCTCCTGCAGGTGGCCCTTATGAAAAGAGTGGCCACACTGATTGTGTGGCATAGCGTACCATCTGCATTTCATGCTCAGTGAGCATTCTTTGCAACTTAAGTTTTGCCCAAGATACTTCATTTTTGCCAGTGTTCTTCGTTCTATATACCTCATGGTTCATCTTTAGCTGTGACTGTTTCTACGATGAAGAAATCCAAAGTTAAGAAGTATTCCACTGTTTTGATATATTCCACTTGTTTCTGCACTGAAAATTTTACATTGGAGACTGTCTGCATACCATTTGTTAAACAAATAACGTGTGGGTAATATATAGAACAACCTGAAAAGAATAGAAAGTTCCAGGAAGAATATATTTTATATGTTTTTCAAGAAATGCAATGGTCTGGAGCTGGGGTGAAACAGCCCTTGAGCTAAAAACAAGATAATAGGGGACTACTGAAGTTCATTGAGTGCCTTTTTTTTCTAGATAAAATAAAAAAAAAAGACATACAAGACCATTATCTCCCTGTCCCCTTATGAAGTTTTATCAGACTGATACAGCTGTACTCCAGGTACTATTGCACAGTAAGAAAGAGGAAACAACATTTGAGAATACATGTTTGAAATACACTGCAAAGCATGAAGAGACACCAATAATATAAATGCTTATGTTACCATAAAATGAAATACAAATACCTGTGGGTAGATAGGAGACAAATGTTAATGAATCTAAAGCACATATATATGCCCTTCTTGGAACTCATCAGCATGGTTTAGATGTTTCATGGGCGTATCCTCAAGTGATCCAGAGAATCACATAGAATTATTACCTAATCAAAATGCAAAATTCATTGATGTGTGATGTAATTAAGCAATGAAGTTTGAATGTGTTCATTAAAATGGAATCGAAAATAGACGAGACTTTAGGGTCAAGGTCCTTCAACAGCTAACTTTACCCTAAAGTCCAATCTGATACAGATGCAATTATTAGTTTAGCAATTTAATGAAATCTCACACAGTCTGAAAAGGTTAATCAGTTCTTCTTATTGGACTAAATCCACATGAAAAGAATGTCAGGTTTGGAAAAGCTTATGAAATCAGATACATGCAGCATTCTGGCAAAGATTTCTTCCAAAGGCCCTTGAAAATATGAACATAGCAGAGTTCAATTAGGATATAAGCTTGAAAAAACAGAAAAAGAGAAGTGGTTGCATAGAGAAAATAGAATTTCCTTCCTAAGGAATGCTCTAATCATTAGTAGAAAGAGCATATTTTTCTATAATGATTTACACAGGTTTGATGGAATTTCACCTGAGCTTTCTTGAAGTTACCTAATAATAATGAAATTTCAGGCTTCAGCTTTATGAATACTTTAAGCATAGGCAGGGTATATGCAGTTGCAGATAATTACTAGCAATTAGGTAATCTAGTATAAACATACATTGGTTAGTAGCCTTGTATATTAGGAAAATAAATGCATTTGTGTGGAGAGATCATGTTAGAAGGTGTTCCATTTAGCTACCTTCTAGTAAAGAAGAATCAAAGATCTTGAGTAATGAAATGCAAGCCATTGTAGAGACAAATGTCATTGCCATTGTTAAGAGCAATTGCCAGAGGAGTCATTGTCATTGGAAATATAAAATTGTAGGCTGATCTATAGTCTTACTTTTAGTATTGAACTAATTCATTCCACAAAAATAACCTAAGACATTGCTGTATGGATGGATCAAGACAACTCTGCATTTCTCTGTCTGATCTGAATTGGAAGCTCTGAACATGAAAAGACTATGAAAATTGGACGAATATTTAACTCAGTTAAACAAACATGCTGATAGGTAAGACAGTAGTTACAAATCTACCAGAGAACTAGTAAAGAGAGGCCTGGTGGGTCTGTTTATCTCCCTTACAGCACACATCCATTGGCACTTCATGTCCCTCTATGACTACATGACCCTGCATTACTACTTGAATGTATTAACTCAAAACCAGAGTCATCTTATGTAGCTTCCAGACTGAAAGTTGCCTGTATTCAGCAGGAAAAAAAACAGGCATAAATAGTCTGCCCCAGAATGCACCACATAAGCACACCATAGACTCTTCAAATTACTAGAAAAAACAAATTTTGCTGATGATACATCCACTTCATGAACTTAGCACATTTTCATAGACACATATTGGCAGGGTCTGTCTGTGGGCGACCAAGGTCTACTTGTAAAACAGCATGGTCATTGCAGGTCATTTCTAAAGTGCTGAAGAGGGAGGCAAGCTGAAAGATTACATCGTACATAAATGTTGTATTTTGCTAAGTCCAGCTAACTCCAGACTGCTAAATTCAGACTGCATAATCAATCTTTCAAGGTAACTAAAGAAACAGGGGAAGGAAGAGGAATTCCTTATAAGCAATATTCTCTAGTTTGCTTCATTCCTAGCCTGTGGGCACATAGGCCAGATTTTCAGTGCATTAGCATTTACATGGAAATGTCCTCTAGGAAAGCAATCCTTTAGAAGCCTACATCAGCTGTAGAGAGCACCATTTCTTTTCTTATCTACCCTGTGGCCTCTGCAAACAAGGTTTCAGGATTTTATGAATGCTGTTTTCAATATTGTCCTAAGCAAATTGCATTGAAATTATTAAGAAAGAGTTGTACCTCAGGGCTATGTACAGCTGGTGACATTCACAACAGCTTGCATGGAGCCTAAGGTTGTAGGAGGGACTGGGCTGGCACTTACTAATCTCAGGATGTGAAGGCTGTGACACCATTTGTACCAGCTCAACTCTGTTCAGTAAATGACAACCGGTCTACTGTCCATTCTGTCACCCTCCAGGACTCCTTGCTTTGGGGTAAAGAACGGTGAGAAAATAAGCTGTATACACCACATAATTCCTCATACTTGTGCCTACTTCAAATCGTTATCCATGAGAGTAACTGGAACTGAGTTTTTTATTCTCTTTTATGGCAACACAGGTTCAGCATTTCTAGAGCACATAGACATTCAAAATTGCAGAAGGGAAATTAATTAGAATTGATGCTCACAAAAACTCTGCTAGGTAGACTTTGAGTTCTTAGGTAGAAGTCCCGAAGTCCAAATTATGAAGTAACCTCCCTATTAACAGACACAGAGTCATATAATAGTAGTATGTTATAAGCTTTTGCTGTTGCTGTATGTTTCTTTGCATGAATATGTATTTAATTTTTTTTTAAAGATTAATTTTAAACAGTGGTGATATCAAGTTCTTCATTATCAGCTGTTCCTCTCCTCCTCACTGTTAGTGTTGTTTCCAATCTTATGCACCAACTGTAAATTATTCAGTCTTTCCTGTTTTCCTAATATATACATTCATCACAATGATCTTTCCATTGTCAATTAAGACCAAAAGGCTTTATTGCAGCACAAATATTCCACTGTAAACACAAATAGCAGAAAATTAATATCATTCAAAATTCTTACTTAGAATTACTTACTTTTACTCTTAGAATTACTTACTCTTACTTATTCTTACTTAGACTTACTGAGAAAGAAATAATGTGTATCCAAATAAGAAGGAAAAAAACCCCAAACCACTCTATTTGGGTATAGAATGATTTATTAAAACATTCCTTTATTGTTGGGAAACAATTAGTCATGCATTTTCTTTTCAGATCTAATCTACTCATTTACAGTGTAACTATTTTAATGAGAAGAGTGATGGTTACAGGGGTAAACAGCAAGGCTAAGAGGTCTGGGGACTATTATTACTTAGTGTGACTCCTTGGTGATTTCATTTTGAAGATTTCCATGATGATTTCTCTCAGAGCAACCACATCCTTATGCACAAAACACTTTTACCCTGTGCAGATATTAGGTGCAAATATTATTTCTATTTTAAACTGAAGAAATAAGGCACAGGGTGAATGAAGCCAGCCTTTTCAGGAAGTTTGTTGGTTAAGTGTAGGTACTTCCGTAAAGCAATTAGCCTTTCAGAAGCCATTGTATCATCAAAATGAATGCTCCAAACTCATTTTGATTCCAAGTATGAGGTTTTTAGCCCTGCTTTGAATAAGACCCCAGATCAGATATGAGTTAAAAATGAACACGTAGATACTGCTGGATAGGTTTTAAATCTTACAGAAAATAGGTGCCAGAAAAGAGAGAACAGTTCCATTACATAAACCTGTGTTATTCCTGTTTTATTAAAAACAAGCTTTGGATTCACAGGACAGCTATCCAACCACTGAGAAAAAGAAAGAACCATAAGTGACCAATCATTAAATTCTGTGTGGACCAGGATCTCAGTTTCTTGACCTTCTGCATCCCCTTGTATATGTTTCAAGTGTAGTCACTAAAAGCACCAGAGAAATGGTTCTGCTCTTTAGGAGATACCTTTATGTTAGGAATCTTAGTCACCTTGGCCTATTTGTTATATTTGTATGGAAAATAAACCACAAAAAATATCACTTCCTCTTGTATTAGAGATTGTAATAGCAGGCTTTATTAACACACACACCCCCCCCAAAAACCCAAAAAACTAAAAAACCAAAAAACCAACTTTAGATTATTTATAGACATGTTAAGCTCTCATCAAAACTGGTATGGGCTTAAATGTCTCCTTTCTAGTAAACTGTTATACTCAGTGTTCTAATTGACTGCATCACATGGGAGCCAGGATACTGTTCTACAAAATTTGGGGATAAAAAAACCTGATCACTTAATCTTATGAACAAACTTGTGGCAATTTTCTTGCATACAGCATCAATAGTATTTAATGGATCTTTAAGATTTAGAGACCTACTTAGGAGCATTTTGCAGGACTGAAGCACTAATGGCCATGAAATAAAGTTGTTTGTCAGATTAGATTTAAATTAGGTGAAGTTTGATTAATATATATTAATTTTGCTGATTTTGACTTTTGCATGTCATAGTAGGATTGTTAGGCAAATTCTCAGACATGGAGCTAATAGTTTTTATGTCAAAGAGTCTTACAAAGCAAAAGAAGTTCCTGTTGTTTTCATAACCCTTATCTGGCAAAATGATGTGCTCAAAGGATGTAGAAGGTACATCTTTTTGTTAAACAATACATCTGACCTGTACGTCGTTTGCAAGTACCCTGTACTCAAAGTATGGCTGTTTATTTCATGGTCTTAAAAACAGTGCACTTTATGTTTGTCCCTTACATATTTGCAACCTCATTAGAGAGTTACATGGGCCTTATATTAGCAAAGCCCATGTTATCAGAACAGCTAAACTCTTCAAAAGTTTTTATGCAGTTAACTGAAATGTTTTTTTCTGTGTCAAAAATAATCTCCCCTTACCGTCTTACCTAATCAAGTTTTCAGTGTGGTTATCTTCTCATATTTTCAATTATTTACTCCACCACATTTGATGAAAACTTTTGTATAGTCTATTATATTCACAACTGAAGATGAAAAGATGAAGGCAAACTCTCTACAATGGAAGGCTGGGCTAAATAGCTGGTTGACAGAAGACTGTATCTCCTCGTGCCCTGGTTCCTCCCTACTTCTAGATACATGCTTCAAACCACCAGATTTATACCCCTTTTATGAGATGTATTTTTGAAACTTACTTCTTTTTTTCTCCCGGTAATTTTTAAATAAAGTCTTTATACAGCTTTTATGCAACACTTCATCCATTCACATTAATGAGCAGAAAAGATGTACTCCATTTGTCAAAATTCCTTTTGAAAATGTAATTTGACCAAGTAAAGCAGGATTTAATGATTAATTATGACTGCAAAAGCATTTTGGTTGGTTTCACTTGACATTTGAATAACTCAAGTGTTTGTGTGTATGTTCGTCCAATCTTTTCAGATATCTTCTAAACAGAAATTCAGTTACAAGTAAACCATCAAGTCACATGACATTCGGCAATAGTAATTTTCCTAGTTTTGAGTGAATATTAAAGATTAGTCTATGTTGAGATCTCATTGACATTTTTCGATATTACTTTGAAGGTGGAGGTCATTCTTAAAGGAAACTCAGTGGTACTATTGAAACTATCAGAAAAAAATAAACTTCTTGAAGAACTGCTTAATGGCAAGTTAAATTTGTCCTTACATTTCAGACATTTCATGGAAATGGAATCACGTCCAAAACCTACAATTCACTTCCAATCAAACACTGCTCTCCAATAATGTAGTAAAAATTACCTAAGAAGTGCTTCATCCAACTATGCGTTTTCCCTTTCTTCAGGCATGTTTGCAACTGTATTTTTCAGCCAAGGATTCAGAATGGCTGTGACACTGGTATAAAGCAGAAGAGTCAAGAGCAAAAATCTACTGGCACAATGCCTTCCCTCTAAGTGACAACCAATTTTCCTTCTCTCCTTCCCTCTTCCCCTTTCATTCCATTCCATTTTTCTTTAAAAAGCTAATTATTCAGCAAATTATCTTTCTTTCCCAACATACTGCAAAAAGAATTTCAGAACCTATTGCAAGTTTTTGTGACTATTTGCTATCCTAGCCTATTTTAAAAAGTTGCAACATTTAACATATTTTTGACATTTCCTCAAGGACATACAGTGTATCCAACAAAAACAGGGTAGTGAATGACACATACTTAATGACTGCTTAATTTTAAGAAATGTGACCAACTTCCTTTAAGTGCACGCAGCTTTCAGTTTCAAGTCAAAAGCATCCAAATCAATATTGCAAAGAACTTCCATTTAAGCCTATAATCAATGCTTGCCAATGCTGAATGAACATCAATTATTAATAATGGATGTGGTTTGGGTTGTTTTACTTATGTCTGCTTTTAGAGTATTATAAAGGATTGCTCCTGCCATGTACACCCATTACAGAGGTATCACAGGGCTGAACGTAGAAAAAGAAAGAGTCAAAATTACTGACAAGTAATGTTTAGTAGTCACACATAGCCCTGTCTGGGTTCTGAATTTTTACCTAAGCCCTACATCTTCTGTTAAATCTGAACATCATAGTCATTGAATACATGTACCACAGGAGAGAGGGAGTAAGTCTAGCTGCAACATATGAACAGATCACAAAAAGAAATACCAGGATCCTGAGAAAGCTGTAAAGGAGCATGGCTTTATTTGCCCCAGTGAGTACATCTACACGGAAGGGTCTGCTTCCTGATTTTTAACCTCTGCATTGCTTTGCTGTGCCATGACGTCAAGGACTTTTGGTCTGATCTCTTAATACAGCAGCATGGAAAACTTGGTACCTAGGTCAGCCAGGAAGGAATGGAAGTTACTATACAATATCCTAAAAGGAAGTCTTGTATAAGCTTCCCTCCTTTGGTACAGATTTCACCACACCTGCAAAACTTAGCAGATCAGCACAATAAAACAGCAATCAGAATGGTATTAATTTCATTTAGCCATCTATGAATTAGGCATGCGGTCCCAATATGTAATTTAAGGTCCTTTAGCAGGCAAAGGGGAAAGAAACACCCAAAGGCAATTCAACCCACTTTTTTTAGTCACCCACATTAACACGGTATAAATCACCCCCACAAAGTTCTATTTTCTCCCTTAATTAAGAAGAGAAATCATAAAACTGGGACTGTAAAAGAACAAGTAAATTTCAAGATTGCTAAAGCTGTGAGAAGAATATAGTTTGCTGGGAGAAGAATTGAGAATTTGATACATAAAATGAATACAAGTAATTTACTGTATTGAGATTGAAATAGCTTTCAAAATATTTTTAAGAGGAAAACCAGGCTTAGACTTTTAATTTTAAAACACAGACTGACCTAGCCCAGCTTCCAGTTTTGCCTTCCTTCTCCCTTCTTTTGCCTCCAACTTAGACTTAATTTCTAGTTTCCAATACTGTTGCAATATGCTTATCCTCTGGTCTTCCTTTTGGTTCCATTCATCCCTCTGTCTCATATTGGTTGAGCACTGACAAATGAATCAATGCAGGACAAAAAAGATACTTGCCTTCAGTTCAGTGAACTGGTTGTATATCCAAACCCAGGACACTGTAGAAATGTAATTGCAGAAAAGTTGCAGAAAGTACATAGAATAGAACAGTTTGTGTTGGAAGTTCTGTCCAGTCTCTTTCTCCTTTGAGGCTGTGTGTTCTCAGGATGACATAGTGTGGCAAAAAGACAGAAGATATATTCCTAATAAAAATATTCTGTTGCAAAATTTTGAGACTTAATTTAAAACCTTTGAAATCGCATTGAGAAAAAAATTACCGACAAAGTTAACCTAGGCAGAATGGTGTTTAAAAAACATTTGAGTTCTTTGTGTTGAAACAGTGGAAGGTCAGCCTAAGCAAGACACCCCAAATCGCAAATAATACCAAAGCTAATTTAATAACTTCTTTTGATGAACAATATAGTCAGATCTCAAAGCTGGTCATTGAGAATAGATGTTGTATATCTTTAATGAAACATAACAAAATATGTAATGAAAAATGGAGATGTTGAAGAATAACATTCAACAAAACCCATCTTGCCCCATATGAGCAAAATAACTTTAGATTCAATGTAAATGACTGTCTGTCAGAGTCCACAGATACTGAATAAATTTCCTGGAATACCCCAACCTCCCAAGACAAATGAAGTTACCACTACATTACATCATCATCAGATGTGAGGTAAATGCCTCTTTCAGTGGTTTCAGGCAGGGATAATTTCTTGCCGAAGAGCACCAGCGCCTTCTCAGGAGACCAGTGGGATCATATTCAGCCACACACTGCCCACAGAGGCCCACAAATGTCACAAAGGATGGCAGTTGCTTTTAAGATTTTTACTTATCTCTGTCTGAGAAGCTATGCGTTATAAAAATGGTGATCAGTAAGCTGGGGAGAGGGATGATATAACCGATGACCTAAGTGTTTATAAATTTAGCATATACAGCTTCAGTGGGGAAGGAGAAGACCCTCACCCAAACATGGTAGTCCCTGATTTGATGCCTTGGTCTCCACTCTTCTTTCAAGGCAGATGTCACTCTGCAGGCCTGGTGGCTATGCAGAGACATGGCTTCTCTCCAGGGTCACCAAAGCCCCAAATCACCTGTAGCTGTCCACAGCATAAGCAAGTGTACTGTTTTGCTTACTGTGGTAATTCGAGAAAATTTGCCATGATCACGTTATTAGAAGAAGCTGAATTACGTGGCATGAGATTTTATATAGACGCTTTATTTATTTATTTATTGAAATAACAGCTGGAGAACAAAATATTCCTTTCCAAGCTGACTTCTTTTCCACAATTCAATAAATCCTTTTTTTCTTGATGGGCTTCTGTAAACTATGTTCAACATGTTTGTTGAAGTGAGCAGTCAGGCTAGGAGGTTCCTCGAGTGTGTGGAAGATAACTTCCTGACACAACTCGTAGGTAGCCTACCAGGGGAGGTGCCTCTCTAGATTTACTGTTCACAAACAGAGAAGAACTAGTGGGAAATGTGGTGGTCAGCGGCCATCTTGGGTTTAGTGATCATGAAATGGTCAAGTTTTTCATTCATAGTGATGTAAGGAGGGGGGTTAGCAAAACCTCCACCTTGGACTTCCAGAGGGCGGACTTTGGCTAGTTCAGAACACTGGTTGGGAGAGTCCCTTGGGAGATATCCCTGAAGGGCAAAGGGGTCCAGGAAGGCTGGATGCTCTTCAAGAAAGAAATCTTAAAGGCCCAGGAGCAGGCTGTCCCCAAGTGTCGCAAGTTTAAAGGGAGGGGAAAATGGCCAGTCTGGATGAGTAAGGAACTTCTGATGGGACTTAGGAATAACAGGACGGTTTACCACCTTTGGAAAAAGGGACAGGCAACTCAGGAGGAGTACAGAGAGCTTGTTAGGTTATACAGAGAGAAAATTAGGAAGGCAAAAGCCCAGCTAGAGCTCAACTTGGCCACTAACATTAAAGACAACAAAAAAAAAAAGGTTTATAAATGCATCAACAAAAAGAGAGCCAGGGAGAATCTCCACCCCTGACTGGATGCAGGAGGAAAAGTTGCAACCAAGGACGAGGAGAAGGCTGAGATACTTAATGCCTTCTTTGCCTCCATCTTCAATAGTCAGACCAGCTATCCCCAGGGTGTTCAGCCTCCGGAGCTGGAAGATAAGGATGGAGAGCAGAACAACCCACCCATAATTCAGAAGGAAGCAGTCAGTGATCTGCTTCTGCACCTAGATGCACATAAATCTATGGGCCCAGATGGGATTCACCCAAGAGTACTCAGGGAGCTGGTGGGAGAACTCACCAAACCTCTCTCCATCATTTATCAACAATCTTAGTCAACAGGGGAGGTACCAGATGACTGGAGGGTGGCTAATCTGACGCCCATCTACAAGAAGGGTTAGAAGGAGGATCCGGGGAACTACAAGCCTGTCAGCCTGACCTCCGTACCATGAAAGATCATGGAGAGGATCATCTTGAGTGAGCTCTCGCAGCAAGTGCAGGGCAGCCAAGGGATCAGGGCCAGCCAGCATGGGTTTAGGAAAGGGAGGTCCTGCTTAACCAACCTGATCTCTTTCTATGACCATGTGACCCGCCTTCTGGATGAGGGGAAGGCTGTGCACATTGTCTATCCGGACTTTGGTAAGGCCTTTGACACCGTCCCCCACAGCATTCTCCTGGAGAACCTGGCGAATCATGGCATAGGCAAGTGTACTCTTCACTGGGTTAAAAACTGCCTGGGTGGCCATGCCCAGAGAGTTGTGATTAATGGGGTGAAATCCTCTTGGCAGCCGGTCACCAGTGGTGTCCCTCAGGGCTCAGTTTTGGGGCCAGTTTTATTCAATATCTTTATCAATGATCTGGATGAGGGGATTGAGTGCACCGTCAGTAAGTTCGCAGACGACACTAAACTAGGTGGGAGTGTTGATCTGCTTGAGGGTACGAAGGCTCTACAGAGGGACCTGGACAGGTTGGATCAATGGGCCAAGGCCAATTGTATGAGATTTAATAACGCCAAGTGCCAGGTCCTGCATTTCGGTCACAACAACCCCAAGCAATGCTACAGACGAGGGGAAGAGTGGCTAGAAAGCTGCCCGGCAGAAAAAGACCTGGGGGTGCTGGTGGACAACCAGCTTAACATGAGCCAGAAGTGTGCCCAGGTGGCCAAGAAGGCCAACAGCATTCTGGCTTGTATCAGGAATAGCCTGACCAGCAGGAGTAGGGAAGCGATTGTGCCTCTGTACTCGGCACTGGTGAGGCCTCACCTCGAGTACTGCGTTCAGTTCTGGGCCCCTCTGTACAAGAGGGACATTGAAGTGCTGCAGCGTGTCCAGAGGAGAGCTACCAAGCTGGTGAGGGGTCTGGAGACCAAGCCATATGAGGAGAGGCTGAGGGAACTGGGCATGTTTAGTTTGGAGAAGAGGAGGCTGAGGGGAGACCTCATTGCCCTCTACAGCTACCTGAAAGGAGGTTGTAGAGAGGTGGGTGTTGGCCTCTTCTCCCAGGACCAGAGGAAATGGTCTGAAGTTGTGGCAGGGGAGGTTTAGATTAGATATTAGGAAGAATTACTTTACTGACAGAGTGGTCAGGCACTGGAACAGCCTGCCCAGGGAGGTGATTGAGTCACCATCCCTAGAGGTATTTAAGAAATGTCTAGATTTGGCACTTCAGGGCATGCTGTAGTGGCAGAGATTGTGGGGGGTTTTTTTGTGTGTGTATGGTTGGACTCAATGATCTCAAAGGTCCTTTCCAACCATGAAGATTCTATGATACTATGATTCTATATTCTTCTCAGCAGGGATACCAGTAGTATTCTAACTCCAAATGTGAGATGGATGCTATGTTGCTTTCACTATGTGAAAAACATATGCTTTTTTTCCCAGTAAACATTTGACATACTGTCATACACTTCATTCTTTTAATGTCATTCTCTCTGGACTGACTTCTTATTGCTTCCGTTTAAGAATACCTGCAACACTTCTGTGTTCAGATTGTCCCTTGATCATAAAACAAAGGATGTTTTATTTCTGTCTTAAGATTTTGAGTAGAAATATTAGATGCTATTGCAGTCCTTAAGATATGAGTAGATCAATGCAGAAAAATGACAAGAAGTGGGCAGTGAAAGATTCTCTGTTCAGATTAACATGAGGAGGTTTTAATTAGCATAATATATGTAAGATATGCCAGGAGACATCAGCACATAAACGACAGAATTCAGATGAAATTAGGTCACACTGGAATAACAGCTCCTCTTTTGGAATAAGTTCTGTTCATTTTTGTCTAAATTCTTTCTTAACACAAACAGTCTCTAGTGTTAGTAATTATGAAGAAAACTTGAAAATAATCACAAACCACTGCAGAGAATAAGAATAAAAAACCAAACCAAAACAAAAAATAACAACCAAACCAAGAGCGAAGGAGAGAGCTCAAATAACTTCTTACTCCCCAAGCAAAAGATTTTGACTGTCATTTCCTTTTCTCCTGCCTTTGTGACATGAGCGACATGGTTGTATGGAGTAACAAGTAGTCCCACAGAGACAAGCAATCTAGTCAAGCTCTGCTTAGGAAGCTAATGTTACCATCCTTAGTGGACAACAGATATAAGTGCTTTGGCAGTGAACTTTGTGCACTTGCCGCACAGGCCCAATGGGCCTGCAGCTCAACAAGCCTGTGTCCCCCTTACTGTCTGCTGCACCCAGCCTTCTGTGAGGGAGTTTCTACTATTTGTCTGGCCTGTTAGATGTTCTGTCCATAAGAGATTATACAATTTACATCAATAGATATAAACTGAGTAGATGTTACGTTGGCTGAGCTTTCATGTAAGCAAATCTCTGGGAGACTCTAAGCCTCTCCAAAGCCATGCATACAGACAGTTTGGACATTAGTGGAGCTTGAGGTGAAGTTTGAAGTATAACCATAACAAAGAGCTCGGCAGAACTGGATATCAAGTATTCACTACGAAGTAAGGGAAATTACGCTTTCCCTTTAGCTTGATCTGTGAATTATATGGATATGCTTTTAACATCTACCTCTCCTCCCTCAGTGAGGATTTCTATGTCAAGCAGATCTCCTGATTCCAAGGACACTATGATTTTTTTTTTTTTCCCAATTTTTTTCACCATATTATGGAGATTAGGAATGCTTTTTACCTCAGTATATCAGACACCATTAAAAGCAATGGTATATGGGGACCTGCTAGAGTAGCTACTAAGTACGAAGACATCAAGTTTCTTTTGTGTCCTTGTGGATTGAAGCTAGGTTTAAGGTGTCAACTTGGTAATAATTTTTTAATATTTTTTAATTTACTGTTAGTGAATATAATTCCTCAGATCATCAGAATTCACAATATGGGTGAGACTGGGGTAACGGCCAATTTTAATTCTGGGATGGGAGCCTCTCCTAACACCTTGGCTCCTTTAGAGAGGGAGAAATTATATTGCACCAGTACTTCTCTTGTAGCTTCAGACTTATAAGGTTATTATATGACATCAAGTACAATTTAGAAAAAAAAAAAAAACCAGTGCATCAGTGGTGAAGAAGACATGAATCAAGTCTAACTTCTTTTGGCCAGAGTTTTTTCCCAAATTCCTCTATAATCCTGAACAACACCATAACTGCTCATATAGAACTATGTATTTTATATGGTCAAGAAAATGCCCTTCCTGATTCACTTTGGGCTTGATTCAATGAAAGATTCAGTAAGCTCCAGACCATCAGCATGAGTCACTCGTAGAATTTATATGCCTTCTTCACAACACTGCTGGACTATCTAGGTACACTGAGTATCTGCCTTCCTGAAAGTTTTTATAAGTTTCTAATTTTAAGGACATGCATTTTTAGACACTTTGTATGGAAACATATGCGACAAGGTATGCACTTGCTTCAGGTCTGCTACAATGCTTAAGTACATATGTGCCTGTTTTATCCATGCATAAGACCTCAGAGTAACCCATTCTGATAGAATACTTTGTGAGCACATTTGGCATTCATTCCAAGGGATAGATAGAAAAGAAGGTGGAGACCATTTCTTCCTATAATGGTTCTAAGATCAAAAACATTGCTAAGGAAGGGGAAATGTGAACTTTAGGATCTCTTAGTTACCATGTTTCGGGAAGGCACTTAAACCCACTGGTATGTTCACCCTGATTTTAACCTCTCTTATTGAAGTATGGCTACAATGGAGGCATAGTTCTGGGTTCAGAAGAATAACAAACAATATAGTTAGACTGATCTGTTTTCTACAGTATTTATAGATTTTAAATACTAATTTTTAAAAGACACAGACACCCAAAAAACCCTAAACCAAACAGCTAGAAGTACTCCTGTTGATTGGAGTCCCTCATCCATTTGAGTCATCTCAAATAACTGGGAAACACTGGGAAACGTGATCAGTTCATAGCTAGAAAATTTCTGATGACCTGAGCTACTTTTTTTGTAATTAACATTATTTTGCTGTGTTTTTTCTTGGTGAGATTATGTGAAGGTGTTGTGCTTAACTTTTACATGATACATCCAGTCTTCATGCTTTTTTTCAGATTTCTCTTTCCCAATTCAGTTGCTGAATATTTTTTTTCATTTTCATTAATTCATGCAATGTAATTAGTGTCTTAAATCAGACTATCAGATTTTTTCTCTAGAAAATTAAGTCTTTTGTGCCCCAGAGTAATATGCGTTTTTCTACTAATCTTCCATAATTCTGGGTTTGCCTTTTTAAAAATATTTTGATTGGTCTTCAGGAGTTTTCTCTGTCTGCATATCTGTTATCTTTTACTATTTTTTCTAAACTGCAGTAATGTGTCATTCTTGTATGGCTGTTTAAGTTCCTCATCTTTCATCTATTTCTTCAATATTTTTGTCTTGCTTTTGATGTCATTCCCTTACCCTCTCTGTTTTCTAAGATGTAACCTCAATGTTTTCTAAGAATTTTGACTCAGGCTTCCTGCTTCAGGGACATAGATAATTTTTTCTGAAGGCATGCTCAGGCATCAATCTGTATTCATTACTGTGCCTCGCTGATGTCACGGATTTGGAGTAGAACTGACTGATTTTTATTATTGTATTTCTTAACATAGCTTAAAGTTCTAAATTCTATACTCTCAAAAATATCCTTTCTGATATACACAGTTTTCTTTGATCTTCTGAAATACCCCATGCAGTAATAATAAACACTTTTCTTTAAGGTTATCAATGAAAGAATTGTTCTAGGGAGCTGGCTTGTTGAGCTCTGTTTTTTGTTTTATGTTGTCTTGTAAAAGAAGTTAAAACTATATTCTTTATTAATACAGCTATAATCCAAGATGGATTTTTTTTTTTTTTTTTTTTTTTTACTTAAGTGCTTTGATATTAATGACCTCAATTACTTTACAAGTAAAAGGTAATAGACCTTCAATGGGAAGTCTATGGCTTGCTAACCTAGTTGCACCTATGCTTTATGAGGTCATAAATTGAGCAAAAAGAAGCAGGATTATTCTACACTACTTCAGTATCGATCAGATATGCAGTAGCAGTGAATAGCTGGTTTTCCTCTATCATCTGTCAGAGTTGTTTTTGTGGTGGTTTCTGTCCTGCTGCCTGGGAAGACATCCTATCTTCCGTTTGACCAGTCACATACACAGGCCATTTCTTGTCCAATATCCCCAATGACATGCTTGGAGTTCAATTTTCCAGTCACCCTGTATACAACTATGATTGCCTTTTTTTCTTACTGGCTATATTCTGGACAGGGCTATATTTCTTTTTCTTTCCTCGCTTTTCATCCTTAGTAATAATGACAATAACAGTAACTGCTACTAATACACTATGACCAGTCTTGGTGGTTGAGAATATCCTGCTCAAACTTGATTTTGCCATGTGAATGTTCTACAGAAAAAAAACCACATGCGTTATTCTTCAGAATATAAGTACTTCTCCATGCAAGAATTTGATAAACGTGGAATAGAGTCTTCATCCAGCTTACTTAAATATATGTTTTTGCATATAATCATATCCTGTCATCATTGTGCCAAAGATTTTGAACAAGAAAACATAGTTAATTCCTTTTAGAGATTAATCCCTTCCTCTTCCCAGCTCTAGTTATATCTTATTTAGGATTTAGAAGAGCATAATTCTATGTATACCTTTTTTTAAAGGCAAGAAAAAAAAGAAACCAAAGTAAGAATGATCCACTAATTTATTTAATTATATGTGTCTAGATACACTAAAAAGAGGAAAGCATAATCAGTGCTTTAGGAGTATGAGTTATTTCATTGCGTTAGTTGTCCAACTTGATGGAGTAGCAAACCTAGGCCCCATTTGTCTGCACTGTGAAGTGAAACATTTTCATTGCGTTTAAGGAACAGGTCTACCATAGATTTCCCTTGTGGAGAAGATCAGTTTTCAATGAAACCTGGGTAATCTGTATTTATTGACTGTGAGATTCACCTACTTAAGCTTCTTTGGAATATAGAATAAACCATAATCAAGATAAAGCACCAGTTAATTTATCCAGGAGATAGCCATCTCTAAAGCAAGTTTCTTTGCAATCTTTGCCTGCTACATTGACCTTTGTAGAGGATACAATTAATCCTCTAACATAACCAAGAGTAACAGCTGATATCTTAAGAACACAGTCTTGTGTTTAAAAATCACTGCTCTCCCTGAAGTATATGTTCTATAGTATGTATGTGCATACAGATATGCATCTAAACTAGCAATGTTTTCATAAGTCACTTTGGGGAGAGGGGAGTCTTTCTGGTTGCAAAGTAAACTGCAGAGCGTGTCAGCTTACAACAGGCATGACGAATGTTTATGTAAGTTTTAAAGACAGCAGTGGCTGAAAGAGTGCTCAATATTTTATGCACGAAGAATCCCTTTGAATCTGTATTTCATTAATCAATGCTGTCAAAAAACATTTGGTGATTCTGAGTACTTCAACTTCTGAGTGCTTAATTTAACTTGGACTCACATTCAGAACATGGAGGCTCCCTCTTTTCTAAAAATCAAGCCTTCCTTAGAGTCTCAGTTTGGGAATCAAAAGTATTAGGGGTGTGAAGTATCTTCTTCCAAGTTTAGCTGCTTAAAAGCTAAGTATCTAGTTTGAAGCAGTGATCCGGCTCCCTCTGTAGCTGGCAGGGAAAGATAAGTGCACACTAAAGCAATGATATGAAAGCCTGAAAAGCACAAAATCTAATTAATGTAGCTGTGCAAGTGACATAACGAAGAACCTGAGAGAGTGATTGACAAGCTGGCAGAAAAGAGACTAAAAACCCCATCAAAGGTCTGAAAAGGTCTACTCAAACACCTGTGCTACAGTATTGTAAATAGGAAGATGCACAGAACCAGAAATGTGTATATGTGATTTTTAAAGTTATAGAGTGTGAACTAAACTTATTGTGCTACTAATTGCTAATGTTTGTGTGTGTGTGGATAGTGTGACATCAACAAATTAAAAGTATGTCCAGATTGATAATCAATAGGACAATGTATGCTACAATAGAGGTGAATCATTACAGTGAAGTTTTTCTGGGGAGATGGAGGACCTGGTGTACCCAGAGAGCCCATTTACCCCAGGGAGCTGAGAGTGGTCAGTGGTAGAAAACATCTGGGGGTCAGCAGGAGGTAGAAGGTGGTGAGAACAGCCAATCAGAAACACCTTAGCAAGCTGGTTCATCCGAAATGGCTGGCAAAATTACTCCATGTAAGTCGTGATCTTTCACTGATTACAGACCAAGGCTAATTGGTCAGTTTCAATAGTTTCAATTAGAATCTTCAGTTTTGAGCAGTTTTAGTGCAGCCCATTCCAAGTACACCAGAGTGAACTTTAGGTGCCAGCCGAATTTGCATTAACGTCAGCAGAGCTGTGACAGGAACCATGCAGCTGAAGACACAGCTTTAAAAATGAAATCAACATTTAAGTCTGGCACACGCACCTCTAATGATTGTAATTAGTGCTGCAGGACAGATACCTGGACCTTCAGTCACTAGTCATCTACAGATGGCAGTATCTACGTAGGAACAAATTGTGCTTTGAAGAGAACTAGAGACTGCTTTTGATATTTTGGTCATAGGCATTGTACTACATGGAACTTACGCTGTAGGTGAATTCATTATTCAGTCTTTCAATGATTACTGCATAAAATCAGAAGAAAAGGAAAGAAAAAGAATATTATATTTTCCCTTCTGGGACTATTAGACATTTAATAGATACCACATATTTATCACATGGACAATAATTTGACCTTATACTTTATGATGGAATGCTTTCTGACTTTCACAGGCTTGTTTAAACAGTGTATTTCCTTAATTACCTTTCAGGCCACTAACACCTCAATCATCCCAAGGCTGGTCCATCTGCTCTTCCCTATGTTACTTGTGAGATGAAGTGGAATAATTTATTTCAAATAGAACTACAGAGTAAATCATTTGATGGGCTTCTAGTAGACTTGAAGGTCAAATTTTAAAACCTCTGAAGAAATTTAAATGAAATGAAAGTAAGTTCTTATCATTATTTGGATACTCAATGCAATTTCAAGACTTAATTAAAAAAATAAAAAAGCTCCCACCACTATCAGGAATTTTTATGTGGTGTCTGGCTTTCCCTTTTTATATTTAAAGAATGCAGACTACACAAACTCTCAGATGTCAACACAGAAAGAAGAATAATGCTGTTCCATAGTACAGTAAAACTGAATACAGTTTGGTATACAAAATAACAGCAAAATCAATGGCTGTGTTACCAGGATAATATATTTTAAAAGGTATAATATAAGCCATAAAATAAATTGGTTTGTGTCCCAGCTTTTAATATGTCCCTTAATTTTAAAAAAAAAAGGCAAGGAATGAAGTTTACAGCCATTATTACTGTCATATTTTCATTACTTTCCTTAAAAACTCGCCATCCCTGAACCGATTCTCTACTGTGTCACTCCTGTTTTAGAACGGTGTGTTCTCTAGCAATAAGCAGAGTTATTCAGTGGTGAAGTACTGGTGGATGAGGCACTTTTACTGGTGTCTGATTTATTTACCTCTGGATGACAGTTCACAAAACAGACAAGCTCCAGTACATGCCATCAGTGTCATTCCTGCCAGGTTTCTCTGTTCTGTGAATTTAACTTGTCCATTGAAGACTGCTAGTAGGAAACAGGTAAATTGAAGGAAACAAACTGAAAAATATTTCGTTCAATAATAACATGAAAAAAAAATGTTTTTGTAAATAGGCAAAATGATACTGTTGTGGAGACATGATTCATACACTAGTCTACAACAGAACCGTGTCAGGTGGCATAGGGATGGGCTGTTGGCTGTCTTACAGGTGAGTTTGTTTTGGAGGGAATTCCTATTCTTCCGCAGTGTTTATGCAAGAAGTGACTAATCTGAGTGACTAGCTCAGATTTAGATGCATACTTTGTATATGTATCTAGATGATATGCAGCCCAATACAAAGCATTGCACTCATTTTATTAGCATTCATTTTACTTTCTAATTATTAAGAGGAGATAATGTAAAATGAATCCTGTAAGGTTAAAGGCTCATCTTCATAAACATGAAAGATCACAAAGGCATGATGGTGGGCAGCGAACCCTCAATACTTCAGTTAGAAAAAGAAGCTGCTGCCCCAGACCCTGGGCTGTCCCAGGGCAGCCCCAGCCCCACAGGATGGGGGTCACCCCACACCAGGAGCCAGTGGGGAGGCTCTCTGTGTCACCCTACAAACAGGGGACATTGCCGAGGGGTACAGGGCTTGCTGTGGGAAGCAGAGAAGAGCATTTCAGGATCACTGAGGATGTATTATGGGATATTTAGGTACAAAAGGAGAAGGATCAAGATGATACAGGGAGGAGCAAGTGTTATTTATATTCACACAGATACCTGGATCCCGAGTAACAGAGTCACAGAATAATCACAGAATCACAGAATGACAAGGGTTGGAAGGGACATCTGGAGATCATTTAGATCATCTACAGCAGATACAAATCATGTATCGAAACTGCTCTACCAATGCACTCTACCAGGAGGATATGTCCCAGTCTCCTTGACTGTTTCATTCTTTAGCAGCTACTATTCCTCATCTCCGCAAAAATAAATAAGGTTTTCCTAAGCTGTCTCCTGCTTTTCCATAGGTCCGGGTAGGGAACAACGTCTGTCATGTCATCTCTCTGCCCTCTCAAATATTTCAGATCATTATGAAGGACCCCATAGACAGAAATGCCATAGACACAGCTGATCTAGAGCTTTTTCGCATGAATCATATTTTTACATTCACCTGGCGTTTGATGTTCTGATTCGGAGTTGGTAAGGTTGCATTTAGCTTGGGTGAAGGGGAGGGGGAAAAAATATACTCAGCATTAATCTATGTCACCTAGACATTGAAGAAGTTCACACAGTCTTAGAAAACATGCGCAAACAGTATCTACTTCTTTACAGAATGTTTTTTGTGTTGTATTCCTGGATTTTCTTTTCTGGTCATTTAATGTAGGGTGAACATGGTGACCGTTCCCTGCAGGATTGCTACAGTCTCAAACATAGGTTAAATTTTAAGCCCAGAACTACTTTGAAGTGCCCTTTCAAGTGACAACAGCATGAAACACTAGTGGAGAAAAGCAGAAGAGCTCACGGTAAGGGTTGTTACATTTCTAAAACTGGAAAATACAAGAATTCACAGAGCTGCAGCTTGACTTTTTAATTTCACCAGGGAGCAAGTTCACAACTTTCCAACCTGTCACTTGCCTTTGCAATTCATCAGACACCTCACACTGCCAGAACTGTCACGTGGACTTTCTGAGACGTTCCAGGGAGAGAGAGAGGACGAAAAAAAAAAAAGTTTTTCATTAGGAGATAGATGTGCCCTTTGACCTGAGTGGTTAGCAAAGGAAACTTGAGGTTGCTCTCAGTTAGGAGGAACTGGTAATGGAGTTTTTCCTTCCTTACAAAGAATTCCTAAAGAGCTATTGTCTGAACACAGTAGGAATCACACAGCAGAAGCATAGATTAAATTTATGAGCAAAGAGACCTTCAGAAAATATTTGCTTCATAAACTGGCTGTTACACAGACAGTTTCACGGCTGACAATTTATCTAAGGTAAGTTCAAACGTGTTTGTAGGATGCCTAAAAATTTGAAAATTGCTCAAATATCCCACAACCCACCAGAAAATGTGAATCAGTCAAAAGGAAAACCAAAATAAAACAAAAAGACAAAACCACATTCATTCAAATAAAGTTTTACTTAGAAGGAAAAAAAAAAGAGATTCAGGTTCATTCCATTTATCTTTATATACATAATGAGCACTTATTTAGTTCATTATTTTTTTCTTTGGTCTCCCACTAGAATCAAGGCAGAGAGAATGCATGATGTTTTTACTGTCTTTGCAATCTACTCTAGGGTACTCAAGGGTCCTTATACGCTCTGTCATGGGAGCAGGGTGGCTTCTTGCTCTGATAGAGACTAAAGGAGGTTAGCCTCCTTTAAAGCAGAACAGCCGCTTCACATCCAAACTTCACAACACTACAAACACAGAGGTCTAACTTGGTGCATACTTGCCCATATGCTGCACATGCAGTATTTTCTGTTCCGCACCTCTCGTGTGACTACAGCAAAACTATGTCTCATCCCCTCACCATGACATTGCCTTGTCACATCCCATTAGACATCGAGACAGGTTATGATGCTTAGAGTGTGTGCTGAACGCAGAGCGGCTCAGTCTGAGTCTTCTGCCATGCTGGAGATTTTGGGAGCTGGAGCAGGTGACACATGGCCCCAGCTGCGTCACTGGTTGAGGTGGACACTGGGCTGCTCAGAGTCTCATCTCAGTGAGACCTTCAGGTACTTTCTGGTGCTCCATACAGATCCCAGGAGCAATCTCATGTCCACATAATGTAGGCAGTGAGAACAGGCAATGGCGAGCAATTCAAAATTAAATGTGACACAGTAATATATCCCTAAACTCTTGTGACATACAAGTCAGATGTTGATCCGAACATATTGTCTCCTGATTGTGAAGCCACATATGTATTAATAAGGACAAAAGAGGTACATATAACACTTTTTGGTGTTATTTCTTTAGCACTTCTGAGGAAGTACTGCCCTGTCTCCAGAACCGAGAGTCTTCAACAAACATCTAACACGACTGAACATCGAATACTAGTATACTGGACTTTACTGTGTCTTGCTGTATCCTTAATCAGATATAATTTCTGTGTATTTTGATTTAAATAAAATACTTTAACAATGGAACTTTACACAGTGTATGTTTTCCATGTGTATACGTATGCACTAACAACTAATTTAAGGACATTTAAATCTATGCTCTCTAAAGGGAAATTGACCTTGAAATACAAAGTCCTTGGGATCCAAATGAAATCTTGTGTTAATCTTTGAAGAGGATGAAAAGCATGTCAGCCTTGTACTTTACATCTGTGGTATGCCACTGCTGACTTTAGTATGATCTTCTGTGTAGTGGCAGTGTCAGACTACACACTTTATCTTTTCTTTTTTTCAATATCTTAGTCTCCATACCAGAAATCAGAATCTGGAAAATTTACTGTGGTATAATAAAGTTTAGAATAGAATAGAATTAGTAGAATAGAATAGAATAGAATAGAATAGAATAGAATAGAATAGAATAGAATTTAACCAATTTCTCATTTTCTTCTCTATTTGGAAATCCAAAAGGATGCACCATTTATCTAAAAAATTAATAAAATTTGTCGTCATTCTCTCTATGAGTCACAAACTCAGTATAATGCAACTGAAACTTCTTGTTTTAGTAAGATGACAACATTGACATGTTTTTCGGTTTGTGGGTTTGTTTGGTTTTTTTCTCATCTTTAGAGAAAGCAGCATGAATGCACAGTATTCTAAAAATAGCCAAGAAGTAAATTGAAAAAGAAAAATAAAGAGTTTTTCGCTGGCTTTCTTTTTTTTTTTTCCTTGGAAAATCAGAAAACCTTGGGTTTACATTTTTAGTGGGACAAATCTGTTTATAAATAATTTCTACAGGCAAACTAGTTCAATATTTTAAAACAGCAAATTTAGTATACCATTTTTTATCCTCATTACAATCTATAAACCTTTCTGGATTCTGGAAATGCTAGATACTAGATATATAAATTAATTTTGTCATAAGAATCCTCGAGGCTTGTCTTCTGAAACAGACAAGAGGAGAAATAGTTACCATATCACATGTAAAGACCTTGTGCTTGTGTGAGGCTGGTAGATGTCCTCAGCTAGTGTATTACTTTTTAGTTATGTCACACCAAAGAGCTTGATGAGGCAAAACTAGTCTAGTTCTACAGACCTCAAAATGCCAACCACATCAGAAAGGGCCAAAGAATTACACTATATTTTAAAAATCTAGTTTAGCCTTCCTTTGTTCCCTATATTTAAATCGGTATCTAATCCGTTCATAAATACTACATCTGCTTGTGAAAGTTCTGTATCAAATAAGTTCAATGCCAGCCCAACTGAGACTTGCTTAATATTATATACTGCATAGCAATACAACAGTACAGGCAGGCAGATAAGTGGGGCATCTGCTCTGAGGAATATCTCAGATTAGAAACCACATCAGGATGTCTTTTAGTTCATGCTGGTTTCAGCTTCTCTAATTTTTCATTCATATAATGTTTATTCTTATGAGACAGAATATGCAAAATGCAGCATTAATTCACCGCCAAACTGAAAGATTTACAAAGCGATCGGTGGAGAGGGAAATTATCCCAAAGCACAGGACTTTTGATGTGGAATTTAAAGATCCTACTAAAGGCAACAAAGGTCATGTTACCAGTGGTTTCATGAGCAGTTGCAAAGACATGCACCGGTAAGGTATCTATCTCAATCAGATAGTGGAATTTCTTTTACACCGACTGTTGCCATCAAGCTTTATGTTAACCAAATATGTTTTGGCAGACAGGAGACAATGACATGACCTTGTATGTGAGGAGGTGGAACTGGATATTCTTATGCTGAAAAAAACTCCTGGGTAACTTTACCTCACAGGTATATTGCTGAAATAAACTCCTTGCGGAGAATTCGGATAGTACAGCGATGAAAACCCTATGGCTATGAGAAAATTAATAGTTTTGTCATAAGAAAAGGATTTGTGTAGTATGCAATAAATAGGAAACAGAACCCTACAATGAACAAGAGGAAAAGTATATATTGAATAACCATTCATTATCTGAACACTGTCCTAGTTAACTCATTGAATCAGCTACAAGACCTATAGGAAAAAGGCAACATATAAAAATAAAACGTATCTTAATTCTGCCAGCCTTAATCCTACATTTCCAGAGCTTCTTGTATTAGATTTGCAAGGTTAATAATGTTCTTTTCAAACTTACCTTTATGCTATGTATAAAAAGTAGGACAGGAATTAATGGTGTAATTACCTAAAAATCACTTTACAAAGTGAACACAATAAAGGATTTCTGTTAATATTTTATTATTCCTTAATAATCTAAGTGTATAAACTTGATTGTCGTATTGATTCTTGGTAATTTAATATTTCAATTAATAATGAATGTGACAGGTTTAAAATATTAATGCATTAATACAATAAAAAACATTACTGTGTTGGCCTACCTGACCAAAGCATTGCAACATTTCAAATAAAGTGGAAATCTAGTAACGGATACTTACACATTTTATTCTTTTATGTGAAGCATGATAGAAACAAAAGCAAAATTCAGTTCTTCCTTGTCAGAGATGGATGCAAACAATGGGCTAAGTACTTTATAGCTTAACTGACTCGTTGCACGCTAACCTCTTGGTATTTTCTGTTAGTGACATAAAAACTTATGAACATTAGTTCTGATGTCATCTTTTCAGTATAGAATTTTATGATATAACTCCTAGTAGGACCCATCTACATACATATGTCAAAAGGAATTCTATATCTGTGCAACAGATATATGAGGGAATTTGAACATAAAACCCAATAAATTTGAACCAGAATACTATAACCAGAATATTATAGGGTGCGGTGTTTAAAGATCAGTAGCAAAGTAAATGTAAAAATAAATAAATAAATAAATAAATAAATAAAATCTATTAGCGGTACTCAGTTTTGGCCTGAGTGTTGCATTTTATGAGTATCCCTGCTGAGTTTTAATATTTTGCTTGATTTTGAAAGTCATGTCATATTCATTACTAATAGTAATATCAAGCGTGTCTTAAAATGGTGTTCTTGGACTTTATCAAGGACTGATCATATATAACAACTTATCTGCATAGGCAATTTCTTCTTAAGACCTGAATTCTCTTTTTGAATATATTTTGATTTGATTTGATTTTTTCTTTCCTATGGAATGGAATCCTGCAATTCATTAGTGTCTTTTCTGTTTTTCATTTCTTAAAGTATCCAAGTCAGACATCTATTTCAGCAAAGGTTAAAATCCTACCTATTCATGCTGATAAGATCAGAAGATGAAAAAAACTTAGCCTAATTTATTTTAAATTTTAAGGGTTCTTATTGGATGTCATTTTTATATTTTTTTTATCATTATTAATTCTTTGTGACTATTTGGGTAGAAAGTAATTTAAGTGTTTAATTTCCATCATCTTATGTATCACTTTGCCTTTTCCTGCGTTGTAGGTGCTCCTGGTTTTGGAACAAAATATTTAATAAGTATAACAACTACAACTAAAACTCCTGCAGTGTTATGTAATGTTTCATCTCACTTGTTTAGAAATTCTTCTAATGTGTGTCGAATACATAATATTCTGCTTTCCGCTAATGGACCATCTCAAAAAGTAGTAGCAGTCTCTATTTCTAAGACTTCTAAAAACACATTGTTGGTGAGATGCAAAAATTTACATACATGCATACATATATATATATCATAGAATCATAGAATCACAGAATAGTTTAGGTTGGAAGGAACCTTAAAGATCATCTAGTTCCAACCCCCCTGCCATGGGCTGGGACACCACTATAAATATAAGTATATATTTCTAGCCATATATATAGTAAATACATAGATATAATTTATAATACACATTTTAAAAGTAATATTCAATATGGGATAATATGCGATGCTGTAATACATAATATTGTATAATTCATTGTATTATATATTTATATAATTATGATGAGCACATTATGTTGTATAATATATTTATATAGTTATGATGAATATAAATACTGAATATAATAAATGCAGTACATTCATTTATTTCAAAAACCCAAATTAAACATTAAATAGGTCTTTGGAGCCCAATATGTAAACTTGAATAAGGATGTAAGGTTCTAGAAGTCTATCATTGTGCTTGAAAATTTTGATCCCCATGTGATAAAATTAGCTTCTCATCAGTTTACTATTGCACTAGTTCTGCTTCTAAGATGTTATTGATCTGTAGAACTATGAGAAACATTGTTGATATGTATTTCTGTGGTAATCAAATTATTTTATCCAGTATTATTTCACATCAAGATCTTTCCCTGCAGGTACAGTGAAATTGTGCAATGAAATCTCTCAACTGTGTATTTTGACTTATCAAGAAGGCTCAACTGCCTTTTAAAAGAAAGCATAACAATTTCTACTTCAAACTGTCCATCTCTGGAATTATACATAATAGCAAAAATATTTAGTAAATACGAGCACTTCTCATATTATTTTATTTTACTTTATTTTATTTTGTTTTATTTTATTTTATTTTATTTTATTTTATTTTATTTTATTTTATTTTATTTTATTTTATTTTACTATTTCATTTTACTTTGCTACAAGCAGTAGAAAACTGTGAAACTAGAATATTTTTTAGTTAAACTTTCAATATAGACATGTTCCCCTCAAAAACATGCAATAATACTTGCACAGGTGATCGGGTTTTCACACCCAATTGCCCACTAATGCTTGTGGCCAAAGAAATGTAAGAATACATTGCACAAGTGTATCTCAGGCAGTCAGGTATAATTTTTCCATGTGATGTTATTACATTAGGAATAGCTCATGTACAAACAAAAAATCAGGCAAAATTTTTAAATTTACTCCAGCTTTACTACTCTTGACCAATGCATTCAGAATATTAAATACTCTAATACTCTAGTTCGAGATACCTATCTATTTATAGAATCATATAATTGTTTAGGTTGAAAAAAACTTTTAAGATTATCAAGTCCAACCATTAACCTAGCATTGCCAAGTCCACCATTAAACCATGTCCCTAAGCACCAGATCTACACATCTTTTAAATACCTCCAGGTACGGGGACTCAACCGCTTCCCTGGGCAGCCTGTTCCAATCCTTTTTCAGTGTAAAAATTTTTCCTATCATTTGTTATTTGGGAGAAGAGACTGACCCCCACGTCAGTACAACCTCCTTGCAGGTAATCATAGAGAGCAATGAGGTCTCCCCTCAGCCTCCTTTTCTGCAGGCTAAACAACCCCAGCTCCTTCAGATGCTACGCGTAAGACTTGTGCTCTAGACCATTCACCAGCTTCCTTGCCCTTCTTTGCACACATCCCAGCACCTCAATGCTTTTCTAGTAGTGAGTGGCCCAAAACTGAACTCGGTATTCGAGGTGTGGCCACACCAGTGCTGAGTACAGAGGGATAATCACTTTCCTAGTACTGCTGGACTTACTGTTTCTGATACAGGCCAGGATGCTGTTGGCCTTCCTGGCCACCTGGGCACACTGCTGGCTCATACTCAACTGGTTGTCAACAAACACCCCCAGGTCTTTTTCCACTAGGCAGCTTTCCAGTCACTCTTCCACAAGCCTGTAGCCTGTTGCATGGGGTTGTTGTGTCCCAAGTGCAGGACCAGCACTTGGCCTTGTTGAACCTCATGCAATTGGCCTTGGCCCATTGATCCAGCCTGTCCAGATGCCTCTATAGAGCCTTCCTACCCTCAAGCAGATCAACAGTCCCACCCAACTTGGTGTCATCTGCAAACTTACTGAGGGTGCGCTTGATCCCCTCATCCAGATCATTGATAAAGACATTAAACAGAACTGGCCCCAGTACTGAGCCCTGGGGAACATCAATTATAACTGTCTGCCAACTGGATTTAACTCCATTCACCACAACATTTTGGGCCCGGCCATTCAGCTAGCTTTTTCCTCAGTGAAGAGTATGCCTTTCCAAGCCATGAGCGTCCAGTTTGTCAAGGAGAATACTGTGGGAAATGGTGTAAAAGGCTTCACTAAAGTCTAGGGAGACAATGTCCACAGTCTTTCCCTAGTTATTGAATATAACTAGCTGCATCTTGCAGAAGTTTCTGGGATGAAGGAGGGAAGTAGCTTTTGGAACAATGAAAAGAAAAAGGGTTCCTGTGTCCCCAGGTATTTTCCAAATGGAAAAACAGCAAAAAGTTTAATGCAAGGAAGGAAGATATAATGAGAAGAGGCAAGATATCAAAAATATCATGTTGCACTGAACATCCTCCAAAGATTGCAAGTCAATGCTAATTTAAAAAAAAAAAAAAAAAATATTTCCAAGCTCACCACAAGTTTCTCATGTTCACTTTTTATGAAACACAAAAGGCCATGTTGGTAACTGTAACAAATTATGAGAGAATCCTGGAAGATCAAGAACTCTTCTTCAGTGCTCAGCTGTGTGTCAGGGATAAACCAGCTGGCACTTGCTACTACAGTGTCAGCTTGTTGAGGTCTTGAAAACAGGATACATTTTATTCTGGTGGTTATTCTGATCTCTCTTTTCACTGCAGTTCAATGTTAGCATTGACAAAAAAAAAGAAAGATACAGTATTTAACAAAAACAGAATATAAATCACACCTGCTTCCTATTAGTTCAAGAAGGTTCTTTTCTCTTTCAGCTAACAGCTGTGAGAATGGTTGTACAGTTTGATCTAAGATCTTCATCCTAGTTATTGTTATCATCAAAGGGAATCATGGTGTGATGATACATGCAACCTTACGTTTGAAACTCTACGGTGTTTTTCACATTCAGACAGTTCCACTAGAGTTATCTGTTCTCCAAAACCTAAACAAGAGATCTGTTTCAATACCTTTAATCTAGAATTATTGACTCTTCCACTAAATTTAAAAATACTAATATCCTTTTAGATTAGCAGATGAAACTTCCTCTTTTCTGAAACCCAAAAGAAGCTGTTAACCAGTCAATTACTGTGCTGGTACTTAACCCCAATGATTAACCCATTGTGAAAGAAATGCTCTCATTTGCTGGGAGAGGGGGCAAGATCTAAGTCTCAGTATATAGCTTATGTGTTCTTCGAATTGTATAAATGTGTAAATTTGTAACTTCATATGCTAGATGAGTGAGAATAATACATGTTTTTCATTGTCTTGGTGCACTTCAGATGACAGGTACGCTCCACTCTGCATCCATTATTCATCCCAGAGCTGACTCACAGACCCAAAGTGTTGAGGTATACTACAGTATTCATTATTATGGAATACTTTTTAAGTGTTGACTTCCTAATTGAAATACAAATCTTTCTTAATACCAGATCTTGGTATTCTTATTCACAATGAATATTACTTTGTTCCACCATCAATTGCAGAATTTCTGACAGACCAATTCTGTGGCAGGGCACTATTTGTTGTAAGTAGAAGACAGTATTTACATTGTCCATAAGAATTAAGCAAAGATTTCTGTTAAGTCATATAGAAGAGATGAACACAGCTTCAAATGTGGTACACTTAGAGCTTTTTCCAAATGTAAGATTACATGAAGTTCTTTGTAATTTTCCAGCCTTAGCTAGAGGTGAACTGCATTTTTGCAGTAGCAATAATGTTCTTCATAGGAAGGATTATATGGCTGCATAAATCTTTGTAAAAGCCCATTAGTGGTATTTTCAGGAATAATCTAAGTAGAAAAGCATCTGGAGTAAGTGGAAGCATTAGTCCAGCTATGTCTAAAAATTATTCTATTGATCATGAGCCAAAATTGTGCAACACAATGATAATGCCACCACATATGGATGAGAAATACTTTTTTTTCCTGGCAGGCTATCCAAGAGTTTGTGGAAATAAAGTAATTAATTTCATTTAATCTTGCTGGTGTCATGTACATGCCAAAAAATGTTTTCACTTATTTTTTTTTTTTTCAAGGGGGTAAGGAACCAGAACAGTGGGACACATAATTCTAGGCTATTGAATAATTCTTATCTGGTATATTGTGATACAGATTTTTATGCCAGAATTTAATATATAAAACTTATACTGAAGTAAAAGGTTGTGGGAACCTCACTTCAACAGTTTGGCAGGTTTGTACAGTGAAGAGGGAAGAGGCCTGAAACTATTTGATCTGTGAGATGAAGGATGATATCTTTGGAATTTGTTCTCAATAAAAGCATCAACACCTGATTTAGATACATTGTTACCTCTTATCTGTTTTTGTCACCAGCAACAGGCAGTCTGCCAGGAGACAGAATAGCTAAGAGGTCTGGGTTTCTTGTTCTTGAAATATTTCTACATGAAATAAGCCAGTAAAAAAGTGAAGATATTAAATAATGAAGTAGCTACGTGTATAGAGAATCAAGTCTTTGCCAGTGGAATTCATTAGGCGGAACAAGGTCTCTTCCAGAGGAGATTCCTTCAGGGACTCTGATTTGAGGAATTTTTCTATGACTGTGGTAAAGGAATCAAAAAAATCAGTTAGGCTGAAACAGACTTGGAGTTTCTTGGGACACTGAGGGTTTTTCCTGCATAGTAAGATCACAGTAAGATTGTAGGAATGTTGATTTGAAAGCACCTCTGGAGACTATCTAGACCACACTCCTGATCAGTGCAGAACTGTCTCCAATTCTAGACCAGTCAGCTATGGATTTGTCTAGCCAAATGTTAAAGCCTCCAAGAATGGAGATCCGCAGCCTTTCTGAGAAACCTTTTCTAGTCACAGCCTGCACTAACTTCCTAGTGAAGAATGTTTTCTTTCTATCCAATCTAACCTTCCCAAGATGAAATGTGGTTCTTGCCCCTTGTATTGCCTAGCACAACTGAGAAGAGTCTGGCTGCCTCAGTTCTGAAATAACCTTCAGGTAACCTCAGGCTGCTATTGAATCATGTCTTAGACACAGCGTTATCAGACTAATCAAACCCAGCTACCTCAACCTCTCCTCATAAATCATGTGCCCCAACCAGTGGGGGAGCCTTCTCTCCACTTTCTCCACAGACCTCTGGGGGCTGCAAAACTGGACTCAATATTCAATGTGCAGCCTTACTAGTTCTGACCAGGGAGAGATGATAACTTCACTGGATCTGCCTGTCATGTTGCTTCTATTGTAGCTCAGTGTGAGGTTTTGCTTGTTTGCCATGGAAGTATATTGCTGAATACAAATTCAACCTGCATTCGCTGTAGTCCCCAGGTCCTTCCCAGCAAGGTGGCTGCCCTGTCAATCACTTCTCCACCTGTACTGATTACCTGAGTTGTTCTGCATTGTCTTTGTTTGAAGAGAGCATGAAGATACGAAGAGCAATAACTGTACAAATGTTTGCCGTTTTCAATGGGGAGAATTTTTCAGTCCTTTTAGATATGTGAATTATTTAATTCCACAGATTTTGAAAAAGACTAATAATTGATTTCCTATGAATTGGAAATCCCAAATTATTCAGGGTCCAAGACCATGGTTTTAACTGAAGCAAAACATAAATCTTAGTTTATGTCAGTGTCAAAGGTTCTTCTTCCTCTCATTTGTATCAGTATTGCACTTAGGTAAAATTTAGCCAGAGAACACTACTATAACCCAGAAGAAATAATCAGCATCAACCAGCAACAGCAGTTGTAAGTCATTGTATTTCACTTAATCATATACCTCTTAGAAGGTCTTCCATTGTTTTGTAGTTTGGGGTTTGGTTTGGGTTTCTTTCTTTTGTTGGTTTGTTTTGGTTTTTTTTTTCTGAGGTGGTTTTAGAGGTATTCTTTTCTTTTGACAGGTGGTTCTTTTTCTTTTTTTTTATTCATACATTCCTCTGTAAAATATATTTCTTTTAACTGATTATATATAAACTAAAAGGGATATACAAAGCAATTTCATTTAATCAGCTTTAAATGTTGCTGTTGAATATTACAGGCAGATTCATGGAAGTGTTTGTATACTTGCCAAATTTGGACCCTGGAAATACGGGTTAATTTAATGTTGTCCCTTACCTACTATGGGAAAGCCCCATCAAATTACATTAAACACTTCAGTGGTTGAATTGTGAACTGGAGCTGATCAGAAATTGGTAGTACAATACTGTAATTATACATACACGCACACATATACATATACAAACACATACATTTGCACAGTAGCTTGTGCTAGCGTGTTACTGCTCACTGAAGTGAAATCAGCAGAAGTCTTGCCCATCAATTCCAAAGAGTTAGTACTTGGTTTAATATTTTCCCATGAAATATTTTATTCATGTAAGGACTAAGAGCATTATCATTTGTGATGTTAACCCTCAGACTGGTATTTCTCTCTCATGAGGACTTAACGATAAGAAAATAAAAGGAAAAATGTGTCTGGTCACAGTGCTACAGTACAGTATTGTGTCATATTTGGCTCTCATTATTCAACTTTCCATCTGCTCTTTTTCTATGCTGTCTTCATCACCATTAAGTGACGTTTCTTGTAATCTAGTTAGTGGAGATTTCAAAAATGGATGTTGGGATTCTCTGTTGGGGTCCAAATAAAGTAGGTTCATTGTTCCTCAAGGACAGAATTTACATGTTACTTTATTGATGAACAATTTAAGAACCTGGTTGGATGCCACTGGGCATCAATTACAACTCTTGCAAAGACCTGGCATGAATTTACTCATGATTAATGAGATGTCAGTAAAGTTGAAAGAAATGTATTGATGTCCAATAGCAAAGTAATCAGACCCTCACAAGGCCAGGTAATATGAACATCTTTCAGAGAGGTTTCATCTATCTTAAATGCCACGAACGGGTTCACTACACTTCACAAAGGGAAAGAAGTGTGCAAGAAAGAAATACAATACTAGGAACTTTCAAATGCTAAATTAAATACAAACATAGTGAATTTATGAAAGTGAAAGTGTAAGTTTTGCAGTATGCTTTTATAGTTGTGTGTGTGTGTATATATATATATGTATGCATAGATATACACATATATATAAACTCAAATCTAAAAATGTCGATTTTTTCTCACTTTTTGTCTGAGCCAAGCAGAAGGGAGGCTTTAAAAGTCTAGGCTTTGGGCTTTGCACTCTTCTGTTTTAGGCTTTTCCTCTCTATGGCAGAACCTAGTGCTGAGAGTTAGGTGTATGGGTCTCATGGGGTATTTGTGAGGAGGGAAAGCAACAAAACAGACAAACAACATGAAAATTTGGACACGAATCATTCCAAAATTTCATATGCAAATATGCTTCTGAAATGCTACTTTTCTCCAGAGTATAAATCTGTGACTCTGGGCTTTAAAGTGGCTTGGCTATATAAAAGTGACAAAGCCTAGCTTCTGTAATCCATTCATAAATTATGTATAAACCTTTTATCTGAGGAAACTGAGAAGTTGTCAGATTTTAACCAATGAAACATGGGTAATAGTATGCAACTTTATATTACAACCTCAAGGTGAGACTAGGCTTTTAAGTCCTCTTCAGCTCAAGAGGATCTGTATCCTCTCCCATAGTAACCTGGTCAGAAACATCTGCACACATTCTCCTGCCCTATGACTCTGAAGGATCAGAAGATTCCAGTCACCAAGTTTATAACTCACTCCTAACTATAAGAATGAGAATTGAACCACTGGCATTTGTCCTATTGCAACTGTCTGACCAAACTCAGCTGAGAGAAATTATGCAAATTTTTAGAGCCAGACAGTAGAGCACATGTGCGCTGCTACAGCGAATACATGATCAGTTTGGAGGTATTACTAATGTTAAAATTTTGCAAGCAGAGAAACTTGAGCCAACAATTACCTGCTATGAGTAGATGAGAGAGATTCTAGATAAATTAATGGTTACAATTATTTTTTACTTAGTTATAATCAGTCATATTCTTATAACTGAAACTCCTTTCTCAGGGAGAGATATATATTTGCACTTAAGTGAGATAGTTGAAAAAGAAAGTGCCTTTGTTGAAAGAACTCCTTAGAAGCACTCATCAAGAAAAATATTGCTCTGTCCTAGAAGCCTTTCTAAACAAAGCTGAGGGAACAAAAGCGCATGAGTAGCTAGGTCCGTCAGACTGCATTCTTAATGCAAGGGACAAATATATTTAATATAACACAATTTCACTGTGGGCAATAGCGATGATAGGAATATTAAATTGTGAACGTTATAGAAGTGTTTACAAAAATGAGGGGCAGTTAGAAACCAAAGCAGTATCTCTGCATTGCAAGTGTTCAAATGCATCAAAAGTGCCCATTTGTTTAAAAATGAAACCAAGTAATGGTGCATGAAAATTTCCTGATGAACTACCGCTTTTTTTTCCCTCCAGTTAAAGTGGAAATAAAGACGAAGTTCTTTGCATATGCTGAAACATCAGCTTAAAATTAGTTCCCCAAATTTCTTAAGCTGCTTGATACAATGATTGGTTTTAAAAGCAAATATGAAATTGATTAGACTAGAGTATGTACCATATTGTGGAGAATCATGTAAAAATTCTTTGATATTTAGTGTTCCTATAATGAAATTTTAAGTAACTATCACTGCCTCAGGATAATAATGAGAATATTATAGTAAGTCTCAATAGGATTTTCCTAGCAAACAATTTCTGGTGACATATTAAATTAAATGTCTTAAACAAGGATTTGATTGCTCTAAAATTAACATCGCTTTTTAATTTATAGTAATTTGATATCAATTAAGATACATGCTTGACAATTTAGATACACATCCACTGTTGTATAGTGCAATTAAATAAATAAATGTTTTCATGAGGAATTGATAATTGGTTATATTTGGATAATAAATACAGAAAGATATAGCATTTGAGATTAAGAAAATGAAAATGTAATGTTTGTTTTCAGAAATGTACACAGATAAAAATATTTCACATAATCACTTAAAAGATTTAAAAGCTGGTCATGGACCCAAACTGAGAAACTCCAGAGAAATTTTAAACATTTTCTTTGGGAAAAAAAAAAAGCAATCAAATTATTTCTGCAGTCTTTGTTTCCCAGGTATTATTGATAACAAAATTGATGGTACATCAGCTGACCTTTCTTTACTGTTATGGTAAGTGAAGGTCTGGCAAACCAATGTTCAAAGACTTTTCCTTCATGGCCATCCCAAATTTGACCTCAAAAGGGAAACAAATCCTTATTCAGGCTCCTGGAGTCTGGATGAACATTTACAAAATCCCCTTATATTTAAAACATACTGCACATCAAATTGCCTGGTATCATGCTGGCTATGACCATTGAAGTTGAGTGCAAATACAATCCAGCATTGCACCATTTAATTCCTAACTTAAAATCCTCCCAAGGAGACAGCTAAACCCTTCCAATGCAAAAAATCCTTGGGCATGCATTTCCTTAATTATTGATACTTTTAAAAAATTCACCATTACTTATTGTCTCTATGGGCATGTTAAACAGTGATGAAATAAAATGTGCTTGCACTTCTGGCTGAGCGAAGTAAAACCACTCAGCAACATGCTGCAAAGTTATTGTCAATGCAACTCAGATAATCAGCAGCTGTGGGGGACGGAAATAAGAGGACAAAGATGTCTGAGCAGGAATTATTGCTTCTTGTGAAGAGAATTAAGGGAAAAAGCTGGGAAAAATATAAATGAAGAACCACAAAAAACCCTGAAACCTTCCTTTGCTCACACGTCTCCAGGAATCACTTGCAGAATATATATGATTATATCACAGGAATTAATTAACCTGATGGACCCAATGGGAAGTAGTAAAAAAGCCCACGGTATCAGCGATACTTCTCTGGTTTATTTTCTTAGATTTCACACTCTAAGCACAAAGCATAAAGAAAGAAAATGTATCTCCTGAAATATACAGAGCTCAAGAAGAGCAGCAGTCGCATGGATAATTGGTGCTGTTAATATGAATGCTACGGGTCCTGCATTCTGCTCCTCTAGAAACTTTGAAAAATAAAGCTAATTTTGGGCATTTGGGTGCATCGCTACCAGTGCATTCAGTTAAAAAATAATCATTTCCTCTTCTGTGCCGCCTCGCTGGATGCCTGAATAAAAACCATTAATGTCCCCCCTCCCTCCTCACTAGTCTGGACAACTCATGCCTAAAGAGAAGGATAATCAGGGGAAAAGGACATTATTTCATAGTGATACAGCAGAGAGAGTTATGTTACTTGTAATAAATAATTTTTAAATGCTCCCCAAATATTTAAAGTTTCTAGTTGTAACTTTACTAGCTGTAATCAGTAACAGTTTCTACTAGACTTGAACTTTGAAGTCCATTATCGTTTGAAACACATTTACTCTTCCTGATGAACTCAGATTTTCACATGAGGCTGTTTCAGTTGATGTTCCTAATCTGCATCCAAAAGGCCTTCATTGTCTATCTAAATTGTCTTTTGAAGATCTGTTCTTCTGATTAACAGACAGCCTCTGTATGATACTTGCTTTTTCACTGGGGGAATAATACAGTTGCATATATTCAGTAACTGAAAATACATAGGCCAAGAAAAATACTGTTGAAAGAATTTGGGTGGCAATGAAAAACACAACAGGAGTGAGAGTGCTGACAACCCTATTTGACTTATAATTCTCACTTTCTGATTCTCTTTTTATCTCTGACACTTGTTCAACCACAGTGCAAGAATGAACATAATTTTTCATCATCTGTTTTCTCACCACATGAATAAATTTTTTTTTTCTGCAATTTTAAGTGCATTTGTGCAACAACGTGGTGGACTTGGCAGCGTTAGGTTTACAGTTGGAGCCTTTTCCAACTTAAACGATTCTATGATTCTATGAAACTCCTAATACTCATGAATGTCTGGGCAGTGCATGTAACATTAGCAAAAACATTGCTGATGCAAGTGATATAATGCAAACATTTGTACTTTAATAGGTGCTCCACAACTTTGAATTTGAAAGTTACCCTCACTTGAAATGTCTCTTAGAGGACTGCTGTAAACACAAGCAGAGGGCCTTTACAGCAAATATCTTTGATGCAGTTTGTTAACAAGCCATAACACTTAAACCTCTTTTTCTACTTGCCCATTGAGTTTTAGAGGTGAGAGAGCACTTTAAAGAAGTGTTAACTGAAGTTCAGAAAGTCTTTGGGACAGAAATTTTGTCATTCTATATATCCGTAATACACAAATAATATCTAGAGTATTGATAAATAAAAAAATATTACTAAAAATACTTGCTACTATTAATAATAGTTATTATTATTATTATTTTATTTATTATAAAAATTTTCTGGATGGTTACTCAATAAACCACCACTTTTCTTGGTGTAGTTTGGGAAAATGAATTGAAAAGAACTTCATGGCATGAAAAATTTTGCCTTTGATACTCCTTTATAGGTGATAAGTACTTGTTCTCACCAAGTTTCCCATTGTGACATTGGGTTATATTCTCCTTCTCCTCTGCTGGTCTGTTGATTGTTTTCTGTGTTTGGGTTTTGATTCTGCTGTTAAGAGATTTTAATTGAAGTTGAAAATGTTTTTCTAAGATGATTTTATGTCCTGATAAGTGACCTATCAAAAGCAGAATTTCTTCATGAGCATGTGACTTTCCTTTTCACATTTCACTTTCAGGACTATAGTTTTCACTTAACTGTGTTTGATTCTTTCCTGGCTTTCATCCATTTGGGTCAAATTGTGGGAAGTTTTTCACCTGTTCTCTGTAGTCCGGCCATTTACTCTGATAATCTCAGTCTTTGCTCTCGTAAAACTGAACACTGACAGTGGCCTTAATCTATCTTGTTCTCTTCCTGTTGCATACTATGGCTGTGGCTACCTAGCTACATATTGGTAAGTTCTTATGGGGTTTGGACTTGCTGTGGGGTTCTGAAAAATTTCTGGAGTGTGATTAAAATATTCTGTTACTTTTTTTTGGTACAAATGGCTGGCTGCAATGTTAGAGCAAAGGACCTGATGATCTCTTCTGGTCATGTCGCCCTACCCCAAATTAAATTGATCTAATTCAATAAGACTTTTCACGAATATAAAGATTCAGAAACAAACAAGCAAGCAAAAAACCTGGAGGATCAGGATTTAAATTCATAAACTAAATGCTGAGTGGATACTGTCCTAACAGCTGTGAGAAGGAAGGAGAGGGAAGGTCCAATAAAACATGAATTAAGGTGTTCCAGGCAGGGCTAAATGAAGGAAGTGCGTTTGAAAAATATGTATGTAGCAAAAAAATATGAAATCAGATTTTATTTGTTTACTGCTGTGATATTTGGTAGGAGAATTACATTCATCCCTCTGCAAAAATATCAGCAACCCCACTTCCCTAATGCATATGCATTATGTTTCTTAAATAAACAACCATCTGATCCAGCCATCTGAATGTGATTTAGCCCCAATAGACTTTCTAGGCACTCTGACACATATTTTCTGTTATGTTTGATAGAATTCAAGATGACTGTTCTTTTGGCAGTGACCTTTAATTTAAATGTGTCTACCATAATCATGCTGTTTCATAATCTTTTCATATCTTTCCAAGCTAACTAGGTATTCTTATTTCCATCTTTGAATAAAATGAGGTGGGGAAAAAAAAAAAACAAACCTGAAATATTAACACGTCTCTTCATGTTTTTATCACCTGAAGTATTACTGCACTTTAATTACCAAGCTGAGAGCAATGGGATTTTGTCACATTAGGAGAACAGCAGCTACATACTTAAGACAGAAGATAGAGAAAGCAACATAACTGGAAAATGTCACAACATATTTATCCTTTCTAATACTCCCCACAGACCAGACTGAAAATTCCTTTTCTGGGGTGAACAGATTCTCAGGAAAAAGAATATTGTTTGTTTCTTCCCTTCTTCCCTCTTTTTCATTGCAGTAATAAACTAATCATTGCATTATTACTCTTTCTACTCTTCAGAATGTATGTGTTTAATGCTTCTGAGACTCTGGAAATAATTTTTCTAATAACTCATTTATAGAAGTTGAATACCACTTCCAAGTCAAAATAAATTGGTTCTCAAAATCACCACATATGAAGGGTAACATTCTGGCCCCTGGAAAAGCTTTTATGAAGTTTGTTGGATCAATTTTGCACCATTAAAAGATCTAATTTCAGAGAGCAGATGCTCAGTTGTTTCTGAAAATGATCCTAACTGTCACTTTTGAAAAGCTTGTTCTTAATATGCAGTATATTATGAGGAAAAAAAGAGAGGACTGCAAACTCATTTTACCTGCAACAAACACACACTTCCATGAGTTTTTGGAAACCTATTATACTCTAAACCAAGCCAGGCCAATAGGTTTGAGTTCCTGCTTGTGGCTCTGAATTATTCCTGTGAAATATTTTGAGATTACTGGGTTTGTCTATTTCCACAAACTAACAGAACTTGTGAAACAGAATTCAGTGGGATAAAGTTAATGTTTGGTTTTTAAATATTACTAGGATTAGAATGGGAACATGACATACTGCCTTTTTTGCATTAGTGATGACCATATAAGAAATTAGTTTTTCAAAAAGAATTTACCTTAAATCTAGATTCAAAAACAAAAGAAAAAAACAAACCAGGAAACAGATTACAAAATCTGTTGATTTTAGAAGGGAATTGGGAAAGAGTAGTGAATTTTTTACTGCTGGAAATTTTTCCAGTGGAAGACTTGCTATCAACTTTAGCTTAAGTCGAAAAACTACTAATATCGAATTTCACTAAATGGTATAAGTTTTTCAGAAGAAGTTGTAAGATGTACCGTTCTTCTGGATTCTAAGTTACTTAGTCATATACAACATGATTTTGGAGAAGCTACACCATTTCCACTAAATTTATTCTGAACTTTATTTTCCTCCAAGACAATTTACATGATGGCCTTTTACCTTACTGGGTGGGAGACATTGCTGAAGGCAGAAACACTTTCTATGGGTAGATTTGGCCTGAACTGACTAAACAGCTTGCACTTCAGTGATGTGGTACATGGAGGGAGAATTTTTCCTGACAGCTGCATATTTTTGTTGCAGCCTGTATGGAGTTTAGTATTGTGTTCTGCAGTACGGAAGTAGTTTAATAGCACAGATGCAAAGAGCACTTGAGGTTGGAAGGCACATCTGAAGATCGTTTAGTCCAACCCCCTGCTCAAGCAGGGTCAGCTAGAACAGGTTGCCCAGGACTGTGTTCAATCAGCTCTTGAATATTTCCACAGATGGAGACTCCACAGCCTCTCTTGGCAACCTGTGCCGGTGTTTGACTACCTTCACAGTAAAACAGTGTTTTCTTATGCTTTTTGCTTCAGTAAGTCCCTATCTTTCTTGTACTGTGGAAGTCCAGGACTAAAACCACTTATGGATCGTGTTATACATTAAAATAAGGTATGTGGGCATGGAAACTGGTTCCATTCCTATGAACAGGAGTAAGTTACTTAGCACAAATGTTACATCAGGCTGAAAATATGCGAGTAGGGAGGCCTTTGGAGATAGCATCATTGACTCATAGCAGTGAGGTTTGCAGCAAGAACGTAGATAGTAAGTATCTACCTATCTTGGTGGCATAAATCACTGCATTCAGAGTGGTAGAACTGATCCAGGCAAACTGTGTGTATCCTACTCTGGAGCGTACAAGGCAAGACTAGGAGACTAAGGACAAAAATAACACTCAGCCATATTAAAATCCTAGTGTGGTACTTTTAGGATCAGGAGTTTGGATGATCCCATTCTGGAGAATATTGCTGCAGTTTTCATGAATGCTACCACAAAGGAACTATTTGAATAATATTTGTGTAGCAAGTGTTTCAGAAGGTATTTATGAGTCTGAGAGAATAACCATATAACGTGCCTTACAACAACCATGACTGATACTGATATTTCTGTTCCCAACTGCTGGATCATGTTAGAGAAATACAGTGCTGCATACTGTGGTTTAACAATTCAACTTGGTGATAGTTTTGAAATAATAAGAATACTCATACAGAACAGAACTGAATTCCTGAAAGGCTTAAAGTTCAAGACACCCTAAGAAATAGTGTTATAAAATTTCCTTATCCCAAACAGAATACAATTAAGCAGACAAAAGGGTGGCAGCAAAATCATGTCTAACCAAGATCAGAAGCACGAACACAGAGTCAGACTGTTCTTTTATCACCTGATTCAGGTCATTAGCCACAGCATATTACTGTCTCTTGCTGACCATAAACAAGAGACGAACAGACTACATTATCTAATGGCTTAATAGAATCTAAAGTTTTGTAATCTTATCTGAGAAATTGAAAAGCATCAATGTTTTATACAGTCTGGATTCTAAAAAACCCTTACATGAGAAAGGTTGAGTGATAGTAGCTCTATTATGTTTATTTATCATATGTTATCTTAGAGCAAATACAAAAGCTTTGATTCTCTGGTTTACAATATTAAAAAATCCTCCTGTGTCCTTTTCTCTTTCAGTAACATCGTTCTGCCTGCTTTTGGATGTCACAGGCAAGGACTTTGCCGATGGAGTGATTAAATGATGTGCAGTCTGTCCTTAGCAGTGAAGGTGATAATTACACAGAGAACAGCAACTAAGGAGTAAGGATGTTCCCCTGGAACAGGTCTCAGAATAAAAACATCAGATGTGTGCTGCTCTCAATAGTGCTGGGCCTCTCTTCATTACTGCCCCATCACTCTTCTGAAATTGATCCCATTTCATCCACTTTAATGAAGTTTAACAAAAAATGTCACTGAAGAATTTCAATGTCGTCTTCTCCCTCAGTAACTGACTTTCTCCAGAGCACTGAAAATAGCAGCTTCTGTTCAACAAAGTATGCAAAGCGAAACAGCTACCAAAATTTAAGTTCTGAATTTTCTTTTATTAACCAAAATATTTATAAAGAATACTTTTTTAAAAAATGCATTCTTTTCCACAAAACAAGTTTTTTATCCCACTTTGTAATTCTAAGAATGTATCTCATACTGTATAATATGAAATAACTTTTATGGCCCAGTCACATGCTTCGTTGAGCATAGGATGTTTTATCTTTTCCTATGTTGATTATCTTTGCTCTAGGAGAGGTAACGTTATTTGCATGTCAAAAAGGGAAAGTGAAGTTGCTCTGGAGTGAACTGTTTATTCTTTTATTTAAAGCTGTATTTTTGAACCCTCTGTTTCAGAATGGAAGAAATAAAATGCTAGAAAATCTCAAAATCTCACAGGAACATCCTCAGAGAACTAGGAATTCTCAAGGAGTGTATGTTAAGTCAGAAAAGGGGAATAGCCCTAAAACTTTGACCTGTTTTTCTCAATTAATAATGCTTTCTTTAATGTCATCTACCTGACGTTTGCCTACTGAAAAACTGTTTAGTGTGGAAATTTCTTTCAGATAGAAATCCAAGAACCACAGTCCGGTCTGCAGGGAAGAATACTACAAATTGTTCAATGCAGTACAAGTGCAACAATTCTGGAAACAAAATCACTTTAGTGCTTCCCAGTGATTATTCAGTTTATCTGCTACAGTACCATATGCTGGACAAAAAACAATATCCAATGCATCTGTTAAATCATATGCCGATACCAGCTATCTCTTCCCCACTCCTCATACAGAATGAATGCTATTGTAAATAGCTGCTATTTTTTCGTGTAATTGTAGTAGATCTCATATTTGTGTCATACATCTAAAACTGGATATGGAAATGCTAAAACTGGTGAAATATCTTTGTTAGTTATCAAGCAAAGTTGTCAATAGACTACTTATGTCCACATATTTTTATACTGTACATGAGAAAACTGAGAAATAGGACTTAATGTGCAATTTCTGAACTCATAAGCACTTGCTAATGAACTGAAGAACCCTACAAACCATGTAAGCAAGCTGCAGTTTCTCATGCTTTCCTTTAGGAAACTAACACCAATAGTAATCTTTTTGCAGAGGAAAAGAGAGAGAAGAAAAATCTTGCCAGCTTCAAACAGTTCTTTCTTCCTTTTTGTTTCCCCTTAGTGTACTTAAAACCCTAGAAATAGGATAGGTGCTTTATAAAGAGATAAGATACAAGTGTTCTTTTGAAAAGCATAACCAGACAACTTTCTCAGTATGTTTAAATAGTTATGACAACAAGGATAAATGCATCCTAGAAAATTTTGTGTCATGTAAAATTTGGCTGGGGAGGGAAATTTTCAAAACCAAATGGTCTTGTGCTGAATTTTCATTACCTATGTTGTATTGTAAAGAAAAAAAAAAAAAAAAAGAAAAAATAAAGGAGTAGAGAAAAAAAAGAAAAAATAAAGGAGAAGAGAAAAAGAAAGGCCTCTTGTTCACGGTAAATCTGATCCATCCATTAGGCATCTATCTTATAAAATATTTATAATCAGTTCTGTCTTGGGATCTTGAAGTTTGCTCTCTCCCAGTGATATTTGATAAGAGCTATTGTAGCGTTTCAGCTTTATCTCCAAGGATCAGATTGGAATAGTAGTATTTGCACAAATACAGTTTAAGCATCTACAAATCATTTTACACCAGAAATCCACCACAGAATTGATATAGAACAGAACAAATGAGCCTGAGTAAACACAGAAATACACATAAAGCATGATCTTCCTTCCCTGGCATTGCCGAATATTTGCTTTACTGTCTGGAAATATGTGGAGCGTATTTCCACTGTAAACCCATGCCCATGGGGTTTTGCAATAATTACAACTACATTTGAAAGAAAACTTTTTGCATTATTTCATAACACTAAAATCATTGTTTATGACGAAGAAATAGTGCATGAGTCTTACAGTCCCAGCAACGGCCATAATTAATTCAGTTCAGTTAAGTGCACTTCTCTGGCCAGGTTAAAATTTTAGTCCCACCAGTAACAATAAATCATGATTTAGATATGCAATTGCTAAACCAAAATCAGCTAAGCTGTGATAGAAGCTCACTGTACACGTACTCTTCCTGAGAAATACACACAAAAGAACTTGAGTTGGCTTGACTCTCTGACAGTATTCTGGATTTAAATTAAATCAGTTGAGAGCAGTTCCATGGTAAAAGTTTCTGGGTTTGGTCACTCAGTCTGCTATTTCAGCAAACAAAAAATAAAGGCATATGCACACAAATGTATATTTCTTTTGATTGCAACACTCACCAATGATAAGATCTATTCTTATACAAAGCCCCCAAAATTCATCCTGGATTTGGGCTCAAACTTTTTCAGATGAAACTGATAATCTTCAGGGTATGTCTTAAATTAAAATTCCTGGTTTAGCTTTGCAAATATGATAATTATAACAACCACTGGAACAACATATTATATGATTGAAATTGGTGGGTATGACCTGTGAAGAGCCAATCCAGTGCAATTTTGTTATTAGTGAAATTTCTAGGTCATTTTTCTGGATTGTCTGTCTGTCCTCGCCACTACAGAGATTTTAACTTTAGAGGGAATCTAAAAAATCTTACCATTCATATTTTAATTTTATGGCTTCAAGTGGTTTTTTAGAATCAAAGATTTTCTATCCTGGTAATTCCATAAAGTACTTTCAATTATTATGAATATTCTTTATTTACCATTTTTGAGTAATTTTTTCTGAAGACTTTAACCAACCTGCGAAGTATGAGACTTTTTCCTTAATCAAGGCAAACGGTAAAAGCTTTAGAATGTCTCAGGCTCTGCATATTGGTCATGCCAGAGCTTTATTGCGCCTTTGGATGTATCCTTTTCTAAATCCAAATGAGGAGATACAGGGTCCATTTCCAATTCCAGTACAAGAACTGTAATAGTCTGAAGAAGCATTCCATAAAGCCATAGCACAGCTATATTTAGGCAAAAAACTTCCTAGCTGCTGTGAAACCCTCTCTACCACATAACACAACTGGCATTTCCATGCAGCATTTTCTTTTCCAACTTAAAGTGACATCCTCCGAGGGCTGTGGTAGAAAGCGTCATTGTGAGAGAAACCCTCCCCTGAATTGGGTTGACACCACCTGAAGCAGGCAGGAGGCAGTCCATCCCGCACCCTTAGGTCAAAGTCCCAGCTTTCTCTCATTCCTGAAGTACAGGCAGCAGGACAAACTGAAGCAGTCCAAGCCATAAATACATATTTTGAAAATGAAACGTAAGGATAACTGTGTATAATAATATAAGTGTCTCAGATAATTAGGACAGAATCAACTTTCTTAATGCTATTGTTGATTTTCTAATATGATTTGTATCCCCCTTTTAGGTTTCTTCTGCATGAAAAATGTTTGTCAGACACAGCAGTCCTTGGTAGCCTCTGAGTGGTTTCTGTCTCTTGGCTTTGGTGCTAGAGTCTTCAGAAAAAGAGTCTTAACTGGGTCTTAGCCCAGAACACATTTAAATAGCCTTCATGTCCTGGGATATTTTTGGACCCACAGCTGAAAATAAACAAAATAGCCCTCCCTATTTCCCAACCTTTTCCACAGGCTGAGCTACTGCTCAAGGATTCTGCAGGTGCTTATGCAGTAGAAATTTGCAGACCTCTTTCAGGATGAAAAAGAGGAAACTCAGGAGGACAGAACTGAATTTCTAAGTAAGTGACCTAGTGAGTTTACAGCAGTAGAGACTGTAACTTACTCAGTAAAATCTGTACTAAAAAAAATGTAAAGTCCAATACCAACAGTACAGAAACAATGGATTATCTTTGATTTTAAAAAGATCTAATTTTTTTTTGTCTGAGTGGAACAGTGATATTCCTTAATACTCCTTAATAATCACCTGTCACACAGATGATGTTGAAGAAAAACTTAAAGAACTTTTGTATCAAAAACTTGATTTCCTTCAGTCTGAACAGATCTATCTTCAATGCTTTTGTTATTTTCCAAGTAGTCGGCTGAGAGACAAAGACATTTTAGCAGTTAGCTAAAATGTTAACTAGTTTGTTAGTTTCAAAACAAAGCAAACCCACCCTAGCTTAAGGATTTATACACAAAAATGAAAATACTAAGTTGAAAAACAAATTTTATTTTCATTGGGCTGAATTTCATTATTTTGATTCAGACTTACATTCATGTCTGAGTCGAAAATTCATATTTGTGTTTAGAGGAAAGAAAATCCTGATATTTCCTAGTGTTCTGCCCAAAAGCAGTTTTGGGGCATTTTGAACTATCTTTGACTGTAACATTTCCTTCTAGAAGACAATTTTATTGTCCCACCATCCCCCTTTCAAAATCAACCTTTAACTGAAAATCCATGTTACCTAAACAACGTTAAAACTGTGCTCTTGACTCTAATATCTTCACAATTTTGAGAAACAGAGACCTGTGTCAGAATTAGAGGGCCTGTTTGGCGCCTTTCTTAATATGAATTTATAAATTTAAATCTATAAGAGATTTTTCACTGGACTACCTTAATAAAAAAAGTCCAAAAAATAGAGCAAAATCCTGAGAAGTTCTCAAAAAGATAAGAAACAACAGTGCAGTTTCCATTTTATTGTGTGTTTTTGCATACATGAAATCCTTCTGCCATTGTTAATAGTATCAAGGATTGGATTCAAATAGTTTAGGATATTTTTTAAAAAATAGCATACCACAATGCATTAATCCTCTGTTAAAATGTTGGGATCACTAAAAACCACCCTTCTGTGGGATGTTCATTCCCCTTTGCACCTATATACGAAGCAAACGAACAAGAATTTCAGTAAGAGGAAAGAGAGCAGTGTCCATGTGGGAAAGCACAATAGCAAGGAGTCTATGCAAAAAAAACACATGAAAAACTACCCTTGTGTTCCCACACCGGTGTTCAGAAATAGCTCAGATCCATCAAAGTGCCAAGGTCTGCTTCACTGACCTGTTTTGGACTGTGGAAGCAACCAACCCCTAGTTAAAGAGGGGCCTGTGAGACACTGCAGTTCCTTCCACAAACAATTTTTCCTATTTATACTATTTTGTACAGCTCACATATACTTCAACTTGAGCCTTAAACCTGGAAATACTTAAGATTGCATTTTTCATATGCAATCCATTCTAAGTTCCAAGTTTTATTGCTGTAACTTTTTTACGGAGATTTTATCTGTCTCACAGATGGTGTCCAAGCCAGTGTTTCCATCTGCAGACCTTTTCTGAATCCTTTTAGGCTGTGACAAATTAAAGAAATGTAAGATTTCAGTCTATTAGGGTTATCATTCCCCAGAATGGGAAAATGAATATACTTTATTGTTTTTCTTTCTTTCTTTTTTTTTTTTTTTTTTTTTTTTTTTAAGCATTCATTGGATTTTAAAATAAGTGTGTTAAAATACACCCAAAGAGATTAACATAACACTGGGAAATCTGCCAATTTCATTTTATTGTTTGCATTACAGTAGCACTTAAAGGCTTTATTGGCAGTGCCTGCACTAGTAAATTAATCTGCACAAGGGTATGGGAACAGGCACTGACGCACAGTCATTGCTACTATTACCTTGTTAACATGGTTGTCACCTGGGGTGGCAACTGTTTGTACAGACAATTCCTGGGCATAGTTCAGGGGACAGTACTGACCAAGTTAATCCCAAAAGGCACTCTGAAGGCACCATATTTTGAAGGGTAAGAGATTTAGCCATGTGGATATGAGCTGGGCCATGACACTTGTTCTCAGAGCTAGAGAGTTGTCCCTGGTTTGCTTCCTTTAATAATATAAGTGTAATTGTTACAGACTTGTATCTTGGTGCAGCTAAAATAAATTGTACCTATCTCAAGAAGCTAAAGGCTCCAATGTAAAAGGAGAGCAATAAAAGAAATCTCAGAAAACATCATTGGAATTTGTGCCAACACAGCAGGGTCCTGCCGCCTCCTGTTGTCTGGACCTGGTAGAGATTTATGGCAATACTAATGTTAATAGTGGGCCATTAGCTTAAATAGTTATGCTTATATCCTCTGGTTCCATATTCCCTTTCTGTAACTGATCTAACTGGGAGTATTGTTACATGGCATTTATTCACATTTTTTCACATTTGCACTATGAAGGGTAGGCACGGTGCAGACAACAAAACCAAAACCAAAACCGAATCAAAATCAAAATCAAAATCAAAACCAAAGCAAAAACCAAAACAAAATACAAAACCAAAAACAAAATCAAAACCAAACCCAAAAACAAACAAACCCTCCAAACCAAACCCACAACCCACAATAAAGACATAGGATGTGGAGCAAGAAAAGCTTGTTCTGAAGAAAGAAGAAAGGAGAAGAGGAAGAAAAAACAAGGGAGAATTGACAAGACTGGACCAAATGCCAAATACCATAGAACTGCACCTGGAAAAAGGAAAAAAATCTCTTAATATCATGTTTTTGCAAGGGGTTTATAACCCTTTGCCTTTCCTACTGGAGACTGTAGAGCAGCAAAGGGTGTGTGAACAGATCTCTACTCCTAGGGAAGTCCTTCTGTCAAAAGATTCTTGCCCCGCTGAATGTTTTCTTCGATGGAGAGGGAAATGGCATGGGGACTTATATCTGCCAACGTAAGGGTATAACGCTTCCAGAGAAAAGCACACAGGACAGTCCATAAAAAGAGAAATGGAAGATTTATATAAGGTATGCTTCAAGATTTGCTGAAAAAAAATCTGTTTTAAAAATACAGACACTTTGAATTCCCTTGTTATCCTGGTTATTTAAGATGTCTGGCCTACAGTTTTTCTTCTATGGTTTGTATTTATGGTTCATCTCTAAATCCCCTAAGTAACAAATATTCCATCATGCCCTTCCATGTGAAGTTTCTTGGGGAAATGTGAAAAAAATAATAAATAAATGAATCCACCAAACTAAAAGCTTTCTCTCTGCTTTCTTTTCCTTCTCATTCTCCATCATTCCCATTACTGTTCTATTTCATGTCCTTTCCTTCCCCTAACTTGTTTGATTTTTGGTTTCTCTTCCCTCACTGTCTCTGTGTATCCCCAGTGACAACACAATATTTCTTTTTTCCAGTTTTATTTCTTTTTGTGGACTCCCATAATAACTAGTTTCCTATAGTTGCTCTTCCCTCAATATTATACTTCTCATATTGGTATATATCCCTCTCTGTCTTTATACTCTGCTTGATACTTTTCTCTACTCTTTCTGAATGATATTTCTCTCTACTTTTTTTCACTTAGCTTTCTCTTCTCCCCTCTCAGCATTTAAAGTATCCACTTCCAGCTAATGGCTCATATCTTTTTAATAACAAGAAAGAATATTCATTCATTCAGGATACGTTGTAGGGCAGGGCTGCATCTCTGGGATTTTTTGTGGTTTGGGTTTCCTTAAGGTAAATCTACTGTTTACTATGAATAAGATTCCGTTATTACAACTTCAGACATATTAGAGCACATTCTGCTGTTACGTTTCCAGTTACATCTTCCAGTATACTTCCTTTCAAATCCTTTTCTTCTTTTTTTTTTTTTGAAAGTTTGTTGAGCATATTGTTCATACAAAGGAATCTGCTTTTTTTTTTACATTTGTACATTGCAACAGTAAAAAATAATGATCTATGAAGCAGCATTGTGTATTTATGAAGTTTGTTGTGTAGACTAGCACCAACAGTGTCGTGAGATGTGCAAATCCTATCATCTGTTGCATACACAGGAGGGACATGCCAACTGATGGACAGACTTTAAGTATCTGTAATTGGTGACTGAACACATAGCATAGTTGTGCTCTTAGTTGCCAAAATTGGGTGACTGGTTGGTCAATGAATCTTTTGTTTCTCATGTGAGAGGCCAAGACTGGAACCCGCCTCCAAAATCTTGATTCTCAGGATTACTTTACCTGAGTCCAGAAAGGATTTAGTTGCTTGGTAATTATAGAATATGATCCAGATAAAAAACCATGATAAAGCAGCCCCAGCTGTAAATCCATCTTTCGTGGCTACATAGGCTATGCAGGCAGTCAGTTGCTGCAATTAGTTTTCGGAAATAGACTGACTTGGTTGAGCAGTACAGACTTTCTGAAGAGATAGAGGCAAATCTGCCATATTTCAGTTGTGCATTTATAGCTAAGAGTGAAAAGGTGTTATCAAGGACACATTGGCTTTTGTAGGTATATTCTAAACAAAATATTTTTTTCACTCATCAACATATATATATATAACTAGTAGTCTTAAAAGAGCATAAATATATGTTAAAATAAAAGACGTGGTTTTGTTTACTAAGGCAAAATCATGACAGCTGTATTACTTTAAGATTGCAGTAGGTTTATAAATGGCTGATTTTCTTCTTCCTTCAGATGAAACGCTTCAAAACGTGGGATTATTTTTTTATTTTTATTTTTATTTCCCCAATCAAACATCATATGTGATTATAAAAGACAAAAAGTCACTATGAAGTCACGCAGAAATAAAATAATCTTGTAAGAAGTATAACAAACGTAGTTTGCATTTTCAGAGAAAATCTTCCAGCATTGTGAGACTGACTAGCAAATATTAGTCTTACACTTGCCTTCATAATGATTAACATACTGTCTGCAGAAGGAACTTTCCAATCTGGAACTCTATTAGCAGGTATCTTTTTTACGGTGTTTGGGATGGAGAAGATGGTAAAAAGAATGTGTGGGAACATTAGGCTGCTTCTCTGTTTTTATTGTGTCAAGTCATTACATTTACTACCTGTTTGATATTCAAATATTGAGTAGATTTGTCTTTGCCAGACTTTCAGCTTAATAAGAATGTCAAGTCTTATGTCAAATTCTTCCAGAACTGCAAAAAAGTAAAACTCATGTAAAGGCAAAGGGAGGTTTTTGAAATCTTTACCCCTTAGTAGGATAAAACCTTTTTTTTCTGTGAGAACAGGGTTTCCTTCATTATCAGATGCGACACGAGAAATCATGTCAGTGCAGTTCTGTGCTACATTAGCACACTGACCTCTTAATGGACAGGAAATTTGCCTTTGATGTTTAAAGGTCATGAGTTTCCTTCAAAGTTTCTATTTTTTTTTTTTCCAAGCTGCTCTTTTACATAAATGTTTAACCTTTAATTCATAGGTTGCTTTTTCGTCCTGCATAAATCTTTAATATTGAATCCAATGCTTGTCATTTAATAACTGGAGGAAAGACTTTCAGCTATCAACTTCACCAAATGTGAGAACAATTTTTTCCTTCATTTACCAAAGGTGCCATGGTCCCCTGACCCTCCCACTTTAATTGGGAAACTGTGATTTATTGATGAACATAAATGTAAGTATAAAGGATGCGAATAGTACGGGTTAAAAGAAAATGGCAAATTGACTCCTCATAGAGCAACTTGGCAAACCCTTCCAGCAATATACTTTTACTCAGATCTCAAATAAAACAACAGTAGTCAGCACTTAATGAATTTGTATTACATTTTATGTCTTTCTACACATCACTTGATGTTTTGTTGTCTGCTGGTGCTTTTAGAGATTTCCCTTGTTGATAACGTTTTTGTGTTGCTACCAGGTCTAATTTGGCTTTCAGCAAAGCCTTTGAATTTTTTATAATAAAGTAATTTACAGATGCTAGAAGAAAAATTAGTACTGCAAATGCAGTTAAATTGCATAATCACACAGATTGATTTTGTGTTAGCCTCTGAGATGTATAGATACCTTGTGGCACCTCTGTCAAGAAAAGGCAGTGAAAGCAAAAACCTTTTAATTTCTCTGGAAAACAAGGAAAAACATGTCAAAGGACCAGAGAAAAAATACAGCTGTTTGACTGAAATGCCTAGTGGTTTATAAATGTTCAATATACAGGTAGCATTCAATATTGACATTAACTGTCCCCCCACACTTAGCATACACCACAAAATACTCTTTCACATAAAGCATAATTTGTATGTACAGCAAAGAGTGGGATTTGTTTGTTTTGGCAATTGTTTTGGCATTGGCATTGATTTGGAAGGAAAACAGAAAATTTAGAGTTCAGTGACTTTTGTACATTTGTTATGTTCAGAGGAGACTTGAAACAATTAGGACATCCCAGGATTAATGTGATCAGGAGAATATGTCCAAGAACACATGCAGAATGCAAAATTTTCCTCTTGTGAATAAAACCATTTCAGTTAATGTAAGAAATTGTGGAGTTTTGCATGACAGTAAGTGTAACTTGGCTGCTAGCATTTTATGAGCAGAACACTGTCACTTGCGGGGATACTCCGTGGTAACCACAGCTTTTTTTCAGTATGTTCTGTGTTACAGTCACAGGGACAGATGTGCCAAGAATTAAATGCATGAAGTGGGATTTTTACAGATTCTAGGTACCAAATCTAGGATCCAAACGCATTGTCTTCAGCTGCCGGCTAAGGTAGTAGGTACCCTGTATTTTTCACTGGAGTCAGGAGAACAAACTACCTCAATCTGACAGGAAAAAATTTGAAATAATTTATTTTACTGCATTCAGAAAAGCAGGGCTTTTTGTTGCATACTCACCATCACAAAGCCATCAAGATAAATGCAGGGCAAGCCCTGGTGATGTAGATAATTGAGCAATGTGTAAGTGATCTGGAAAAAGTTTGCATTTAATAACTCACTAATACTCACTGTAAGTCACCATCACTGGTGACACACACATGCAGTGATCTGTTGATCTCTGAGCTCATGATTTTGCTGCTTCCCTTTCAATAGACAGTGTAGGAGTTCATAGCAAAGGCAGGTAAATCACAACTTGGTATAGAACCCATAACAACAAAGAATATAGAAAAAGGACAAGAAAAGTGGGGGGTAAAAGTTTTCAGGTCAAATATATAGACCTGACTAAAAAAAATTTAAAAAATAAAATCCAAAGTAAATAGTATGGTAAATGTATCTTGAAAAACAGGGAAGTGGAGGCAATCAAATAAATGAGGCAATGCATGGGAAATGAGGGAATATTCCTATGTACCATGACTTACAAAATTAGGTTAATTCATTTTTCCTGGAACGATAACATAATTTATATATGGAAATAACATTTTTAGGGGAACATTTCATGGTTGGATGAGAATTTGATGTTGTCACACTTTCATATTTCTTTATTTTGTGTTTTTTTTAACATTGTCTTCACTTAATCATATACTTAATTCACTAACAGTTATGGGGCAGAAATTCAGTAAATAAGATATAAACATTCAGTGTCAACATATGTATTTAATAATCCTTTTATGGATGATTGCCAGCAGTATGCTTTGTGTAAGACATGTTGACAAGTTCCTATAAAACTCACCTCAAAATAAAGAAACAAGAAGCAATGTTACATTTGTGTTTCTTACATTCTGATGTTAAATATGTTGATGTGTATGATGAATGCTGTGGGTGTTTTCTGAGAACACACTGAGAAATAAATTAGTTATAATTCAAACTACAGGGCAAAAGGAACATGTTCTCTGCTATGCTATATCGAAATCAGTTTTAAAAAAAAATGAGAAATGTTAACATTTTCTCTCCAGTTTAAGGAAACAAAGTACCCTGTCTAATTTTACTACTTTTTTCCATTAAAAAAAGGAGGCAAGAATTAATAAAATACTGTGGAACCATGAACTATGAGAATCACTAGCTAACTTAGTGAAACCACCATGTTAGATCTCATTAAGGCATGGGTACACACATATATTAGTATTCTGGCTTAGAGCCTGAAATCTAATTGGAGAATTGGCTGCACGTTCAAGAGCACGTTTAAAAGGAATCCTTCTGAGTCAGAACGTGTGCTGGGCAGATTTTTGCATTTGGGGCAAAGGACAATTTAACATTAAGAGAAACAAACCAGCAGTTTGTATGAAAGGTGGTTTGAAAATATATGAATATAAGTTATGGAGACATATTGTCAGTCAAGAGGAGGCTCAGCATTTGAAAGGGAAAGTTACAGATTTATTTCTTTTTTTCTGTATATAATAATCTATTTAATCTAATGCAGCTACCCTTGTTAAAACAGCTACAAACTAAGGTCGCATTATTGCTATGCTGCAGGGAAACACTGACACAGACAAAACTGAACACACCCGTAAAAAGGGAGAGTCAGTCAAAGCCTCCATGTGTGAAAACAACAAGGCAAGGGAAGAAAAAAATGAGAGAGCAAAAAAATCTCTTGGGGTTACTCTTTCGTTGTTTCCCTAGACTGTGTTTGTGCAAATGAAGAATCTCCAAAAAAAGAGAGGAAACTGAAAAGGCAATTGAAGTTAAGGTAGAGTGAAAAATCATAGACTCATAGAATAGTTTGGGTTGGAAATGACCTTCAAATATCACCTAGTTCAAACACCTCTGCCATGGGCAGAGACATTTTTCATTAGATCAAGTTGCTCAAAGACCCATCCAACCTGGCTTCGTACACTACCAGTGATATGGCACCCACAACAACTCTGGGAAACCTGTTCCAGTGTCTCATCCCCCTCATTGTAAAAAATTCCTTCCTTTTGTCAAATCTAAATCTACCCTTTTTCAGTTTAAAACCATTGCCCCTCTTCCTATCACTACAGGCGTTTGTAAAAAATCTCTTATTAGCCCCATTTATGTACTGAAGGGCCGCAATAAGATCTCTACTTCTTCTCCCCAGCTCTCTCAGCCTTTCTTCATAGGAGAGGTGCTCCAGCCCTCTGATCACTTTTGTGGCTCTCCTCTGGACTCATTCTAACAGGTCCATGTCCTTCTTATATTGGGGGCCCCAGAGCTGGATGCAGTACTCCAGGTGGGGCCTCACCAGAGAGGAGCGGAGGGTCAGAATCACCTCCCCAGACCTCCCAGCCACGCTTCTTTTTATGCAGCCCAGAATACAGTTGGCTTCCTGGGCGGTAGCTGCAATGTGCTTCAACAAGGAAGAGTCAGACTTTGAACAACTGATGAAAAATGTTCTTGAAAGAGAGTTAGAAAAGGAAATTATAAAAAAAAAAAAAAAAGGGACTAAAAAAAGAGAAAAATGTTTTGCCGCTTTTGAGGCAGGAAGGAATCAGCTCTCAGGCTTTGTATACCCAGGAGGTAACTGTCCAGGGCTAAGCATCTAGGACTATTGGTCCTCTTTGTAAGCGCAGATTGGCAGGCATCCTCCAGAGAGCTCATTATTCCTTTCATCTTGACCAGTTTTCTTAGGCTGCCTGAACTGCTTTCCAGAGAGGCCTCTCTTGATGGATTGTACAAGGAGCTTGGATAACTAAGGTTAGGTAAGAAGAAACCCATGTTTACGTTAGATTGTCCTCTGCACCTTTTATGTCTGACAAAGCAAGAATCCTATATAAACTTGATATAGCTCGCCCTCCCTTATGCTGAGATAGACTCATGTCCTCGTCTTGAAAGAAATGGCATTAAGGCACTTTATAACATCATGCCCTGTCACTGACAGCATATTCTACTTTCTTTGGAAAGAGTTCCCAACTCAAGGTATTGATAAAATACACTTGTTAGGGAATATGCAATTGCAAAGAAAGCTCATAGAGCTTTCTCACAGAGCTCATAGAGCATGGGGATAAGTCTCTTAAATAACGTGCCAAAAAAAGTTGTTCTCTATAACCCTGCTAGTCCCAACAATGATCCATTAAGATATTTCGAAAAGCATCTCTCCTTAGACATACTTCATATCGGAGGACAGAGTGGCTTTGTAATATATTTAACAGCTTGTAGACTTATAAGAAAACAAAATCATAAAGACTTGTTTACTATTAGTCCTTGATGTATCAAGAAAGCGTTGGTGGAACGTGCCCCTTTAAAAGAACTATATTGTAAATTGAGACCCTCTTGGAATTGAGTTTATTATTCAATCTCTTTGAAGCAAACTATGTTCTACACTAATTAATTATGGTTCTATTTGTTCCATACACTAGAATTTTCTGACTCAGTGCCGAAATAAATACAAGTTACTATACAGCTTAAAATTTTGGCAGTAGAACTTTATTTTTTTTTAATATTCAATAAACACTAGTCCATCACTTCGGAAAGAAATTTTTTTCACTAGCCCATTGCATATACTCTGTTAGTCTGTAAATTTGATAATGATTCAGAGTGAAGAATATCTAGATAAATCTATAGTACCAGCTCCCACACAACCTTACATTTTCCTTGGAGGAATCTTATGCAAGAACTGACCAGGTTGAGACTGGATTACGTGATAAAATCTGACATTACTGCTATATGAGGCATGACGAATGAGGGCTACTACAGCTCCAAAATTCCATCATAATCCAATTGCATCCCACATTCTTCCATCAAATAAATGTATGTATTAGAGATGCTTTCCTACGGTAAAGTTGAAGTCTTTTGCTAGATGAGGTATTTTTAGTTTTGCCAGTTTGCTTTTAAAAAGGTGGATTTCTGTGTATAAGAGGACACTTCTGTCTATCATACCACTGAGCAACCAAGTTTACTACAAAACTAACCTTCCTGAAAGAAAGGCAAGCATGTCAGGAAGGGGAAAAAACATATGTTTGGACGAGCCAAAAAGTATAAGGAAAATATGAAAGAAATAAACACCCATTAAAGGAAATTAAAGATACATATATCTTCAAGGAGTCCTTTGTAAATACAAAAGAAAGTAGTAGTAACATGAACATCGAAGTGCAACTCCTTACTACCATCTGAGGGGTTCACACAAAGCAAAGGATTCAGGTCCAATGACAACATAAAACCTACTTTTGAACTAACTTCCTTACAGTTGAACTGACATGTTCCAGGCTTGTTCCTTCCAGCTAAACTTGGTGTGTTCTATTGTTTATAGCTGTGGCCAGGTCAATGCAGTAATCAGAGATGAAATGCTGAGACGGTGGTTTTTTGCATCAGCCCAAATGCCCATGTCATCTAGAGCGAGGAGGACATCCCTTCTGCACTTCACACAATCTCCCAGTAATGAGTGATGTGACCTGGGGTTCACTTTGCCCTGGAAGAACAGCTGTGTACAACAATCGGTAGCAGCAATATGATGAGCTGTTATACTCTCTCACACAGAAATAAGTCAGCAACAGATATTTTTATTCTGCTGCTGAATTGAATGAGAACAGCATCTTATGGGTTCAGACTAAAATATGAATCCTGAAAAATGTCAGATGAATTAAGAAATTAATGTCAATCATCCCATTTGACTCAAATTAAAAATTTTACAGACACCTTGCAAGAAAAGACCTGCATTCATTTTAGCAGGTTTTTCTACTTGCATAATTAATTGGACGAGTTGTCTGAACCATCTGACCACCCTGTTCCTCTCAGAAAGGTACCTTCAACACCACTGTATAGAGAGCTTTATACAGAGAGATGGATTATTTCTCTCTTCTGTATTGCTAAAATGGTCTTTTCCTGTTTTGATTTGAAATATTAAGATATTGAAAGATACTCAAACCATCTTATATGCAGTACCTTTAGAAATATGTGGTAACCAGGAAACTGAACTGCTTTATACTTGAGTTTACAGATTATTAGAAGCTCTTTCCTCAGTATTGGTTTATGGCTCCAAATGTCTTTCTAGAAGAAACTGCCATATTTTCCAGTTCTGGAGAGGGATGGGACGTTATGGTGTCTAATGGCTCCTCAGTACATTGTTGTGGGTATTCATCTCATTCAGTTTTAGAAGTCCATGGTGCAGACATTTATATCTGAGCTAATTATCTAGGGCTTGCTTTATAGTCAATTGTGAAAATAATGCTACTTTTAGGAAATGGTTCATCTGAGGACAGCTAGAATTTAGGTTGGAAAAGACCTTTAAGATCATCGAGTCCAACCATTAACCTAACACTGCCAAAACTACCACTAAACCATGTATCTAAGTGCAATATCTACACATCTTTTAAATACCTCCAGGGATGGTGACTCAACCACTTCGCTGGGCAGCCTGTTCCAATGCTTGATAACTCTTTCAGTGGAGAAATTTTTCCTAATATCCAATCAAAACCTCCCCTGGTACAACTTGAGGCCATTTCCTCTCATCCTATGTTGTTAGTTGGGAAAAGAGACTGACTCCTATCCCACTACAGCCTTCTTTCAGGTAGTTGTAGAGAGCGATAAGATGGAAAGAGTTTTGTGCTGAAACAACTCATATTTCTTCATTGACTGTAAGGACAAATTTAAGCATCTGGCTCAGACATTGTTCACTTCATAATTTATGTCTGTCATAATTTAAACCTCATCCTGCACCATAAATCCCCACAGCAGACATCAATATTTGGGCAAAAATTTCTTATTTTAAAAATTATAATGATTTAATAGCATTTGTATAAATTCAGACATAAAATTACATGATTTCAGATGAGAAAGCTATGCTAATTTTACATTTTCTGAGATTCATATAATTTTGCTTATTATTTCTCATATTAAGCAATGTGATGGCTTGAAACAGAGATTTTCTTAATGAAGGATGATGAAAGGAAACATAATGAAAATAATTTGGCTTCCTACAAGGGGTTTGTCTTTCAGCCCACACAACCCATCAAAACTGTGATCACTGCAATGAACGTTTCTGTAAATTTCTTCTATATTCTCTGTTGGTTTAACATCTTGCTAAATAGAAGAAGGTAGCAGTTTAACTTTTAAGTGGAAACCTCCAGGGATCATTTAGCTTCCAAACAAGTGTTTTCAAGCTAAATTGTAGTATAGGTGATGTACCTTGAATTTCTTGAAATTACAGGTACTTGTTATTTTTAATTTTGGGGGGCATGTGCAGAAATGACACTATTTATTGTTAGCTTTTATTTCAGAGATGGTAGACTTTCTTATAAGTGACTGTATGAATAAATAGCTTTTCCTCATAGATCATAGTAAACATACTGTCAAATAATACATTATGCACACTATTGTATCAGAAATATTGCATCTTGTTGTAGCAGGCTACAAACTGCTTAAATATAAATCAAGCACTTACTGAAAAACAATAGAGAAAACCAGATTTATCTATGTAAATAAAAATTTCAAACACCATTTTGTTTCATCTCTTTTGTACAGAGCACGTGAATCACAGATATATGTACAGTTTTATTACAGGTTAGTTTTTAAAGCTCATTTCATTAACAAATTTCATGAAGAGTATGACATTTGAGAAAAAAGAATCGGCTTTTTGTTTTGTTTTTGTCTTATGATAATCAACATGACCTGCCAGGCATAAAAGCGGCTTTGATTATTTAATCCACATTGGGAAGCATGCAGATAGATAGTTTTTATGAAAAACTGACTATGTGGCAACAAGAAAAGCATACAAGCAGAGCGTGAGCAGAAAGCTGGGTATTAAGGAGGCTAGAATACGGAGAACATAAATAGGTTCACCACGAGGGCAGAGAGGAGAGAAGAGAGTACATCCATTTAGAGTAATATGTGGAATATAAAAGGAAAATAGAAAAAGACACGAGGACAATTGATGGTCTTCTTCCTTGTGTCCTACACAACCCCTGAGTAGCTCCCCTTTAAGCTTACAGAAATACATCATTTATTTCCCAAAATGTCAGGTCTTGAGTGGAAATAATGTTATTATTTGTTACTCTATGCTATTTTTAACATAGGAAAGGTTACACTTGTACCCTGAGCTGTGGGATTGCGCCATCAGTGTTTTATGAGACAGAGAACCCATTGGCAAGCCACTTAGCACACTCCTCAACTCAACAGTGAAGCCAGGCTTTGATGCAAAGCAAAACACCATTTACTGGACAGCAAGAGAGGCGATATGTATGGGATACTCTGGAAGCACACAGGGAGACACTGAAGAAATTCAGAGGAAAATCTTGCAAGTCTGACGATAGTACCAGTTGGAATACAAACTGAGGAAACAGCTCCTATGTACTGCATGACAAGAAGGCAAATGGGGTAAGCAGGTAGAGAAAATTTAGTAGGCTCATAGAAAACTTAGAAGCTAATAACTGGAATATATCAGAAATGCCTGTTCTACTCTTCCTCTTTATGAGGCATCCACTTATGGCCATTTTTGGAAAGAGAATGAAAAACTTAAAACCAAAATTTGAAAAAAAAAGTTGCTGAATTAGTTGCCTTAAAAATCACTACAAGGCTTTTATGCCAAACTAGCAATTTAATTTACAGCAGTGATATCTTTATATATAATATCACATATTGTATAACTTGCAGCAAAACTGCAAGATTAGCAGTGTGGTTTCCTTTATATCAGGTCAGAACTTAATCCTGCAGTGTTAAGAAGATTAATTAGTTAGTGTTTAAAAAGTGATACAGATATTAGGATAAGAAAACGCATGGAAAGTGTCAAGAAATATTATACTTCCATGGAAAAATATTTGCATTCTGACAGAGCTGTAAGATCAGAAACATCTTTTTATCTATGTTGCAAAGATCAGGATTGCATTGTTGATATTAGCAAAAAAAAAAAAAAAACACAAACCCTTGGTATCCTCTGTTTTACTTGCCCATTATTAAGAGTAGCTTTGAATTAATCTTTTATGTAACAGGTAACATTGCTTATTCACAGAGTATTTAGAAACTGTCTTGAGTGGACAGTTGGTGACTAGAGAAGAAAATACTCAACCTATCGTTCAAGAGAGTTTTCTAGTCAAATTGTCTGAATATAAGAAAGAACATTACAATGACCAGAAAACTCTCACTTTTCTGTCAACAGATTGTCAGAGTCTAATACTATTTGACCAGGTTCTTTTTAAATATTCCACATGATGAGGGTTTAATGTTTAATACCAAGTTCACTTACTTGTAGATATTTGACATTACACAGGATGTAGACTAATCAGAGAGATACTTCAATATACTGAAGTCACAATGCAAGTACACTTAGCAGAATATAACAATTGCAATGGACAGTTGTATCACCAAAAAATGTGATTTCTGTTAATGGTCTCTATGCTCATGCTCACTGTCATGGCATGGGGTGTCCCCAGACACCAGGAAGAAGAACATGGGTTGAAGCCAGCTCAAGCCCGTTGCTGTTTTCAAAATTGATTCTATTGGTTGTTTGATTTTTACAATGGGCTGGGCTGAGCCACATATACACTTACCCCAGGTTGTTCTGGCTAGTTCAAGAAGACATTGACACTTTTTCTAAGATAAACAAAGCCTTCTTGTATGTCCTTGCAAAGTCAAAGATTTGCTGAGAACTTCAGAATTGGGGAAAAATTACTTATCAGCATAAAATTTCTTGTTAGCCACAAAGTTGCAAACACAAACAACTTGTGGAGAGGATTATAGAACCAAATTTTCATCAGTGTGACACCAAGTGACACCAATACAAATTAGAATAACTCTGAAGATCCTCTGTGGAGTTGTGCCAGATGTTCACCAGAGTATCTGTGATCCGAATCCACTCTTAAGACTTTAATAGTAATGTTAAGGGAGTATATCACCTAACATCAAACATACCATATAAAGTGCATAGCCTTAGCTGCCTACAGAGGAAAAAAAAATGCTCTTTGCAATGCTAGCACAATCCTCAAAAGCATTTAGAAATACACTGCATAGACTTTCTTTTTTATGCTTATTTTTGGTATTGCCTGGCCATATTTCAGAGCTGTATTGATTTCTATTCTGTCTATGGCTGATTAATATTACAGGAAGGATCAAGTGTATTAGTAAGAACTGAATGGAAATATCACTGCTTTTTCACAGAAACAAACAAATAAACAAGTCTCTTGTGATTTCATCTAGGAGTATATGTATACAAAAAGTTATACCACTGAAATTTCATAGTTGCATAATCTGGTAGGTAGAATCCTTCATGCATATCTCCACACCTGTTGAAGAACTTTTAGAAATTACTAGTTCCCAATAAAACTGCAGCTTTCCAGTTAGAGAATTAATAGACTCTTATTTTTTCCAGAGATCTCATCTGCAGGTTAAGTGTTTTTGCGTTATAAACTTGTTCCTTAGGAGTTGGGTTTGGGTTGATAGAAATTCTGTGCTCATTATAACCTGAGAATATAGGAGTTAGTGAAGAGAAGATTCCTCAAGAGGAACATTTTTCAACTGACCCTGTTCTCAAGGCATAAAAATTCTTAGAACATTAAACTTACCCCTTCCACCTGTGTTTTTAGGTGCTAGTAGCTTGTTTTGAACCTTTTTGCTCACTATTGCCTCAACCCCTACCGACAATATCACTTCTGTTCTTATAACATGTCAATAGTATGGCATGACAGATAATGCTGAAGCTACCAACCCGCTCAGAATATGAAAATATCAGTAGCTAGAAAAAACACATCCAATTAAGTTAACTGCAGCTCTCAAGCTGTAGCAAGAATACAGGATGATGTCTGAAAATAAGCAACCGTTATTCTAACCCAATGCCTAGCCTTCTGCCAGAATAGACTACATTTTATGAATAGCTGGTGTGTGAGTGAGAAATAGGAATGTTTAAATTATTTCTGTCTACTGGAATTTGTGAAATGAGGGCTTGTGTGATGGACTACAAGTCATCTCATATCAAATGTATGCAATTTAATATTGAAGTATATTTTATTTCTCTATGGAGTGGATGTTTTGATTAGCTGAATGTTCATGTCATGTGAGTTCTTGTGAAAAAAATCAAAATTTCACAGTTTCAAGATCCTGATTATTGTTAGCAGATGTGGGGAAAATTCACCAATTTGCCCAAGAAAATCGTTTTCAGCTATGTATTAAATAATTTAAATGATGTGTTTTAGCTACACTGCAGTGGACAAAAAAAGTACTCTGAAGGAACAATCTGATGCTGAGGTCAGGAAAAGCAGGCTGCAAGGAATGGTGTCTGCTTTGCTTGTTGACTGTGTTGCTGTATGTTGCTACGTAAAGAAGGCACAGCTGGACAGCAGGAAAGGAGGATGCTTGTTTAGTTGGTGGCAGTTGCTCTCAGCCCTTTGGAAAGTTTTGATGGGAGAGGGTAGAAGATTTTCTCCTCTTTAGAGTCAAAAAACATTCATGAGTGAGAAACTTTCCTAAAGCAGAACAGCACAAAGAGAAAGAGAGCTGGAAAAAGTTTGTAAACAGGAATGCTACTGTAGAGAAGAGTGGGACTCTTGTGATATACCCAGGAAGGTCTCAAAGGTGGCAGAAAAAAGATTTTCTACAGACTTCAGTTGGGACTGTGAAATTGACTGTAACCTAACAAACTGCCTAACAACTGATTATTGAGATCCAAATTCAAAGGAGGCCATTCTGTCAGGATACATGGAAAAGGGGGAAGTCTGTTTATAAGCACTTTTATTTTAATGTTTTTCATCCAATAGGTAATTTTCTCAATTTTTGATCAAATACAAACTTGTTGCAGAGGCTGAAAACGCTTTCAGGTTTTTCAAGTGTGCTCACTTTAAAGGAAAGGGGCAGAGTGATCTGCTTCAAAAGTCTGGCCAAGTCAGGATTCTGTCTTTAGGGGTGGATGTACTTTTCAACCTGGGTGAACCAAGTGCACTGAGAAGAAGAAAATTGTTGTAGAGCAGTGTGCAACCTCCTTCTAGTTTCCCAGACTAAAGAATTGGACATTGCTTTCTCCAAGGCAGCTGCTGGATCCTGGCAATAGGGAATGAGCTCCTGTGTTCACTCCTGTGAGCAAAGGTGTGCGAAGTACCCAGAGCCTACGTGCTGCTGAAAAGGTGGGTAGAATAATTAAGTTCTCTACGTCAAAGCTCCATTGCAGCTTTAAGTTATGGGGACTTTGTCATTAACTTCAAGCACAGTTTTAAGGATTTGCAGTGTATTTGTCAGATTAAACCGTGTGATAACATTAGATCTGTTTTCTGCTTTGGCTTTCTTTTTTGCTCAGTGGTAGGTGATACTAGAATTTCCCTGCTTCCTGCCAGGAAATATAATGACTACAGGAAGTAAAGAGTCTCTTAATGAGGTTTCAGAGAAAAAATTAACTAGAAAATGGAGGCATCTATGTGTGACAGGGGAATCAGCGCTAGTTGTTTTTCATTATATCAGAATTTCTATTAAACAAATGAAACCAAATAACTATACTTCTCTATGCCTACTCCCAAAATATATCTGCTGCATTCACTGTTTCACTGTGGATATTTTGATGTTAATATAGATATATTTTGGCAACTAAATCAACAATAGAAATGCGGTGCCCCTGTTCTTGCATATCATTGTTTCAGGACACATGATGTAAAGAATTGTGAACATGAACACAGACCTATGCGCACAGCTTTCAGAGAAGAGCTTTCTCCCAATGACTGGCACCCTCTACATGGATATACTTTTGAATCCTTTTTGCTCTCCCATGAACACATGTTGAGGTATGGGCTTGCCTTCTCACATACTCTTCTCCTCAGGTCTTACAGAGAATGTGTATGTTCGGTAACGGATTCAAGATGAAATAACTCATCAGACATATAGATCCATTTTTGAGAGTATCTTGTTGGACATGCCCTGCACGTAGAGGTAGGTGTCTAGTAGGGAGTCAGTAGGTCTTGGGAACCACTGCTTGTTTTGGCCACGCACAAACAGTTTGTATAACACAAATATGACTATTTGTATCTATCCTACAAAAATAAATATAAAAATGAATGCCAGGCACACAACCATTACATATCATTTTAACAGCAATGATCCTTGAATTTCGTTAGATTTTTTACACATTCTTAGCACATCTCATTCTCCATAGAACTTCATTCCATTGGCTGGAAAAAGAAGCCAGTTTATTGAAATCTCATAATAAATATATTTTGGCTCATACAGTAACCATAAGTCATCCCTGGAAGTAAATTATCAGTGAATGGTATTTTCAAATGGTTCATAGTGCCTGCATCTTACTAAGAAAAATTATTGTCTTAATATCATTGCAAATTACAGCAGAAATATTATGCATACTAGAATTGTGCTGAATGTTTTATTTAGGAAAACACTGATTCTAAAAACATATCATAATTTACAAATTTATACCAGAGTGTACCATACATTCTTAAAAATTAAAGCTGTCTGGCCTGGCTATATTTGCTTATGAAAAATAGCTAAGCTTTAAATAAAGCATAAAAATTGCATTCTTCTCATTTCTCGAGGTAATCAGCTATGACATTCAGTGACATAAATCTTTGCTCTATTCATTTTCTTCTTCTTCTAGGAAAATAAAAATGAAATGTTTGTAAAGGTGATGATCAGAGCAACTGTAATGCAACCTCCACCCTGCCTTTCAGCCATTTTAAAACTGAATGCATGCTGAGAGAGTTTGGAGGTTCTTTACAAGATATTCCAAGAAATTTGTGAAAAATTATTTCACTCTGACTACCTTCATTTGCTAGTAGTTTTTTGTTTGTTTGTTTGTTTTCAGCTGTATTTAATGGGCATCTGAAAAATATCTCAAGTTTTCATAACATCCATAGCATTCTTTGGGGCCCAATCCCTACTCCAGCTGTAGCCTATTGCTCTCAGTGAAGAGGATTTAGCCCACTGGCATTGATCTAATGAAATACTTAAGCATGAAAATGAAGACTATAATATTAGGTTGCTTACTTTGAGAGACGGGAATGTTTCCATGCCTCTTATTGATAAAAAAAGAACATACAATTTTTTGAAACACAGTATAATAATAGCAAAACATGTACTCCCTTCTAATGGAATACTACTTTTTAGCTGGCATTTTGCTGAGAGAATAAAAAGAGCAGATTCATATCTTTCTTGTACAAGGTAAATAGGGGAATGGAAATCCACATATAAAACTTTGTTTAGTTCAAATTAAAAAAAAACTCTGAGACGTTTTCATTCCGGAGCATGAATGGGTTATTGATGGTTACTTTAACAAAGAGGTAATATTTTTTTCTCCATATTGCTTCCAGTATGAGTTTATTCCCATGAATTTTTACAGAGGTTCTACAGTGTAAAAAGCTAGCTATCATCACTAGATTACACTGCTATCTTTAGATTTGATGTTACGCTCACTGTCTTCAATAACAACTTCAGTAACTTTGACCCTTTTGTGAAGATACGACAGCAAACTGAAATGTAATACAATTTATGAGTTTTCTTCCACCACAAAGGTACCCGACCTTGAAAACAGGTAAGGAAGCATAAATACCTAAAAATATTGACCCTCCTGAGTAATCATGGGGAAAAACCATTAAGGATACGGTAAGTTTACTTTAAAGCTTCTTAGGAGTAGGTAGAAAAAATGCATCACATAAAGAAAAACATTAAAAATTCACAACTTTAATGAAATCTCCAGGGAGATGTCTATTAGTGACATGCAGAAATCAAAAATTCAAACTGGAATTCTTCTTCATTTATATGGTATAATTCTTCATACAATTTCATTTATTATTTCCTATGAATGTGGTAGAGGTAAGTCCTTTCAGTCTACCTGTTGGATTGAGGAGGAATTACTCCGAATTTGGATAATGATGTAGACTGATAGTCAGAAACACCGACATCATCACCCCACTCCCCATTTTTATTGTTATATACGGCATCTTGAAGAGGACTAATAACGCTTGATATGCTTTAATGATTTACTGAATGATACCCATGTCATGTTTTTAACATTGTGGCTCTGTCTGGTTAAAAGGAAGGATTCTAAAAAAGAGCACCAGTAGATTTTTCTCTGTCCCTTCTGCATATACATTGCACAATTTTCTTATCATTAGTACAACTCATCTGCCTTTAGCCATCTAATTCTTTGGCAGCTACTATCAAGCAACTAAACTACATTTCCTCAATGGTCAGAACAGACACAAACCTTATATCTTAGATATATGTCTTACAATGAAAAAAAATCCCCCAGAGAAGCTACCTATATTATTGCCTAGATAGAAAAGCTAAATTGCATTTTAGATGCTTAATGTAAGGGGCAATAAATCCCCCCCATTTCGGGTTAAAGTACTCAAGAGAGACCGATTATATGTTTCAAAAGACAGAGTCAAACTCTTCTGTCTATGTTCCAGGCAAGTAATTTGTGAGATGGTTCCAGGTCAGAAATCTTATACGTGCTGTACAATAGTCCTGGGCTTCAGCTAACATGCATATGTAGCTTTCAGACTGAAAGCAGCTTTGCCCACAGAGTGGGCAAAGCAGGTCAGCTCTGCTGATACTGTCCGTGCTGGTACATTCATACAAAGCTGGTTAAGCACTTTCAAAGATTATACCTGAACAAAAGATTATACCTCACTTCATTTGGCTTCAGAGAGTAAAATAAAAATAATATACATACAGAAGTAAAAAAGAAACCACATAATTGTACTTATGTATTTCATCAATGAGCTCTACCAGTTTCTCAGAAATAAGAAATGGTCCATAAATCAGCTTTTCCTGTCATTTCTAGAATTTAATTTCAATCTGTATGAGAATTCTACATGCAATATAAAGATTTGTCATCATTCACAGTTACAGAAAAAATATTAAAATGCTGCACTTCAACCTCCTCAAGAGTTCCAATGAAGATCAGATTTCTCAAAGTTTTGAGAAACATGGGAAGACCCACATTGTGGAATTCAATGACCAAGAATAAAATGGCATTATAATAGTTTCAATCAAAACTGAAAGAAATCTAACACCTAGTGGAATTAAAGGAGGTATAATCTCAGAAGCTACCGTCCTTTAGTAATCTACATGTGTATTTAACCTGAGCATACTATATTATTGTTGCACCTGATAGTCTGCCAAAAATCTTATCTGTAGTCTAGAAGCAATTCACAAACATCAGGAGAGTCTGAAAGCTATCACTGCAAGTAAGAACTGGCACAGAAAAAGTTACACCAGGTCCACCACATGTTGGTTGCCCAACTGCCGCCACTGCTCATTCTGGGGCACTTTCTTCCATAAACTGCTGATATGTCCATGTGGGAGATGAGGCAGCTAATATGGGATTTCATGTTTGATTAGTGTTTCCAAATATAAAGCAATACAAAATGGACAGTTGGATTACAGCAAAGAAAAACTTGACGAAACTTCTACTCAGGTAGCTGTGTAGACGTTTCTGGCAAGAACTCTGTTTTAGCTATTGAAAGAGAAACAAAGAACTTCATATAGGTGCAGTCCATGCATAGCACAACAAAAAAAAAAGAGGAAAATAAAGGAAAATAAACCAATAATAATAATTAATAATAATAATAATCATGTTGTGATGCTTTTATTGAACTACTGACATTTGTGGTTCCTGCAGAGCCACACCAACTAGGCTTGCATGCAACAAATGTGACTGATTAAAATTTAAGACAGGCACCTCACTTGAACCCTGACTGGATCAATAAATAGCGTTAAGGTTTTCCATACAGAATTAAGCCACACCCAGCATCTGAATATTGAGATCCTATGCATACTAATGTGAAACACCACAGTTTCAGCTTTATAAAATGCAAGTATAACCACATAGACCCCAAAGTAATCATTGCTTTCACTAGCAATTGCTTTAGACTTGCTAACAAATGCTGTTATATTTAAAAATTCTTTAAAGCTTGCATTTTGAATGAGGTTCCTAATACAGCTTTTTGAGCAGACGCAAGTATAAATTTTGCTATTCATATATACTATTGTCATTTTCCATGTTGTCTTGACATTTCGTCAGTCTCCTTGGCCTATCTCTTTTCTAATAGTATGTAAGTTGGGGGCCTAAAAATTGTTTTGCTAGAAAGAAAGTAAAACTGAAAATTAAACAACTGTGAGACTGGAAAACAACAAAACACATAGGAGCATATGGTGAAAGTAAGATACTTAGTCCAGAATCATCCACAGAACACTTACCCTGACGACTACCATATACGTCACAATATATCACATAATGCTCTTTGGTAAATTTCAGCCTTCAGAACAATGATCAAAAGCGAGAGTAACTACAGTGTACTACAGGAAAAGAACAGGAGAAAAACAAACACCTCAGATAAACCAAAATAATTTCCCTTCCATAGGTCATCAGCTCTTTCCTGTAACCTTACAATATTCTGTTGGCCAATACCAACATATACTGTAACTGGATATTGTCTACAAAGAAGATTCAGGGCATCTACAGCTTTTCTTGGTGATAGCTTCTTATGTGACAGTGAAGACATGTAACGAAGTAAAGGTCCTCTGATCACAATTAGTCACAAAAGAACTTCTTATTTCTTTGTGAGCCTGTGAGTTTGCACAAGAAGGGAAAATGTATGTGTACAATGGAAGAACTATTTTTCCGAGTGTATTAGAGCATGTGGATGTGGTGTTAAGTCTCCCTTCAGCCCAAGTTTTCTCAGGGATGCATAAAATGTCTCTTTTAATCTGGAAGATTTAAATGCTTAAATCTCAGTGAGGTGATCTTTATCTTTGATCTAATAAATATGGGAAACTGGAAAAGTCCTTTTTAATATGGTTTTAACGCTCCCAAGTCACCTTACATATACATCCTATGTTTATTGTTCTTGTAATCAGCTCTCTGTTAAGAATTATTCCCCAAAGTAACAGAACACAAGCAGGGGTTTTTTTTTGTGAACACTGAAAAAAGAAGTCCCTAGGAGTTTGAATTATGTAGGTTCTGGGACTGTTGACTCAGTTGAACTTATAATTTGTATTTTTTGCTATTCTTTAAGTTTTATTCTCCAGTCTTGACCCACAACATGCTTTAATGTTCAAATTATGTTTGAATTATTAGCAGGTATTCTTACTCAGCGCTCGCTTTGACTAATTCTCAGCAGGCAGCCTTAAACTTTAGCAAAGATTTATAGCTTCTCTGAGAATATTAAACAAGACTTTGCTATAGAGAGCAACAGATAATTAACATGAAAGTAGATTTTCTGAATGTACATTTTCAGATATTTTTTTCCCTAATTACAGATAAATAAGTACTGACTTCATGAAGGGAATGCCTGGGATTCGTCTCTTCCAACTTTACTGAGCAGTGCAGGCTCTCTTTCTGTTAATAGGACTTTCCCAGCTGATGGGTAATTTTAGGGTATATCTCTGACTCTGCAGCTTCTGTGTCGTTTTTGCATTGCCTTGAATTCCTCCCACTCATTCAGCCAGGGCTGACACAAAATAAGGAACCAGTTTATTTCCAATATTCCTAAAAAGAGTCACTGTTTTAGTAGGTTTGTACAGATCTACAGATCACCCATCATGTTTGTTAACTATAAAGCTGATATAGACATTCTGGAGCAGAAAAGAGAAAGAGAGCCTAGAACTAAACAATAAATTGTTTAGAATGGCAAACTCCATGACCTCTTTCTGGATGGAGGTAGGATGATAACAGAAGGCTTAAAGATCCTTATTAAAGCACCTCAGAAACAGCTGGATCTTTTTTGTTCACTTATAACAACTCATGACAATTTAATTTACCTGTAATTGCACACATTCTGAAGAAGGTTTAGAAGTACTTTATAATAATAACATTAGTGTCACCACTCCTTTTGGTACCACTGACTGCAGGAATTACTTCAAAAGCATCAGCCTGGTGAATATCTGGAGTCAGAAAATAAAGGGACTCCCTTAGTTAACTTTGGTTTACATCCAAGCTATTAATCCTAAATGTCACACTTGAGTGTCAGAAGATTCAAACCAGAATTCTGTGATCCATACTTCTTTCCTTATTCAGTATTTTTTCCAAATACCCTGAAAATCAAGAACATTTGAGATGCAAAATCAGTTTGTAGCATGCCCAAAGTTATGGTTGACATAACTGATGAGGACTCTGGAGAAACTTTAGCCTGCGTTTTCCCAGACTGAGAACTCTTCGTCTGTTTTGTTTCCTATCTGCCAGGCAGCACCAGGACAGAGTTTGTAGTAGAGCCGGAAAGTCTGGAATTTGTACAGGCTTTGAGGAAATAATGTTTCACTTCTGTAAATCCATTCTTACAAAGCATTCATCTCACATGAAACTTTCCAGTATGTGGCCGTGGACTCTTATAGACAGCAACCGAGATTCCTCTTGGTTGCAAAGTGTCTCAATAGCAGCTCTGCTTACCTCAGCGTCGAAAGGGACAACTGAGTGAAATGAAGATGAGGAAGATAAGACATAAAAGGATACTTTAAAAGGCAGTTAAAAGTTCTCTCAGGCACATCCAGTGGATATATGAGGATATGAACCCTTGGAAATCCACAGGAAAAGCCAGTCCTTTCCATATAAATGGTAATAGGGATATTGGGCATTTCAGTTCCAATCAAGAGCAAATGAAAGAAGAAAGCAAGCCTCTTTAATGACATATACATGCTGCTGTGCAGAAAGCATAAGAGAGTAAGATGGCCTGCAGATGGTGACATTAATGGTGTATGATGAACATGGTTTGCACTACACAGTACAGGTTAGACTTTGATTCTTTTATGTACTGTTAAAAAATACATATCTAGAGAAATCCTTCATGCTACTAATTGTTTATAGGCAGAGATGTGTAAAATGAGTCCTTTTATTTTATCAGGGCTTTTTCTGTCATCTCTTAAAAAAACTCATTTCTCTTCCAGTGAAACTGTGCTATCAACTGATATGTGCTAAAACCAAACACTTATTTTTCAGAAAATAGGATAGATGGAAGCGTTGAAATGCCATAGTGATGAATAAAGGAATCTATAGGTACAATAAAGTATAAATAAGATTAGATTATGCTATGGAGGAATTAAGAAAGAACATTTTTACAAAGGTTCTTATACGTATTTCAAAAAAATACTGTCTCTTCTGAAAGTAAGATGACTATGTTTACAACAGCCAAATAGCTGCATATTTATTCCATATTTTCTAAAAATGTCATAACTGGGAACTTCCCTTAACTAAAGGGTAAGGGTAGGTGAGTAGTGCACAATAGTCTGAAGTATTTAACTTCTGCAAGAAAAGGCAGAGTTCATTCAATATATAAATTGTAATTTACATAAAAGTCATGGACCAATCACTACTCCTTTTTTGACTGCCAATTTCACACTAAGGATTTGTGCCAGAAAGTTAGGCCAAATCATTTAAGATCAGAGTTCATGTGCTGCCTGAGGGTCCCAGCTCAAAAATATGGAATAATCTTTGCTACTTTTACATTAAGATAGACTTTTAATGAGAAATAAAGAATGTAGAACAGAAAGTTTATGTGTTTGAATTTTATATATTGCAGTAAAATTTATCAACTAATTGCCATGCCTTGCCTCTTGGGACAGCTGAGGACAGCCATATTTCCTCACTTGAGAACAGATAAACTATGTGCTATTCTCAATGCAATAGGTGGGCAAGGGGAGCTTAGAAAAATAACGTGGGTATATGAATGCCACATTGAAGGCAGGTCAGGTTAGAAACAATGATCAATTCAATTATCTCTATGGTGGTGCTTTTTAACTATTCCAGTGGCATTACCTCATGGTGGATTGTTGTCTGGGATTTACAGATCAAAAAGCACAAGTCTTTCTTGCCAGAAATAGCAATAACAAGTCCATCAGCTTGGCTGTCATATCTTATCTGCCTCATTTTTGTGCTGAGACAGTTCTTTTAAGCCATTCAAGTTTTTGATCCGCACAGCTGATGCTTTCCTTATTAGTATTCTACAAAGGAGCTCATTCTGGGATAGTTCACTCCAGGACTACTCTCAAAGGCAATATGGATAAAACTGCATACTGCACACTCCTCCAACATTATTCCAGTTGACTTTGTACTTTCACATGCCCTCCTGCACATAACAGGGCATGTAACCCATACCTTTCATCTCATGCAACAAAAATACTTCTCTAGTGAGCTGCAACACAGTTCATGATGTCATAGACCAAAAAAATCATAATCTTATCAGCTGCAATCATTTGTGATCAATGCTTTCTCTACAGATAACTTTGAAAGATTACACTTCCCTTTCATAGTTCCTCCCTGCACTCTGGTTTTCTCCTATCAGCATTCTTTAGTGGGGAAAAAAAAAAAGATCTTCTCCCACTTCAAAACTTTCACTGCTATCTCTAGATACTTGACTCTTTTGATTTTTTTCTCCCACCAGTAAGAAAAAGGGATCTTCTCCAGCTTTGAGTGCTGGACAGCATCCCCATCATAAATGAGGTCTTCATTTGAAATTCACATTTAAAAGTCATCATTTTCCTTGCAAGTTATGGATTTTTTAAAAAAAAATAAAATTACATTTTCTTTTGGTAATATATTTGTTTAGAAATACATTGTGCAGTGGTGTTAACTAGACATACATATGTTGCCCAATTGCCCAGATCATAAGACATGATTTTGCAAAAAATATTTCAAATATTCCTAACTATGCCACACAACTAATTGTGCGTGGGGGGGGGGGGGGGGGGGGGAGAACAACCAACAAACAGAAAAAATAACCTGTACACAAAGTCTGATTTATTTTTTCTCTTCTATATACGATATATTTTAGAACTATGTTTTATCAGCTCTTTATCAGCACATCTGCGTTGTGGAGACACATCGCACATTTTTGCCTATGCTGGGAAAAGGTTGTACAGTAGATACATAGACATATATATACACTCAATTTTAAAATTTACTCTAAAATTTCTACAACATATTTTACCATATGCACTAATCTTTCTCTAGTTCTCTAGAATCCCAAACAGGCATTTGCTTAACATCCTATGGATCAAAACAAAAAGCCTTATGTTGGGCTTTAATTTCCAACTCTAGCCAGCATAGAAAACGTTCTTCTAATATCTCCAAAAACATAGTTGTAAATTTGTATACAATGTGCCAAATATAAGGCAAGGAGTTCTAGACCTTCCACCACTAAGGGAAATGAAAACTTTACTCAGAAAGGATTAGGCTGTCTTCTGCTGGTGAAAATCAATAGTTCCGATAAACTTATTTAGAGTGCATCACTGTTTGTGTAAGTAGATTGTTTTGCATAAAATCTTCTTTTACAGATTTGTCTGTTTTGTGAATCTATTTGTATTTCTGTCATGTATAACATCCTGTAGCAATAAGTTTCACAATGTAGTTGTTTTGTGTAAAAAATGCTGCCTTTTGTTTTCTTCAAGATATGCTCCCTAGGAAGTTTATTTGATGCCCTTATTCACATCTTCCAAACTATTCATGATTTTATTGACCTCTAACATTCCACAGTTACCTCTTTTTCTATCTATACAGGCTGTGTTTGCACAAAGACTACTCCATAAGTTCAATTATTCTTTTTACCATATTCTGTTTTTCTTATCATAGGATCATAGAATCACAGAATTGTTAGGGCTGGAAGGGACCTTCCTGAGACTAGAAGGAGAGACAGAACTGCAATGTGTTTATGCATAGCCCTAAATGTGTTCCTTATTTTGTTGTTTATTCCTTTCCTAGTCATTCCAAATACTGTATTTTCGTTTTTTGAGCACTTCCTGTGAAGAATCTGATATTTTTGTAGAACTGACTACAATGAGTCCAGAATCTCTTACCTGAATGTTCATAAATTAATTAGGGTCTCTCATTGTTTATATATAGAGAGGTTATTCTATCTGCTCATTATTCTACATTTATCACCACTGAATTTCATCTTTTACCGCTCATTCAGTATTGTAAACTTCTGCAACTTTTCACAGCCAGATTTTGCTTTTATTACCCTGAATAATATAATACTACTAGAGAATTTTGTCACCTAACTACTCACCTCTTTTCTGGATATCTTATGAATATGTGCGATATATGAGCAGGTGAAAAAACGCAACGTGCAATGAATTTGCAAATGCCTCTAACTCTAGCTTCCCCTGTTTTTTCACCCTTTTTCTATGCGACTGCAACCACTTCATCATCCAAAGACTATACAGCATTTACAGAGAGACAACGCCTAATTATTTATCACTTCAGGCGTGGGAGGGCAGTGTTAAAACCAGGATGAATATATGCAAGAATTCTTCCATTTCTGGTGGAAGTACTCACTCCTTAAAGCTAGGATCAGCCGGGGCCATTAGCCCAGAAAAACTTCAGGTGAATGACCGTGCTTTGTTTTAATATCTGGATGTATTTTTACAGAATGAATTTTGTTTCTTTCTATACCTTTTGTGTTTAATGTCATGCCTGAAAGTTACACTTTCATTTACTTATTGGCATGGCTAAAACACTATCTGAGAGAGGTGAAGTATGCTAGTATCTGCAAAGTTTTAGTTTTCTTTTTTTGTTTTTGGATTGCTGATTGTTGTTTTTTTGGCAATTACCAAAGCCTCAAAAAATTTACCAATGTCAGTATAGTTGTTCCTGAATTGAACATCATGACCCTGGAAATGTCAGTGGATAAGAAGGGACTCCCTGCAAACAATAAAACCCAGAGAAATGTTAAAGGAAGTGCAGACAGGACACTGGAAGGCAAACAGAAGAAAAACATTTAGCAACTGCTGCTTAATGTACTGTGATTTCAGATACCTTTAAGGATGAACTACTACTTTAAAGGGATACTCTGTTACCAGAAAGCTAGGCAATAGCACATCCATAGTCACTTTGCTTTTAGGTACTTTTACCTATTGTAAGTTATGGCCTTTGTTTGTTTGTTTGTTTTTTTTTTCTTTAGTCTTTGCTTGCTTTGTTATTGCACAGCTTTTTAATTGGATGTAGTGTAGGACCAGTTTTATTGCCTATGTAGACACATGTACCTCTTCAAGAAAAGCAATACAAATACATGAGGGAATAACATTTTTTATTTCTATTTTTGATGAAGAGAAAAAAAATTATCATTTACTGCTCTCGTCTGATGTAATGACAATTCAAGGTGGTATTAAACCACAGAGAACCTTTCAATATGGAATTTTATAGACACTTTTATGTAGTTTATTACTGAATGGAACTTATGGGGAAGTTGTCTTCAAATTTATCTATTTCTACCTCTAGCTCAGTTAACATTCTGTGTTGTAATTTCTTCTCAGATATTTCTCTTATCATATTACCAAACTTTACTTTATAGCTTGCACTTGATAATGAAACTATAAAAAGTTCCCTAACTAGAAGTAACAGTGTTCTGCTTGAGCTCAGCCAAGTGAGAGGCAGAGAAAGAGCTTCCTGCTTTTTAAAATTGGGTATTGGTGATGGTGAGAAGACAACTGTTTATTAGGTGATTTATTCATTTATAACAACAGTTATATAATGAGCAAGAGCAGCTATTACTTAACTTGGTTTGGCCTTAGCTTAGCTTGTATGATTGGTATAACGTCTCTTGTTACAATCATTTTGATATATTGCAGTAAGTGACAGATAGTAATATGCAGTAGTTATCATTTGTAGACTGAACTATGTGTAATGCTAGACTGAAGATGTAATGTAGAGATGTGCAGACGGGTAATGACAGCAGACATCTCGACATTGTGGACAAAGTACAAAAGCAGAGGCTTCAAACCATAAGGCTTTATGCAGACCTTCAGTAAACAATTTCTGATCATTGGAGGAATTTAATTTTGGAAGCCTAGTAAAAACTGGTTTTAGGAAAACAAAGAGAACGAGGAACAAGTATCCAACAGATGTAAATTACACCATACACAGGAAAAAAAGGGTATGATATGGAAAACATAAAAATAGCCAAGTGGATCCTAGAGTAAATGAAAAGAACATAACAATGGTGCCATGTTTCTGCTGAAGGACTTGGGATGTTGATGACTTACCTTAAAGTTGTACCACCTTCTTCTAGGAAAACCGGCATCATTGACCTTAGGACCCAGAGAAGTACTGGAAGTGTGAGCATACCACCAAAGAAAGGATCAGATACTAAAAAGTTTGTGTATACCAGCATTAAATGTTTAATTAAAGAGGGCTTTGTTTCCTGCAATAATTATCCAATTTGGTTAGTGTCATTGTAAATAGAGTAATATTTTTAATAGTTTAACTGTCCTTTCATTAGACTAATAATTTATTATTGCCTAAAATATGAGTAGAGTTTCATTAGCCCACAGAAGTTGTAGAGTGTGACTGATCTGGTGCCTTGCCCTGGAATTCTGGTAGGAGTTTGGTAGCAACGACTGAAGACAGTTCTGAATTTGACTGTAGAGCCAGATCAATGGGACCTTTTAAATTTGATCTATCATATTGCTATTATTGCCTGTACTGGATACTTTTTCAATGGGACTTTTAGTGGTTCCATTGATTATACGTGTAAAAAAAGATATGAAGGAGCTTGCTACAAAAATCTGAAAACAGCGCTGCCAATTTCTGTTGAGGAGCATGATGGTGTGAGGAAGAGTTCTGACTTGCATCAGCGGATAAAAAAATTTCACTATTGATTCTTCAATTTTTGACTTTTATATTTAAGGAGGGATTCTTCAAAAACTATTCAGAATGAGTGAAGTAAAATTCATGCCTTGGAGAACAGGTGAGGTAGTTGGCTTTCGCAACAAAAGGTTACTCCCACTGCAGCACAGGAAAAAGACCGAATGAGAATTTAGGGGGTGGGAGGAAAGCAGAGACTGATTCCTATTTTAATAGTAGATTCTCATTTTTTCCATCCAGCTGCTCTGAGAACTAGCTGCAAGAAGTGGAGATCTGCTGAGGCCAAATTCCAGCTCATGGTTATTTCTCAGTATGAACCAATGCTGTGCCTTAATTTTGAATGCAAACCAGAAGAAGCAGATATTTGATCTACCTGCTTCACAAATACCACAACTCTGAAAGTCTCCCCTTTCCTTCTTCTTCCCCCAGCTTTATACACTGAGCATGACATCACATGGCATGGAATATCCCTTTGGTTGTTGGGGTCAGCTGTCCCGGTTGTGTCTCCTCCCAACTTTTTGTGCACTTCCAGCCTACTTGCTGGCAGGGCAGCGAGAGGAGCAGAAAAGGCCTTGACTGCTGAGCAACAACTAAAACCATCAGTGTTTTACCAACACTGTTTTCATCCCAAATCAAAAACATTGCACTATGTATAGCTGTTAGTAAGAAAGTTAACTCCAATCCAGCTGAAAACTTGACTGAAGGATATTATTTTAATTATAGCAAATATCTGAAAGGTAGCATTTCCCAAAACACAGTATTACCATGATTTAAATGTACGACTAATTATTTTTTTTAGTTTTGAGAAAAATAAAGAAACTTATGATGCTTAAAAATTTTACTTCATCGTGAAGAAAAATAGCTGTTGTACAGCTGATGGGGAAGAAAAGAAGAAAAAGAAAAACATTTAAGAGCCTTTGAATACATGCCAGCATCAACATCAGAGAGTACTATTATCGTCCTGATATCTCTCATGGCAGCTGGGCACCAGTGATGGCCATTGGGAGAGGTGGTGGCAGGAACAGAAGCGGGAGTGATGCAAGCTCTGAGGTGTTTCTCGGTGCCCCAAATGCATTACAATATGGAGTCAGTAATCAGGTTCTAGTTTCACCATAATCCTCATCACTACTGTTTATATACCACTTTTATACATTGTTTTGTCTATCTGTTCTCTTTAGTACTAAGAAAACATCTGAAGGACATCTGAAAAGGAGATATTAAATTAATCTCGTTTATGAAAAGCACAATAAGCTGTTCTAGGCTTCACTGCTTGGAATTAAAGCTCTTCACCTGATTTCTGCAACACTCTATGTCCTGTGCAGTCCTTCAAGGAGGAAAGAAAGAAAGAAATTAGTTTTCTTTTGTTACCTATTCAACTTATTAAAAGAAACATGAAGAGACTGTGAGTCACACTGCGACATGAATGGGGAGGAAATTGTCTGAAAAGAACTCACTTGTAATGAAGTAAACTCACCTAAGATAAAATAAGAACCCTAATGTACTTCAGGGTATTTCTAAAGATTTATATTCTATTGATAGCAAAGAACAAATCAAGCTATGGTACAAAGAAGTTTTTTGCATACAGAAACTGTTCAGAAAAGACAATTTGTGTTACGCTTCCTGACACCTTCTAATATCCCTTTCTTTGTTCACAGTACAAACTTTTATGCCGCTCTTAAGGCCTGTGGATGTCACCTTCTCAGTGATGTATTCTCATTTGGGATAAAGACTTGGTGGTAGAGAACTGTCCAAACCTGGGAAGAGGTTACCAAGATTTGAATCAGATCTTCTCATTCTAACAAAATTCTACAGTTTCTTAATCTTTGCAATGTGCCAAATTACAGAAAATTTTCAAGTCTGTATTATTTGGGTGAACAGCACTGTAGGAATGACAGAAAATCCACAGAGGATTTAAATTGCTAAATTGTGCCCACAGTGAATGTCTGCCATCAGAGTAACAAGGATGGAGGAAGAAGTTGCTTAAAAAGAACTCATTTATAATGAAAGGGCACTTAAATAAAAGCCTTATTTTTTCCACCATTTTTCTAAGGTATTCTATTATTCTGATTACAATGAACAGCTCAACTACAGTATAGTCTTATCATAGTTAGAAGCTGATATCTAACATTAAAATTTAATGAACTGTTCCTGTACATACAGAAGACATGTACGAAATATGAAAGTTATATTCATCCAAAGAGAAGAAAATGAATTTGTTATATCAAAAGGTGCTGCAAAAAATGCTTAGAAATTAAAACAAATATAAAAACACCATGTACACTATAGAAAAGCCTTTCTTAGTAATTTCAATGCAGTATCAGTAACAACAACAATTGTTTCACCTTCAGTTGACAGAGAAATTAAAAACCCATAACAAAAATAATTAAAAAAAAATCCTTGTTGCCACATGTCATTGAAACACAGATTTTATTAAAACAATTATTAAAGCCTATAAAACAAACACATTTAATATGTAAAATATTCAGAGAATCGTTTATTCCAAAAACATAATACCTAATACTAGAATAGTTTGCTAATATTTATGAAGAAAAGGTTGCAGCTGGGGAAAATTGTGACTCTGAACTGATTTTTGTGTCTCTTTTCTTTCCTGCTTCTTTTGCTCAGAGGCTCTATATACAGCCTTAAAGCCATTAAAAAGAGGGTATAAGATTACAACATTTTGATGCTGTGGAAATTTAAAACCCCTTAGTTTGTGCAGCCTACAGGTTTTGACTCCTGTACAAGAAGCTGTTCCACCTGTCTGTGCTGTGAAAATGATGCAGGAGATGAAAAGCAAAGATGTGGAGCCTGGAAACAAAAAGTCTGAGCTTCTCAGGACCAGCTAACATACATAGTGTTATTTCTCCCTGACCTGAGCACAGTGGCATAAGGCTGGGGCAAAGAATAAGGGAGTATATCCATGGGTGTAATGCCCTTCTGCTGCAACAATCCAAGCACATAACATACTTCCATCTGCCCTTCAGGATAAACATTAGTAGTGGGGATAACATTAATAGAGGGAAAAAGATTCCAGAGTAAAGTTTTCTGGCAAATAAATCTGCAGTTTATACCATAGTAAAAAGTTCCCCAAAGGCTAGGAGAATGCACAAACTAATGGGATGCAAAAATTAATCTACTATTTGATTTTAAAATTATCTGTCTGGCCAGTGCATCTAACACTTACGTCCTCACGGACATTCTTAGGATTCTCCTTTTCACATGTAAATCTTCTCTAAGCCTCTAACTCCTAAAAATTTAGAAAGCAAAGCCAGTGGTTTCTTATTATCTGTATCAGTCTCACACTGCACAGCACAGCACAGCACAGTTCCTATCAACATTCATACAATCAATGTGGATATAACCAACCTTCTGCAATGCTGCTTGCCTTTGTCATGGTTAAAATTGAGGTAATTGTTTTTCTTGCTCCCCTCTGATGAATTTGGCACAAAGGCGATGCTTCTAAAATATATCCAACTTCTAAACTATTATGCCAGTGTGTGTGAAGAGCTATTTTCTCAGGAGGAATTAATATGCTCTTTAATACTTAGTCCTCTTGTCTCAGCTCTGTATTTGTGAGTGGTTTGAAGACTGGTTAGTTTAGGTACTTTAGAGAAATCTCTCATGATCTAATTTGTCCCATTATCCCCTTGGCCTAACATTTTCACAAGCACTCAGTCTCGTCACATTTGTGAAAATCTGGTTGACTTTAGATATCTGGATGCTTTTGAGAATTGCAGCTGTCTTCATTAGGCTAAAAAGAAAATGATCGTAAGGCAAACTATTCATTTATCTTTTGGGGTTTGGAGATACATGTTCTCTTTAATATCTTTATCAATGATCTGGACAAGGGGATTGAGTGCACCCTCAGTAAGTCTGCAGATGACACCAAGGTAGGTGGGAGTGTCGGCCTGCTTGGGGGCAGAAACGCTTTGCAGAGGGATCTGGGCAGGCTGGATCAATGAGCCAAGGCCAATGGTATGAGGTTCAACAAGGCCAAGTGCTGAGTCCTGCGTTTCGGTCACAACAACCCCAAGCAATGCTACAGACGAGGGGAAGAGTGGCTAGAAAGCTGCCCGGCAGACCTGGGGGTGTTGTTTGACTGGCAGTTGAATATGAGCCAGCAGTGTGCCCAGGTGGCCAAGAAAGCCAACAGCATCCTGGCCTGAATCGGGAACAGTGTGGTGAGTAGGACTAGGGAAGTGATTGTCCCCCCGTACTTGGCACTGGTGAGGCCCCACCTCAAGTACTGTGTCCAGTCTTGGGCTCCTCACCACAAAAAAGACACTGAGGTGCTGGAGCATGTCCAGAGAAGGCAACGAAGCTGGTGAAGTGTCTGGAGAATAACTCTTATGAGGAATGGTTCAGGGAGTTGGGATTGTTTAGCCTGGAGAGAAGGAGGCTGAGGGGAGACCTTATCACTCTCTACAGCTACCTGAAAGGAGGTTGTAACGAGGTGGGGGTCAGTCTCTTCTCCCAAGTAACAGGCGATAAGACCAGAGGAAATGGCCTGAAGTTGTGCCAGGGAAGGCTTAGACTGGATATTCTGAAAAATTTTTACACTGAAAAGGTTATTAAGCATTAGAACAGGCTGCCTGGGGAAGTGGTTGAGGCACCATCTCTAGAGGTATTTAAAAGATGGGTAGACATAGTGCTTAGAGATATAGTTTAGTGATGTTTTTTGTCAGAGTTAGGTTGATGGTTGGACTAGATGATCTGAAAGATCCCTTCCATCCTAGGCAATTCTATGATTCTGTGCATGTATACTCAAATAGCTGAAGAGTTGTCATGGTCTAACCCAATATAAAAGACACAAAAAGGGAATGAAAATTGGGAATGGGCTAAAATTGTAAATAAGCTTGAAGTATCAGACTTTTGAAACCTTGTGGAATTTAAAATGCCACTACACAACACGGTTTAAATCGTACCTTTATTTTCTTAAGATGGAAAAATGCAGTATCTTTCTTTGAAAGAAAGTTTGCAATGGAGCAAACATTCAATGAAATTCAATGAAATACAAAAATTTCTTGTCTTAACTTTAATAAAGCTCTCACTAGACTCAAAAGCTTTTGGAGATTTAAAAAGCAGGTAATGTGTTTCCAACTGCATTTTTTTGTTTAAATTTTATTTTTGCCAGCTCTTGCAGGTTTATTAATGGGCATTTAGGTTCGCATATACATTCACATAATGTGAGGGTCCTATTAAACCAGCCTGGGACCAAAACATATGCAAATCCTAATCCCCAAGTATTCCATCAAATAATTCCCATTCTGCCTTGCCAGAGTTTACAAACCACAGTCCTTTTAAATATGAAAAATGAGCTAATGACTAGACATCACACTCCAAGTTTTGCAAATCCTCAACATTTCTACTGTGTTGTCATGAATCTGCACATTCAGATCAGACATGTATTTGCTATTTATTATGCAGTCCTCATTATTTTGCAGTTTAAAATGATCCAGAGCCCAGGGAAGGAACAACTCCATGTAATATGGTGGCCAGCTCAGCCAAGCAATATGTTGAACATAACTGAAGCCACAGGCTGTGCTAATTCTCATGAGAGAGAGCAGTCATATCAACATGAAGACATGAAGCTGTGAGGACAAAGGAAATACAGAACAAGAACTGTCAGAAAAATTTTGGGCTCAATAAAAATAGAAAAAATAAAAAAACAAATCTCCCAACAAGGCATTTTCCCATTCTTCATGTAAAAAAAAAAAAAAAAAAAAAAAAAAAAGTGATTTATTTATTTCATATAAGAGTTTGTTGAACCTCTTTAAGAAATGCAGTAAAATATATTCTAGAGATGGAAATATTAGTCAAATCTGGGCTGTCTCTGTTTCCAGGACTGTGCTTTATACTGCTCTGCTGGTTTTGAACATTTCAAAAGCACAATTTGGAAATTTGTCAGGTTTCATTTAGTAATCATTCTGTCCTTTTGGGTACTGATGAATGCCTGTTTGTCATCCCATTATGAAATAACATGTCTGTACACTTTCATTCTTACAGCTGTTTTACTACTACAAGTATCTCTAAAAGTGTCACAAGAAAAATATATAGGGAATAAATGATTTTATGGGATTTTTATAGTAGATGTTCACTCATATGGTTTGCAGACTGTGCCTGTAGGAAAAAAAAGAAGAAAGTAATTCCCAAGTTCTGCTTTACAAATGATATAGAAAAAAACCCCCAAAAACCTGTGTGATTGAAATCCCTTTCAATAGCACCTTATTGCATTGTTCAAATATAAACCTTCTGGGAGCTGGGGCAATAGAACACGCGTGGGTGGTTTGCATGTCTTCTGAATGGCACAAATGAATATGTTGACAGAAGCACTAATTAATGCTCAGAAACATTTCAAAGTAAATAACTAGATGCACTGACAATCTATAATGCTTTTGCTTGTGAAATGAATTGCATTATGGGAAGAAAAAATAAAGTGGGTAGTATTTCAGTCTTCAAGAAATTATACGGGTAGTTCTGTGAACTGAAAGGTACGAAATCACTTTCCAATCTCACTTTGTCTTAAAATGAATAATGTAGTAAAAGTTGGGGTATTTTCTTAATGCCTTTTTCGTATTCAATTTTCAGAAAATGTGAATTGAAAAATTTCCCTATTATACCTACTGCTTGTCAAAGACGCTGAGGATGTTAGAAGTATGGAGCTGGCAGAGTTTGTGGGAGGAAAAAGACATTATATTCTTAAGCATCTCAACAGTCTGCAGTTCTAGGCAGAAAGAAGCAACTCTCATTCAATAAAAAAGTATCCTGAAATATATTGTTCTTAAGAGTTAGTTAACCGTGACTTTATGCGGTTTGTCATAATCCTTTGGGACTTTTCTGTTTTCCATGAAAACTTTGTCCCAAGCTATAAACCAACCCAATCAGATGCATAGAAGATCCAACATGATCATCTCCTGTTTCTCATGCATAAACTCCTGCTCATAAGATCTAGTCCTTCTTAGCATAAGAAGGTTTCTTTTTCCTCAGTTTGTAGATTGCAGATTTGGCTTTTCTTCATTCTGATTTATGATTAAAGTTCCTCAAAGCTTGCTGTTTTGCTGGTTAAAGTCTGCTAACAGGAATAGAGCTTGTCAATGTGAAAGGAAAGAGAAGAAGAAAAGACTGCAGCATGAAGAAGTCTTTTGGAAGTGCTTGAATTAAGAAAGTCGTGAACTGAACTGGAAAAGAAAAACAGTGATAACTGCGGTGCTAGAGTTGAGGTTTTCTGAATGTGACATTATTATGGCTTGCCAGGAGCAGAACAGAACACACAAGTTGTAGGGGACTGTCCCAGAAGATATATCAGCTATGACAGGTTGTCTGAAAGAGAAAAGGCTGCCATCTTAGTATGAATCAAACCCAGGAAAATAAAAGCATTTCGGACCACTTAGTTCATAAGCATTTAAACTACCTTTTTTCCTTGTCTATTTGAATACATAGCGCTAAGTGAAAAAGAAACTCATTTATGATACAGCTCATACAAATTCTGTGGGTCTTTGTCTCCATCAATAGGCATGTTTAATGCTAAGTTGTTGGTTTTTTTTTTTAACAAAACCTCAAATTGCAGGCTGTAAATAGTAAATATGTTGAGTTTATGTCAATACATATCTGTGGCTTATATTAATGTGATAAAAATGCCTTATTTTTCAAAGACTTGACAGTGTGCATGTATAATTCTTCCAAACTACATGAAAAATGTTTCCTCGTCTCTCCCTAGTCTGTAAGGCAGTTATTTGTAAGGCACCTAACTCTCTCTCCACACCAGATACATCTGGCTCCTTCAGCTACTTCCAGGTTTGTTTCTTTGGGTTTTTTTTTTTTGGTTTTTGGTTTTCGTTTTTTTATTTTTTTTAAACTAGAATTAGATTTAAACTATTGCTTGAGAAAAACTTTTTTCATGTCTTATCCGGAAACTCTGAAATGGAAATATTCAGCCTTCCACTTGTGACATGGTTAAGGTAGGACATCTTACAGCTTTTCACATTTGGAGAAAGCCTTATGTAGTGTAGGGTTCAAATATACCAATGAGTATGAACACATGCCACAACTCTGACATGGAAAAAATATGCTGGGTCAAATTTTTGAGTCCAGTATTTCACAGTCTTCCAGGATGTAAGAAAGTATCAGTGTTCCTTAGTCCTTCTCACTGCTTCAAGCAGAGCCCCAAATGCTTCTTAAGTAGGATTCTAAGTTACAAAACATTAGTGTAAGTTATGCAATTTTTCAAAAGTTCTTCCTCACCTGAAATTGCATATCTTTTATTTGCAGAAGTGACATTTAGAGACAGAGAAAAAAAGGAGTATTATTTGATACCTGGAATCAAAAAATACTGTAAAGAAAACATGCCTTTTTGCAATTTTGGAATGGACTGAAATGTGTATAAATTAAACAATACAATATTTTTAATAAATATATTTATCAAATATACCCATAATTTGTTGTAAGGAGCTACAGAAATGTAAAATAACTCTAAGCATTTCAAAATCACAGTCATACTCCCAACATTACAAGATCTGATACCATTCATAAAATAACTTTAAATGTTGGGGGTTCCTTTAACTGGATTTTTGAGGTTTTTGAACTTATCTGTGTTATCACAAATATCCAGAAAATTACTTGATTATTTTCTATCAGTCAATCACCTGACTCCCGGAGCTGCAATTACAAGAATGATATTGTGTATCACAATAACTTACAACATTGTTTTTTAGAGGTGTTCCTGGAATGTTTTTTTCTGTTTTACATCAGAAAGTGTAAAGGTATGGAAATTCAGATTAACTATCTGCTAATAGTAATTCATTCGTCATAGCTAGCTCTCAACATGGCCTATGTGACTATAACAAATTTTCATTGTTTTGAAGATGTGTGTATCAAACATGATAGTCTATTAATTTCTAGATATCTTTCTAAACTAAGTTAAATTCGATTAATGCCTAGTCCTAGTCTATCTTTAGGCAACAGCAAAGTTTCTGTTCACAGTAGGACCGTAGTCACTGTTTTTACAATGACAGAAAAAAGTCAATTATATTAAATTTTCAAAAATTTCAGTTAAAAATTACCTTTTTTCTCTTACCTTCAATATATATACATGTTCACACACAACCGTAGAAGTGTTCTCCAGCATAATCTTCATATGCAGCTCAGAAATGATTCTATAAAACATAATTAGAGAAAAATATGGTCTCAGCTAGAAACAGCAAGAGTGGACTCTGGTAACTGATAGCAGGGATCAACATTGGTAGTTGGTTTTAAGATAACACTGTGGCTTATGGCACTAGAAGTTCATAATAACATACAGAGAAACTAAAGGTCTCAGGAGAAGGATTATTTTAAGACTTAATAATAGGAATTGGACCAAAGAATCGGCAGATTTTTTTTTCAGGTCATATTTGATGAATTTTGATGGCATGATTTTCAAAATGTAAGTAGCATCCTTACCCAGCTGACAGATATTTAAATGATTTTGGTATCAATGCTATGTCTGTATTCCTAATCAGTTGTGCTTTAAAGAAAAACAACCACCTTCACCTGAACTAGTATACATACACACCCATTTATTTCAGTACTTAATACAAAAAACAGTGGAATCTGGATACTTCTCTTTAACCGTGACCTGCAAACAACAGAACAACAGCAAGCAAGTAGGTTCAATCTCACAATCACTGATTTCCAAAATAAGAAAGAGTTACTAGGTATATTATATGGTGGTACTTAGGAAGCTCTAATTGCAATAGATCCCAGGCCATTGTTTTTGTTCTACATTTAATGTGATTTGCTAGGAAAATGTGTTTTATTATAATTTTATGTATTTTGTAAGATTTATGACAATTGTCATGGGAGTTTCCAGACTGAAGTAACTGCTGAAGTCACAAAGCTCCCTCCATAAAGGAGTGAACCAAAATATTTAGAAATTGTTTACTGTGCAGTTTCATTGCTTTCAAGGAAATAAACACACACAATAGAGGACTTGGCTACAAGACGCAAAATGATGCCAAAGAAGGTATTACATTTTTTTCTCAGTCTTTCACTATATGTGGGAGCATTAGTATCTTTGCTCCTGAAGTAATGAACCTCAGCCTGTGTGAAGATTCTTTTCCAGTGAAATTGAGTAATAAATGCAGCGTGGACTTTACATATCACAGTAGTTCTAAACAACTCTCTAGCCAGTGGCAGAGTACGTCTACTGAGACATTTCTAAGACTGTCCTCAGGAGGCTGTCACCCCAAAGCAGGTTTTGCAGCCAACTCCAAAGGGCTTAAAGTATGGTCTTCAGACAGGTGTCTTAGATGATCTTAACTCCCCCAAGGAGAAAACTTGCTATTCTCTGCCTGTGTTGCAGCCTCACAAATGCTTGCTGTCTTCTGACCTACAAGTGCATTTCTTAATTGCACAGTTTTCCAGAGCACAGAATAAAGCACGCCCATCCAAGAAAACAGACTGTGTAAAGCTCCTCTTCTTCCAGTATTGCTGTTGCTTGTGGGCAGCAGCGGAAGGATAAGATTACAGGAATGAAGAACTATGGCACTGCTATGAGTAGACTTCTTGCTCATGAAGCCAGCAGAGCAGGAGCAAAATTACTCAGTTTCTCCATCTGTAAAATAGTGAATATGGTTCTCCTTAGTGTGTAAGGTACTTTATGTGCTTTAATATCCTTTCCAAAATGTGTTAGGAGGATTAAGGATGCGTCTCTGCAAGTTAGAATAGTATAAAGCTGTTTTAAAACCATAGCATTTACTAGTATAAAGGGCAAACCTTACTCAAAGAAGTAATAATTAATAATAATAATTAATAGTAATCAATAATAATAACAAGTAATCTCTACATAGAGATTTTTATTCTTACTCATTCTAGCAAAGTACACTGCGTGTATGATTCTATTTACGTTTTGTATGAACTGCCTGTTTGCAGACAGGACATCATAACTATCACTATCCTGTAGCATACTGGTGCTTTAGTTCCTAATATTAAAACCAATTTGAAGTGGTTCAGTTTGTAAAATGTTATTTTCATTAATGTAACAGTGCCCTCTATGTTCCAGAGATTGCACTGAGGGTAAAATCATTCTTTGTACACTTAATAAAACTCCCTTTTAATTTCAGTTCCTTTTTAAGAAAGTGTGAATTTACCATATTAATTTTTTTTTTATTACTAAATTCCACCAAAAAAAAAAAGACAAGTTTTTATGAGCAAGGAATGAAAAGGAAATTTAAACTCGAAGCTGTTAATCTCATTGGAAATACCCAGTCACATAGCATTTTCTGACACTAAAACAAACAAACAAACCAACCAGAAATGTTTTTTTTTGTGGGGAAAATGGCTGTACAAATATTTTTCAAACCCTACAATTAACATTTAAAAGGTCTCAGAAGTAATAGCATATTTGATTTCAACAGAAGATCATAACCAGTGAGTTATGGGATTATTGCACACATGAAAACCTTCAAGAGGCTTCGTGGTGAAAGGGAAGAACATATGAATTATGAGGCACTGAGATGTATATGCCCTCATGTCCACTGAATCTTTATTACACAGAGCTGATCAGATTTTCTTAATATGTTTGTAAGATAAAATTTGGAAAGATTTCTTCATATTGTGTTCAAAGTTCTCACAATTAAATGGTAACACAAAGGAACTTTGTGGGACCAAGCTAGCAACTACAAGTCATAAGCAGTTATTTTGGGACCAGCAAACCACAGCTCATTATTCAGTCAAGAGGGAAGAATAATTGCAATGATGGCATTAAACACACACAAAGAATAGCCTGAGTCCAGGTATAAAGCCTGCTGAAAAAAAAGATTAATTTAAACTTTTTCACCTTGCTTTGAAACATTTCAGTTCTACATTCTCTCTCCATTAGCTTTCAGGTTCTACACACCTTGATAGGAAAGAATGGGAGAACAACAGGGTACTAACCCCAATTTCTTTTTTCTTAACTGCTGCTACTATTTAGTGCTTAGAATGCTTCTGAACTTCTAGGAGAATATCTCTTGCTTGGAGGTGAGCTGAAATGAGCCCCCAGTAAACTGAGCTGTTTTAAATATTCCACGGCAACATTTTCCTGAAGCTTATGAAAAGAAAGAGGAGAGGGGTGGAAAGGTTAATATATTTTACTTCAGGTGAAATGTTGCTATAAAGAAAATCACTTTGCTGGAAATCGAGGCTTTTTGAATTAATAGTCGTCTTACTGTTTTCCAGAAGGAAGGTTCCTAAAATAATTTATGGTGAAAAATATTTAACAGCCAAAGCAAAAGGCAGCTACTAGATGCATTATAATAGGAACTCATTACAACTGCCCCTATTTCTCTCTTGGAAATGTCAATGTTCAATGAATTCTATGAATCCTTAGAAATAACACAGTTCCAATACTGAGGTTGGAACTTTCTCACTGTCCAAAGTAATTTCATTGTTTGCTTATTCTTTGTACTGTATATGCTTACAGAAATGCAAGATGTTGTAGAACAATGGCCTGTTACGCATGCCACTTCTCCAGGAACCTCAGGGTTTTTTTCGTAATACCTGAGGTAAAAATGGTTTGATATAATATACCTGTAGCCTTTCATTAAGAGAATGATGATGCCTCATGTGGCAGTCCACATACATAGACATTGGATGTTAAGAAGGATAAAAAGAGTTTCTATAAATATATTAGTAAGAAAAGGAGGACTCGTGAGAATCTCCATCCTTTATCAGATAAAAGCAGTAACATAGTGACAAAGGATGAGGAGAAGGCTGGTGTACTTAATGCCACCTTTGCCTCAGTCTTCAGCAGTAGAGTCAATTGTTCCCTGAGTACCCAGACCCCTGAGCCAGTAGATAGGGGTGGGGAGCAGAATGAAGGCCCTGTAATCCAAAGGGAGATGATGAGGGACGTGCTTCAACATCTGGACATACAGACGTCTATGGGGCTGGATGGGATCCACCTGCGGGTACCAAGGGAGCTGGTGGAAGTACTGACTGAGCCAATTTCTGTCATTTACCAGCAGTCCTGGCAAACTGGGGAGGTCCCAGTTGACTGGTGTCCAACAGATGTGGCGCCCATCCACAAGAAGGGCTGGAAGGATGATCTGGAGAACTACAGGCCCGTCAGTCTGTATCTTCCTTCTTTCTCTTCCTTTCTGTTTATCTACACATATGACAAAGATCTGTATCAGGCAACAGGGCTAAATTAAATATGAGCCTGTACCTTTCAAATTTTTAAATTATGCTCACACCGTGTAGAAGATGCCTCCTTCTACTCAACTTTTTATGGAGAGAGATGCTGTGATATAGAAGCATTTTTCAAGGAGGTGAAGGTACAACAGTTAAACGCAACAAAAGAAAGATTTTCCAGCTATTCAGAAATGATGGAAAACTGGAAAGGGCAGGGGACAGGGCATACCACTGCAATTCAAGAAATATACAAGGCACCAGAATTAAATTAATCATTCTGATGGCAAAGGCTATAACAAGTGAAAGAAATACAGAACAAATCCTTCCTTGTGATAGTGATTGCAATGGTTCTGAGAAATGCAATGAAGTTGCTTCTAGAATAGCTTGAAATCTCTTGAATTTACTGTCTTACTCTTTTCCTCCATAAACTTAATATCACTGCTTTATTTGTCTAAAAGATATGCTTTTTGGGGAGCAAGGACTTCACAAAAGCAGGATTTGTGATGCATCAATCTGAACTTTTGTTGGCAGAGGACAGACCTAAAATGCATAAAATACACTATCTTTTCTAGTGCTTACTTAAATTGATTTCAAAATAGGAACTGCAGATGAAGACTGGAAAATGTTCTCTAACTCATTAGTATGAAAATCAGCAAATGAATATAATTTTAAGGAAACAGTTAAGTACACTATACATAAAAATGGCAGTGACAAGTTATCCAACCTATAGATAATTATATACGGTTATCTATGTTAGAGCTTAGCAAAGTTTAAGAAGGACTGTGTCATATCCTGACACTCTCTAATGACCCTATTTTCCTTAGCATTTCTTCCACTTACAAAGTTGATGGACAATGCATTTCTGAGAGGTTATATTGGTAGGTGATTTTTCTTATGCTTCTTATGCTTTTCTTACGCTACACACTGTCACTTGAAGAAGTACAGTTAATCCAAAAGAACTCGAAGATGGGGTGGGATTCTGTTTTCAATTCATCCTTGTTGTTGAGAGACAGAGGAGCTCTTTGGTACATTGATCATGATACATTGTCTTCCTCAATCAAAAACAGAAGAGATGTAAATGCAAGACTGATAAAAATTGTAAGGTGGTTTAGGAAATCACTGGTAATAATCTGTTGGAACACATAAAAGGAATATTGCATCAGAATGCAGAGACAATTCCAGATTTTCAAGATGTTGGAAGAATTTTTAAGTAGAAAATTTTCTTATCAGTTGTTTTCATCCCATGAAGGAGAAAACAGGAAAGCCTGAATGTAAATTGCCCTCTATGTTGTTAGCGTCAACCTTGTTTGGCTGAAAACAAGTTATTATGGAGTTGTAATGATAGATTACCTTCTAGTGCAGAAGGAGCCTGAGTAAGCATGATTTCTGATGTCTCCTTAATAAGGACACCAGCCTTTGCTGAAGGCAGGCTAGAGCAATATGAAGCTGAAAGAACTTTTAAGAAGATTTCCAGGCCATTAATTTTCACTGTTTAATAAATCTAGGTAGTAGGCACAGTACAGTATCATAAAGTATAATATGTTGAATGGATCAAGAACTGGTTAACTGACTTAAAAATAAGCCATCAGTAGTTAATCATCACTATACAGGAGAATGAGGTTCCACAGGGAACAGGACACTGTCCAGTGAGACATAATAAGGAAGTAATTATCTAATCACCATCAATAAAATGTATGGAAGGCATAATATTTTTCACAATGGTAAATAATAATGAGAATGTAGATGTCATAAAGTAATCTGAATAGCTTGATAAACTGGTCATATACAAATGAAGTATTTCTAATGCAGTCAGATAGAAAGCTATAAATTTAACAATGGAGTTTGCAGTTGCAGAATAAGGTGTTTTTTTCCTATAAAGAAGAGTTTGAAAAGATCTAAGAGTCATAGTGGCAAGATAACCAGCTTTCAGAACAATGCTTCAGCATAAGAAGTAATCTGCTTCTTGGAGAAGGAAGAGAAAAGTTAATTAGAGTGCATGGTTGATTTTACCATTGCTGGGAGTGTTAGCAGGATATTCCCTACAATTCTGGTCTCTAGATATTTTAAAAGAAGAGCAAAAGTTAAGGAAAGTTCATGAAAAAAAGATTAGCAAAAATGATGGAAACGTTGGAGAAAGTACCTTACAGTGAAACACAGAACATATCAAAAAGAAGATTGTAAGGTGATTTGATTACAGTGTGTAAGTATCTTCGCAGACAAAAAAAATACAGTAAGTACTACAGAGCTCTTTTATCTAGTGGAAGACATCGTAACAAGAACCAGTAGTTGAAAATTGAAACTAGATACTCACTTTGGAAATAAATTGTGCATTTTCATCAATTATGGAAGAAAATCTATCAATGCTAGTGACAGGTTTTCGTATCTCTTGATAGCTTCAAATCAAGACTGGGACATTTTCTAAAAGCTTATTCCATCCTGATATAGTGAAAAAAGAAGAAAAAAGTTTTTATGCTTAATTTAAACCATCCAGGTGAAATTTAAGGACAAGAAACTTTCAAGGATTTAAATAAAATAGTCCCTTGTAAAAACCCTGTATGATTAACAGTCTTACAAAATTGCATCTTATATTCAAATTGATAAATCTCACTTGTTATCAGAATATAGAGTGAAGATGCCACATTACAAATTTGCTCTCCAGATGATCAGTTCGTAGCATGCTGCTTCTGCGATGTCCTCAGAATGTTATAGCACTCTCAAGAGAAATGCTACATTCCATCAGAGAAAATCAAAGCACTTTCTTACTCTTCTTAATTTGATGGCTGGATTTTAAGTAATGCCTTTCCCTTCCTCCTACTCGTCATCACCTCAAGCTCATACTCCCCTTATCTGACCCTTGATTTCTGGCTGCTTCTGATCTTAAAATCCTTTTGTCCCTGCCTTTTTCCACTGGCAGCATTGAAAAGAATTTTCAGTCTCAAATATTTCCTGGACTACTGAATTTTTCCCTTGAAAAAGTAAGCTGTTGGCACTTTGTGATCTGTGCAGGTCTCAAAGATTTAAATTTATTTCTACTTCATTTAGGAAGGAAAAGACAAAAAAATCTCTTAAACTATTAAAATGTAACTAGCTTTTTCAGTGTCTATCCTGAACTTGGGAAAGATCTGATTTTTATTTTATAAATACCAGATCTGATTTTATCTGCCTCTCATGTTGCTGTCCACCTGCTTGCATACCATTTACTCTGAAGGAGCAAGCAATCACTGTTAGAAAAGGAAGAAGAAAAGTAAAACAATGATCCAGTCAGAAGTATCCCCAAAGGCAACATTGCCAGATGTATACCTGTGAAGGACATCTCAGGAGATTTGATAATTCATCAGTAAAAAATGTTTTGTCCTTGAAAATGTTTCATCAAGGCTATTTCTACAGGGGTGTTTCCTATTTTGATGCTGGTGACTCTGGACTCCTTTCACACTGCCCTCCCCACCAAGAAAACATTAAAAAATCTTGGCTTCATCCTAACTTAAGAATCAGTTTTTTCTATCATAGGGATCCTATCAATAGGAGCCTGTCCAGTTCTGCTCTATGATCTAGACTTGGAGACCAGCCGTTTAGTCAAGACTGAAAAGAGAGGCACCAAAAGTCAGTGATCTGTTTGAGGAATGGTCGTATCGAGTGCTGTGGGGTAAGACAGGACATCTAGGATGAATCGGAAGAAGCTGACAGGAGCATGCTTTGAACTGATGAATGGAAAAATAAATAAAGGCTTGTTTTGAAGAAGCTGGTTTAAAGCCATCTTGATAAGATGATTTCACAGTTTTTCAGAGAGAGATCCCAGGCTAGATTTGATGACATCATGGTAATATCTGTTATCCTGGGATCTGTAACCCCAGTCTCAAGTTGCGGTTGGGCAGACTATCAAGCCATTCCTGGAAGGTGATAGCATGATACCTAATGTCTATATGAGGGATGATAAGACATTGAGCAAGAACTGAATTCCTGAATTCAATCAGTCTGTTATGTGTAATCTTGCCTGTGTTCCTCTTTCATAACAAATTTAGAAGGTAATTTCCCTGGAAATGTTCTGGAACTTTTTGTTTGTTTGTTTGTTTGTTTTTTAAATGTTTCTCATCCCCACTTCTCCCTCCTTACTTAGCTATCCTTATGTTCAGGATTTTTTTCTGTGGACTGACCTAACCCTCATTTTCTTAGATTTAAACACTATTTTTTTGTTCTGTCCATCTGGACATGGAATACTTTCTTTTCATAGCAGCACTTTACATGATGGAAGGTTATTATCTTATCCTTGATTAGTCTTCTCTGAATCTTTCTTTAATATCTTGTTAAAATCTCAGTTCTTGCACTAGCTTATCCAGTTGATCAAAACTCCATATGATGCCCAAAAGTGTGCCTTGAAGTATGGTGCAGTTCCACATAACCATGCCGGAAGAGGACAAAGGTAGCTTCCTACATTTTCAAGATGACACTTCTATTCATTCTAATAAAACTGTCATTTGTCTATTTTGCAACGTATTATTACTTTATGGTCATTAGTCTCATGGTAATATGTGTTTTATAGAAGTGGAAAAAAAAAAACAAAACAGGAGGACTTGTTGGAGGTCACTTAGTGGAGAAAGGTCTTGAGTCCTATTCTGGTGTTATAGCCAGTTATTCATGCTCTTATGGAATATGCTTAGTTTCATTTTCTTTTCAGAATATGTTTGCCCCATTGACATGTGCACTTACAGTCTGTTTCTCCCCAGCAGATCTGGCTGCTGTAGACATGCTGCTTGGCAGACACTGCATCCTGCCCTCTCCTGTGGCATTGTGGATTGCTACGGGTCACTCCTAGGGAGCTCGTAATAAATCACTCAGATATTTCCCCAAATATCAGATTACAAAAAATAAATACTAAGAAGATTTCACATGGCAAAAGGACCCCCCTGAGATGTACACAAAGAAATAGCTTGAATCTGGAGAGAGCATATATTATTTCAGTGTGTCCATAGCTATACACAAAAGCATTTAGCAGCCTATATGTCATTCCTACAGGTCTAACGCTGCAGGCTGATGTGATTCTTGCTGTGGTCTGGAATGTGACCTTTACTCTACATTTTTGTAATTTGCTTTAAGATCATTTATATGTGAAAATAGAAGAGATGGAAGTTTGGAGTGTTGGTAAGAATACATTTAATATTTTGTGATGTGTCATCCGCTACAATCCTAGGATTTTTTGGCAACGCCTCTCTTCAGAGCAACACTCTGCCATTCTAGCCTAACAGTGGGAAACAAAAGAGCTGAAAAGCCTGAGAGCTTGCTAGATAGTTGCAACATCTCATATATTTAAATGTCACTTATTGAATTATAGGGGATGATTTTTTCCTATTGCAGGTGGTACAGTAAATAGGGACAGAGGAGAGAGCAGGAAGCTATGAAAAAAATTCATCAATTTATTTCCTTTGCTCTATCCCCTGGAACTGGGGAGGAATTTATTTTTTCTTTGTTTCTTTACACTAATTAATTTGTATGTATGTTTGGGTAATGATTCAGCAGTTTTCATGGAATTTTAGTAAAAAAGTTTAAATATTTCTAAGAGAGTTCCAGGGAACAATTGCAGTCCAAATCAGTGCTACATTAGAAAAGATTTTAGCACAGTGATTAGGCTACTATTCTGCGTTGTAAGAGAGGATATCAGTTGCCTAAATTAAACATCAAGGGACAGTTTAGATGAGCCAGGTTATCTACCACGTTTATATGTGTCTATAGCAGTCCAGGGAAGCAGCTGAGGGGAAGTCAAAGGGTGAATGAAGCCAAAATAGATATGCAGGAGAGAGTACAGGAGTAAAAAGCCTTGTGAAGTCCCGACCTAGTTCATCTTTATCCTGGTAGGGTACCCCTTTTACTACACTTTAGACATAGCCAGTCTCCTATTTGTGAAATCATGAACATCTCCAGTAAGAAAGATTTCCATTTCAGAACAGTTGAATAAAGATATATATGTGCAGAATAAACATCTCCAACTTCAAATTGAGCAGGGAAGGAACTTGAAACCTTTTTCCATGGCCCAAATAATTGTGCTGATGGTGGCTGTCCTCCAGCATCCTGCAGTTTCTCTCTTTATTTTACCCACTATAATTTAAATTTCAAAAGGTTTTGATTTAATCCTAATGTCAAACAGGGACAGTCTTTGAATAGTCAGAAATTGGTTTGCAATGGAAAAACTGTTTACCAATCTACTCAAAATCAAAAATGCTTTTGCTACCTGGCAAGTACAAACAACAAAAGATGAATATTTAGAGGTACATGCGATATACACTTAAAAAATATTACCTATGTTAAATCAACTACAGATTTATTTTATAGGCCTTTATGGTGTCAAGGCTATCATTAGGTAGTACTGTGATAGTGTGTGAGGCAGAAACCACGCTGAACCATAATTATTAACACCTATGGTGATCGTATGATAGTACCTTGGAAACCTTGCTGCACTCAAGGTTTCTGCAAAAATGCAGTCCCTGCTCTGAAGAGCTCATAATCTAAATAGATCAGAGCAGCAGTGGAAAAGTGGTTTTGTAAACGGGACAGAGCTCTGTGCTGTTGTTGAAAAAAAATGAACATATATTGTTCATTATTTAATTCTGCATTTGCAGAGTCACACTGCACTGACAGTTTCTGAGGTGACATCATGAGCACCGTTTCAATGCTGGTATGTTTTTGCTTCTGTTTTTCTTTCCCTCCTTTGTGGAAAGCATGTGTCTGTATCTAAATGCTTCCTCTGGTTGACTAGTATCAATTTCATGTTGTCTCAACACTTTCTATTAGTATCCAGCAGTGACCTTATTTCAGTCTAGCTGTATATATGTTAACTTGCATTATTTTTGTGTCTGACGTCATATTACTGTTTACGGCCATGTTTCTAACATGTTATCTCTTTATCTGTTTCAGTTGTGTTCAATATTCTTTTCCATGCCATATCAGACTGATTATCAGTGAATTCCATGAATATCCTCTTTGTTCTTTTAGATCATTAAAGATTAGAAATAAGACATCACAGAGACCTCATTTCTTCCAGTAAAAGCCTTTCAGCAAATTCACATTTTGCCATTGCTCATTAGCCTCTGTTTATATTTCTTCAGCCAGCATGCAGTTCAAGTGAAATTACCTAATACTCTTATCTGAGTAAATAATGTTATGTATTTTGCAACATTTACTCACTACTAAGCACGTATGCCTAGATACTATCCCTTATACTGAAGCTAATTGTAGTCAAATAATTTGGACTGAAAGAAGGATTATGACTTCATGACAATGCTACTCGAGTATAATAATTTTTGTATTTTATCCACACAAGATGTAATGGTAGCAAAATGTAAGCATACCATGCATATGTGCTAATTTTAAAAATTATTCTGTAGATCTACTGAGCTACAGAAAGATATTACAGATTTACAATGTATTTATTGACATAGCTGTTACAGGATTATTATTGCCACAAAAGGAAATAATTTCAGTTTGTATGCTCGTAATCTGCTGGTGCATTTTCCAATTTATGCAGACAATTTTCCATACTTGTGCATTTATTTTCAACATAGTAGTCTAAAGACACAAATCACTACAAATATACACACAGGCATGTAGAGATACACACAAAGGTGTAGACACATATTTATGTATATACAGATACATATGTCTATATGTGGGTGTATATTTAGATTTAATGTACCTGCTTTTATATGGATATTTGTGCTATATTTAAGATATAAAACATATTTGAACATTTATTTAAAATATTTTGCTAATTTGTACATCTGTATGAAGGCTGTGAGTTACAATACTATTTTCACAAGTGTTATGATGACTTCCAAGTAAAAGTTTCAGCATTTTCCAGTACAGCTATTCAAAACCCCACTTGTTACCTTTCTTGCATTTGCGACACACAATTATGAACACAGACACTACACTAATTGCATCCCATTTCCTGAGCTCTTAGTACTGTTGCATTTCAGAACAATTTCATTATACCTTTAGGAAGCTTATGTAATAAAATTAACAACTCAACAGTCACCCTTCATTTATTGTCTTTTAAGGGTAGTTTCAATAATCTGAGAAAAATAAATGTGATCAAGTTTATTATCAATTATGGAGTTTCTTAGTGGAAGGAAAAAGGTCTATTTCTAGCTAAAAAGAAAAGAAACGCAAAACTTGTGCCACAGGGCTGGGCTTGCTTCAAACTGCTCAACATGGAACTACAGTGAGGTTAAAATATGAGGAGAGTTCCCAGCAGAGCAAAGACATCCTCATTTTTCATTGTCATATCCCATTAGGGCTAAATGACATGAATTCAAGAGTAATGTGGATTTCTTCGGGCAGGTACGCAGCCTGTAGAAAGGCATTCAGTAGTATTCTTTAGAGATCGACTTATCAGTGCTGGAGAGTTTCAGGTACTGAAAATTCCAGCTTACTTTATATGCTAAACACACACACAGAGGCACCCAAAACTACCAGTCCTACTGTTTGGACGACTATGTACAGAAGTACATGGAGCAGAAGGAACAGAAGGAACAGTTGTATAAGCAAATGGAAACAGAATTTGATAGGCAACTAGATAAAGACACAGACTGTTTCAATCTCCATATTAATAGACATGGAGAATGACTCCTTAAATTATTTATAGCATGAAATTAGCAACAATGCTGAAATACATAATAACATAAAAATATCACTAAAGTAGCTTCTAGAGTGGCTATTACTGCAAAAACATGCCAAGTTATTGAATAATAACATTTTCATACATTAAACATAAAATATCACAATTTAAATTATTAGCTTACATGACTTTGAATTACACTAGCTGCAAGCTTAAATAATAAATGTAAAATTTTGATGAATACAAATTACATTATAATACAATTGATGTAAGTGCCAAGTACGTTTTACTAGGGAGTTTTTTAGAGGCAGGAGCACAACTGGAAATCCTTTATGTCTAAGAATAAGTGTTGATCTCCAGCCACTTCAGTCCTAATTATCTAACCCATCTCCATATTCTACTGCTGGTTATCTTAAGATGGCTTCCACGTACCCAGGGTTTGCATGAGGTGAAAAGTCTAGTTAGCAGCAGAATATGCAATAAGTTGAGTTTTCAGTATTCATCCTAAAATGCCCTATCAGACCTTTGAATCATGTGAATGTAATGCTATCTTTTTTGAACAGGCTTCTATGATCACATATAGTATGACCAGAGGATTCAAGTGTTAACTAACATGGCAAAGCGAAAGAGAAAGTGAAAGGGAAAACTGAAGTGGTGAGCAACAATGGGTTCAGTATGCACCGCATGGTGAATTTCTGCTGTTTGTCAACTGTTAATACTGTAAGTTAAAAGAGATGAAAAAGTCAAGAAATAGCACTGAGATTGGAGTGGTGGTGTGAAAGACCTCTTTTATGTGGGATCAACACAGAAGACTTAAATTGTAGAAAAGGGAGGTTACTAACACCTCTGTTTACTACCTGAAGAAGTCTGTCTGTAATATTTAAAAGCTTATACGTTTACTTTTAAGATATTTATTAAAACTTTCAATGCCCTGCAAAAATCAATCCAATCAATCAGAGGAAATGTAGAGAAAATGAATGAAAATTAACAAATAATTAGTAGTGATGATATCAAATCACAGACGATTCTTAAATGATTACTGTGAGATTTAGGTATGAAGGCTACTGGATACATGCAAAGTGCTTTATAAATTTGGGGTGTGTATTTGATTCTTAACTACTTACCATCCTTGAATAATATCCACCCATACCAAAGATCAGAGTTCATTTGCATGTTAATAACTTACTAGCAGTGATTTACCAGTCTGTTTATACAGCACCTGATCCAGGTGTCATTAAAATAAGTATGAAAACTTAATTACTTTAATGGGACTTGGATGATCTCCCAGGTGATAAGGAGCAGTGCCACCTTTTTAGTTTTCTGGTACACTTCCCTGAGCAGCAGAGATGCCTGAGTAACTTTCTGCCAGCAAAAGTGACAATTTCACTGTTCATTCCCCTGCTCGTCTGCATCGTTCCCTCCCTTGTGTTATATAGCTTGGAGAATGCCTTGCTGAGCCAATTCTATTTATCAGCTTGGCAAAAAGCTGATAAGCTACAGTTGGTCTATAGTTTTGTTAGCATTTTTGCTGAGCTACTAAAATGAAGTAGCTCACAAAAGCCTCAGCAAAACGTCAAGGTGAACTGAGCAAGGACTGTGCAGACAAGACCGAGAAATGGAAAAACATGATGGAGGAGAACTCCTCCCTCTTTTTGGATTTGTGATCTGCCAAGTTAGTTCACTTCAGCTAGTGGAAGTACTTCTGATGGCACTCTTTCCACCTACTAATTCTTTGATGCAACATCTGGATGAGGTTCTCTTCTTCGATCTCTCCATTCCATCAGTGCTATGGATTCAGAGACATGAGCCCATGCTATGAATTAGAACCTGGAAGAAAAAAGTTGTGGTTCAGCAATGCTTAAGTCTGGCATGAATTCTTCAGCAAGATGGATTAGTACCACATTAGTGAAGTGCTCATTTGGTACAAACTAACTTTTCCAGTTCAGGTTCACTAAATAAAAATCAGTGGGTAAGCTTGGTAGAAGCAGACATGGTGCTTGTCTTCCTGCAGCCAGAAGTAAAACAATGTATAAATATGAACTCAGCAAAAACTCCTTGTGGCCTCTTAATTCAACAGTAATGCAGTCAAGAATCTATCTAAGCCTCCCAGGTGATCTGAGAGTGTATAAACCTAACATGAACAATAAAGTAACCATGGATAAAGCATTTCTCTCTAAATCAGTGAATGTGGGTAAATTGCTCAACACATGGCAGCACAAACAGCTGATTTAACAAAGAGAATCTACAATATTGGGGAAGGAGAGAAAACTAAGCGTGAACAAAAAGGGAAAAGAGCTACACTGTTTGCAATGTGATGATGTGCTATTATGCTTTGGACATATATCCTTTTCTAGGTCTACGTTACCTTATGGACCTCTCCAGCTGCTTATCACTGCCTCTGGCCATCCTGACGCCCAGGCAGAATTTACCACCACTCTGATATGCTAGCTCTGCTGCTGACAAGACAGCCTCAGAGTGTTCTGGCTTAGGAAAAATCTTGTATTCAAACCTGTTAACTTAACCTACCTCACTTTGACTGCAATTTTGACATGAGCAGCTCTGGTGAGAAATTTAAGGGAGTGATAATCAGTAGCAAGGAAAGCTGGCAATGAGCAGCTGGGTAAGTAACTCTTCCACCTGTTTGCAAAGCACAACTTCTGCCTGAACACTTACAGGTTAAGACAGTAGCATCATTGACTACCGCTTTACAAGAGCGGCTCTGTAACTATGTTTTGGTATGTGTGTAAAGGTAAGAAATTCCTTTCTCTCTGACAGTCCTGAATGATTTCATTTGGACTCAGTACTGGCAAACGAAGTACTCGGGACAGCTTTTGGACCCATGAATGCTCAGTGAAAGGCATTGCCAGTGTTGTTACAAAACTGACAAGTAACTGAAATATATACCAGTTCACTTATTCATCAGCACACCAGAAGAGAAATAGAAAGGCAATCTTTATCCAGAATAAGAAAGGATTTATTAATATATCAGTAAGAGTTCTGGTTTTCTGTGCTGGAAGGCTGAAAGTTTATGCTTCTGTGTTGGAACCGTTCAGGTTTTCATCTGTGGCCAAGAAGATGCTTTTTTGCCCATACTCCAAACAAAAATAATTCAATCAGATAAATAAGGGTTAGTAACTTACTTATCATTCTTCCTTATCAAATCTTACAGCCGAAAAGGACCTCAGGAGTTTATTTAGTCCATGCTCTACCTCAGAGGTGCTTATCTTTACCTAGATCTTTCACATTTGTCTAATCTGCTCTTCTAGAGTTCATTTGGTGGAAATTCCCTAAACTATCCACACAGTCTTCTCCAGTTTGATAATATCTTATTGTTAGGAATAAGGTGGGTGTGGGTGTGTGGGGGAGGGAGGGGGGACTCTCAAATATATAATTCAGAAAGCAAAAGTTCAGTGCTTGAGGAAAAAAACAACTTCAGATTTTCATCTACTCCTTTGCTACTTTGCCAAGAAATTGAGAGCACTGGAAAGGAAAGGTTTTATTTTGCTCACATTTGTACTCATCCAACTACTGTCACTAAAACTTTGACAATGAGATGCATCAAATAAAGGCTTAGCTACACAAGATATTAGGCTGCATAAGATAAGTTTCTGCCCTATTCACAGGCACCATTCAGCTATTTAATTTTTTTGTTTTCTTTTTCTCTTTTCTGTAGAACTCCAATAAATCCTCCTTTTGTTCACTCGGAAACGAACATGACTGTGGCTGTGAGAGAGGAATGTTCTTCCATGGTGTTCTGAGAGGAATTGATCTGTGTCCTCTTAACAGGCAGAATAGCACATCCATAATCTAAAGTAAAAAACCCAGACCATTTGTAATCAAGTCAAAATCCCATTCTTTCAAAGAGATCCTATTGATTTTGGAAATTTCTTCTGTATGATAAGAAAGAGATTACCATGCTTGATTGGACAACTGACCAAAACATTCATCCTGAGTACGAAGCAACTCAGATGTCATTTTTTCTGCCACTTTTTCTGTCACTTCTCATATCAAATCCTTCTTCTGATACAAGAAGACCAGAGACAAGAATTTGTATTTCCTCTATCCTGATCTAGTGAATTAATCGAGATTGAAAAATGCGTGAATTTATTTCTCATCAGAGGTGACTACTGAGTGCCATATAGAACATTTTTTTAATTATTTTTTTTTTATTCTCCCCAAACTGAGAGCTCCAGTTCCAATTAAAAAAGACGAAAGAAATTGTATGTTTTAAATACTTTCCAAAAGACATTTTATTTGCTTTGGCAGGAAAAAAATATTTTGAAGGTTAAGAAATTCTCTGGACAATTGCATTAAGAATTTAAGATTAAAAGTTATACATAATAATTAAAATAATAATTAAATAATATCTTAAAAGATTTTACAAACAAACAGCCAGAAATCATGAGTTACAGTTGTTTACCATTTCGTTGGATTTGTATCGTAAATTTGTTAACTTTCAATCATTTGGGCACAAAACCAAAAAGCAAGCCAAGTAAATGCAAGGGGCAACAGCTCAAGTTCACATTTTTCAATAATGTTTGACCAGTTGTTGCTGAGAAGTTGCTGTTCCAAACAAAACACAGAATTCTTGAGAAGAACCAGTGCATTTGACAATGTGTCATTACAGAGGCAGGAAATGGTGTACTGGGTGTTAAATTTACCAAGTTCTACAGTCTTTAGCGAAAGCAGCGTATTTCTCCAAAGTTGAGTTGAGACTGATTTTTTTTCCTACTACTTCTCACAAGATCTGATCCTTGCTAAACACACTTCATCCCCTCACAGCTCTTTGTGCACATAAATCACTATCACACTGAGACTCCCAAAGCCTGTTGTGCTTTAAGTGTGCAAAAGATGGTTTCCCAATCCCATGTTACACTAGTGAGATTCTCATATTACTGCTCTGCTTGTTCAACTGAAAAAGAAGAAGAGGCTGCATTTAAGAAAAGCTACTAGCTACTAAATAAGAATAGAAAGAAGAGAGAATGTAAGGCAGAAAGAGTAAACATAGGGAAAAATAGGAGCAACCAGACAGAAGAGGTGCACACAGGGCCGAAAGGGAAGAAGAGAGAGAGTTTAGAAGCAAGAGCTTGTGAGCTGGGGAAACACGGTGAAGAACTAAGAGAATAATTGTGGAGTAAACCACCAGCAGAGACTGAGGAGTTTGGTATGAAAACAGAAAGTTGTGTGGTAGTAAACAGAGATAAATACATCTGTAACTGTTAGACAATACTTCCTACTGGACATGGAAATGAATATATTATTTTCACATTTCAACATTTGTTTTTTATCTGAAAAAAAGATAGTCTTCATATTTACAGCTTGAGGTAATGTTTTGTGACAATGCTTTTTTTTTCTAATACATAAAAAGAAAAGGTGGTCTGCTTCACCAGAAGCTTCATCCCAAAGCTGTATGCTTAAATCATTCGATCATAAATAAAAATAAGTGAAAAAAAAGAGAAATAAAATATCATTTTGAAATTTGATCAAATGCTATGTTTTGAATTAAAACAAACCTCACACGTGAAACGAAGCACTCCAAGGGTGCCCTTCACCATCTGAATTATTTTTGTTTTGTTATACAACAATGAAAGAATTTAATTCTGCATTAGAAAGAGTGTTGCCAGCATGTCGAGGGAGGCGATCCTTCCTCTCTGTTCACCACTGGTGAGGCCACACCTGGAGTACTGGATCCAGTCCTGGGCTGAGAGATATGGAGATACTCAAGCAGATCCAGTAAAGGGCCACTAAAAGGATTAAGGGACTTGAATCAAAGGGAAGGCTGAGAAAGCTGAGGATCCAGGGGATCTCATCAGTGTTTATAAATACCCAGGGGGAGGGTTCAAAGAGGTGGGAGCCAGGCTCTTTTCAGTGGTGCCCAATGACAGTACCAGAGGGAGTGAGCACAACCTGAGATAAAGAAGTATCTGTCTAAACTTCAGGAAACAGTTTTTTACTGTGAGGGTGACTGAGCACTGGAACAGGTTGTCCAGAGAAGGTGTGGAGTCCCCATTCCTGGAGGTACTCAAAAGCCATCTAGACGTGATCCTTGGCAACCAGCTCTAGTCAGCCCTGCTTGAGCAGGGTGTTGGATCAGGCCTCCAGAGGTCTCTTCAAACTTCAGCCATTCTGTGGTTCTGTGATTCTATAATTTTGGATGATACCTTTGGCTTCAAGCTTGAGGTTAAACAACAAATCAATGAAAGCTGAAAATCAGATTCTCAAAGTAGGCTTGTGTTACGTTAAATACTGAATTACTTTTAGAGTTAAAAGATCAGTCTCAACAGCTGTATCATCCTGATAGAGGATGATACTGTTACCAAGAATGTAATTTTCATTATTTCCAACATTTAGTTTTAAAAGGGGAAAAAAAGTATGTTTCAAACAATGATATGAATAGAATATTTAACTTAAATAAAAATTTCTCAAGTTACAAAATGCCTGTGTTACAGCTTCCAGTGCAATTTTAAGTCATCTCCTTTATGATACTCTCTATTTGGGTAATGTATGAAATACTTCCTTTTTAAAGAGAGTTCCTAGCTTATCAAAGGCTCACAGAAAGCACTAAAAATGCAAGAGGGTATTAAGTGTCCTGACATGTGAGTAGTGGACTCATTGAGTCCAGTAATATGTGAGTACTGTTATTATTAAAAAATAGCCTTTTAATAATCTTTTCTTTTTTGGAGCTGCTTTATACTATAACTGAGTAAACCCTGCATTTCAGTAAAGGACTAATAGAGTAGGTTAGTTTCCTCTTCCAAGGTAGTACCAGAAAATTACATTTGATAAGCAGTTTCACTACTTGCAGTCATTTGCATTTGAAATGTGTAGAGAGCTGGGCAGATGGAATAAGAGTACCAGGAGGTTCAATGTCTACCCACAATCATATTCTCTAAAAGATTTCTAGTTTTCTGGTTTCTTTTGTCACATAATCAGTTTTTGTTAGACACTCACATGAGTGCCCAGAAAAATGGCCTTAAGACCTGTCAAGTCCATAACATAATACATAGTAAGAATTTTGGACATTCCTGATAATGGGAAACCTTACAAACCTCTTCCTGAGGTACCTTGGTTGTCTACCAAAGGCGTTAACGGGTATCCTTATCCATGAGTTTGTGAGGCAGCCATTTCTGTGAGGAGAGTTCCCTCATTCAGGTTTCCAAACAGAATCTGGCTTGATTCTTCTCAGAGTAACTCAACAATAGCATGGACAGGTTGATCTCAGATCGGTTGCAAGTTCTATCTAATTTCTTCACACAGTCCAGTTTTCCCGTCAGGTGATTAAAGGACATCAGTACCTGAGAAGGAAGGAAAGGAAACTCATGTTTCTATATGAAAGAGAAGATACAGGGTGCAACCGTATCTTAAAAACTTATTTTAAACATAATTTTTCGATGAGAGAGGTAGAATATATACAGTGCATGAGAGAGCACAACTGGACTTGAAACTAAAAAAAAAAGTTAATTGCATCTGACTTTTTTTAGCATTAAGAAAAATTGGATAATGAAATGATACCCAGAGAGAAAGCTGAGGTGTACTTGCTGCAACTGCTTGACAAAAGATCATATTAAATTTTAGGAATATATATACTTGTCTATATACGTTTGCATGTGTTTATGTGTTCACACACACACCTCCAGGAGACAGACTAGCAGTGAAAAAAAATTTGCTATGCGCAAAAAGATTGAAACAAATGACACAAGAAGTCTTTTCCAGTAATATCAGTTGAGTTATTCTATGAGTAGGAATAAAAATATAAATAAAAAGTGCATAAAGTATGAGTTGTTTATGCAAAATCCAGGCTCAGAACTCATTAGCATACTTGCACTGCTTATTTGAACTGACTACAGTAAATTGTATTTTTAAAAATAGTTCATATAGGTTCCACCACCAAATGGCACAGAAAAAACCCTGCTTGTCAGTATCAAGTAAGAGAAACCTGTCTAAAAAAAAATAAACACATATGAAAATAAATATGATTGCAAGGGAGAAAAAAGTCTTTTCTCCCTGAAAATTTCTGAGAGTAGCCAAGAAAAATTAAAAGTGTAACTGAAACTGAGAGAAAGGAGGATAATTTCACACAAAGATGTTACGTGGGTGTGACATGGAAATATATTTATAAAGTGCTTATTTAATTTAGGAATAAGAGCAATATAGGAAAACTAAATAACCTGTTTTTTTTTTTTTTTAAATTTAATGTATGAATTTATAATCTTCATGAAAGACATATATGCACACACATCTGTTATTATTTTTATACTATTCTTATTTTTATTTACATTTTACCCAGTACAGATTGGGTATTTAATACTTTGCATATATTGCAGGGATCAGCAAAGGCTAATAGAAGAATAAGAATTATTTTTCCATGCTGTATGAGGGTAACATTGATACATAACCTCTGCATGTGACACAGCCAGTCTCCAGACATCTTCCCCTCTCTAAGGTATTTTAGTGTGGAGTTCAGACTTCAAAACAAGTTGACAATCCCAGCAAATCCCAGCCCTTCCTATACGTGTGAACGTTCTACCCGCCCAAAGAAGAATGTAGTAATACAGAATGATTTAACACCTTGTGCAAATGACATTGTTCTTGATCAGCTTATTGTATCACATTTGAAAAAACTAAAATAAAATTCATGAGGGCTCTTTTTTTTTAGTCTTTTTTTTCCTCCTTTTTTTCTCCTCTTTTTTAGTCTGATTGTGAGTACCTGCTTCTCTGGGGCAATTTCTTTGAACTCTCATGAGTTCTAACTTTCAGTTGGAAATTATATTTCCCACCTTTTGTTTAAACAGAGAAATACACTGAACCCCAGTGGCTGAAATTTCAGCCCTTGAGGTCTGTACAGAATGAGAGAAGCCTACAGTAAAAATTGGAGTAGAAAGAATAATAAGATAAAACTCTATAATTACTATTATCAGGAAATCAAAACATCTCTTCTTTTTTTTTTCTTTGTTCTTTTACCCTAAACAACATCATCCATTACTGTTTAGCTACAAGGTTTACTTCAAAGATTTGCACTTATGACGGCAGTTCTAAAGAGACCTAACAGTCTAATTTCCTTGCTTTAAGTAAAAGGCTACATTGACAAACCGTGAATGCATTTTATTAAGCCTTGCTAAATTTCCATTAGTTCTCAGAGCTATAGATTTCACTCAACTTAAAATGAAAAATCATTACCCTCTGAAAAAAGAAACATTTCATTGCTTAAATATGTAATTAATATGTGATTCAAAATTCCTTGAATCAATCAAGCAAAGGTGAGAGTGTTATTGAGGAGTGACCTGAAGCCATATGAATATCTGAGAGAATACCGAGCTTTTGCAAATAACAATATAAAACACATCCAGGTGATTTAAACACAAGGGCAAGCATGGAAAACACTGAGTTTATCCTGCTATCACTACTAACAATAAAATATTATGGAATATTTGGTCCTGATCCTGAATGCTGGCATAATCACATATTGTGATTCTCAGGTAGCTATCTTTTATTTTTCTTTTAATTCACAAATACATACTCATATCACTAAACTTCAATATGCCTGGGCTTAGAAGGAGAACCGCTGCCATTAGTGTGTGGAAGTGAGAATTCCAGGTGATTAGTGTCAACCATTTAATAGTACCATTGAATGTCAATGAACTGCATGCAGCACGAAGTAAATATTTATAATTAATATTTTTAATTAACTGCCATGATTAATGAGTTGCATGTAGATCTGTTTTTTAATCTTTTGAAAATAGATTAAAGTTCTGTCTGAAAAATAAAATTCTGTAACAATGTGTAAGCACATGACAGAGACGGAGCCATTAGACTGTGTTAAACAGTCTCAGCATGACTCTGTTTTTAAGCACAACCTTTGAGAGAGACTTTGAAATTTAAATATCAGTTCTCTCCAAAATAAGTTTTGATTATGCTGTGAATTGATAACTGAATTATAATTTCAAATAAGAGTGCAACTGTCATCTCTGTTAGTACACAGTGTCTAGAAAGTGTTAAGGGATATTTATTCCACATTCAGAAAGAAGGTCTATTGGTTTTTTTGGGAAGGAGGTGATGGAAGATATGGAGACACCTTTGGAAAAAGTAACAGGGAAAGAGGAAGACTTCCCCTTGGTTGAGGAGGATCAAGTGAGAGATCAATTAGGTCAATTAGGTATCCACAAGTCCATGGGTCGCAATGGAATGCACCCGAGAGTGCTGAGGGAGCTGGCAGAAGTCATTGCGGGGCCACTCTCCATCATCTTTGAAAGGTCCTGGAGAACAGGTGAGGTGCTTGAGGACTGGAGGAAAGCCAGTGTCACTCCAGTCTTCAAAAAGGGCAAGAAGGAGGAGCTGGGGAACTACAGGCCAGTCAGCCTCACCCCAGAAAGATGATGGAACAGCTCGTTCTGGGCGTCATCTCAAGGCATGTGGAGGAAAAGAAAGTTATCAGAAGTACTCAACATGGATTCACCAAGGAGAAATCATGTCTGACTAATCTGATAGCCTTCTACGATGGCATGACTGGATGGATAGATGAGGGGAGGGTGGTAGATGTGGTCTACCTTGACTTCAGCAAGGCGTTTGACACGGTCTCCCACAGCATCCTCATAGGGAAGCTTAGGAAGAGTGGTTTAGATGAATGGACAGTAAGGTGGATAGAAAACTGGTTGAAAGACAAGAGCTCAGAGGGTTGTGATTAGGGGCACAGAATCTAGTTGGAGACCAGTGACGAGTGGTGTTCCCCAGGGGTCAGTACTGGGTCCAGTCCTCTTCAATATATTCATCAATGACCTGGATGAGGGGATAGAGGGCACCCTCAGCAAGTTTACTGATGGCACAAAGCTGGGGGGGGAGAGGGGGGGTGGCTGACACACACTGGAAGGCTGTGCTGCCATACAGAGAGACCTAGACAGGTCGGAGATTTGGGCAGAGAGGAACCTTATGAAATTCAACAAGGGCAAGTGTAGGGTGCTGCACCTGGGGAGGAACAACCCCATGCACCAGTACAGGTTGGGGGCTGACCTGCTGGAGAACAGCTCAGCGGAAAGAGACCTGGGAGTCCTGGTGGACAACAGGATGACCATGAGCCAGCAATGTGCCCTTGTGGCCAAAATGGTCAATGGCATCCTGGGGTGCCTCAAGAAGAGTGTGGCCAGCAGGTCGAGGGAGGTCATCCTCCCCCTCTACGCTGCCTTGGTGAGGCTGCGTCTGGAGTACTGTGTCCAGTTCTGGGCTCCCTGGTTCAAGAAGCACAGGCAACTGCTGGCGAGGGTGCACCAAAGGGCTACAAAGATGAGTAGGGGACTGGAACACCTCTCTTATGAGGAAAGGCTGAAGAATGTGGGTCTCTTCAGTCTGGAAAAAAGACGATTGAGGAGGTATCTTATCAACACTTATAAATACTTAAAGGATGGGTGTCAGGAGGATGGGGCCAGGCTCTTTTCAGTGGTGCCCAGTGACAGGACAAGAGGTAATGGGCATAAGCTTGAGCATAGGAAGTTCCACCTAAACATGAGGAGGAACTTCTTTAATTTGAGGTTGGCAGAGCACTGGAACAGGCTGTCCAGAGAGGTGGTGGAGTCTCTGTCTCTGGAGACATTCAAAACCCGCCTGGACGCGTTCCTGTGTAACCTTCTCTAAGGTGACCCTGCTCTGGCAGGGGGTTGGACTAGATGATCTCCAGAGGTCCCTTCCAACCCTACGATTCTGTGATTCTGAGAGACAGGAAATCTGAGTAAAGATTCAGTGTCTGAGTCCCCAGGCTGCAGCACAGAACTTCCAGCTTTGGCCTTTTGAGACTACAGTGGCTACAAATTGAACTCTTCAGACTCAGAGTTGTTTCAAGGGTTGGGGAAACTTGGGAATGTTTCTAAGTGCATAAATCTGGATACTTGTCAGTAAACAAAGAAATATGTATATCTCCAGGGATTTAAATGCAATTCTAGCTATAAAATTAAGATGTATTTTACATAATGCAGGGTACAGCAGAGAGTTCTTGTATGGGGATGTTCAAAAGTAATCTGTCAAATTGAGACTCACTGTAAAAATCCATTTGTTGTAATAGATTTCTAAAACATGGTACTTAGAGAAGGCAGTGCTCCTAGAATTAACAATCTTATGAAAAACACTGTTCTTTAGTGTTCTTATAAGTGGAGATTATTTGAATATTTTGAATAGAAATATGTAAACATATCATATCACCAATAGACATAAGAAATTAAAATAGAACGGATTCCTAATCTTGACAGCTATCTTGGGGATGTTTAATCATCAACAGTTCATTACGTTTTCATCTATTACTTTTGCCTCTGGCGTTATGACCTGTGGCCTGCTAGACCTTAATGACTTTTAGTTCCAAGAAAGCAAATAAAAGAACAAATGAAAACCATTTTGGTGGTTGTTTTTGGAAATATTACTGCTTGTTTCATTACAGGACCAGCTTTTAGAAATATGAGGAGCTCAGCTTTCAAAAAGAGAAAAAAGAAATTTCATTTTGTGACTGTAAAGAGCGAGCTTTAAAAGTGTTTGCAGAGCAGCATTAAAGGTTTAGAATTCAAGAAGCAAATACAACAACAAAATGTGCTCTTTCTCAGATAAACTGAGTCATATCTTCATTATAATGTATTTATACAATATGTATCTACTCATTGTAATTCATGATATCTTTATTATAATCTTCATCATTTGGGGAAGGAGAGCCAACCAATGATCATGGAACATTTAAACTGAAAGAGGGTAGATTTAGATTAGATATTAAGAAGAAATTCTTTAACGTGAAAGAGTGGTGAGACACTGGAACAGGTTACCCGAGAAGTTGTGGATACACCCTCCCTGGAAGTGTCGAAGGTCTTAATTATTTAAATTTATTTGGTCTGAACATATTCAAAAGAATGGTTTAATCGTTATTCTGTGGACACAGGATACTTTTCAGTTTTATATCACATCAAAGGAAAATATTGTTTCACTGGTTGTATCATTCTAAGTACACATTTGCACCATGTTCTGTAAGTGTTCTTCAGTTTCATGAAATTTTAATGTGTTTTAAATAATATTAATTTGCATATAATGGATTTCCTGTGTAAGAATGAAAAGCACATCAGATATTTTTGCAGAAAGTAGCTATTTCAGACACAAGTTAAATTAATTTTATCTCATCGCACTTCATGAAGAATCCAAATATACTTTCATAATGAACTAATTAGGTACAAATTTTGTGTTACTGATAACTGTTAAGATTTACCAATATTTTTTTCTTTTGTTTGATTTTCAGCAGTTTGTAATATAGGCTCTTAAGAAAGTTATATTGTCTGACAAATCAAAGATTGTGAATGTGGTTTCTCCTTATGCATATATATATGTACGTATGCATATGTTCTGTTTGGGAAAAAAATCTCAAAAACTAATATTTTCCTGTAGAAATCCATGCTCATAAATGAAGTATTTCAAAGAGAAAAAAGTCTACTAGCTTAAGCACATCTCGAGGAAATAGCTGAAGTCCAACGCTGATAATGGAGAGGGCCATTGGGCATATACTATTAGGTTACATGACTAAAGGCTAAGCAAATTATACAGGAAGGTAAGGATCAGAGGAACAAACTCAGCAGGGGAATGTTACTAATGGATTAAGTGAAAATGGTGCATTATGCAGCAGCTGCACCTGACAGCTTCAGAAGAGTATGATTAGACCATTGCCATGGTATGAAACCCACCAAGATGCCTCAGGAGAACTTTGTCCCCTGATTGCCCTGTAAACAAATGGGGGTTATTGCCTAAAGGAGTTTAGGACTTATTTTGGAAAGGACGGGCAAGATAATTTTTGGGATAGAGCAGAGAGAATTTTGGGATCATATAAAGCTTATTATGTGATGATTTAAGGGGACTGTGGAAATGTGCATGATTTAATGCAGGATGTTTGGGAGAAAAGACAAAAGGTAAGGAAAAGGAAGGATCAAGGTGAATCAGGGGAAAAAAGAGTTTGGAAAAATGGGGGGAAAAGGAATAAAACTGGATGGGTATGTATAGGCAGGCTGCTGCTCAGTATGCTTCTCCGACCAACTCTGTATCTAATCGTTTCGGTATCCTATCTTCTAGTTAAACCTCACCTCTGTGAGTGCCCTCTCTGTTCTGACCCTGTGTTAACACCAGGTGGCTTTGCGAAGGGCTCAGAGGTCTAGGGGCCACCAAATTGAGAGAGCGTGGTCTGGAGGCAGCTCCTGGGGAGACCAGATGTCAGAGCGGCTGTACATGGACTGGGCTGTCTGTGATGTTCACATTAAAGCAAACATTGTATTCATATGGTTACTGGTAAAGGCACTGCTCTCTCCCTGTTGGTTGGTGTGACCAGTTGCTCACGTTTGTTTATGTGTGCATGTGTACATCTCAGGCTGGACTTGAGGATGAGGACGTCTAGCTAAGTGGGGTTAGAGAACTCTTATTAGATCCCAAAACCCATCAGATTCACCTACCTCCAACACCTACCATTTTCTTTGCTGGTTCTCAAAACCCCAATGTTTACATTAAACCAGCTTCCCTGTTGTGAAGCAAAACTGATCAGAACCCTGCATCAAACTGGTAAAGTAACTCTGTTTATTAATGGGGTTTTTAATTAAATTTAAGACAATAATTTAATTGTTGAATCAAATGTTCTTTAACTTTCAGCTAGTATGATCTTCATAGTGTTCTCCAGTGATTTGGTTTATGTTCACTTTTGAATAAAAAAAAATGTCTTGCCCAATGCCTGAAGGGAAAGAAGGTAGAATAGCCTACTCTTAAACCTAACACACATAGTGGCAGACAGCATCTCTACTTCAACAGATTCCTTCTTTCCAGCCCTGCCTTAAAGCAGACCAGCAAAAGATCTATGTATGATTTCCAATTAATTAATGATATGATTTTTCTACATAAGTAACCCTCATGTACAAATGTTTGAATAGATGTGTGTGAAACACATCAGATACTCTGTTCATTCCAGCTATTGGCATTAGGACCTTAGCTGGATGCTCAGATTTAAGACACTGTGCTTAAAGAGAGATGTTCTCCATTTGGAGACAGTCTAGAGGAGAGTAACAGATATGATCAGTGGGAATCACTGGAAAAATTGGAGTTACTTAGTCTAGACAGAAAAAGACTGAGGTGAGATATGAAGAGAGTCTTCTAATGTGTAAAGTGGAACTGTAAGAGGAAGGGAATAAAATCTTTCCTTTTTTTTTACTAGGGACAGAGTAAGAAGTAATGGGCATGGAGTTCATCAAAGATGATTGTGGGAGGTATTTAAAAAGAATGACAACTTTGAAGACAGATCTGCAATAGAGTAGGTTGTCTGGGAAGGTATGAACTCTCCATCACTGAAGACTTTTTAGAACAGATTGGATGAATATGTGTCTTGGGTGGGTTAGTTATAGCTGATTCTGCCTTGGATCTGCAGACTGGGCTAGATGACCTTTCAGTCTCTGATCTATGATGCTATAGAAACAATACTAACCTCCTTTGTAACACACTTTCATATCTACTGTTAAAAATACAAGTGTTATCATCAGATCCAGAGGAGAGATAGATTAAGATGCAGTCACAAATTTACTATAAATGTTTATTTTTGCCTTGAACATATTTTAAGTCATTAAATTGATTAGAAGGATTAATAGACAGATAGGCAGACAAGTATGGAGAGTACGATTGTATAAAAAATTCCCCTAAAAACTAAGGCAAAAATACTGAACTGCATTTCCTGTGGAGCCTGGGTATCTCTGCTGCCAGTCTATAAATGAGAGAGAGATTTCAGGAATAAGATTTTTTCCTTCACTTTTCTAAACTCTTAAATTCATCTGTAGATGCTACAAAGCTTTTTTTGAACTTCTTTCTTGGCTCATTAGTAGCACCACCTCCTTCATTTACAGACAACGTGAGGTTATGGGGATCCAGTTTTCAATCTAACTGCTACAGAATCATTTTTGTTGCTATTTCTAAACTGAAAACTGTATTAAGCATGTTTTTTTTTTTTAATTATTCTGAGATTTTCAGAAATGCCAGTTAAGTATTGTTAACTGTTAATAAACACAACTAAACCCAAAACTACATATAAATCACAATTTTTAAATTCTCTATAATGATTGGCTGATGGCTGACTACTTGTGAATTAATGCTTCTTATGAGTTCACAAGTGAGTAAAAAATGAGAATTATGCATCATAAAATTTATTCTCTTCATTTTGCTTGAGCTTTGGTTGGTTTTTTTTAGTGGAGAAGGATTGGGGTGGGTTTTTAATTATTTTTATTTACAAGATACTAATTTAGGGGCCAGCTTATGATAGCTTTGCATTGAACGGTACTCTTTGACTTTTAGAAGACTATTTGTGCAATAAAGAATCATTTGGTGAAATTAGATCAGATTTTGACCAATGCTTCTTTGCATTATTTATGTTTACTTTTGTAGCGTTTTTGCCATGATAATGAAGTCTCAGTGGTATGCAACTATTCAAAGGGATGCTAATATTAGCTCTTTGTTCCATAATAAGGGTTGCTTATTTGGTGCAAATTACAGAGACTGAAGTTCGAAAAGTGTAGTTAAGCAAGATTCACAGTTTAACTTGCACTAAATAAATCACCCTAGTGATCTAGTACCCTAGAGCACTCTGAAGGTAGAAAATATCATTCATATGCCAAATGTTATTGTTGGGGGAAGGATAAAGGAAAATATATACTCAAGGGGATATGCCACTATTTAATCTTAGCTGTGAATTTTCTTAGTTTAATGGAATGAATTTCTCAACAGAATATAAAATATAGTAGAAAGAAAGATTTAAACTTCTTTACATGTTCTCCAGCTAGTCCATCCTCCATTCGTTTTACTGACTTGCAGTAACATCAATGAAAAAATTATTCTGCAAAATTTAGCACCATAAGCTGGATTAACAAACAGACCAAAGTTATCGAAATGTTATCCACTGGTATTTCTGAGCATCTCAGACAGGTAGCCAGAAGAGAGCAGTGTGCCATACATGAAAAGAGTTGAAGAGAGATTTAACCAGCTCAGCAATTTAGATGTAGTGAAGACCTCTGTGTGTAGTGTATGTAGTAGTGTAGTAGATGTAGTGTACCTCTGAGATGAAGCTTCTAGCTACATAGGAATTTCTGCTCCATAAGTGCTTTCTGTCAGTGGATATGTCCACTGTACATTTCTGAAAAAAATACAGTAAGAATATTTAACTGTAATTGGAATACTTCCCATAAACATTTTTTTCACATTTGAGAGCACTTGAAGCCACATTTTTTCACCAATATTTGCGTCTTTTAGTCACTGCTTTATTAGCCATTCCGAAGAAATACAACTATCCCATTCCACCAGCATCCCCTGCCCATGATGAAGCTAAGCATTTTATTCTAAATACTTACATTAAAACTCTTAGTAACAAGATATAAAGAGGAAGCCAGTGAAAGATGCCTGGCTACACTGCACTTGTGGTAGTATTACTCACAACCTTGGGGCTAAGCCCACAGTTTGAAAAGGAGGACACTGGCCAGAGGTACGGGATTTAATACACTGTGCTGCATAATTGCTCTTCGCATGAGCAGTTTGCTTGGAAAATGTAAATTTTTGATTTGCAAGCATAATAGGATTCTCATCATAAGCACAGTGGATTTCTATGCACATACACTTATTCACAATGCCCAAGGCCTTTCTTATTACTAAGTATCAAATATAGAGAGCATGGACATGCATATTTGGAAACAGAGGTTTACCTCCCTAAGGACATTTTACTGTCAAAATGCAAATGCCCACTGGCTCTAGGTACTATGTATAGAAATGAGGTGAACATTGGTAGTAAGAATCCTTTTGGGGTTTTAGGGCTAACATTTTTTAGATTTGGAAAAACAATGTATTACCTAAACCATTCACAATCAGGGCCTAAATATTTTCTTTAGAAGGACAAATAAACCCATACAGTAATACCAGGCAAATAAGAATATTTATTATCTGACATCTGCAAATATTTCATCTGTCTTAAATGTATGTTGTTTATGTTTTTTCATTCTTACACCTCTGTTTCACCCAATGCTGGTTTTCATGGTTTGTTTTCAGTTTATTTTATCATTATAAGAATGCTACAGTGACTTTCTTCTAAGATCCAGAGAATGGTTGCATAAAATGAATAATCAATTATCAAATAGATATCTGTTCAGGAAGCTATTGACTACAAAATTCACAATTGTCTGTGAGATGTGTTTTCAATTATTTGAAACTCTTATAAGTCAATTGCAGGTTAGGTACCAGTAATGAACTTTTGAAAGACAAGATTCTCTTTTCATCTAGGTGAATCAAGGAAACATAATAAGTAAAATAAAAATAGTAATATCACTAAAACTGCTTGGAGGATAAGTAAGTTTCCCACACTACATGTCTCCTTGTATCTTTGAAACCCATCTTTTCAGATTCTCAGATGATTTGTTTTCTTGCATTCTGACAAATAAATAGATATGTCTCAATCAACTATTAATATAGGTTTTCTTTGCAAATCTCTAATGGAATTTTCAATCTGCTATACAGCTTTCCCATCAGAAGCACTAACATCATATTGCCATGAAATATTTAGCTCTAATAAGTGTAAGCCAGCTCTTAACTCATAACTTATCATTTAATAACATGCAACCTGTAATTCAGTGCAAAAATTCTTTCTCCAAACATAAAGATATTTTAGAATCTCTGAGAAACCTTGAGGAGAGAATAAGGATATCTGTTCAAACTAAATTTCTTCACTTTCCACACAGGCAAACACTGCTTCAAATAAAAATTTAGAGAGAAAAGATGAAGTTCTAAGCAGTTTTTTTTAGATGCTTTCCTGGTTTGAGGTAAAACAGAACCAAGTTTCTGTTCAGTAATTTTACTTTTCAGCTAAGCCTCTTCTAACTAACTAAACTCTCTGAAATTAACAGCATATTGTTCAGAAATTGTTCACTCCCAGACATTAAGAAGACCTGATTGTTTCTAACTTATGCCAAGGAAGAGTACACGGAGAGGCTTTTGCTTATTGCTGTAACAACAAAGGTCAGCCAAATTGATCTATTTGCCCTGTTGGAGGGTCGGAAGCGGAAGAGCATAGAGGAGTTGCACCTGTGTGGAGGAGCGGACAGGACACGCGACCCAGAACTGACCAACAGGGTGTTCCATCCCATCTGCATCATGCTCAGTATAAAAGCTGAGGGATCAAAGGGTCAGCTCGCTTTCTTCAGTGGCCGGCATCTGAGGAGGACTCTCACTGTTCTTTGCCTTTGATCCCAATCTGTGCGTTCCTGAATCCAGATCTGGAATCCAGTTCCTGTGTGTTGCTGAGTCCAGTCTGGGACTTCCCCAGTGCCTGCTGGTGACGTGATCATCATCCTGGGAGCTTGATATGGTTTTGTGTATATTGTATCTATTTCATTTTATTTTATTATTAATATTTCATTGAAGTAGTTTAGTTTTTTCTAAACTCATGTCTCTTTCTCTCTCTCCTTCCTCTCCTTGGAGAGAGAAATGGGGGTGAGCATCTGTCATTAGTTTCAGTGGCCAGTCTGGCCCAAACTATGACAGATGCTTAACAAAACAGGTTGGCTTTTGGCTGATGGAAAAGTAGAAATGCTGATATAAATGTACTGAAATTCAGAAATAAATGAAGATGTGAGTACGGGTGCCTTTCTTTTATTGTTAGACTGTGATCTCAGTGAAATGCCATAAAGAGCTGTTCTTACCTCAGAATAAATTATTGCTGAGTAATGATATCATTTAGAATTTGGACATAGGTACTTACTTTATGTGAACTTTACCTATTATTAAGCCTGAGAAGGTAAAAATTATGTTTCTGTTTTAGGAAAGACGAACTTCATCTCATTGACATTTGCAGACCTGTTTAATATTTTGCAAATGACTATATTTTCATTATCATACTATGTCCATATTACTATAAATGGCCTATTTAGATGATTCACCTAATTAAAGTATAGAATTTAGCTGTTCACTTTATTCTATTAAAATATATAGGTGGATGGTTTTAATTCCTGACAATGGTGTGGACTAAATTTGATTGTTATGAATAATAAACTATGTCTGAGTATGGCAGACATTAATGAACAGATATATCCATTATAGATATTTCCCTGTGCAGTTGCACGTTCGAAAATTCAAGTTGGTATTTGGCAGAAAAAATGAAAGCATATACTAAGAGACATAGGCTTTATTGGGCTGTGCATGGAACACATTTATGTGCCTATCACACAACTTTAGTAGAAATAAGGATAATTAAACTAAGTGCATAAAAACAATGTAACATAAACAGCCAGAACAGTATCTGCAATCTTTAGGTCAGTCTTCCTTAAGAGGAGCCAGCTCAGACCTCCATGTGTCTGTGGAACAGAGGTGCATTTTCCTGCTATGCCAAAAGAAAGGAGATAACTATTGGTTAATTAGGTTTGCCAGCTACCTTTGAGAAAAGTGAGATGATGATACCTCCATGATTCCTAGCAGAAACTGGTAGATGTTCTTGATGGTATTTTTTCTTTAAACAGAAGATCACAGTGGCTCAGCATATGCCCACCATAAAGATTTCTGTAAAGAACTGGAATTTGTTGTTTATCAGCCTCTCCTTCAATCTATCCACTCTGCGTCTCCACTTGGACTGAGCCCATGTGTGCAACAGAACAGGAGAATGCTGGTTATATGCTAACACGGATTTGAAATAGATTATTTGGATTTCATTTAGATACACTGACTGAGAGTCAGAAACAGTAACACATTTTTATAAAGCAGTATTTGTCATGGGGAGTTATTACAATGTGAGTGTTACAGTTTAGCATTTTAATTTTTTCAGCTCCACCAGGTGCATCTTCATCAATGACATAGACAGTGGGATCAAGTACACGCTCAGCAAGTTTGCTGACAACACTAAGCTGAGTGGTGCAGTCGACAGGCCAGAGGGACGGGATGTCATCCAGAGGGACCTGGACGAGCTAGAGAGGTGGGCCCGAGCAAACCTTATGAAGTTCAACAAGGCCAAGTGTAAGGTCCTACACTTGGGTCGGGACAGCCCTCGTGGTCAATACAGGCTGGGGGACGATGTGATAGAGAGCAGCCCTGTAGAAAAGGACTTGGGGTTACTCATGGATGAAAAGCTGGACATGAGCTAGCAATGTGTGCTTGCAGCCCAGAAGGCCAATTGCATCCTGGGCTGGATCAAAAGAAGTATGGCCAGCAGATCCAGAGAGGTGATTCTCCCCCTCTGCTCTGCTCTCGTGAGACCCCACCTGGAGTACTGTGTTCAGCTCTGGAGCCCTCAGCACAAGAAGGACATGAACCTGTTGGAGCAGGTCCAGAGGAGGGCCACGAAGATGGTCTGAGGGCTGGAGCACCTCTCCTATGAGGACAGGCTGAGAGAGTTGGGGTTGTTCAGCCTGGAGAAGAGGAGGCTCCAGGGAGATCTTATAACGACCTTCCAGTACCTGAAGAGGGCCTACAAGGAAGCTGGGGAGGGGCTGTTTGCAAGGGCATGTAGTGATAGGACGAGGGGCAATGATTTTAAACTACAGCAGGGTAGGTTTAGATTAGACATTAGGATGAAGTTCTTTACAATGAGGGTGGTGAGACACTGGAACAGGTTGCCCAGAGAGGTGGTGGAGGCCCCATGCCTGGAGACATTCAAGGCCAGGCTTGATGAGGCTCTGAGCAACCTGATCTAGTTGAAGATGTCCCTGCTTACTGCAGGGGCGTTGGACTAGATGGCCTTTAAAGGTCCCTTCCAACCCAACACATTCTATGATTCTATGATCTAGTATGTGTGCACAAAACAGAGTTACAGCAGTGCAGAGCTGAGGTCTGTTTGTAGGAATCCTTTAACCCAGGAATATATCACAGCCATTAGAGACTATCAGTTCACTTTTTCATTGGCTCTATGAAAGAAATTTCTGAATGCAGGCAGGCTGGGACAGCTGAAATTTGGGATACGCTGAAGGTGAAAAGAGGGAATGAGCCAGAAGTAGAGCACAAGTAAATTTTTTTCCACTTTAACTGCTGTATACGTTTGCTCTTCACATATATTTTGAGATAGCTTTTATGCACTGAAAGAAAGTGAATGCATCTCAAAGGACAGGGTTATCTTTCACAAAACCTATTTACATCCTTATTTTAGATTAATGCTTTTAATTGAATTAGAAACAGATTTCCCTTCCTCAGTCTATGCATCTTGCCTTCTCAATGGTGAGTTTTTTGAAGCAGTGTCAATCTTTCACCAGCCATCAATACAGCACCTAGCACAATGGGGACCTGTTTTCATCTGACAGCTCTATACATTAATCATAACAGCATTTCTGAAAGTTACTCAGTTTCACAAGTAATTAAACAGGAAAAACATACAGTATTATTCCAATGAAAAATAAGAGTACTAACTGCCTAGTTTTTTCAAAAAGATACTGAGTTTAGTTAGCATAGTATTTCACAATAACTATGGATATATTTCATGTCGCCCACTGATAACTGCATGTATTTTACAGCATTGCAACTGTAGATAAACCACAGGGAACCTACGGTCAAAGGATTAGCGTAGTTTTTACTGCAAAGTCCTCCTCAAAGAGGTTTGCATCTCAGCAGTGGTTTTCTCCATTTCTACTTTGCAGAGTAGAGGAAGTATTGATGAATTGCCGTTTAAACTTTACTTTTCTGATGGATAACTTTCCTACAACTGTGAAACAATATATGAAGTACAGAACAGTCAACGTTCTTTAGTAAAACTGCTATATTTCAAATCATTACCCAATATTCTATGAGAAATAGTGCAAAAATGATGTATGTTTCTTTCCAGACCAATATGAAACCATCCCTTAACAACTGATCACTTGTGGGGCAGATGAAAAAGGTAAAACCAGTCTTTCTGTGAGTAGTCGTGTAACTAATAGCATCACTTCATGTCAATGTACTTGCAGGTAGCTTCATAAGAAGAAATTACTTTCCAATTCCATTGAAAATGCATGAAGTAAAAGGGCCCATCCATTTATTCAAAGCTATTGTGGCTCTGCAAAGCTGTCATGGGTACCAAGTAAAATTACTCATGTAGGTATTAGATTCCCCTTGGAGTTTAGCTTCATCAGCTGCTAAAAGGCAAGAGGAAAAGAAAACAATGGTGAATTAAGTTCCCTGTGATAGATAATATTTTTCATGTGTGATAGTGACGAAACGGTAACTTGGTCTCTGGAAGACAACTGCTTTTTCCGTCAGACCATGTAATGGGAAAATGTGGAATGAAGTCCTTATTTTCTTATCTCTTCTTGTTGCAGTAAGCGCACATGACTAAATAGATCTGTGGAAAACAATTTTTATTTAGAATATAATTAATGTGCAAATCAGGCTTTTTACCATACATTTTTAAACCAGGAATATTCCCATTTGTTGTATGATTTTTTTTAGAGAATGCACTTAAGTATGGAAGAAACCATGAGAAACATTTGAAAATCTAATAAGTAGTAATAGAAACAGATCTTATGCTATCAGTTAGGAATTAATCTCTGTACATTAAATGAGAATTTAAAAGTAGATTGCCATGTCCCGTGGCAATCACAGGTCACATTTGATGACAGAAAAATCCTCCTGGTTTTAAATGCCTTAAGTTTTAATGGGAGCTTTCTTTCAAGGTGGCTGGATGTCAATCTTTCATTTAAGTCTTAGTAAGTGTATCATACATAAGTTAGGTCCTGTGTAATGATTTGTGAAAAGCCAAAATATGATCTATGTATCAGAAAAGTTAAAAGTGAAAGTGGTGGAAGAAATTGTAACCTATCTGGTATATATCCCTGAACTTATATTCCATGGGTGCAGCTATACATATGCATACACAAACATACACACACTGTTTTGACATACAAGGCTGAAATATATTTACAGTAAAATTAAAAGGAAGCCCTCCATCTCTGTCATGTAAAGATATAATCATCTGGGGATGCTACCAGAAATACCAAAGAAATGAGAACCTCTGCTAATCAGTCCTCCTAACTTTTTTATCATACAGCCAAAGCGTACATGTTTATGTAGAGGTAATATTTTGGCCTAGTCGAATTTGGTTCATACCTTGCAGATTTAACATTAACATTTATAAAATGGAATAGATCCTGCTGTCTGATTTCTGTTATGTGTACTAACAGTTTGAGGCATTCTTATGCATTGCATACAATAATTGCTGTGGGACAAACCAGATATTTGCCATTTCTTTATCAAAGTCTAAGTCTAATTTTTGCAATATATAGAAGAAACTTTCTCAGGAAGAGAAAATTCTTAAAAATTGTCTCTTCCTAAAGCTATGTGGCTTAGGATAATTGGAGGAAATAAAGACATTATTGCAGTTTTAAGGTTATAATTGCAAACGTATGGCAATGCTTTTCTTATCTCTCTTGTATTTTACGTCTTTCACTATGATAATTCACACACTTCCCCTACCCCTAGTCTAGATTTCATCGTCGTATAACCTGACTCCTTTTAATTCTGTTACTGACTTCTCGGGAGTGAAATAAAAAAGTGAAAAGAGAAAAAAAAGATTTATTACATGTATGATTAATTTCCTTATACTCTCTCTTCTACCTGGCCACATCGACTTAAAAAGGCTTTTTCTTTCAGGTCTTGGCAAATAACATAGTTGGATCCTTCTTTAAGGCATGTTTTGGACTCTACAGTACTTTGAACAATTAGTAGTATTAAACAATGAAGAAGAGAGCATAAGAACTCAAGATCAGCCAAGGTGACATATGAAGTATAAGGGGTGAATGCACTGTACCAGTTTTAGTTTGAATATATATGGCTGTGAACAAGAAAAAGGGATTATTCTTGTGTGAGTAAGTGAGAAGTAGAAAAGAACAAAAAGAAAACATGTTTACTGCTTTGAAATAGAGGCAGAAAAAGGAAACTCTTAAAAATGGGAGTTGTAAAACTTGAGAATGTAGGTATAAAAAAAACCCAGCAATGACTGTGAAATTTGATGAAAATGAACTAGATTCTCTCCTCTCTTCCTTCAAAGGCAATGCTAATCCTTAAAGGTCAAAAGAATATGAATATGAAACATCAGTGTGAAAGAAAACCTTTAAAATACATAGCCCAGATCATACCGCTTTCTCAGTAATACATGCACTTTCTCACTAGGTGAAACAAGCGTCTCAGTGGCATCCAGATTCCCGCTGCTCATGTTGAACAGTACAAAGAATGGGACAAACTGTGAAGTGTGAAATAAGGAGCTTCTCAGAAGGAGCAGTGGTGTTGGATGAGGTAAATAAAACATGATGACACTTGTCTAGACAACCACTAGTGCTGAATTAATTGTGAATGACAATCTTAGAATGCACTGTTGCATTATCCAAACAACATCTCACCATGTTTACCCTCCGAAGTGTTGCTTTTTGCATCTACTATGTCACAGACAGTAGCAGTGGTTTGCAGTTGTGGTATTTCAGCAGTATGAAAGCAGAGTCCTTTCTCCATTCTGACATCATATACCCATGAGGAAATCTGGAGTTAGGCGGTAGTGTAAGAATGGTCTCTTCATGAAGGCTTTTTTTTCATGTATAGTCAGGTCAGTGATTTTTTTATCGGTAAAAACGTTCACAGGAAACTAAGGCGGCATTCCTGCAAGTGTATTCATAAATGAAGAGTGTTCCTGAAACCATTTTAAAACTGATGTTCTGATAATTGATACAGGAGGGAAGGATTTAGGCTGTTAGAGAGGAGGAAGACTAAAAATTCACAGAGACTGCGAAGAAGGTCATATCACAAATACCTCCACTCTAACAATTACTTATAGGTTTAGATCACCACAGGTGGAACAGGGATTTACACCTCTAATATCCTGAATCACTGATCCAGACACTGAATTTTGGATAAAAGGAAGCATCATACCTTTATCTTCCCTCTGCTTTTTCCAGTCAGGGCTGATAGAAGTAATCACCTCCCAGAGCAATATGTTCTCACTAGAAAATACTACCACCTTCCCAATACATGGGCTGATTTCTGCCTTCTTTAAGCACCTTCCTGTGTATTGCCCTAATATATAAATGACTACTTTACAGACATCTTGCATGGGAAGCCTGAGATTAATACTGCTGAACGGACAGTGTTTCAACCAGAAACTAGATTCCTAAAACTGGAGTTTATGTGGTTTAGTCCTTCCTTCTTCCTATTTCAGTTCTTTGTTATTGTTGGGGTTTAACCACAGCCAGCAACTAAGCACCATACAGCTGCTCGCTCACTCCCTCTAAGTGGGATGGGGGAGAGAATTAGAAGGGTAAAAGTGAGAAAAAACTTGTGAGTTGAGATAAGGATAGTTTAATATGTAAAGCAAAAACTGAGCCCACAAGCAAAGCAAAACAAGGAATTAATTCACTGCTTCCCATCACCAGGCAGATGCTCAACCCTCTCCAGGAAAGCAGGGCTCCATCACACATAACAATTATTTGGCAAGACAAACACCATCACTCCAAACGTCCCCTCCTTCCTTCTTCTTCCCCCAGGTTTTATTGCTGAACATGATGTCATATGGTAACAGCGTAAGCTGAGCAGTGCTTACACAGAGCCAAGGCCGTTTCTGCTCCTCACACCACCCCATCAATGAGCAGGCTGGACCTGCACAAGAAGCTCAGAGGGGACACAGCTGGTACAGCTGACCACAACTGACCAAAGGGAGATGCCATACCATAAGATCAGCACATTCTCCAGCCCTTATTCCATAACAATTACATCATGCTCAGGTCCCATACTATCCAACACATTCTCATTAACCTTCCACCCCTTCCCATCCTTTGATGTGTATGCAGATATCATCGTAGTCTATTGACCACCCTTGAAAAATGTTCAGAAATGTCCACAAATTGTCCATTGAGATCATTTAGCATGACTGACCTCCATCTCTTATGGTGGTCACAGTTATTCTTACTCAAAGCCATCCCTGATTGAACAATTGAATAAGGAAAGTTACTAGGCTGTGTAAATTGGTAGGTATACTGGATGTTGTCTAGACCTACGTGAGACTTAAACATGACTTTCTGGAAGACAGCCCTTTTCAGCATTTTTTTCTGCATTCAATGACTAGTTTACTAATAGACATAACTAAATGTCCTGGGAATCGAAATACTAAATCATAAAACAAAAGTAACTTATCTCAACCAATGAATACCATCTTCATACAGTGGAAAGGAAAAGTACAGGATAGCATCTTTTTTACAAAAATCATTATTTGAGCAGTGACAAAGAGCAAATATAGTCCTGACATCATTGTTCACAGAGAAGTTAAGCAAGAAAGAGGTTACATTTCCTGAATAAATTATTCACTAAAAATTATTCACTCAAATCCCTCTACATTAAAGCTCCTAATTTTTCCAGGATATGTGACAAATAGCTTCAGATCATTTAAGTCATGCCTGGATGAGACTGTAAAGCCTCCAGCAGCATACAGCTGAAGTGGGAAGAAGTGTAAATACTCACAGCGGCTGCCATATCAAAAAGCAATCATGATTCTCATCGAAACAAGCTGAGCTCTTTAAAAGAATGTTAATCAGCACTCTTCAGACAGATCATCTCACTGGAGACAGCGAGTCCTCCACAGTTTACAGTCTCTGAACATATCATTTTAAAAGGAATTATTTGTAGATGAAATGAAAAGAACATTACATTTAGACCTTTTCTTTTAAGAAATTCTGGTGATTTGTTTTGTTAAGTCTATTGTGTTATATTTGCATAGGTACTGACTATGAGTTGTTGGAATGAAACACCACAGCCAGCATTGTTACACGCAATCTGTAGTTTTCCTAGAAATTAAAAGTAGCCAGTCCCATAATGGACATCAACTCTTCTATGCAGGCTTCTATGATATGCTCTATATCATTAGCTGTACTGAGGGAACTATGCAGAAAACAGCCAGTTATGTCCTTGATCAAGCTATTGAAGATAAAAGCGCAGGTTATTTATATAACCTCAGGAATATAAAGAAATCTCTCTTCTTCGTGCTGTGTGGCATAGACCTATGTTTGCTCATCTGAAGGAGAAAATATTTCAGTGGACTGTAAGGCTGCTGAGTTTGAGCTGTGCATGTTGTTGACAAACACGGATGGAATCCATTTAACAGTAGGCAGAGATATGTCTGTCTAAGGAAAGGTTTTTGTTGTCAAGTCATCACAGCAGAAATTATTCTCTAACAAACCTGAAACTGTGTCAGGTGGGAGCAGCAAGGAGTGAGTGCATTTTTGTAAACTTTGGAAGATAAATGCTTCCTATCAGATTACAGCTGAACATCTTTGATAGCGCGTTCTGCACTGTTTTATGTTCCCTTCCTTGGAGCCAGATCTACAAAACTTTGTAACCTTTCTTTAAATTCTTAGTTTCTTATTTAAGTTGATTGGAACTTATGTCCATTTATAGCAGCTACGTATGTAAATATTTTTATGAAGTTGGTCATAAATTTAAATTCACACACTAGTCTCCAGTCCCTTTGGTTTTGTGCTTGAAAGTTCCTAGTGGGGAACAACTGGATTGCTCATGAGGCAGCACAGGCATGACTGAAAAAAAAACAGTACTAGTAACAACCAGTACATATTTGTTCTACTCTGGCTTCAGAAAGAACTACTGTCTTTGAAAATACCTTCCTTTGTGGTTTACAGCTATGGCAGCTGTAGGGTAGTCAGGGAACTCAATATCCTTACCAAGTCCACAGGCAGAGGAAAATAATGAACTTCAAAAATAGCCTGCAGAATGTGTGTATGTATAAATAATGCAAATAACCACAAAATATTCTTAATTGGGCAGAGTTGGTGACATACACTCTTCTTTCCAGGACTTCTAACAGGGAAAAAATGAGAGAGATTTTAAAAAAGTGAAAGCTTTTTGACTACTAGTAGCCAGGTGTAGGACATTTAGTAAATAAGCAAAGGGTTCTGTGCCAAGTAGTGTTTTGTCTTTAATTAAAATTGTCCCTTAAATAAAAACAAAAAACAAACCAAACCCTTAACAATAGCAACCAAAAAAAAAAAAAAAAAAAAAAGATAATCTGTAAAACTCATCTACAAAAGAAATGTAAAACAGGTTTGGAAGACAAAGCAAATCAGAAAAAGTTTGTTTCTGAAACCAGTTTATCTGCTGATGCCTTTTATCTCATTTGGAGAAATGGGATTATTTTTTATGATACTGAAATAAAATCTTAACATGGGCATATAGGCATTGTCTTTATATGGATGAACAATAGGCAAGAATAGAATTTAGAGAATTATGTAAATTTCTTTGGGCTATTTTAAGGATGGATGACCATTTCAGGATAAAAAAGAATCTCCACCTAGACAAAAGCACATCTGCTCTGAAACATTCTCTCTTGAGAATACATCTCCTGTTAGGATTTTTAAAATGTCTGAGCTAAATTTACCTTGAATTCAAATGAACTATGAATATCTTCAGAAGAACATTTCAACATAACTTTTGAATGCATATTTTGTTTGTCCTACCTTCAGTTCCAACTAGAAGTTAAATAGAAGCATGAAGATGCTTTGGGAAATATTCTCTCACTATTATTTCCAGACATAATTATAAGTACTTATGTTCTAATTCACCCAAAAAAGCAGATTATTTATTGATGATGGGCCCACAGTAGCTGAGCAGCCCACCTTCTGAAGTATTGCTATCAGAATTATTTAATGTTTAGCTGCTTTCATAGCACAGTTAGGAACATAAAAATAATATTTTGGAATGACTTGAACATTGCCACAGTAGTGACCATCCCAGCACTTTCTGTAACTAAATCTGCAATTCAGCGTTTTGTTAGCTAGAGAATGAAGCATTGCAAAGAGTATGCTTGTGCCGTAGCATGAAAGCGCTGTTGTGTTCCTCACTATGTGCCTGCATAAAAAACCAGCTCCAAACTGGAGGTGGTAATGGACAAGGACCAACCTTGTCAACGTCCTTGACAAGGTAGAGGAAGAGGAGGACGTGGAGGCAATGGGGTCAAACAGGAGCGGTAACACGCTCTGGTGGGTGGCCGATGCAGATGAGTGGGGAGCGAGACCCAGCGCACAAGGAGCGCTCGCAGCTTGCTCACAGCTTTGTGCACTGGCAGCAATGCTTACGCTGACTAAGACACTATGTGTCTCCTGCAAAAAGAAAAAGCTATTTTCAGATTGACACCCACCGTTTTTAGAACCCCAGGCAACCCCTACTCTGTGTGAGAACAGCTATATTAATGGACTTTAAGGTGTAAACCAGGAACCTTCGAAACTAAAACAAAAAACATTTTTACCTCTAACTAAAGAGTAATTTCTGCAGGTTAAGATGCAAAACAGTGCTTTCTCCCATGTGAAACTTTGTAGACACAATTCTATTCCTGTATCTATTTCCGTATCTAGGCCTTCTTTATGATGCTGTATGCAGTGTTTCTAGCTGAACAAGAGGAGGAATATTAGGCGAAGTAGTCTCATCTTTCTAACCAAAACGGTTGAGGAATTTTGCTGCTATTCACATTATGTGAAGCACTATCTATTTTTGGTGACCTGTTTTTAAATTTGCTGATTATCAAGCTGATTATCTCTTCTGACCTTAGCCCTGGCTGCTTGGTGAAGTCAGCAACAAGAATGCTTTGCAAAATGTGCTAAGAGCCGAGTAAGATTCAGTATAAAAATCCATTTACTCAGCACACACACCAAAAAACCCTCTCAGAAATAAAATTTTGTAGAATTATGTTGCAATATTTTATTTAGATAACAGAAATGTTTAGTTTCCTTGTTAAGCTTTCTGCATCTTTAAAAAACTTAATACATGCAAACACATAAAATTTTTTTAAGAAATAGAGGCAGCTTTTGATATGATGGTGGTGTTCTCTTAAATTAAATTTCAACAGAGACAACCCTCAAAGTATTCAGAATATGGTATTTTTCAGTCAACTGTTATAAAAAAATCCTGTATCACTACAATCTAGCAAAATTTATCACATAATTTAAAAATTCATTATTTTTATTAATTTTTTAAGTATTTATTTTACCAAGAGAAGCCAAACACCTATGCTGAAAGACAGAGTTCACAGTGACATTACCATATAGTATGATATTACATCTCCCAATTATTTTTTTAGGTAGCAATAAATGTAAAATGTGCTTTCTTTTCCTTCAATTAGCCAATTCCAGATGCTTTCAGTTATGAGCAGCCATATTCATAACTCTTAGTTCTGAAATCCAGAAAGAATGTCACTGTCCTTGGTCGCGGATGGGTCTAAATCACAAAGTAAAAATATAAATAATATGGAACAAAAGTAGAAACTAATTTCTCTCCCCCAGCCAAACACCAGGCCATTTCTTTGTTCTCTTAAAATGCTGATTTTTTTTTTAAGGTAACTTAAAAATGGCTGTCCCAGGAGTATTTTCTAACTTCCTGATATAAAGTACATCTTAGCCATATTTTGACAACATATTATGCAGGAAATGTAGGTGTGCACTGATATCTGTCGCCTACCTGGTTTCTATGGCGGTTGCAAGTCAGCACTACAACTTAAAATGGCTTTTCACACACTCACTCATCAATAATGCAGCCTCAGGAGCCCTGCAAAAATATTTTATTTTATAGGCTGGTGAGTAGGAAATACTTTTGAGAAGTGAGAGGTTTGAATCTTTACACAGAGAGGAGGGAAATGAACCCACACTTCCACTTCCAGGGTAGTCTATCCACTGGAGTATTGCGAAAAAGGTATATGGTAGCATTACTAAAGTCATATATACCATCCAACACATTTGTGACAAGCCCTTTGCCCTTTAAAGGCATAAAGACAAAAATAAGGGCCTGTACTGGAAAGAGGGCCTAAAGCCACAAAAGGATAATATTCCTCTTTGATGTGGATTGTGTTGGTGGTTTTTGCTGTATCCTGCAAAAGAATGAAAGTGAGGGAGAGCAGAGTGACTGCTTGTTTTGTCCTTTGCCCCAGCACAGGTAAATACCCAGGCTGGAATGCAGCGCCTTGCGATAAGCCACTGTCTGCTCAGTCTCTGTGGCACCCCTGTAGCTGTCAGGCTTATTTAAATTGCTCCGTACCAGCCATTGTTTTAACTTCAGTAGCACTACCATATACAAAGCACTACATATGAGGCAGATGTAGTTTCAGGTTTTTAAATGGCAAGCAGCTAATCCTATTACGTATTGAGGATGTATAAAAGGGGGGCTGAGGGCTGGTTTATTCCCTGTCTCTCATGACAGCAGAGGAGCGATTCGGCACTGCCAGAACACAGCTCGATGACTGTTAGTTTGACTTAGAAAATAGCAGACCATACAGGTATTTAATATTCTGTTCTACTAAGCAGGATCTCAGCATGTGGTTACTGACATTCACCCATTCAGCTGCATGAGTACGCACTTGAGAAAGGAAACTTATTAGCTTCAGTAATGACACACAAACTCAGTTCATGGCCAGAGCCGAGCTGCTGCTCTAATTCCACTCCCCCCCTAGCTGAAATCATTCTGGGACTTCACCTTAAACTAACTGACACTTGAGAGAAAAAAGCAAGAGGAGATCAATTTGCCTGCTACTATGATGTCTAATTAAAACACCGTATGTGCTGAGAGACTTGTCACAGTTTGTTAAACCATTGGAGGAATTGCTGGCATTAACTCCATTTTACAGGAAAATCCTGCTTCAGTTGAAGCCCATTAAAATGTTTTTCACAAAAAAAAAAAAAAAAACAACACCAAAACAAAACAAAAACAAAAACCAAAAAAACCCCAACCAAAATAAAATTAATTTCAAATTTAAATCTGGAAATCCTATTAGCTTCTATACGGGTGTTATGTCCTCTCAATTTAAACACACCTGTTAATAAACCTCTTTACTGTTTGCCAAACATATTATAGATTTCCAATACAGTGTTTAATTTATTTCATTTTCTGCAACTGATATCTGATCTGAGTGTGTTCTTATTCCCTTGAAAAGTTTCTAGCACAGTTTTTCAGATTTCCAGTCATTTTAGTTTCTTATATTAAGAGCAAGATAGCGCTTATCATTTCTTATGTGATAGTACCAGATCTATTCCAAACAGGCGGGTTTTGAAATTTGCCCTAAATGTGGGAATCCAAGAGATTTTAGTAGTGTGAACTGGTAGTCTGAACTATATACACCTTTAGTAATTAGACTTAACCTAAGAGCATGGCCAAAGTTCAAAAGCAGCATCATAGAAGTCTGAAAATGCCATCCACAAAACCCCATACCAGAATCTTTCATGATGAGAAGTACCACATTTTATTTGGATTCTTGATTCCATACTCAAACGAAATTCTGACACCACTTCAGCCAGTCCAGAAAGCATTTAAGATGAAATTCAGGAAGACCAGAATGAAATACATATCCTTATAGTCTCACTCATCTAATCTTTTAATGAATGGCCTATTTGAGGTTGAGACCTTTACCCCTTGATTTGTATCAATTGTACCTCTTTCCTACTCATAGGCTAGCTTTCTTGTCAAAATTAACCAATGTCACTAGAAAGGTGCATTTTCCTCTCATCATCTGCCAATAATTTTTTCTCTCTCTAGTAGGAAAGCTTATATTTTGTTCTTAGAATTTCTTTGAAGGACAGTTTTCCTTGGGCTTACTTCCCTGAGCTCTTACCTGCCTGTTATCTGAGCTCTCCTGAAGTTCACTGTTTTCAGTTTACAGTTTGGTGATGTCTCTTTCCCTTCCTAACCATTATGAACTCCTGCCATTTCAAGATCACTCTCCCAATCTGCTTCTTGTTTTCATGAGAGAGAATTTACTCTGTACTATTTAGAGTCAAATTTTTAAGATAATCCTGTACTTGCTTTCTCCACTTCCTACACAAAAAACCCTGTCATCAGTTAATGTCAAGAGAGAATCGTGAAAATATTCAAGATGTCAACAAATAATAACATATTGCATGCAACAGTTTTTTTCTTGAGTTCTCATTTGTCATCAATTTCCCATAATTTTCATAAGTTTTCTTTTTTTTTTTTAAATTAAATCATAAATTCAGAGTTTGTTTCATAGTTTTTACATTCTGTGCCTTGAAAGGAATCAATAGAATTTACTAACTTCCCCTGAGTGAAAAAGGAATTAGTTTTTCAGATAAAAATGTATTGCATGTACTAAGCAAGTGTGCTGGGATATTGTATCATAGTTATTTGCTTGTCCTTAGGAAACAAATTTCTGAACGTTTAATAAAGAAATATAACATCAAGATTTCCCAGGTGCATTCATGTGCCCAAGACTTTGGCTCACCAACAACTGGTTACTGGATTTCTCCATGTCAACCCAGTTGTCCTTCCTCCCTCAAGCAAGTTAATGCCAGGAGAGATTATAGTACAATGTTAAAGATGAGTGTGTTTCTTCCTTTGTTGCTTCTACACTTATAGGTTAATATATACTACAGAAGTGTCTCACCTCAGAGCATCACGTAGTGCCTATTAAGTATACATGTTACAGCTCCCTGTAATATGACATATACTGCAATAATTTTAATCTGGAATTTTGATCTAAAAACGCAGTGATCTGGATTGCCATCACCTAGTTCTCAGTAGATTATTGAAAAATAATTTATTTTCTCTAAGTAATTCTGCCTTGCTAGTCATCCACTCCAAATTAAGAGCTGAATGGTGTAAAAACAGAGTCTTTAAGAGTGACTTCTCCTGAAACAATAATAGCAAGTCATTTAGTGCTTAATACATAGGACTTCTTATTTCCACTATCACATTTATTTTGTTAAAAAAATATGTGCAGATAATAAAATGGCACCTATTCATTTATCTTTTTTTTTTTTTATTTTATCTGAAATATACTCTTTCTGCTTTTACCTGAATTCTAAAAGTGCTGTAGTAAAGACGTCTTGAAAAGAATACAGTATAGTCCAAACAGCATCTCAGGTACCTAAATACAGCTTTCAGCACAGGTAGCAGATAACATCATGAATATCGCTGACTGATTCAACGAAAAATGGGTTGTACTAAACAGAAGTGGTGACCACCACATTTCTATAATCTCTGCAACTCTGCTACTCTTTCATGCTACTTCTGTTTAAACTGTTACCTCTGTTTATTGCATCACACAATTCTCATTTCTCAAGGTGCATCATGGAGATTCACGTAATCAGTAATTTGGTAAAGGAACCGTCTTTCAACCAATTTTTAGACTGTCCCAGATACTGTTTCTCTTTTATGCCCCCTTAATGCTACTACAAAAGAAAATAATAATAATGAATGCACAAATTCTGCTTGAGCGTTCTTCATTGAAAGAATTTTTATTGGAAAACTGATGCCTAGCTAGACATTGAGCTCCATAGTTGTTTTTCAAATGTTCTCATCTTCCAAATAATTTAACTCTTTCATCTAATTCCATTATATGGCTCATTTTGATGGCCCTGTTTGAACCATGAAACAATATTTCCAAGAAGCTTTCAGAGTTACTTTGGCACTGACTGATATTTTTTTTTCCTTTTTATTTAAGATAACAGATTGAAGTAAAAGCTTGGTTTGGCAGCAGACAGTGGGCATCTTAACAGTAAATAAATAAAAGCTACAAGCAAGTGAGCATCATGACACCAAGGATTTTGCAGGATCTTTTTTTTTTTAATAAAACTGTACAGACAGGTTTTCATTCTAAGATTTCACTTTATTAAGTTAGAACAACTTTTATAGCTATCTTATGGGATGCTGTGCTAGAGGGCAGTTACAGGGTTCAGTGGCAAAGATGAAGGGAAAATGATTTTAAAGTAGAAGTAACGTTACTTCCTACTGTCATATAAGTAATTACATGAAATACAGTGAAAATAAATTCATTAATTATAAAATATTTGTAGAAATGATTTAGTAGAAAGCAGAACCAAGTAATAGATTATCCTGCCTGATTTAGTACTTGCTTCCTATTGTTTAACTTTTATTGAATGAAAAGTTTCCTAACGGCTCATTGTAGGGGTTTTGGCAATGCCTGGAATCAGAATAGGATGCACTAGGTCAAGGGATGCAGGAGGAAGTTAGGCCATTTGGGCCTAATCCTACAGAACATTGTAAAAAAATACCTTTTCATTTTATCTTTAGTTTGCTTACAGGAATTTTGTTCAGTTATTTTTACAATTTCATTAACCTGTTCTTGTGTAATTTTCCAAATTGGAATAAGTCAAAAAAAAAAAAAAAAAAAAAAAAAAAAAAGTCCTCTTTCTCAGTAAAGCGGTATATAAACTAGTCACCTTACTGCAGAGAGTATTCCAGAGTTGAATAATCAGTATTTCATTCCTGGTGGCATACATATTCTTTTACCATCGTGTGTTACTATTTGATGAAATAAATACCTTCTGCTAATATTTAGCTTTACTACAGGAGCAACGGCACACATATTTGAAGCAGGTTATAAGCTACAGACGCAAAAGTGTTATACAACCCCAAAAGGGTTTGAAAGGTTATGTCTTTTTTATAAAGTCTTTAATTAAGGAGTATTTATAAATTCCTAGTCACATTCTTTTAAGACTTTTAAATCTTGTTCCTGGAGCAGTCGGGTGATTCCTACATGAAGGGATAACTAAGTATGTACTTAGAACATGGCCAAGACGACTGATGCAGAGATTGGTCATTGCAGGTCTAACAGACCTGGAAGTAATAGGTATATCTTTCCCTTCTGTTGTTGGGCTTACTCCTCCCCCAAATTAGAGGAAGAGCAGCCACATAAAACCAAATAATTCTGACTTGAAGATGGATTTGAAAAAAATCACCATTTGTGCATGATGGTGGCTTCTCCACAGCCATGTTGTCCCCTGAGGATGCTCCTGAAGCTGCCAGCTTCATCGCCTGCCAAGTTTGGTTCTGTTTTATTAGCTTGACACATTGTACGATGACAGTCTCAAGCCTTGTGCGACTGAATTCTATCTTTCAACATATTGCTTCGGGCCTGTTGTTTCTAACTTCCCATCAGGTGCTGTCATTTTCCAGTAGCTGGCTGTGGAGAAGTACCCTCTATGCATACCTAGCACACTATAGTTCCTGTTTGCATTAAAGAAATCTGCACCAGCTACAAGAACAATGACCTGTCCTCCTGGCATAAAAGTGAACTCTACAAATAAAAGCCCACTCTGGAATGAAGCCAAGAGATTTCATTAGGGCTTTGTGCCAAAGAAATTTTATCAATTAACACATGTGACTTCTCGCAATAAATAAATGTCTGGTTCAGACCTTGACTAATTTTCTGTTACCAAAGATGGATATTACAGTACAGTGCTGTACAGTGCAACATACTTAATTCACCTGTTAGGAGAAACTTAATGACTTCCAATTAAAAAAACGAGTACATAAGCACTGAAAAGTGAAAACATTGCATCACAACATGTTCTGAGATCATTTATTTTTGATGTGCTCATGTAATTTTAGTAATTCATAATTTACTAGTAAATGCAGCCAAGAAGTGTTTGTAAATATTGTAAATCCTGAGTAATGTGATTTCACAGTGATAATCTCCTATGAGATCTTCCATTTTTATAGAGTAATGTCTTTGTTTTACAGCTAGGCATTAGTTTTGAAAAGCTATTAGCTGCTGTCTCATTTTGCATAAGTTTCCGAAAATTAAAATTTCAGCTTTGAAGGAAGAGATGATATGGCAGGTAATATTTTTAGGCCTGTTTAATTGCTATTTTTTTCTGATCTTGTTCTCATATGCTAAGTGATAAACATAAAAGTACAAGTGGATTCAAGAAGAGAGCAGAGTTGTCCCTGTGCTAGATAATAAACCAAATGTCTAGATGCATCCTCCAGGTAAGATTTAGCAAAAGACAGTTAATTCAATGCTTGTCTTGCTCTGGAAGGTGAATATTTGGTGAGGTGATCCCTTCTTAGGCTATAGCACAGCCTGGGCATGGATGCTTTTTATTTGTGATCTTGTTCAGTCAAGAAAACACCGTCATTTTTCACATGATATCTGCTGCCAGCCATGGTGGGAAGCTCCATACCAGACTGGCTGGGGGTTTCATCTGACCTCCCATTGCATTCATTTTCTTCTTATAGGTTCTTCTTTACTCTCTCTAAAGAGTTTAAATGCCCAACACCATCTTTTTTACACATTCCTGCTTAAAAGGTTTTGTTCATCTACCTATGACATTTTAAAGGCTTAGTGAGGCTGTTTGTATAAATAGCAATGACTAGTCTAATCTGAAAAAAATCCTCCACTGATGGGAGTGATCCTGAGGCCAAGTGGAAGGGGAAAACCTGTGCTCGTGCTCCTGCGGGCTACCCCTCTGCAGTAGGTCAACTATGCCCACACTACAGAGTGCTCTGGTCTGGATGTCCTCTGGGTTGTCCATCACACTTCTATGGCCTTAAAACACAGTTGTTTAGATTATTTGAGCTTGAAATTCCTGAAATGATGGGAGAATTGTCTTGCTGACCACATGAATGCTGTTACAATCATGGTATCATGCCAGGCCTGGGCCATGGCATTAAGGGGAGTGGAAGGTCTCAAAGGCCCTTGGGAATAATCCTGGAGAACAAGAAGTGGTGAAGTAGCTCTGTTTTCCTCTACTTACACTGTGTGCAGTCTGTGATCCCTGGAGCATGTTATGCCAGGAGTTGCATTTGGGCTTTGTCTCAAAGAAAAATGCACAGTTCATTGCAAAAGAGAATTAAGTGATATATGTATGTGCAGGGTGGACTATTGGTGACCAACCAGGATTTAGGAGCAAAACAAAAGGTTAAATTGTTTGGCAAAATGCATGATCTATTATCCGACTCTTATGGAAAAGTATATATATAGTAACTTCTGAAAAGTTAAACTCTGCATTTTTTGTTTGTTGAAGCTTATTTTTAACTGCTATCCAGAAATTTTGTTGAAATGACAATTGCAGTGCTGACCTAGATTTGGGAATTTAGCTTGAGGTGTCTATGGTTATATTCGATTGAATACAAAACCCATCATTCCTGCACGCCAGTGTTTTGTGTCCAGGTCCACATTTTTCTTCTGCATTGAAACAAGAAAACAAATTTTGCTCATCTGCCTTGTATTCATGCATTTATATGTATACACATGTGTCATGAGGAAAGAATACAAAAGGACCAATGAGAATTAGTCGCACAATGCTTTTTATCTGTATGTTGCTGAGTCCTCAATAAACAATGATAGGCAGCAAGAATGACTAAAATCAACATGCTGTCTACTGGGTTTTCTCTGGGTACTGGAAGTAGAATATTCAGAATCAATTTTACTGTTTCTTCTATCCCTTGATGCCCTGCTAACCACAAGTCTTTTCCATAAAAAAAAACCAACAACAACAACAACAAATCAAAAAAAAAAACCAAACAAAAAAGAGAAAACCAAACCACAGCACTATAAATAACCTCTGTTCTAGTTCTGAAGGACATTTCTCAAACAAATGAGGGTGGAATGCACTGCACATAAATCAGAAAATAGAACATCAAGCATCAAAATGAGATATTAACTCCTCTGTTACGGACAAGCAAGGTAACTCCTAAATCAGACATCTACCATTGTTCAGCTCCCTCTGCCTTCAAAGCTTGCTTGTTTTGTATCTGAATATCTACAATTTAATGGCAAACAACAAAAGGAAGCATGGCTCTATTTTGAGGATGAATTATAATGTGCTGAGGTCTACAGTAGAAGGTCAAAAAAAGAGACTGTGAAGTTGTAATATTTAAAATTATAGACCTAGAAAAAGTTTATATGTGAGTTACTTACAAAACAGTTAAGCTAACACTTTGTTTTAGAAAAACATTATCAGATATGCCTAAATCATAGAAAAAATTCTATTAATCACTTCACCTTTTAAGAGAAAAAATATTTAATAGCTATAGTATACTACAGAATGCATTAGTCTTGTTATTCTTTAATTATATGTTTTTTTCCTCAATATATTGAACAATTTTTTTCAAAATGGCATCTTTTCATTATTCCTTGAAGGTGTAAAGAACTCTTCCCCTTACAGAATACAGCTCTTCACTGGCAGGGCTGCGTGGATTGCCATGGTTTTACATTTCTCACAATTGTTCAGAGCTTCAGAATGTAAAAAGATGAACCCTTACTGTTGGAGATAAAAGCTGTATATCAGCTGAAAATGTAAAAGATTCAAACCTCAAAAAGGGATTATGAGCTATATAAGTCATATAAAAATGACTATAGAAATGCAATGAAAGAGTCGTACTTGTGGTTGCAGGTGGGAATTCATAAGACGCTGAATAAATGGAGTCATGTAATTTTGGTATTTTTACCTGAAGTTCTGACGTTAAAATTAGGTTTCTGTAAATAGCTGCTTGTGATCAACTAATTTACAAGTATGTAGCTGTGCTGACAACAATACTTTTAGGGTGGTGTTCCTCATCTATATTTTTTCTTTAGGGAAAGGCAGAAAGTCTGACTCACTTTTTCATTCTACAGAAGATTCTTAAGCCTAATTGGGAGTGGAAAAAAAGGCCATTCTTTCGAAACCTCAGTCTTTTATGAAAGCTGTTCTTCAATCATTCTGATTTTTCAGCTTAGAAATTAATCCCTAATAGTCTTGAATAAATTAAGCCTCCTGCCTACTGGTTGGGGTTTTTTTTGATTTTTTGTTTTGTTTCTCTCACACAGAACACTCAAACGTAACACATAGATTTCAGGGGATCATATGCCTCATAAAGTTAGTTTTACATAGGTCAGCTTCATGTATCCTCACATTAATTACCTAAAACACTGAAGGAAGTACATCGATGGTTGAAAAGCTGACTGGGAATCTATTTTCCCCTTTTGATCTATTTTCCCCTTTTGGACAACCCTGTGTGCTGCTGCCCTATTTCTCAATTCCCACACTTGCTCGTGAAGAGTTAAAAGATTGAAATGCAATGATATATGGTCACAGAGCTTTCATAAGGTAGTTAAGTTCACTGACATCTCTTCATAGGATATCAGACAGGAACCTTTTGTGAAGCCCGTGCCTTCTTAAAAACCTTCTAAAGTTGAGAAAACTTTTTTTTTTTTTTTTTTTTTTTTTTTTAAGCTAGAATGGCCTCTGGATCATGCAGCAAACAGTTGCATAGGGAAAAAAAAAAAAAAGACAAAACCCCAAAAAGCAACAACAAAACAAGCAAGCAATCAAGAATGTCTTTGTCTATTGTTCTATTTATGAACAAAGTTGATGCACATAGTGGTAGGACATTCTAAATTTTACACAGACACACTGGAGAGAAGAAGGAAACATCCGGGGAGACTGAATTTGCCAGAGAAAAATGTTACCAATTTCAGCAGCAAATTGAAAGCTATACAGTAAACAAAATAAAATCTCAAATTAAAAAAAAAGGCAATTTATGTTAAGCTATTTTATTATCTCTGCAGAAAATCTTTTCAATTTTGTATGGGAGGAGAAAAAGAAATAACATTTTGTGAGAAAAATACTAATTTTCTGTTAGAAACATCTAATATAAGAATACCTAAATTAATTATCTTTTCTTTACTAATAATACTTACACCAATACACATATTTTTATTTACTTATATTTATAAGAAAGACATCCAACATTTTTTTCAGTAGACATCGCCTAACAGACATTGTTTTACCAGTGATCTTGCTAGCAGTTTATGCTTTAAAAATACTCTATTTTGTCCCAGTTCTTAGTATTCCTCTTGAACTGGAGGCCATTACCTTCAAAACTGTCGTAAAAGCAATTTTTTTTTCCCTGCTATATAAGGAAACACAAGAAGTTGTCTGAAGAACTTAAGTCCAACAGCTACAGGCCGCCTCATGTGGTTGTTTCTATTTATCATAAAGGGTACCTCCGTAAAGAGCGCAGGTTGTGTTTCCAGGCCATCAATTCATTTCACGCTTCTCTTACTGAAGGATGTGAAAATGAAGCAGTGGGAGAATTGTTTGAGAATTTTTGCTGCGTGGGAACTCATCAGCGTATAAAACTGCTGGGGCAATGCCACTGTCTCTTAGCTGCTTTCTTCACCAGCCACGGCTGGTAGCAGAAGCGCTACTGGCTGGGGTGAAGAGAAGCAGAATACAAGCTGAAGGAGAATGTGAAGGTGACATAGCAGCATGTGTCTCTACTAAAACTGGTGAATGAGTTGGTATCCTTAAGGATTTTCAGTCAGAGTGTGGTTTAAACAAGTGCCGGTGTCTGACATCGTGGGATCTGCAAGCCTCGTATCACTGCTTCACAACAAAGTGGAGGATGAAACATACAAACATTTAACTGCATCCCTTTTCTTGGCATCTCAAAACGTAGCTGTTACCATAGCCTAAAAATGTGGTAGACATCATATCCTTCTGTATTTATTGACTACTTAGAATCCTATCTTCACTGGGAAGATAGGAACATAGTAAAAATGGAAACGGTACATTTTGGGTGAATTTTCCAAAACTCCTCCGAATCTCCAAGCAATTGTTATTATTATTTTTGTTAGCATTTCATTTTCAATTCAGTACTTAATTGCTTTCAGTTTGCTCACTCTTTTGATTGCGTTAGTCTAATTTTCACAGTATTTCTCAACCACAGGGCTGATACATAGTCACCCCAATTCCATTATCATCTTCAAACGAGTGATTAACGTTGTGTCGGATCTCCATGAGAAGTCAGTAAAAAGCTGTGGGCATTAATCTGTTTTCTATTTTTGTAAAACATAGAACTGCTGTTATACCTGTTTATGTAATGCAAATTGTCAAACCCTGGGAAGGAATGGTGGAATGGTTCCACACACGAGCGGGTGGTGGTACCACAGATATCTCTAACAGGACTTTCAGTTTAGGAGTTTGCTAAACATCCTTTTTTTTCTTTTTTTTTTTTCTTTTTTGTTTTTTTTTTTTTTTTAAGTGGGGGAAGGGAGTAGTTGGGTTTTTTCTGTTGTTTAGGGTTTTTTTTTTACTTTTTTGACATATATTTTATTTCACCTTACATCCTCACTAGGAACTCATGTTCTAGGCTATACAGGGACTGAGTGAGCGTCCAGCTTGAACAATGGACAAAGAAGCAAGAAGATGTTTGGGTTTGATTCTGATGGGGTTTTTTTGCTTCCTTTTCTGTCATATAAATTATTATACCTTTGTTTCCTATTCTGACTTTTGGAAATAGACAAAAAAAACCCCACGGATTAATTCTTACCTTCCATTGTTTTGTGTTATGGGTGGTTGCAAGCTAGAATCAAAGCTCTCCATCCCTTTGGCATACCTTCAGTGAGGCATGTGGGTTATTATAGCAGTTTGAACCCTCTCCAGTTTATGGCTCCAGAGGATCCCTAAGGTAATATTTGTCTTCTCAGCTGTATTGGTCAAAAGCTAGTGAAATAGGAACCTTGGGGGGATAAGAATTTTACAGTCATACATGCAAGTGAAAAAAAATCCTCCCCGAAGAGAAGTGAAGAACAGACAAAAGGTCAGTGAAGAACAAACCTGTATCCCGAGGCTCATAGGCAAGCTTAGGAACCTCGTATTGGGACTTTTGCCTTTATTATCGTCACTGAATTGCATGATTGTTGCTAAACTCACTCTTATTAAGGGCTTTCTACCACTGTCATTAAAAATAGTGACAAAATTTGACAAAAAAATTCAACAGACCGAGGGCAAAGTTGACATCGATTAAAAAAAACTTGTCAAACTTACTTGGAAAAGGATCAGAACTGGTGCTCTTGTTAAACTCCTTTTCTTTGCCTTCTAGGGAAAAAAATAAACCCAAAAAAAAAAACCCCAAACCAACAAACAAACACAAAACTATGGAGTTGTTCACTGTCATATATACAAAACATCTTATGTTGCATAAACAGTTTGTATTGTATAAAAGTCTGCAGTTTCTGGTTCTTGATGATCATATCTGAAACCCAACCTTTCTTATTCCATAATTATGTGATCTAGTGTTACATGTACAAAAAATTTCTTTTTTGACATGTTCTTGACAACTTAATGTACCTTGTCAGACCTCAAGGAGTCAAATTCATAAGGCAGATCAGCAAAAATCATAAGATACATTTTAAAATCTTCATAGTATTAAAGGATGATTGGAAAGTCTCCATCAGAATGATGTTAGAACTCCTCTTTGGTTGTAACACTGTCAGTTTGGTTAATTCTGCCTTATAAAATCGGTCTCCTCCTCAACTCACGATAGTTTAAGACCCATTTTGCCCATATTTACACAACTAGGATTTTTGTCATTCACAGGAATAAGAACATAGCTGAATGTTTGCATGATATAGATCCCTCAGCAATGGCCACGTGTAGGGCTTTAATATGGGAAAATATTTTCCTTCAGACAAAATAGTTGCTTAATTTTTAATATATATTTAAATCCCATAAATCAAAGATTACCTTCATGCAGTGTTTATGGGTAAGAACACACAACTGATAAACACACCATAACCCAAAGTTATCAAGTCAAGATCAGGTTTCTGGAAGACATTTTTCAGTCAAAGAGAACTTACAGAACTTATTACAGGAATGAGTAATTTAAATTTTCCAGTTTTGTTATATAAAGTGTCAGGATAGATGGTCTAATTGTTGCTTCCAGGATCAAAACCTATGAACATGCTAATATGTTATCTTGAATTGTGACAGATTTAGGTATGCACTTAAGTGCTTTACTGTACCAGGTTCTAAGCCTTAAAATTAATTTTGTTGCAAGTGGGAGATTCCTGAGAGAAGGGAACACTACTCTGCAAATTTAAAAAAAAAAAAACAAACAAACCTTACCAACAATACATTTGGTCTTAATTGTAGCTAGTAAATACCATTTTTAGAAATAATTCCAAAGGCTTTTAATTATGGATCCGGTAGAGAGACACAAATAATATTTTTACGGTGATTACTTAAAAAGAATATAATGAGCAGTCTGAAGGAGTCTACAAACCTAGAGACTCTGCAGAGCCGATAATTATATAATTGGGAATATGTCAGCGCCTATACTCTGAATCAGAGAAAGAAGTTGAAAAGGAAAACATCTTTCTTTTATTTGAATTTTATGAGTTTAAAAAAAAAAAAGTAATCAATCACTTTTTCTTGAAAATAAATGCTGGGTTTCTTCCCCTGTAATTTATAGTGAATTGTCCTCTGACATTTCATTTTGCTGCTTAAAATTGTTGCAACTTTGAATAAAACACTTTTTGTGCTTTGTGTGTTGTAAATTAATTGCTCTTGTCAGATGAACAGTTCATTTTGGGAATACAGCGAATTATTGTATACTTGACAGTGGGCTTTTTAGTGCACCCATGAAAACTGAAGGGAACTGATGCAAAATCAAAACCCAAAACAAAACAACAAGCCCCACTCCTCCCTGAACAAATGAAATAATAAGCAGAGCTCCGTTTGTATCGGAAAGGGCCTCCAAGCACTGTCACGTCAGATATTGGAGAGCAGAGTACATCCACCCTTCAGGAAAGACCTTTTTATATTCATTTCAGTCATTGCTTGTAATTGAGTTTAATAGTTGAAAATCCTTTAGTTGACCTCCTGTCTGACTTTGTTTCTTCTTCTAATACAATTGCTCAGAGAGCAAAATGTCTATCCAAACAATCTGGAATGACAACAGTATGTATACATACACACACATATATATACACACGTATAAAAGAACAATATGTTGTATATCTACAACAGTATGTATATTATATTGTTTTTATAAACATATATATGTAATATGTGTTTGTATTGTCGTTAAATACATACCATACGTCTACACACAGAAAAAAAAAAAGTCAAAGCCATCTGTTTTGAGAGTGTTAGAACTGATGCAGGTAAATAACTGCAATTGCTTAAATTGCTTTTTTTCCATACACAAAGAAAATCTCAGAGCCACATGGTACAAACAGATCACATATGGAAACTAATTAAAACCCTGTCAAAGTGAGCCTGTCATCTTCAGCTGAAGTGAGTGAGCAAGAAAATGGAACAACACTGCTGCAAAATTTGGCACAATAAGTTACTTTTATTTGAAAATATCTTGAGATAATTTAGAAGCTGAAAGAACATCTTTAAAACACTGTTTTAAAGCAAGTATACTTACCGTTCTCCTAGTATTCTTTAATAACTTGAAGTTTCTAGCCATAAAATTCGTCTAGCCTGATTGGAATAGTATCCTAACATCACAGCTTTATCCAGTTTTGACAAAAACTTATAATACCTTGTTCTACAGAAGAAAGATATGCGAGGAAGTAGAATATGGACAACACAAACCAGATGAAAATGTCAGCATACATTCTGGATTTGTTGCCCTTTAAGGGAGGACCTCCCAGAGGGTCAGCCCCACTGACTTATCAGACCTTTGGCAAAAGTACCAAGAATGATCTAATTGCCTGAAAGCCTGAAAGTCTGCAGCTCCACCTCATGCAAAAAAAGTTTTTTCTTATTTAATTTACTTTGGTCAATTCCTTGAAGGTATTTGCTTTGTGGCTAGCAAATAATTTCATTTCAGCTTTGCCACTGTCCTATCAGCATTTTTTTTTTTTTTTTTGAAATATGATCAAAATGTTTGACTAAGCTAATAGTTAAACTATGACCTTCTGAGGGAGGCACTTATCATTGTACCACCTATCAAATAGAAAAGGTGAGGAAAAAAGTTTTTGCTAATTGGGTTACAAAAATATGTTCTCAGATAGTGTACAAGTTCCATATCTACCTTTCTTGTTGCCTCATTTTGTTCTAAATTAGAAGGACAGCCAAACTTTCTTACTCCTAAGGAAAGACAACATAAAGTTTCACATCTCTCTACTGAGGTTTTAATCATCTTTTGAATACCTTAGATCTGTTCTAATGAAAGAAAAACAGATTGTCACCTAGGTTTTCTGCCCGCTCCCTTCCAGTACTTTGTCCAGATGCACTTCTCACACCAAAAACCACTCTCTAAATATATCTCCACCATAAAAGAGCTTACTAACCTGGCGCTTCTCTCAGAGCCCCGACCAACCTCACCTGGAACTGCCACCCACACCAGTCATCCCAGGAACTCTATTTAAGCTCAGTGTGGGGCACTCAGTCCCTGCCTGAGCTATACCAGAAAAGTGGTAGTCTCCAGCTCAGCTATAGCCTGGTCATGGGTCCTGTTGATATTGATTCTGACCTATAGACTGATTTCTTAGCCCTGCTTTATCACAAGGCATTTGTCTGGAAATTGATGTATCTCATTCTAATCCTGGCCTCCAGGCTAAATTAATGGCTTGACCTTGGACCTCCCTCATCACCAAGAAATTGCCTTTTGATCAGGAGTCTTGGTTGGACCTGGCCACAGTCTCCAGGTCTGTCCTGCTGCCTTGCTTGGGTACTTTGGGATGGGCCTTCACTGGTAAATCCTCTGGCTTAGGGGTCATGTGAAGCTTCTGTCCCTTAGGCAGCAGCTGGCACATGGCGCTTGCAACAGCTTCCTCCCTCTAGAAATACTAGTTGCATCCCGTACCTAATTCAAAAGAAGATCAATCTTCTCCTTATCTTCTTCATATAGAAGCATACAATATATTGAGGTAATGCTGTTTTCTCTCTCTTCTGCCAGATATTTGGAAACATTTTTCCTGACTGTATTCTTAACGTGTTATAATATATTACAGTCCTGCTTCACATACTGTAAGGCAAGCAAAAGGAGGAGGCCTCCATATTTGATTCTTTGTTTTTATACTAAATAATTTCTAGTGTAAGATCAACATTTAAAGACATGTTGGAATTGTGCCTAGTTTCCATGCAAACAGATTGACACTTTATAAGTGCCTTTAAAGTATAGCCTTTTTCCTCCCAAGCCACATCCAGGCTGCATCTCTTTAATAACTGAAATTGGCATTATAGCTGAGAAAACATTTAATTGTCAAGGCCTCCAGTAGTTACTAGTATGCAGCCCCCAACAAACATATGTACAAGATAGGATATTTATTAGTATAACTGCTTATACTGAAGTTCTCTGAAACTAAATTTCTTCAAATACAGTGTCAGCTTCTCTGTCCCTATTACAGTGATAGCAAATGCACTTGTCCATTGCTTCAGTTAGTCACTTCCTTTTTTCCATATTATTTCCTATCTTGTTTCTTCTCATTTGCTTGCTTCCTGAGTGCTGGTTCTACTGGATACCAATTGCTCATGATAATACATTGGCCTAAAAATAAACCGATCATGTATCTCCAGACCAACTGTATTTTTGCTGAGATTTTTTCTAGTGTATGAAATTGTTTGTCTAATAATACATAAGCAACAGTTAAGCATTGCTTATTGTGCCTCGACCTTTCACTTTGTCTCCAGATTTTGGTATTCTCTCAATTTTTGCTGCTTACTCTTCATTTCTCTGAGTACGTGTATCTAGGGAATGACTTGGGTTCAGTGGCACTGAATTGCTAGATTTTTAATTTGATGCAGCTTGCAAAATATACCTTCCATTTGAAATCATCGTTCCCAACACCCAAATGTCCCTATTATGCTCTACCTCCAAATTTGGAACCTGTGCTAGCTTTACAATTGTTTTATAAGAGCAGCCCTGGAACACCTTCATTTTTGTAGATCAAGACAAACCTACTTCAGGGCTCAGCATGTCTTTCTGTTGTCACCATTGCTGCTGTTGTCACTTCATCTTTTAATGTTTCAATAGTGATTGTCCCTAGCACTTTATGGGCAAACAAAGTTCGAAGCTCCTCACGTAAGAAACATTTACAAGATATACTTCTGGATAATTCAGAAAAATTAGTTATGGTAAATATTGTGCATGAAAGCAGTTGCAGTATTATAACTTTGATTGCCATTAAATTTCAAAGGGACCTTCTAGATTCAAACCAGCAACAGCCAGAAAAGATGCGGAGGCAACTCAAAACCATAAAATAGTACTCAGGTACTGTCCTGGTTTGAAGTAAAACAGAACCAACTTTCTGTTCAGTAAATTTTATTTCTTAGCTAGGCCTCTTCTAACTCTTTGAAATCAACAGCATGTTGTGTCTAAAACGGTTCATTCAGAGTGATAAGGCAGTTTGTGCCAAGGAATGGTGTGCAGAGAAGCTCTTGCTTATACTTATTGCTATAACAACCAAGGTCAGCTAATTTCGTTATTTGCCCCATTGGAGGCTCAGAAGCAGAAAAGCGTAGAGGGGTCCCACCTGCAGGGAGGAGTGGACAGGACAGGTGACCAAAAATTGACCAACAGGGGTATTCCATCCTATCTGCCCTTTGCTCAGTATAAAAGCTGAGGCATCAAAGGGTCAATTCTCTTCCTTCAATGGCTGATGTCTGAGGAGGACCCTGTCTGTTCATCTGCCTTTGATTCCGATCCATGTGTTCCTGACTCCGTCTCTGGAATCCAGTTCCCACCCATCACTGAGCCCAGTTTGCGACTTCCCCAGTGCCTGCTGGTGACGTCATCCTGGGAGCTTAATACGGTTTTGTATATACTGTATCTATTTCATTATTTTGCTTTTTATTTTATTATTAATATTTCATTAAAGTAGTTTAGTTTCTTCTAAACTTGTAAATGTCATCTCTCCTCCTCCTCTCCGTGCATGAGAGGTTGGGGGGAAGGATCTGTCACTGGCCATTGGCCAATTTGGCCAAAACCACAACAGGTACTTAGAAATAGATTTTGAGGAATACTGTGATATTATTATTTTTTTTTACTAACTTCCCTTGAAAATTGTTTTTACTTAAAACATGAAATATAATATTCCATTCCTCAATAATTTTCCATTTCCACTCATGCTACGTTATCAAAGATATGTTTCAGTTAAGTATACAATGCTTTTTATGGCATATTCTTGCATAGTTAGAAAGTAGTTTTGTCACAATTTGAGAAAAAATAATGGACAAGTTAGGGTAGAATTGAAAATCTTTAAGTACATTTATTTTATTTACAAAATGGAGGACAAGTAGGAGGCAATACTGTGAGACAAACCAAGTAAAGGAATACAGTTTTGCCTGTGATTATGTAGGAGTGAATGAGGTAGCAATGTTAACTTCAAGTCAATCAAGGTCCAGGACTCATGTAAGTTTTGCAGATCATTTAAGTGCCATTTGAGAGGGGAGGTTTCTTTCCTGTCAACGATGTGCAGAGGATGGAAGGACTTGGTAACTAACATTTGTTTTTTGTGGTTTCTGCGTGGGTAACTTCTGCATCCTGATTCATTCGCTGACTGAGTAGGAGGAGTTTGGAATTTGGCTTTAGTTTTTAATACCTAATTTCCCTTCCTGTGGAATAGTTGCACATACACTGGTCAGATATAAATACATTGTACACTGTTTAGTGTAGAAGAAAATATACTTTGTGAAACAGTATTGACTTACAAATGGTGACTGGAAATCAAATCAATATGTGTATGTTTAAATTTATTGCATATAAGTGAGGTCTGAAAGGTGTTCTTGTGTTTAGAAACAGGCTTCTCTCCTCCCATTCATCTATCATTAAAAATATAAGTGATACTGCATTTTGCCTCCCTTGGTTGCAGGACTTCTGGACTCATTAATGTTTTAAGCACTCTTTATGCTTATAGTGGAAAGATTATTCAACAGCATGAAGAGTACATTCATTCACTGCTGCCAATGGATGTTTAATGTAAACATTTCAAAGATTATTTCTAGTAATTAATATACGTAGCTTGACTATGCCCAGGAGCTCTGGCCTGGAACAAATATGATTAATTGATCTCCACAGCCTGCACACAGTTTGGATATCTTCCACTGCAAAGGCTGCGCATCCTGCTACCTTGTAAGATTTCTCAGATCCAGAATCTGTTCAGCAGTCACGCTGAAGCAGGACCAGAATAAATCATTGCAGAGTCTCTAAGCCAACAGATATCATTAGGCTTGAAGTTACAAGCTTTAGACAGATGTCCTGAGATTGCAGTACAGATCCATCTGTAATCAGTGAAAATTAAAAGGAAAAGTTAGAGTTGTATCTCTATAGTGAATGCTGATTGAATCCAAAACTCAGGTAGAAAGAGCCAAGGCACTTAGATCCATTTTTTATTTTTTTAGGAGCTTTGACATGACTTTATGCAGTGGATCTAGACCTCAGTTTGCATATTTCCATGTGATACACAAATAATAATCCAAGAGGACTATTTTGAAATCTAGATCTCACAGAAGGCAGCCATTCAGTACCACCTAAATATTCAGAAATTATGAAGACGCAGGAGAGGAAGAAGACTTTATCCTTTCTTTTCATTGTGGCTGCAGAACAGTCAGCTGAAAGATTTCAACAGCTGTCAGACTTTTTCCTCCTTGAAAAATCCTACAAAAAATAAAAGCTCAAGTAACTTTGCATTTCCAGTTCTACCAGTACTGGGAGCACTGGAAGACCTGCCAAGTCTGTACTTTCATGGCATTTTTATTTGGTTGCAGAACAAAGAAGCTCAGAGCATAGATATGCATATGAGACAAAATGTAGATTTTGTCCTTCAAATTACAATTTCAATGCCTTTGAATTTCACCCAATCAGCATTCCTGGCTTTCAGACTTTTTCCTTGTAACCTTCCTATGACAGTTTCCTGACATCTCTTCCTGTCATCCACATTCAATCAAGTTACAGAGATAGTCCTTGTAATGTACATTTTAATTTGATTCTTTTGAAAGGTAACTCTTATGCTGGCTCTCAGAAGGGACTGGCACATTAGGAAAAGCTCAGGAAGTGCATAAACAAACTAATTGGAACAACTAGTGGATTTGAATTTCTATAATTTTTATTTTGTTCTATTTGATTTGTTGCCCTCATTTACAGTCAGACAACATATCCATAAAATTTCATTCTCTGCTCCTCAGCTAAGTTATGGCTCCATTGACATGTTAGGAAAGCTTCAGAAAGCAGACTTTCATATCTTCATAGCAGAATGGATAATTTAACTAACACATTTCACTGAGTGAATTTATGATGTTTTCTCCTTGTCTTGTTGCTATGAGCGTATCTGTCCAATAAGGATGTTTTGCACTCACTGGATCAATTAAGAAGATTCTAAATTCAATTACACTATTATAATGTTCATATTGCAATGAAGCCATCTAAATTGCAAGGAATTATTTCATATTCCCTGATTGTATGAGAGATCAGACCCCTTCAGCCCAAATATTAAAGGTAATTTAACACTGCTTTCCATAGCTTTCATGCCAGTAAACTGCATTTCTCCAATGTCTGTGGAAAGCAAATCTAAAAAAAAAGCTGGAACTTAGCAAAATGGATTGACTTATAATTCCAAAGAATGTTCCCAAGAGATTTCATATTGTTCACTTTTTTTTTTTTTTTTTTTTTTTTTAATATTAAGAACTGGTTTTGATCCTGGAAAGAACTTGATGCTACAGTGGAGAAGGAGACAAAGCTAGAAAGAAGTCATCATCTTGCATCTTGTGGCCACAGCCTTCAGCTTGCATTCCACAGTAACAACTTCAGGTAAACTTGAAAAGAAGGAAATTTTTCCTGCAAATGGCCCTGGTAAATCATTCTGAAGCTAGTACTGAACAGAGAATTTCTTTACAGGTGTATTTTTTTTTAGTTTTTTTTTTTTCTTCTGTTCTAATAAGCTTTTTTTAAAATAATATAAAATAAACTATGTTAAGTTGTTGCAACATTTTTTGAAAGGTCCTAGGTTCTCCAGATTATGTTTTACTTTAACAGTGTTCACTCAGAATTTAGTTCTACGATCTCATGTGAAAGAGATAATATAGAGTACTTTGAATGAATCATAGATAGGCCTTATTTTGCATGTTGGTTGTATTGATGATTAATTGAAGGATGGAACGTGTGACACAGGAAGTATGAAATGCAATTTCTGATATAATCTTTTAGAACTGACACTTCACGTTTACAGAAAAATTGCTGTTACGAAAATAGCAAGGAACTGGTTACAGAATGAAATGGCTTCAGTGTTTTTTAGACTGACTCATGAGTATGAATTCTTACTGCTGTTACAAATCATGCTGTTCTAGGGGTTTGACCATTAGCTGAAGAATTCAAATCAATGGTTCATAATTTCCCCACAAGGATGCTAAATGCATACCCTTATGTCTCATGCAGTTTGACAGAGTGCAATTCATCTCTTACTTCAAATTGCCTTGCTGCCTCTTTATAATATTAACAAGTCCCAAGCAGACCAGACAGGAATGTAGAAATTAAATGTAGCTCTGAAAGCACTCAGGTGTGGGTTTTTTTTTTTTATTTTGCTGTTTTCCTCCTTTATCTGAGAGAGCAGACATTTGAAAATATCATGGTATTGCAGTAAAAGAGGAACAATTTCTGAAGAGAAGTTGTAAGCAGAGCTGACGATCAGCAGAGGCAACTGTCAGTTCTTGGAACAGGGAGCAGATAGAAGCACTGAGCAACTGCTGAGATGAGTAGCACACACAAAAAAAATGTTTACACATGATAAAGAATCAAGAAGCAAGAACAAAATTTAAAAATTACAATAGAAGAAAAAAACCTTCTGATTTACCCAAATGCATCCATGACAATCTAACTTCCTAGAAGAAGTGTTCCTGGTTCATACATTGCCACTTAGGAACGCAGTAACCTCTCCCTACTATCCTGGAGAACAATATTTCTAAGATCTACTGTACTGAACTGGAAAAGCGATGATATTGGCAGTCCTGACCCATATACACATTAGTTTCACAGTATGCATGTGTGTCTCTATATATTTAGTCATTTATACAAGAATTCACATGTACTAGTATAACAGATTTCATGCTAGATACTATGCCAATCCATTCATCCACGGAGAAAATTCATGTTCTATCTCAATTTTTAACCTGATACAGAAATTGAAAATAGATCAGCTATGGAGGTCTGCTCAGAAATCTCAGCAATTGGTCACATTATCTGCCTAGACAATGCCCTCTGCCACCCAAAACAAACTAGCTCACCCTGTTCTCCATATTCTCCCCTTAATCTTAATCTCCCTTTATTGCATGTTAAATACATATGTATGTGTGTATATGTATATACACCCTCCATGCACAAACATGCATATCTGAGGGCTTCTGCCGCTTCAAAGGACTTTGGTTTGAGGAAATACTTGGATGACAGTTATGCTATTTTCATCACATCCCTTCTGAAATGTCTGTCAAGCTTGATTTTGATGACGTCATCCATTTTGTCCTGTGTGCTTCAGGCCACAATTTAAATGAAAGCTGAGAAAACTTTTTCGTCAAATAGTCTAAGAATGAGCTAAGTAGTATGCAACAAGACATCCAACATGAAAGTGGGAAATAAAAGGCCTCCCTGTCAGCTCCTGTTCTGAATCTCTGCAAGTATAGTGCTATCTCTGTTTTAATCTAGCCTTAAGTCTTGAAGCCTCAATGCATTTTTATTATTTTTTTTTAACAACTGGTCTGGGGATATTGAGTTTATAGCACTTTTAAAATCTGCTTGTTATTGTGGGTTTGTTATAAACTTTATTAGTAAGCACTTACGTGCAGTATTTTCTAAATTTATCATACTTATTTTAAGAAGGAACCAAGATGTGTGTTACAGAACAGTCAGGGATCTTGATTTATTCATTAAAAAGAAAAGTGGTTCCTCATGTTGTATCTCAGAGGCTTGAATTCCATACTTATCATTTCTGGATCATAGGATCACACCTGCTATTTTCGTAAAAGCAAATGAAGAGGAGAAAAGGGAATCCTTTAAAATCATGTAGTTCTGTTCCTTCTCTCCCCTGTAAAAAAAAAAAAAAAAAAAGAACAAAGCAGAGAGAAGGAAACAGAGGAAATATTCCAAAGCAATGTAAATTGTGGTAATTTAATAATCTGGTGAGTGAAAGTTGGCTAGTTTTGCTGCAATTTAACAAAAATATGTATTCTGTGTTCCAAATGAAATGCTTTGACCTGTTCTGGCAGCCTGACACATCCCAGCTTCTCCTGTAGCTTTGTTGTCAATGTAGCTCCTTCTTTTGTCTTGTGGTTTGCTGGTGCTTTGAGGAGAATATGGATTTCTCTCTGATATTATGAAGATATGGTTCTTCCAGTCCTACGTGGACAAGTTCTACAGAACATAGTAGGGTCTATTTTTCTTTCTCCGTTGAAGCCTGTTAACAAGTACACCTCTGGAATGTGTTAGGAGATTAAATTGTACACTAGATCTGCAATGGATGATAAGTGAATGGTGAGAAACCCTCATCTCAAATCTTACATATAATTTAAAGTGTTGATTCCATCAGGGAAAGAAATGTAAATTGATGCATAAGCCTTTATGCACCTTACGTATTTTCTCAAGGATCTCTGTTTAGACTACTGAGAAAAAACAAGGCTTTATTGTTAATGCTGCTAAGTCAATAATTGAATTCCAAACTGAAACTATTTTTTTATTCTGACTCGTGGATCCCTAGAAATGCTAAATTCCAATTTGGGAATATATTAGCATATGTAGTGCCTGACAAAGTTGTTTCTGGAACTTCAGATTAAATAAGCTCTTCATATTTCATATTGAATGGTTTTATAAAAAGAAGGGGAGATACAAGGACAAGTGGGATAATAATTAAGACTTTTTTTAACCCTAAGCATTTTTATGATCAGTCTGCCTCACCATCTCTAAAATTAAGCACCAATATTGATTACTGAATATCATACAGAGAAATCTAAGATGAAATACAGAGTACACAAAATTTCCAAGAGGAATTTGCTTCCTCTCTATATTATAAAATATTCAGTTTTCTAGGTATAGTATTAAAACTGAAGCAAAGTATGTAACCACTGAAAAGTCAATCTGTTAATTTGAGTCAAACTTGGTGTTAGATCTTAAAATGCAGAAGGGGTCATGCTACAGAGTTTCACCAAAACTAAAAGTGTTGCTCTCTTCAAAGATATTTCTTAATATCTTCAAAGTTAAAGAAATATGATTAGGGAAAGGGCTTAAGAAAAGTATATCTTCCCTGAAGATTTGTAGATAACATAAAAAATTGTTTATATTTTTAAGGTTCCCCATGTTTGGTGGCAGAAATCTTGATATTTTTGACATCAGTGAGATCAGAATTTCAGCAATGACTTATGAGGTTGCTGCAACAATATCTCTAGCACACAGATAGATTTTGGAGTTCTCCATATACCAGTACTGAACTATTGCCATAAATTACAAGACTCAATTCAGTAAATATTTAAGAGTTACCATATATGTACATTTATCTGAAATTTTACAAAAATCTTCTACTAGAACTCATTAAGTTTGTTCATATGGCTTTTTAGAACTATAGACTGCAATTAATACAAGAAAATCTTATGAGAGAATTTGTTTTGTAATTTTGTAAGTCCTATTGGTTTTGCAGTATTCTGGAGTTTATGCTTATTTAATACTCTTGTTAGCACACATAGACAGAATAAGATGTAACAGCCATGCATTATTTAAAAGCCATGCCTTGACAAGTGATGACAGTTGAACATGACAATTTTGGAGATGCTTATTTGTTAAGATTTCACGATAATCACTTTTCAGACTTCTTGCAAAATTCCTGTTAAATAATAGTTCGAGGCAGCTCAGCAACAGTACTTTATTCTATTAAACTAGAAAATTCCTCCTCAAACCATCTGGGCTGGCAGGTGTTCATCATCAGATCTAGGTTGCTATGAGACAAGAGATTGCTTATGCTAATTAGTCATGTAGCAAGAAACTCCAATTTTGCTCATTTGAAACAACTTACATTTGCAAGGGCATATTATCAGTACCTGTAAAGCTCAAGGTGTAAAACTCAAGAATGTGAGAAAAAGCTACTTCAGAGTAAGACGTCTGGTGGGGCGGCTCATATGCATAAAAGCTCTCAGGTTCACCTCTACCTCTCTGACCTATGGGCAGCTGCTTTATGTGAATGATGTCTTAGCATTTACCTCCAGGAGAAAGATTAAGTCCCAAGTCCGGCTCAGTCAATCAGTTTAACTAACAGAAATTAGGAGTGCCTCTCCGAGTTGGAGCCATTGTAGTGTTGAATTTTTCTCCTGTGAACCTTCCTAATGCTTCCAGGCCCAGGACAGGAGAAGGCAGGAAACACGATGCAGTTCAAATACTCCCTTTATGATTTTTTACTATTTGTATTACAATAAAACCCAGAAGCTCAAACTAAGGTTAATATAGCATTCAGTAATCAACATTATAAACAGCCAATAGACACAGCTGCAGAATGTTCCATGTTGGAGTTGGAGCAGGCAAAGGATAAAATTCATACAGTCTAAAATCTGCTTAAATTGAGACAAATTCAGACAGTATACTCTGCAAGCCATCTAACCCTGCTAACACTTTAAGTAAAAGAAGACTCCAGTTTTGGATCTCAGTTCCCCTACCCACTGGTTCCCAAACACTCTATTGTATATGACCGTCTAGCCACCCAGTCTCTTTGTAAATGCCATCAAAATTCAAAGATAGGTTGGGAGAGGTGTACAAGCACTGATTATGTCCCTACTTAGGCCAAGACCACAGAAAACGGGCTGAGTTCATTCTAAAGCACAGTTCTTCAAGATTTCACAGTCATGGCGGTTTCATTCAGGAGTGTAACAGCAGAAGAGGCAGCGTAACTAACTTCTTGTCCCTGCAACCAGGGTTGTGTTTGCATATTTTTCTTCAATGCAATGTGTGTAGGGATTTCCAAGAGACCAGAACTCAGGGAGTCCTCAGACCACTGTGATACAGTCAAACTTGTGTTTGCTTATTGTTATTTTCCATAGCATTTCAGAGAATCACAGAATGATAGGGGTTGGAAGGGATGTCTGGAGATCATCTAGTCCAACCTGGTGGGTTTTAAATGTCTCCAGAGACAGAGACTCCACCACCTCTCTGAGCAGCCTGTTCCAGTGCTCTGTCATACTCTAAGTAAAGAATTTCCTCCCCAAGTTTAGATGGAACTTCCTATGTTCAAGTTTGTGCCCGTTACTTTTTCCTCATAAATCTTGCAGAGCTTGCAGAAGGGCCTTCAGCAGGAGAAAGGCAGCTTGTAAAGTCTTGCCCATAACTGGAGAATAATACTGGATATGAAAACTGAGGGTATGAATTCTCTCCAACCAATGGAGTCCCCATGACCCTTATCCAATGGCAGTTTCTCTGTTTTTTTCTAGTACTCAAAAGCAGGATATTTTTCTATTCAATTTTCCTATGCCTATTCTGAAACCCACATAAGAAATTCCTAATAAACAGCCCTTAATCAACTGTCAAGGCACAAGAAATCACCTTAGACAAGTTCTTTGCCTACTGTTTCTCATTGGCTGGTTGTAGCTGCTCCCTGCCAAGCCTGCAAGAGCACTGTATCGCTCTTTGAAGAACCTGCTGTGAGTTAGAGGACTGAGACTCACTTATCTGAGGTGATGCTGTCTCAGTGCAAGATCATGAAATTAGGTCAGATCTAGAGACAGCATCTAGATCTCCTGAGATCATACATTTCAGGTATGTAATTAGTTCAAGTAGCATATCAAAGTATTTATTTTTGCAGTAAGAGGCTTTTTTTTTCTATTTCATGTCTCTCCTGTTGTTTTTTGGTGTACTCAACATAATGTGTGTTGACTGACTGCAGGCAGTTGTAGCTTCCCCAATGACTAATACTTGATCATGTCTGTTCTAGGACAAGCATCCATCTGGCTTAATCACTATATAGGGGCTCAGATTCTATTTTCCTTTCTCTTGATGGAAATAGTCACAGCTACATTGACAATGAAACATTAAAAAAAAAAATAAAAAATGTACTGTATTTACTGTGACAGACCATCTTATGATAAGTACAAAAATGCATTAGACTTTTAATTATAGTGCTAATAAGCAACAGGTAGCTTTCCACAGAAGCAGTGATTTGCAGTGTTCAATTTATGTTGCTTTCCCTGATTCTACACACACCCATCTTTTTTTTTTTTTAATCAGAAAAGTCCCTGTTTTCGATTGAAACACTGGCAGGATAGTCATAATCTGAGAATGAAACTTTACTGCTAAAAAATCTGCACTCGGATTAATACTGCAGGTCAGTTTTTACTTAAGATCCTCCTGGGGAACCTGAACCATCTCCAGCTCTGTCTACATTAGCAAATCACAGGAATAACAGAACTGGATCTTCAAGAATGAATCACATGATGCTGAAGACTTGGTGTCCATATGTGTTTTGGAGGTTGAGATGGGGTTGTTAGAAATGGTACACTTTATTTCACAAAGTTCTAATGCTTGACTGAGGGTGTAATTTTGGATCACAGTCCATTCCTAAATGTTCATTTTCATTGTCTCAAAACATTAAAACACTCAAAACTTCTGGTCTAGTAATTTAACTCTGAAGAGTGGAACTATTGGTATTCTTGCAGAGCCCCTCTATTTCAGGTTGAAAAGAAATGTCCCCCAACGCCTCCCAATTATTAAAGTTCCCATAATAAAATAAAAATAATTAAAAAATAATTAAAGAAAACAAAAATCCTGTCTTTGAAGCTGACCTGAAAGGAATTCATTACTTTCCCCACAGAGAAAACTGTTGTGGCAACAGATGAAGCAATGTAAAGTGTTCCACTCAATTGCTGAATGGAATAATTTGGCTGGAATCATTAAACTCTTATTCACTCATGCAGCAAGCAAACTGAGAAACCTGCTGATTCAAGGAAAGTTTGATTATTTTATAGACGTAATTCTTCAGCCAAGTAAGGAGAAGCAAAGTTTGGTGCTGTCTTGATGTGGGGGACAGGAAAACAGGCATTTAATTTTCTGATAGCAGAAATTCTTATAAATTGAGAAGGAAAACAAATTTGAAAATAAACCAAATTTATCCTAATATTTTGATGAACCAAGTACCCAATGCTTTTCTTTTTAAGGTTAGTGAAACATAATAAACTGTAGGGATATTTTGAGATCTACATAAATTATTGATGAATACCTTCTAATTTTACTTCACTTGTGTTTGTGAGATTGATAGTTATCCCACTGGCATTTATGTCATGTGTTTTTGTGGTTATTTTGTTTGTTTGCAAGAATATCTAAGGAAGAGGTTTTATCTGCAATTTGTACATGTCACAGTACAAACACTGGTTTTGTTACTCTATACCTGCCTCAGGTGGTCTGAAATGCATGTGTTACAACAAAAGGAGGAAGTTAGTTTTCCAAGACACCAAACAATCAATTAAAATGAGTAAGAAGGAGGAAGAATGTGAGGAGTATCCTGTGCGCACACAAGGGTCCTTTGCTGGAGACCATTTTTCTTCTTCAAACAAAGTGTCCAATGTGTAGCTGGATAATAAGACAAGTTGAAAGATTAGACATGCACAACATGCACTCCGTATAACTGCATTTGTGCAGACACAAGGTAATAGGCTATGGGCTCCCTGAGTAGTCTGACTAGTCAAAGAGTTGATGGGAAGGAGAAATAGCCAACACAGATCTTTGTTTAGGGAGAAGTGCCAGGAAGAAAGAAGGAAAGGGAGTCACAGAAAGTGATGAACACTACTTCTTATGACTTGTGTAACATTCCTCCAACAATTAAAAGGCTGCTGAATCATTTATCATACTGCCCTACTGTGTTCTCATTAGCATCTCATCTTCTGAAGTGCAGGTTGCTAAATTCCAAAATAGTCATTTAGAAAACAATGTTTCTAACTTTGTAAAAAAGTTTTTAGCTTAGAATGACAACCCTTAATTGTATTTTCAGAAAGGCAAAGAAACACTGTCTTTTCTATTGTCTCTTTACGTGTCTTTAGGCAAATATCTTTTCTGTGTGCTAAATCAAAGTTAGATGCAGCCATGAAGTTGATGCTATGTGTATCCAAAAATAACCTGTCCAGACAGATGTCAGAAGAGTCAGAAGAGCAACTAAAAAGGAAAGCTGATTCTGTAATAGAGAATGTATAACCTGTGGCTTTTATTCAATCTATACTAATATTAACATAGACCAAAACAGTGTTCGTGCACACAAAGACATACAAAACCACGAAAAGTTAGGAAGAAGGAAGAGATGCTGCTGTAGTCACAGCCACAAGAAGGATGAAGTAGATGCTGTGGCGGGTGTTGCAAATCTTCAGATGGATATAGGAAGCTGATTTTGCATAGCAAAGAAGCTGATGAAATAAGAAGCCGGGAGAGAAAAAAAAAAAAAAAGTTCAGACCCAAACAAAAGCCCCAGAACAAGAACCTAAGAAATAATGCAGAATCTGGACTCTTCCCTGGCAAGAGATAACATCAGCTCAATCTCAACCACAGCTTTATCTACTTGTGTCCTGTAGTCTTTGGTATTGTAGTCACACATGGTGTGTCACCCTGTTTGCACTTTTGAGGTAGTCACACAGTAAATCAGAATAGTTTTTCACTCTTCTTCCATTGCCCATGTCCTTAAAATATCTATGGTTGAGTAGACTAAACGTCAGTCAGCTGGTCTGACTGCTGAGAAGTGATCCCTCAGCTGGTGGTCCTGGCTGGCGTGGGTCACAGCCCCCACTCCTCGGAGGAGAGGAAATAATGTGTGCCTGCATGGTTCTCCCCACTATGAGGTCCTCAATGTACACTGCTGTGATGGTGTGTTTCCCCCACTGCCCAGGCACCAACCTGATCTTTATCTCCTGTAACCCTGCCCAAGCAATAACCACCCATGGTGGTCATCATGGGTGCAGGTGGTTGTGATGGCTGCACCCATCTCAATGTGGTTTTAGGGAGACAGATAACAACGCAATAGCCAAGGGATAACTTAAGCAATGCTGACACTGTGGTCAGTATGCAGATATGACTATAGGTCAATCATCTTACCCCCATAAATAGTGAACAGGCCGAGAGCCCTTTGAGCTCTCCTGCATGGCAGCAAGCTGCACGCTCTCCCCTTGAGTAGGGATGCCTCTCAAGGTTACTTCTCAAGATTCAGAGATTCCTTGCCACAACAGATCCTTGGTAAGTGACTAATAGCTTGCTAAACTGAAATCTTAGCTAAGTGGTATAAAGGATTGATTGTGCATATATAATCCTTTAAACATAAACCGTTGACCAAGTCTGGGACTAGAATTGGATCCAGCCACACCTGGACACCTCTCTGAGAAGGAGTTTAGAAAGCAAGGGGCTCCTTTCTGAAACCTTAACTCAATGGGAGCATCTCCCTGACAGTTGTGTCTGACGCTGTCCTCTATGCAGTAAATAACCAAGTGTACCTTGCCATCAAATCTTGTTAAAACAATATCACATTTACTATCACATATTTGTTAAATCCCTGTTTTATATCAATAAATCTATTGCTGTTTCTCTCTGCAAGTGAAGTGCATCACTCCACCCACGACAACTGCCCATGGCAAGGCTAAGGAAGCTGCCTCCCCACCCCCTCGGAAGTGACAGTAGTGTGGAGTGATGTGACTAGTAAAGGGGGAGCATCCCAACCCACCTCACGGCACTGGGGACAGAAGGTGCCCTGGGCGTGTGTAGTCGCAGAGCCATCACGATACTGAACTTGTGCTTTGCCTCCTGGCTCCTAGGACAGACGTGAGCCCCCTGAGCTGATCAGAGCAGTCTATATCCTTCTGTGGCTGAACACAAACAGAGCACTGCCCCTACGCTGTAACTGGGCAGGGTAAGTAACAGCCACACATTTCCAATAAAACTTGAGAATTTCCATGCCAATGGAAATTTCTCCTGGACCTTCCTTGCAGTCCTATGACCCTCCCTATGATTCTTCAGTGGCGCAGAAGGCCTGAGTCACAAATCTGGCCCATGCCATGCTGCTGCATATAAATAACATTGCTCTGAATACTTTGTCTCAAAGGATGCTGACAGAATTTTAAAATATTCCACACAGAAAATAACAACCTTAGCCATATACAAAGTCCTATAAAAGCACTCCCCTTAAATGAATTGCTAGTTGGAAAGTGTTTAATGCTTAGGACATTTAATTATTTTAAAAAAAAAATTAAATAAATTAGTGAAATTCTGTTGCTAAGCTAATTAGGCAACTGCCTTTCATTACTGTGCTGCTTCAGCTTCTTGCCAGCTTGGGTTTTTACAAGTAAAATGAGCATGATGATTCCAGCTTACTTTCTAGCAACCTGATACACTGAACCCTTATATCTGGCATATCTCAGCAATTAGTATAATGCCCAAATGTAATGGGTTTGCTGGTACAGAATCTGAGCTCCACCTCTGGTAACTCATGTAATTAACTATACAAAATAAATCAAGCATGCTTTTTAGAAGTAGGAGTTTATTGACAGCAAGACATATGAAAACTTGAACCCTGCTTTGCTTCAGTTGTACATTCTTTCCCAAAAACATGTGTTCTCTTTCCATGAATGATGGCGTAAATAGGAGTAACAGTTTGAGCAGCGGACTGTTGTGTTCTTTAGGAAGAAGTTCTTTACAATAAGGGTGGTGAGACACTGGAACAGGTTGCCCAGGGAGGTGGTGGGGGCCCCATCCCCGGAGACATTCAAGGCCAGGCTGGGTGAGGCTCTGAGCAATCTGACCTAGTTAAAGATGTCCCTGCTTACTGCAGGGGGGTTGGACTAGAAGACCTTTAGAGGTCCCTTCCAACCCAACACATTCTATGATTCTATGATTTTATGATTCTATGAAGATGGGGTATATGCTGATAAGAAGGACTTCCTCATCAGTCTGTGCAATGCAAATGGGCAAATTTGGAAGTGTTCAAGATCAGGTTGTACATGGCCTTTGAGTAACCTGATCTAGTGAAAAGTGTCCCTGCCCACGGCAGGGAGGTTGGAATAGATGATCCTTAAAGGTACCCTCCAAGCCAAACCTTTCTATGATACTATGGTAAAGGACTTGATCATTAGGATGCTTGTATAAAATCATTTACTCTACCACTTGCTCGCTTGCCCAAGTTTGTCACAAAGTATGTTGTTCCTTAGCTGGTCAGCTGTGAAATAGGCATAAAGGCTTCTCTGTGAGAATAAACATATTTGCAGAGCAGGGAAACAGGGTAAAATAGGTAGAGCAGTGCTGACAGCTAAACCAAACTTCTGATCCTTTCCATGACGGAAAGAAACAACTAAATTCTGCAGCAAGGTGGGCATGAGACAAGATCCCCTCAAAACTTTTTTTTTTTTTTTTTTTTACCTTGCATCAGTTCTACTTTTCCATCTTTGAACTCATTGCCATAATAAAGCACTTGAGAAAATAAATGAATAAATAAATAATAACTCAACCCCTTTGCACCTCAACCAAAAAAAGCATTGCTGTTGTTTTCTTCAGATGAAAGAAAGACCGAAAAAAAAAAAAAAAAGCTGGAGTATACTACAAGTTGAGTAATAAGCAAGCTTTCCACAATAAGTACATTTTGCAAGACTCAAAGCAAGATAACAGGATAAGAAGCCCTCTACAAAGTGATAATGGATACATTGTTCATGATAATATCAGCAGTAACAGCAAGTTGCATTTTACAATAACGTATCTTCTTGTACAGATGATAGTGTTAAAACTCCTCCGTGCTGCTTTTCTTGCTATGAAAAATGAATAGTAAACATTAACAAGCGCTTCTGTCTGTTGTCTTGATTCTCTGTTTGAAAGATGACACTTTTAGGTAAAGAAAGCTTCAAAAGCCTGCCATTATCAAATGAAATAAAATCTGTATGAGTTCAGGCATTTGTACTCAGAACCCTCGTTGGATCTCTAGCCGCATTAGCACACACACTCACACACAAAACCCAAAAAAAGCAAAAAAACCCCACACACAGCAAAGAAAAAGAAAAAAAAAAAAACACAAACAAAAAACCCCAACAAACCTGGACAAAATTTACTATATTATTACATTCATTTCTTGCTTTGGATGCCATTTTGTGCTGAAGTGCACCAGTCAAACCTCCTTACTGTGTGAAATTTACCGTGGCTGATCCCCTGGATAAAGGCAAAGAAAACTATATCTCATTACCCACTTTTCTAAAAGAGCAACAGGTAGCCAAGTAGCCGTAGACTGCAGCTGGAGCCATGATCTCCATCCAGGCTCGGTGCCTGGATGAGGGCAAGTCCAAGGCAAACCACAGATGTGCGAGGAGTTCGTGCTGATGCCGTAGCTGCGGCTCAGCTGGCGTTCTTGCCTTGACATCAGAACCGAACAGCCTTGGCATTGGGATGAAGAAATGGACCAAAAAGCTGCAGATGGTATTCTTTTAGTAACTGAGGTAATTAAATAACCTAAGAGTGGAAAGAAATAGAATATTCCAGAAGCCTGTGCAGGTATATTTTGTTGCTCACAGCTGGAAGCTGACTGATAGTGCAATGACCCAATGGAAAATTAAATGTAGTACTTCCAAGAATTTTTAATACCTTTTTTTGTTACGGTCTGGCCCACGTGGAACTGCTCCCCTGTCTGCAGTGCTGAAAGGAGTCAAACCGGAAAAATCAGAAGCATCAGCCAAATAAGGAGCAAATGTCAAGAAGAGCTGGGCAGGGGAAAGTCTAAACTCTGCCCCTCAAAGGGTAAGCCCATACAGAATTCAGCAAGCAGTCAGCAAACGTCCTTCCCATGTTGCCTGTGCTTTTAGCCCTGTCCCTAATTTATTTCATCAGAGAAAATAAAACCTTATTTCAGTATCCTTTTCACAATTTTTTGTCCTTCTTATTTTTTTAAGTTAACAGAAAATATACCTAGTAATTTAGGATAGACTTAATTTTATCAGAGAAAAAGAATTTAATGGTGAATTAATAGAGAAGGTCATAAAAATAAATTGCTTTTTATTTATAGCCCTTTTAGTACCTGGATATGGTAGGGTAAACTCCCTCATCCACCAGTTTATTATGGTATTATTTTTATTCAGTATGATTTATTTTGTGTTTATTAAATGTTAATAATGAGAACTTTTCTCATAACTCTGTCTCCAAATATTAGTCAGGTTTGGATTCTGTAGGCATTCAAAGTTTAAGAAAAGAAGGTCGTTGTTTTCAGATGTTTAAATCTGTGAGATCATTTCAGAAGGTGACTTCCTCCCCTCCCCCCCCCCCCCCCCCCGCCCCCCCAACCTCCCCGGCGTTGTTGCTAAATGGAAAATATTACCTTAATATCTTTCTAGGTCTTTAACCTAAGTTTTGGTATGGAATGAGACACCGATGAAATTAATAACATGAAATTTCAGAAGCTTTTGAGGAGGGAAGAAGAAATGAACAATGAAATGTTAATACATAAAGATATTTTAATTATTTCCATGGTGTTAAAACTGTGAGGGAGTCCACAAACAGAAAAAGCAAAACAAACCACCACCAGCAAAAAGTTGATATATACAACAGATTTTGTGTTTTATTCTTATTAACACAATTTTCAGGACAGCGCTCTTAGTAGTTGCACTAGCTCTGTCCCTGGGTAAGACTTAAAAAGAGAAACCAGCGTCAGTGCAATATATTGCATGGACGCGACCTGTCATTCTTACTTTTGGAACCCATTCTTTGGTGTAGTAGATGTCCTCTGGATGCAAAGTCTCCAGAGAGATTAATTAGTAATTCAGTGTGATTAGTGTTTAGTTTTAGCCCTACTCTGCCTCAGTTCATGGGTAGATATCGGTATTACAACTTACTATGGAAATGAACAAGGCACCTTTTTGACCCCATCTTCTTTTATCTTTCTTTTTCCCTTTTACTTTTTCACTTGGAAATGCTTAGAAATAATGACCATGAGTATGGACACTCAGATATATCATTGGCTAATTTAAACAGAATATTATCTGCACTTTTATGTTCAGATTCAATGAGCCTCTTACAAAGGTTAGCAAAATCATATGTGGGTTTTAGTATTTCATAGAAAAGAAACATTTTAAATACAGACCAAAAAATACATTTATTATGCAAACACGCACAGATTTTTTAAAAATTGTTATCAACACCCAGAGGTAAATCTGGGTGTTGGATTCATAACTCACTTTCAGTAGCAATTTAAAGTCATAAATATGACAGTCAGAGGTTGTATCTCTATGGGCTCACAAAACATTTGATCTACATGCAAGAAAACTCCATAGCAAAAATGTACTCATTTCACTCCACTCTAAGGTACAGCGTATTAAATAAATAATTAAACCCACAAAATCCTTGGGAGAGAAAAATCTGTCACAAATACTTAATCTTCATTCTTATTTTTTCATACTTACCTGTTGGTGACACAATCACTTATAAATGTGATTTGATCATAATCAAATTGTTTTCTGTAATTGTGTAAAACAGATTATACATAAGGAAATTTTCTAATGAACTTCCCAGTAAAACTTCATAAGAGACAGCAGATTTTCATCACAAACATAGAAGTATTTCCAGTGTCACCAATACAGAGTAAGCCTTCTTCTCTCATTTTAAAAGTCATTAGAAGTGTCATCCCAAAGGCAGGAGAAGATTGAAAAAGTTCCTTGATAGCAAGCATGTAGAATACGTTGCCTTGCATAAAAAAATTGCAAATGTTTCCCATTATATCAAATGCAATTTACTTCTCCAACTCCTAGGAGATTTTAAAGACGATTCCATCCCTATAAATTTTACAGACAAGTCAAGCTACCATTTCTCAATAAAATAGTTTTGCTTATTCGACTTCAGTGCCATGACACTCAGGAACTTTTACCTTTGGTGTAGTCTGTATGTCTTAAAATTCCACAACAAGGCATTAAACCACATTTAATCACATTTAATCAAAAAACTATTAGTTTTTAATGAAGTCAGGCTGTATTAAAAAAGAAAAAAAGTTGCATCATTTTACTATTATAACTCATAATATCAGTGGATTTAATACTTCTGGAAATAAAATTTAATTTCAAAAAATTTGGCAATGTACATTGCCACAAAGTGCAAACACTGCTGAAGGTAACCACAGCACCCTGCCATGGGAACTGGGGTGTGATTCATCTTTGGGACACACAGTAAATGGCCAACAGTTACAAATGTCTTCTCAGGGTCTTTTGATGTAGCTGTGTGGAATGATTAAGTTGGAAACACTAATCTCATTTTCATTTGTAAACAAACACAGCATGTGAACAAAGGCTTTCAGAGATTAAATAAGATGTATTGACTGACAGTGTCATTAGTCCCTAGCATTGCACGTGTCTGGATTTGAAGAATGCATTTCTGCTTAGAAAAATGCAGAGTTTTATAGTAAAAATATGTAAATAAATGGAGTTAGAGCACTGTTATATCATTCAACCGCTGGTAAATTGACTCAAGAAAGTTTGACTTTCATAGCTCTATGTGTCAACGGGAAAGTATTTTTGACCTCTATGGATTTTTCCCGTCACGTATTTGTGACAATACTATCACATACAATTCTGTCCTGAGAAGTGTGTGCATCTAATGCTGTCCTTCTTTATCCCCTGTTAAGTAACGTGACAAAACCTGCCCCCCAAACAGAAGAGGAAACCTGCCCCCCTTGTGGGGGAGTTCCAGTACCACCCTCCCAGTTCCTCCAAGTGCACCACATGATCCATCAGCCTGTGAAAGCCTCATCCTCATGGCCGCGAAGGAGCACAGAGATGTGATGTCAGAGGGGGCCCTAATGCCTCAGTCAGAGACAGGACCTCCTGTCCTGGGCTCAGGGCCGTCGCAGGGCAGCCCCCATTCCATGTGCCAAGGGAAGACTCAGCACCAGGAGTCAGCGAGGATGCTCGCCGGGTCACCCCACAGACAAGGGCACTGCTTGGGGTTCAGGGCTTGCTGTGGGGTGCAGGAAAGAACCTTTTGTGACTGCACAGGAATTACTACTGGATGTTTAGGGGAAGTAATGAAGGTGGGCAAAGGGAAGGATCACAGTTGTTTGGGGCAGAACAAGTGTGGAAACACAGAGGAAGAAGGGGAGAAAAGGAGAAAGTCCTGTGCAAACTGGTGCTGGCATGGACACGTTATCTGGCCATGCCTGCACCTGATCATCACAACCTGTCCTGGCTTCTTCCTAAACTCCATATCAAGTGATTTTCCTAGGTGAGGTGCTCTCTGGGCTCTGTGTGTGTGTATATGGGGGAGCTGAGTGCCAGGGTTGGACTAAGGGTGGGAGTCCCATGTGTCCATGTTACCAGCATGATATGCTGTTAGCATGTGACTCTGGCCAGCAGCAAGCTGGACCAGCCAGCCAGTGGGACATTTGGCTTGGGAGGTGTCTCTGGGAGCTGGACACCTGCATGCGTAAGCTACTGGGAGAGCACGTGTTGGAAGCAGTGCAGGAGGCACCTGGGGAGAGTGAGGATCCATGCCCAGCTACTAGGCAAGTTGAATGTCTGAGCCCATGACTGGAAGATGCACAATGTGTGACTCACTAGACAAAAAACAGCTCACCATTTGCACTGTGTATGTGACTCACATTTTTGGTACACACCTTTGACTCATCTATGTTAATATTACTCAACGAAATAGAAATTACCAAAATAGGAAATTTTACATTTCAGCTTTGAATCTGTGTGACAAAATTATTAATGGTGATTAATGCTGTCTTGCTGTATTTCCTTTTATAAAGTGATTTCCAACTGTTTATGAAGGTTAATTAGATTAAGAGGAAACTCTTGAAGTAGATTGAGCCTGCCTAGGAAGGACTGGATTCAGATAAACCAAAACAGAGTACACCACCTAATGCTTAAACTTTTAAAATTTGTAGGGAACTGGAAAGTAAGGTGTGGTGGAGAAGTGACGGATTAGTATGAAATGTCACCTTACTGCTGAGGGGACTGGACCTGTCCAGCCTGCAGAAGAGGGGGTTTTGAGGGGACCTAGCAGCACTCCCCTAGAGGCTATAAGGAGATCTAGAAGACGACAAAGGTAAGGTCTTCTCAGTGGTGCTTGGCAGGAGAATGAGGGATGAGAACAAGGTGAAACAGGAGAGCTTGTGACTGGAGACAGGAAAACATTTTTCACCATGAGGACAGGCAGGCAATAGAGCCAGTGGCCTGAGCAAGCTGTGAGGTCACCAACTTTTTAAGTTTTCACAACCTGACTGGATAAAGACCTAGGCAACCTGGTCTGACTGCTGATGGTCAGGCTGCCACAAAGCTGTTGTCTTCTGTGGGCTGGGATTGGTGGGGGCTGCCCACGGGGGCAGCAGGTCATGGGCCCCAGAGCTAGGGCCTGTCCCACCACCCCAGCCAGGAGTAGGACAGATGGTGGGAGCTGGGGCAGACCCAGTCCTGGGCACTGGACACCTCCATGGGTATGGGAAGGGACTGAGGATGGGCCAGGATGTGGGTTCATGGGTGGTCCCAACGCGGCTGGGCCTACGGTCCAGTAGAGCAGAGCTGTGGGGAGCTGGAGACCAGCCCTACTGCAGCATCGCTGGGAGAGGGGCTGATGGCCCCAGGGGGCTGCAGCGGTGTCCCGGGACATGTGCAGGATGGGAGGAGCCCCAGGAGCTGGGCAGGGGCAATCAAGCCTGTGGGTGCCCTGAGGGCCTGAACACCGACCCTGCTTTAAGCGGGAGATAGGACTACTGAACTTTCAATCTGAATTATTATATGACCCTATGAGTTTGGGAATAGCAGCATAAAATCTCTTTTCCTAAAAGGAGATGTAAAGAAATGAAAAAGAAAAATAAATATTTAAAGACTGAACTTTGTAACTTTTAATAATCGAAGAACAGGTTCAGCAAATGAAGTCACTTTGAGCAGGGTATATTGACCGTAACCTATTTGAATAGTGGTAACACAAATGGCAAAATACAATACTGGCACTGCACAAAATGCATAGAAATAACAGAACAGACCTAGGAGTGAAGAAGATCTAGGCAGCTCAGAGAGCTTAGTCAGTTATAATGAACACATTATATTTGTACTGTATTTGTATTAAAACCTAGCATGAAGTACATTTCCAAAGATAAGTAGGAAATGTAATGCAAAGTATTAGCCAAGTGATTCTGCATCTGGCAATCTTGAAGTACAAAATTCCTAATAATAATTGGAAGATCTAGTTATTCACATGGATAGATAACATAAAATTTAGTTCAGCAATAAAATTTTACTGTCACTGGAAGCCATTAATCACAAAATCCAAATCTATACACTGAAACTGGTTGAAAATCTGTTTATAACCATTTAGTGAGCAAAATTTACAAAATTCAGTAAGCTGCATAAAACAGAAAAGCAAAAAAAAAAAAATCCACTACACTATTGATTAACTTCTAAGAAACAAATTATGGGAAAATGAGCAAGAGTTTTAAAGGAGCATCAAAAGGAGTAAAGTGTTTGCATGCAACACTTTATGTTTAATGACACCAAATCCTCCAAAAATAACCTAAACCATCTTTAACAAGAACAGAAATACAGGCAGTAAGTGTAAAAAGAAGTGTATATGAGGATCCTGAAACTAAAATGACTGCCTACAAAGCCTGAAATTTGTGTCTACAACTATAAAAGATCACAGATTATAAGAAGTTAAATGAAAAAAAACATTATACATGAATCTAAAAGGCAATTTATGAACACTTTAGTAACAACATCAAAAGCAAGTAAAAATTATTTGAAAGATGTTAGAAGAGTCTCACGATAGAGACTGAAGAGCCAATAGGTGATCAGGATACAGCACTGAGGAAAACAAAGACTGTTCAGGCAAAATAAGGATAAACCAGAAAGGTATATTATATGTTTTGCACCAGTGTTTTCTTTGAAGACATTAAAAAATCTCCCTTCATGGAATATATATTTTATTTAGAGAGTGGAGGATCTATTTCAAATTTTAATATGTCCCATTTTAAAAGAAATCTGTAGCATTAATGGTAGCAACCACTAAAACTGGATTTATTTGCCACAAAAATCTAAAAGAATTAATTGTCAAACTACTAACAGTCATTTTGTATTTAGTGGTGTGTGTACTCAGTTCATTAAGTTGACTTCAGTATGAAAGAATGAAAAGTGATGCTAATTATAAAAGCATTCAGGGGGCTTCTCAGAAATTATACTTCAATAAATCTGACTCATATATTGGAAAAGCTGAAAATATACATTTGACAATGGTCAGAAAGAATACTGGGAAATGTGGACATGTGGTCTGAGTACAGCAGCTGTTCCTTTGTTTCTGTGTGCTTTGCATGTGAAATTATCCATAATACCATTCAGTTTCACAGAGAAACATAAGAAAATCAGCAATATAAAAGATGTTAATGCATTCCAAATCACTAAAAATCACCCAACCTATTGTAACTGATCCCTTTGCACTGGTTGAAACACAAACTTCAGCCTTTTAATGTACCCTGGATTTACACTAGCAGATAGAGTAACTGGATTGGGAAAGTGAATGGATCATTTTGCATATAAATTTGTATTGTATTATCCACCTGATGCAGATGAGAGTAAATAAAATCAGAAGAATAGTCTTTTGTAAAAAGAAAATACAGTCATTTACTTCATTTTTTTATATCAACTATAGGCTTTAGATGTATGGTTTAATCAGTGTCATGTCCTCATGTGTCACTACAGGAAAGTAAATTAAGTCTCTGTTATTTGACAATATTTGAGATTTTTTTCTTTTTTTTTTCTTTTCTGTTTTTTGTGTAATCTCTGTCTTCATGTACTTGAATAAAGTTTGCATGTGTTTACAAAAAAATGTTTAGCAAGATTGCATGCGAAAAACATCTGGTTTTTTCAGCAGAACATTTTAGGTACTCCAGTGACGTCCGTCAGAATCATGGGGATACTTTTAAGCACAATATTGCTTCATTTTCCAGGAAAGAATGGTGGTGGTAGGTGTGAAAATGGGAGCTTTTTTCAGGAAGGAGTGGGAAATCACTGGTGACTGCAGAGTTACTTGCTAGAGGTTGAATGGCTGTTAACTGCATTACTGAGTTGTTGATTTCCATGCTGTACATTTACAATCAGTTTTACAAGGAAGTCTCCCAGTCTAACTGACAGGAGATGTATTTATGTTCTTTTAACAGTTTTTGCTTGCTCAGACTATTCCTGTTTTCCCTTAAGGTGCTTACCAACAGGGAATGTTTGTGATTAATATCCACTTTTCTTAAGAATGACTTTTTGACTCTAAATGCAAGAAGCGCACATAACCCTTTTTGATATTTTTTTAGTCTCCCATTAAACAAAGCTTCTTTCAAAACCCCTGTTGGTCACGTTGGCCCTATAAATATTTAGACATGGCTAAGTGGACTACGGGACAGGGAGGGACATAGGTGGTAGTTCTTGCATTTCTCTATGTGAATGCAAAAACGTAAGGGGGATTTTTCTTTTCCCATTATATTCAATTTCTACAATAATTGCATATCAATTCACAACTAACTAATCAGTTTTATCGGCATAGCATGTATGGCAGTTATCAGTTCTCCCCTGAATTTATCTGCACACTATATTGATTTTCATCCACTCCAATTGTATATTCCACACCAATTTGTAATATTTGAATCTGTTGAGGAAGATTTAATATTTAAAATTCATGTTGTTAGTAAAAAAAAAAAAATAGATAACTTTTCCAGGGTTTATTCAAATTATGGATTAATTTGATTTTAAAATCAGATCAGATTTCTTTCAGCATCTTCTGTCTACAGGACAAGGATTCAGCATCACAAGAAGTACACAGGAGAGAGATAAAATATTCTTAGTCCCCAGATAGTCCTCCTGGAAGTTAAAGCAGAACAAAAAAATGGTGCTACCTTAACTGATGGGCTGCTCAACCTATTATCCCTTACTATTTCAAGAAAAAAGATTTTTCTTTTCCATTTAATCCAGCACCAAGTGGGGATTATTTGATGTTCTGACTCAAAGGAAAATTGTTATTTAATAACTACCACTACTAATTCTTGCATCATGCATGTTTTCCTTGAGGATTTCCAATCCAGATTGAATGCCTCCACCTTTCCTTTGTTCCACACATCACTTTTAAGATCTGACAGGATCACAGTGCAGAGTAACATGGCTGTAGGGCATGTAAATAAATATTTAACATCTACTAAAGGAAAGATGTTTGATAATAACATTGAATTTTACAAATGCAAGTCAGAAGAGTCTGCAGATGTTCCATAGCACTAAATGAGTTTCCATTTACATGATGGAACTCCAAGTGGAAAAACAAGCAAACATGGTCTTTAGAAGTTGTCCAAGTCACACCATCCCCAGTGCTAACAGTTCTTACTACTGTCAGGACAAACTGCACCTGTAGTCTGGAGTGCCTCTAAGAGTCTCACTACTGCATAATCAGGACCCTTTATACTTTTATCTATTTTTTCTAAATAAAGAGCATGGAGAGATGATGAACTCTTGTACATCACAAAACTACAGGTACCCAGTATGTCTACACAACGTATTATTTCTGGATTAATAACATGTTATGACCAGTTTCATTTATTTTTACGTTATCAATAGCCTCTTTCTTCAATATGTGAGGCATGTAAAAGGATATGATCTTGACATTCCTTCTGTGACAGGTGTCCGTGCCAGCACCGGTTTGCACAGGACTTTCTCCTTTTCTCCCCTTCTCCCTCTGTGTTTCCACACTTGCTCCTCCCCAAACAACTGTGATCCTTCCCTTTGCCCACCTTCATTACTTCCCCTAAACATCCAGTAGTAATTCCTGTGCAGTCACGAAAGGCTCTTTCCTGCACCCCACAGCAAGCCTTGAACCCCAAGCAGTGTCCCGTCTGTGGGGTGACCCGGAGAGCATCCTCGCTGATTGCTTGCTCCTGGTGCTGGGTGTCCCTCGGCACATGGATCTGGGTCTGCCCTGGGACAGCCCTGGGGTCAGGACAGGAGGTCCTGTCCCTGACTGAGGCACTGGGGTCCTCCCTGACGTTGCACCTCTGTCCTCCTTCTCGGCAGTGAGGATGAGCCTTTCAGCACCCCATGAGATCAGACTGGGGTTAACACAGGGAGCAGCTGCAGAAGCACCTGAAGAATGGTGGCATGAAAACTCCATTTTTCTTCCACTCTTCCAAACTGAGAAAATTCCAAGTACATGTGAATCTGTAGAGGTCTCAAATAGACTCTCTTTTTTTTTTTTTAACAGATTTGAGATCTCTTTATCGTTGCACAAATTAAGTTGGCTAACAAGTACAATACTTTACCTTTTACACATGGTTTTCCTAGGTTGGTTAAAAGAAGAAATACAGTTTCCAAATGTAATATTCTTGTCCTGTCTTGAAAGTGATTTTCTCAACCCCATCAAATGCAACTGGAGAGACTGCATTTCCCAAAGCAAATCAAGATCTTATATTTGAGAGTCTACATGGAACCCCCTTGGGACATTAAAGAACACTCCTAGAAATATTAGCATTCCTTTTTCCTCTGTTTACATTTGCCCATTGCTTGAAATGTCAGATGAGATGTAATATTCTCTATTGCTTTTCTAGGTAGGACTTTTTTTTTTTTTAGTATTTGCTTTTTTTTTAGTTTATAGAAATTTTGATAACAAACTTTTCACTTCTGGATTATATATTTACCTGTATGCGATGTTTTGTCCTGTAAGTGTTTTCTGTTCTTACTAGCAATTCAAAGAAAAAGCTTTCAGATTCCATGGTATCAAATGTTTCAGAGCCTAATTAGAATCAATAATAATAATAATTAAAAAAAAAAAAAAAAAAAAACAAAAAAAAACCCCAAAACAGTGGAAAATCCACAAAAGAAGCAAAACAAAAAAAATCTTCAAATAAAATTATAGACTTAAAATTAAGCAAATAGGTGAGACAAGATGAAGCATAAAGTAATGTCCATTTTTGTATAAACATAGTTCACTAAAATTAAAGAAGTAACCTCATCACTTCTGAGTTGGTTGATCCCTTATTCATTAAATAGCTAATAAAAGGGATTTTCTAATAAAGGTATTTTTGTGTAGGGGAAGGTCTTTAGGATTATGTTGAGAACCACATCCAAGATAATGTTCCATTATTCATACTAATCAAAAACAAAGGTCAGCTCCAAAGGGGTTATTTGGGAAGATTTATGTCTTTTTAAATAAGCAGTATAGTACATTCACACGCTATTCTGTAATAATTCCAGATTTACTTCTTCCTGGTTATTACAAAAGTACAGTAAATTACATTTTGTAATCACATATTCCCTTAAGAGATGTAAGGATTAATTTATGGCTTATTTTTTTTGTTTTTAATTTGATAAATTATGAGGGGTGACTCAAAGACCATTGATGGAAAGAGATTTTCAACTATTAATGTAGAGATTTGAGTGCACTACACGGACAGGAGTTACCCTTGCTCTGTCTTCTCAAACCCTCAACCTTTGCCTATTCTGCAGTCATTTACATGTTTGATTGACAAGTGAGAGAGAATTAGGAACAAGTGAAACGAAAAGCTTTTTTATTCCCTTTGAATATGTAAAAAATGGCTTAAGAGAATCCTGTGATTTGGCTTTTATGATGTGCCATTCAAAGTGATGTTTTAATCAGGTCTAGGTATGTTATTCTTCCCAAACAAAATAATGGACAAATTTAAGCACCTGTTATTGAATATAAGTTCAACAAATCAACCAGCACTTCAGTCTTCCTGCTATCGGCATTAGCTCATCCTGTGTCCATGCTCTACTGCCCAAGAATGGTGCTTCCCCAAGGCATAGCCTGTGTCTTTGAGGGAGATAAATATACCATTTTGCTTCATAATAGGATACTTCATTTCCACTAAACTTCCGATACAGTTACCCTTTATCCATTTTGTTTTCCTAGCTCAAAAGAACAAACAAACAAACAAACCAGCAAAAAATAACCCCAGCATCTCCACACCCTATAGAACATCACTGACTGATGAAAAAATTGATAGATCTAGAAAGAACTCTGTCGTAGAAGATATTTAAGAATAAACTGAGAAGAAAAATAGTTACTAGAAAGAAACACTTGCAACTAGAAAATAAAAGATCTTAAGTTTGATTCTGATTTGAAGACATGTATATGAGTTGATTGCTGTATTATTTTAGATTTTTTTGATTACTGACTTATACTTGATTCAGCAGTCTTATTCTTACAGATGATCAGGAGGAAACAATAATTACCATTATTTTCCTTTAATCTCTGAGATATTATAGTGAAGAACAGCACGTACTTCTAGAGTTGGGAAGATGAAGTTCAAAAATAAAGAAAAAAAAAAAGAGATAGGCAAGCACAGCATGGCTGGGAGAGAAGGAAGAATACTTACAAATTGGAAAAGACTGAAATAATCACACAGATTTCAGTCATTTCTTTAGAGACAAAGAGACTAGATATGGTGCCAAGCAGTTTCGGTTTTCTTTTTGTTCCTCACCAAGGATGATCCGAACTTGCACTTAGTAATTACCTGTCTTTTATCAAAAAAAAAAAAAAAAAACAAAACCAAACAAAAAAAAAACATCTTTGAAGTGAGATTCTATGAGCCAATTAGGCAGATTAGTTTCAAAACACACAGAATGCAGCAGTTCTCATTTGTTGACCCTTGGACAGCTGTGCTAATGGCTTTTTCTCTAGATTATCAATGTATTAGCTCAATTACAGCTACTTTAGTTTTTAAAAATGTTAGGAACCTGATTAGTGTTCCCAGCCTAGCTGGACTATGTCGGCTGACTGTCTAGCTGTATCTTCTGTTGCTGAGTTTAAAAAACAGAAAGAGGACAGACACAGTCAGTGAAGTGGAGCATCAGCTCAAAGTCCAGGTCTAAATGTTCCTAATTGTGATTGCTTTAATTGGCTTTATCAACAGAAATTTTCTCTGTAAACAGTGTATTGTTTATTTAAGATACAGCCAGCAACGCTGCCAGAAAATGTACATATTTTTCCTCTTACTACATACGACTGATGAGTGAATTCTAGCTTGATTTGTATTTTAGAAGGTTTTTAATTTCTACATTTTTACTTTCAATATTGTCTTATGTATAAAGATATTTACTTTAATTAATATGAAAATACAGAAGCAAATGCAGTAGTCATTACTCTTCAGTAGTCATATTTATGTCTTGTCTTGAATTTAAGAATTATTTGTAATAAGGTAAGGAATCTACAGCCATCCATTTCCCTGTTACAGTTACGAGGAATAGAAAACTTGCAAAAAAAAAATAGGAAGGCTTCATTTTAATATTTCAAGAGGAATAAGTCATCATATTGTATCATAACTTCCTCTCAGCCCACTGAATATTAACATTGAATCTAGTAAAGGCCAAGAAAAAAAATAAGAGTTGAAACATGATGATCTTCAAAAGATACAGAAGCCATGTGAAGGTTATTACATCATTTCCTCTGCTTGCCAGTAATGTTATAGGGGAAAAGACCCCTGGACCAGACTTCTGCTATCACATTGGTGCTGGTGCTCACTGTACTCTGAAATGCGTTAGATCATTCCTGATAAGAGTAAAAACAGTTCAGGGAGACTGGTCTGTGCAAAACACCATGGGGATCAGGGTTCTGTGAAAAATAAATTTATGAACCTCAGCTTGATCTAGCCATATCCCAGGGGTGAACCAGGTTTATGGTAATACTGTATTTTTCTGCTTGCTAAAAAAAATAGTTCTTACAGGATTTTTCACTTTGATAAGGCTTTTATTGATTTTTTTTTTTGTTGATGATGAATGCAAACAATGTTTTGTATTTTTTCAATGAAACCTGAAGTGTAAAGAAAAATTAAATTTTACAGGGAGAAAAGGAGCGAGGAAGAAGGATAAGGAGGAGAAGAGGAAGAAGGAGAGGGAGAGGGAGAAGGAGAGGGAGAGGTATTCCACAGTTGTAGTGTGCAGGAAGAGACAGACGTCTCTAGAATTAATTAATCTCACCTTACTTAGAGATTTGAGGACAGCAGAACCCCCCCCCTAGAATTAATGAAAAGAAGGAGAAAAGTGACTTGACATGTCAAGTGACTGTGGAATCAGGTACTAGCAATATACTAGTAGAGAGTTATTTTCAAATAGTGTAAAGCCAGTTCAATAGCACAATACATGCATAAATAACCATCAGGTTTATTGTGAGTAGGGGTACAAAGTCAGATCTGTCATGTAGCTAATGCATTTCCAGTGAAAATGTTGGATTTGGTTATTGAACTCATGGAAACAAAGAGCTCCATTTATTTTCTTTGAATGCTTTCTACTATGACAGAAGAATATTCCTTCATCAAACTTCATTGCTTCTAGATAAAACCTGCAGTGTAACCTTTGCTCTTTTTCTTATTAGTTGAGTGCAATTATTGTGTAGGAAAAGACTCATTTGAAAAAGAAAATACATTATGCTTGTGCTATGCAAAATTATAGTAATAGTGCTGATTTATATCTGATGAGGATCTGGGTCCTCAAAGAGCATTACTTATATTATCCAGTGTTATGGATACATATTTACTTGGATCTATTTTTGCTTAACACATGCTTTCACTTTTCTTTATATATTCAATCAGTTTCACAGTTTAGACGTGTGACACATCGAATCCTCTCCTTTTCCCTCAAATTATTTGTGACAAATTCATAGCTCTTAGCACCAGGTTTGGAAAGCTCTAGATGATGTATGACTTACATGGCAAGTTCCTCAAAGGATCAAATATCAGGTGACATATCTCTTCTATATACCAGTCAAATCTCATTTGATTCTGGGAGGATAATCTTATTTTTTAAACTACTTCTTGCATTCTGTCAGCAATTTATTTTTCCCTCGCAGAGTTGACTACAAATATCTAGCAGAAATAAGATAAGAATTTTCATGGAAAACATGCCACTGGGAGCAAGGAAGCTATTGCTAGATGAAAGTCATGATGGTGACATTTTCTATAATGCCATGGAAATAAAAGAATCAGAACTGGAGGATTACTGACTTTGCGTTGGAGGTATTCACTCCAATGCAATGGGCAGCACACTGGAAGATCAGGTTAACGGAGACATGCTGAAGGGTCAGAAAGCTGTAGAGGGCCATAACATTGATTTTCAGATGATTGCATAAAGAGTTGTTTCAGCACATTAACCTGGCTTTTGATGAGCTTAAAAGAATTTTTTTTTTAGTAGTGGGAACAATTTGTGGTACCTGAGTGTATCTTTTCAAACTATTTTAAAAGATGTAGAAGCCTAACTGGATTTCTTACAGGAAGACTTGAATCACTCTTTAAAGGTTTAAACTTATTTTTTATTTTCCTCAGCTCAATTCTAAGCTGCTGTCTTGAAGTTTGAGAAGGCCAAGGATGCCTTTCATTTCTTCTGTTAAAGTATGGATTTCATGAAGGGAGTAGCAAGTATGCTTTTTGACTTTACACAACTTCAGTTACCACAATGTTTCAGGGCCATTCCTTTAATCTTCTGAGGAGATTCTCTTGATGACTCAGATTATAAGGCTAGATCTCATTTACTGATCAGTGCAAGCAGACTAAGTTTCTGACACTTTCATATATCCTCTTTTTTTTTAATAATCTTCCTAACAGAAGAGCTTAAGGAGATGAAATATAAAATAGACAGTTAATTATGAATATAGAGAAACTGCCTGAATTAAATGAGGATTGTTCCCTATGAGCAGGAAAGCTTTAAAAGTTGAAATATGAAACATTTTTTTTAATAATTAATATTTAAAAATTGAAATGAATCAAATGGAAATTCAGCTGAAAGCTACCTGGAGAGCTCCACAGGAAGCGTACACTCAGTACAGCAGGTTCCTATGGACCTTCACACATACATGCTAGGGAAAATCAAAGTGAAGAGAGATAAAAGCTGTATTCAGTACTGGGATTTTAAATGATTTGATTGGGAAGAGAAATTTCTTATTTTAGTGATGAGTGAAAACTTGTCTGCCCTTTTTTGTAACCCTATTTTCTTTAAATATAAAAGAGGCCAAGTAAAAAGTACTGAGAAGTATCTGCTTTCTGAAGCAAATTATTTTCTTTCTTTTGTCTTTAGGAACATTTACAAGATATTGAACGTTAAATAAAATGTGTATACAAATGTGATAAAACAACTTTTACAAATGCATGCATTTTTTTATATATTTAGAATATAAGCTTATATATACGTGTATATATATCTAGACAGGTTCCTGAGGATTAATTTAAAATTGCAATTGAGCAGTTTCCAGAACGGTTACCTGCCTATCCAACTGGTAGATTTTAATGGTCGGATTTACCCAAAGAAACATATGGCTGGTATTTTCAAAACTGCTGCTGACATCTCCAGCTGAGAATCACCAACTCATTTAAAACAGGTTGCAATCAAGCAACAACACTGTTGGACAAGATTGAAGTTTGCAGAACTCCATGAAATTCTTCATAAGTGTTCAGAAATTCAGTTGTAAATCCAATGCTAGGTTTGGATGCACGTGAGAATGGGCATGCTCATTCTTGCTCTGTATTAAAAGGTTAAGTGTAGAAGTCCATAAACTAGCTTCTTAGAGGTTTGTTTGTTTCAACTGTTCTATAATGTAATGGAAATCATGTTTTAAATAAAAAGCACCATTCACAATTACATCACAGCAGGGAGAAACTCTGTGGTGCACCTGTGAGTCACTGTCATGTAATGCGAGTGAAGGCAGGAGGCTGATTGAGATTTTCGTCTGTTCACAAAGAGTTTCAGAAACATGATTGTTAACTGAAGTGAAAAGACTGCTACACTTTGAACATCATAAATCATACAATAACTAAGAAACAAACAGAGATGACCATGTCCTTTTGGGATTGCACTCATTGTTTCTTTACTCCCTTCTCCTTGTCTTTGTACTGTTGAAATGAAGGCTTTGGAGAACACCTTTTTTTCCTGATCCTGAGAATACACTGTCTTCTTTCATTGTAGAGTCCCAACAGGCAACTCATTTATGAATTTGTCATGGCCACATGTATGGATATATGTGGGTTGGTAAAGATGAAGCGATCACAGCATGTGGCGCTAGAAGACCTCCCCATTCTCTCCTCTCACTTTGTACCCTTGCTAGTGAAGAGTCTGAAGCTAGATTGAAGTGCCACTCATCGGGCCATATGCTGCCTGTGAGGACCACTCACGTACACCCTCTTCAAAGTTGCTCACCTTGTACAGGAAGTTGTTGCTTTCAGGTGGATGGAAACAGCGAATTATGTTGGGGTTCAGAGAGCTATTTGTTTGGTGATGTGGATCAGCCAGGCTTAAGGATAGCAGATACAACAGAGATGATGTGGATATCTTAGCAGAGATGTAAGTCATCTAATTCTTCATCTTGAAGCAAGTGGCTGCTGTGATGTTGATGTTCCACTGAATCTCTACAACATAATATGTCACAGCCTGTCATGCAGTAGCAGAACCATACTGCAGTAAGATTATTCCTACTCAGCAGCAATAACGTATATATGCAGTTAGTGAACATTTTGAGAGACAAGAGCGTGTTTGAAAAGCCCCTGTGAAAGGAAAAAAGTAAGAGAAAAGGTAGATAAGAACCAGCTCCTAGAGTCCACTTACTAGCTTTCAGGGTAGGTGCTACTCACATGTTACTGGGAAGACAGAGCCTTTCCCCTTTGTTGCATCCTGTCTCCAGGCTGGGAACTGTGAGAGAGAATGCCTTACCTTGTGAAATGGAGGAAAAGGTGTAGTTGGAAAAGAACACATTATACCAGCTTAGCGGCATGTGACCTTCTCTTCAAGCACTGGTGTCAAAAAGGAGCTGTCTGTGTTTCAACACAGCACCCAGGATTGCTCAAAGCAGTAGGAGACTGTATAGACCTTCCTTTGGCTCTACATCCTCTGCAGGTCCACAAAGCTGTATAATGTTAAGCAATTAATACAATGTAGGGGTAACCAGCTGGATTTACAGGTGCTTGTTTACGTATTAGAAAAGGAGATATGGTGACTGTGAGCACGATGACTTTTCATACAGATTAGATACTGCTCCTGAAACTCTGGTGCTTGATTTATATTTTTAGCTTCACAGAGCTTTATACGGTCTTTAGCATATAATCCACTGGCACTGTTACAAATGCCCGTATCTATTATTTCCTACGGTAATAAACCCCACCTAGAAATAAGCAGCTGAGTAGAGAAACAGTTGCCTTTAATTTACTGTGTGGCTTTGAGTTCTGCAGAACCATCAAGTTATTTCTAGGCCAGAGGTGTTAGAAAGCGAGTAGCTGTGTGGTACTCTTTCTTCAGGGATGTTAGCAACCTCATGCTGAGAACTTATTGCCTGCAATTCTGTAACAGGGGAAGTGGTTCTTCAGCTGCTACAAAGGTGACAAGGAAAACAGTATGTGTTCTGAGAACAGAAAAATATTAGTAATCACTGATATTACACCTCGACTTCATAGGTTTCACCTTTCTTTGCAAAGGTCTCTAGACGTAATTTCTTGTAAGCTTAGAAAAGTAGGAAAATAGAGACAAATAGAGTCCAGAAAGTTGCTTGTAATTTTCCTAAAATAATCCATAGGATACATATGAAACAATATGCATTGTTTATGCATATTGCAAAAATGCATAATTATATGCATTTTGATTTCTGTGATCCTGTTTTAAAGGGGAAGCTTTCTAAATATACAAACTTTCCCATAAAGTCTTTTGGTACAGAGCAAATCTTTTCAGGAGTGGAAGAAAGACTCCTGAATATGGTATTCCTGAATCTTCTTGTATTGGAAGGGGTTTTGTGTTCCTTCCACCCAAAGATGCTTCCAGCATGGGATTGCTTATAATTTTCACAGGCACATGTGTTTGGTCAAAAAAATTATTCCACAATGTATTTTTCCATACAATGACTGAAAATTTCTTGATGGAGAAACCTTCCTAAGGCCAGGCATCCTGAATTGCAAAAATCTATTCATAAAACTTTTTGATTGGTTCCATGTGAGGTTTGTGAGGTTTTTCAGGTTTTTGGCAAAATCCATCAGAAAGAGAAGTCCCCAAAGTAAAAACTTTACATTTTCCTTGTAGATTGTATTCATGCACACTGAAGCTTACAAATACCAGAGAAAAGAACCGCACAAACTGTTCAGCCTAAAGGTTTTGTGGTCATCGCTTGATGTGGTTTGAGTCAAGAGTGAGGAAGAATCTGGACCGTGTTCAAAACAGGCACTTCTTGATGTAACCCGGTGAGAGACGAGCCCCTGGCCTGAGCACCTTGCAGGCCTGAAGCAAACTGTTGCTTAGTTGTGTATTGTGGGTGCTTAGCTGTAAGATGGAGACTACAAAAAGTGTGAGGCAAGCAATTTCCACCCCAGGCTCTACGGTCAACCGGCTGGTCTGCACTCGGCGGAAGGTGCGAGAAAGGTTGTCGTGGAGGCCTCTCAGCGACTGTCGCTTCGGTAAACAGAAGACACCTTGCCGAGTCTGATGACACAGGCGTGGGCATAAGTTATTAACTGGTACACAAATGGCTCCAGGGTGTTTCATGCTTGTTGTTGATGCCCTGCACCAACTGCAGAACTTAAAGCCGTCCTCTGGCTGCAAACCCCCGTTAATCGCAAATTCTTGAGGGCAATTAAGTACGTCATACTTCTGAGCCCCTGGGACTATAGACTTGTGTTAACAGGCCACTTGCCACCCTCTGCCAGCTGCACTGAATCTCCAGGTTGCTGCTGCTGCTGCTGTTAACGCAGAGTTTAAGAATGAGTTTTTAATATCTTTTCACTTGATTAATTTTAAGACAAAATCTTGCTTTAATGAACCTGAGTGGAGCCCAGAATTAAGACCATTTAGTGACACTGATACTTGTGGGAAAAATACTGCTAGAAAGATTAACTCTCTTGGAAAATAATTGCTACTTTGGGGCCTTATGCCCCATTTCCAGTTACTTTTTGTACCCAGACCAGACTTCTGCACCTCTGGGTTTAAGGATGGGAAAACAAATATCTAGTTAGGTAAGGCAGTCATTTTCAATCAGCTCGGACTGCACCTCTGATACAACAAATCCAGTGTCCATGTAAACACAAAACAGTTGATTGTGGATTTTATTAATACCCAACAATAAAATCTTTTATTTGCAGTGGACATCAGCTGAGTAAAAAGACAAAGGAGGTTATCAATGCCCATCTACTTTATTTAAGTCTTTCAAAAAGCTCTGGATATTGTTTCTTTTCAGAATGATGCATTTCCTGTAATATTCCCTAAACACAATTCTGTAGGATTTTTCTGGCATGCAGGTATTAGCAATTTCTTTTATTGGTGCTCCTTCACTTCGCAGAAAATACCTGCCGTTGGAAGACACGTAATCCAGGTGCTAGAGTGCCGCCATGTGAAATGGAACACAAGGTTGCTATTGCTGGTCTCTGCAGCAGTAAAAATTATCAGCAGGACAGCAACTCGCTCCTGAATCCCCAGCGGCTTTAGAAGAAGGAATCGTGGGTTCGCTCATGTCAGGCAGAAGAAAGAACTGAATCTGTCTCTCTTTATGTCTGATGAATAAAGTGATCATTGCTGACTCCTGTTGTTTCATAAATGGTACCCAACTCTCCCTTAATTTCCATTCAGAAGGACTGAAATGGAATCAAAAAGCTTTGTTTTGTAATTAAGGCAAAGAAACACTTTTTCTGTGAGGGGAAAAAAACCCTTCAGTTCAGCCTCAGCCATTTTTCCCCAATTATTCAGTTCAGTGATTGAACTGAATAATTACACTGCCTAACTGCTACTCATCTATCATTCAGGCCAAACTGGAATTGCAGTTATTAATCAAAGTGTACTATGATGGTTGGCAAAATGTATCACTGTTCCTCCAAAATAAACTCTTTGTCAGTGAAAACTGATACATCTGTGATATTTCAGAAAACTTTGCCGTTTCTTTTGGTATCTAGCTACATGCTTAGGGTTCTACAGGAACATTTCTGAAAATATTTATTTTGTGGAAAATACAAGTACAATCTACAAATGCTGAACAGTATCTCCTCTAGTCGTGCATTTTGATTCAGTTTTTCCTTTATGGAAACTTCATCATTTCCAAGAAATTTCTCAGAGATGCTTTTTATAACATAAGACTGGAGAGTTTTCACTTTTCCAAATGGCTGGAAAGTAACTTTTTTTTTTTTTCCTTTTTTTTTTTTTTTTTTACTTACGGTTGTTGTTGAGGCATATTTTTTTAAAGTTCCATGTCCAGCAGCTAAAATATATTACTTTACTTGATGGATATTTGTTCAGCATGATCTGTATGATAGAAGTTAGGAGGAGAAGAGCACATGAAAGAAGGGAAGTAACTTAACTACCTTCCAGGGCCATTTACTCTAAATTTTGACAAAATGATAAAAAGAAAACCAATTAAGATGGATATTAATTTTTACAACTTACTTTTCTTTCAGATATACTAATTTGAAATATTGATTTGAGGTAATTTGCAAATAATACCTAGAATCTGCAATTCTAAAACTTTAAATTGAATTGAAGAAAGTAGAGTTCTAGATGCTTTAAGATTTATCTGTGCTAATGAACGTGAAGTGGATCAAGTGTCCTTAAGATACCATTCTGCCTGAGTGTTTCTGGATTTTCTCCAGGTAAATCACCTTATTTTATATATTGTGGGAAAAACAGTGGAACTGTGGCTTGGCTCAAGAGTTCCTTTGTACAGAAAAGACTGCAAGACTGAAGACTCATGGTAGCCAAAGAAACAGCAGACTCATGTCATTACAACTCAGTTTTGAGGCAAAAGATTAATTACATTACACAATAGTGAGAAAAACAGTTGTTCGAAGGGGTGGATATATTCTAAGCAAATATTTGTTGCCACGTGGGATATACTTGCAGTTTAGTTTCGCTAGGCACTGAAAATTAGAAGTCACTTAATGAAAATTGAACTACTTATTCATACAGCGAATGTCAATTACCAATTATGTGTCTCTTTTTAATGCACTATATACACCATTTATTTTTCTTTGGCTTACGATTCTGATTTTATATTTAAATAATAAACTTGGTATTTCTGATCTCTAGGGTATTGTCTTTTCTCAATTTAAGAAGATGAACTGAAACATAATGTGCTATGGCAAATGCAAGCATACCGGGGCGTATGAAGAGGAAGCACGAGGAAAAATAAATGTTCACATACATACCGTGAAGAGATTTAACTATATTATGTGTATTATAATATATGCTTATTATGTATGAGGAATTTTATTGAACCGCAATGCTTTTAAGTCTTGATCAGAGGTAATAGAACTGTGGAAGTGACTACTGCCGAGCTGCAGTGGCAAATGAAACCTTTTAGCTCAATTTGGGATAACCAGTAGAGTTAAAAGGGCTCATTACTAGAATAAAATACCATTTCTGGGAAAACAAAGTAACAGGTGATCTTAGAGACAAACTACAGATTGAGGTCACCATCTATCTTGCCACTGAACTATCAAAATACAACACCTCAGGAATAGGTATGATTTGTCTGAATTCAGTGTCTATTAATATTCAGCTATGTATTTTAGTCATGCAATCAGATTCAGTGAGGTAACATACTTTAGGCATCCAAGTGATAACAATGTCTTTAAGCAGGGTTAAATATCGTACCTGGTTCATTGTGCCAAAGGGACAATTTAACAACTATGTATTTTTAACTTTATTTTTTCGCTTGATCAATGCCTGAATATGGATTATTTATGAATATTACAAGTACTCAAGTATGGAAATATTACAAGGGGCTAGAATCTAACCAAAATCTAAATATATTCTGGCAGCTGAATCAACACTTCCATATCAAGAAGATTATAGATAACATTGTTTAAAAATACATTTTAAAGTTATTAGAATCTAAAAATAAAGATCATTTGCTTTCATAGGCAAAGTTATTTCTTTCTGATTCAATAGTTCATCTTTTATACATTTGTTTCCTAGTATCTTATTGTGCTTCTGTGTAAAAGGTGCGTAGGTAGCATGCAACAGATGTTAGTATCTCTAATATTAATATTATCACTAATATCTCCTTAATATTTCTAATTTTAAATATCCAATCACATTCTATAAATAAACAGCAATTTAACTTGGGCAAGCAACCATAACCTTAAGTCAGTTGACAAATTCATACCATCTGAGAACACTTAGAAAGATGAAGAAGAAATATAGTTATCTACATCCACTATTTCAAGACATATGGATAAATTCCTCTTCTGTAAGAAAATGAATATTAGCAATAAATGAATGATATTGCATGTACATCCAATACAGAAAAACATTCCAATCAGAGTAATGGGGAAAAATCCTGGTTGTCCAGATAGTATTTGAGTAATGTATGAGATTTAGTCATAATTTTGGTGGAATTAGGAATAGCAAGGGGCTGGTAGCATGTTCTGCTGCTAGTAGTATCTTTCCTACAGAGGAAATCTTCCAGTTCTGTTTCTGTATGCAAAGAGCAGTGATTTTGACATCTTAGCTACATTTGAATAGTGAATCAGTTAATACATCTATGAATATTTACACACTTTAAAAGTGTAAATAACACTATTAAAGAGTCTAATAAAACAGCACTTACATCCTCTGAGAAACTTTACATTAAAATTTTATTTTCATTTTTCCTTTTTTTTTTTCAATTGTTTATCATAAACATTTTTCATTGCAATTTTCCATAAATATATATGGACAAACTTGACATATTAGACACTAGTACAAGCCTGGAATAGAAGTTAATGAGCAAGTACGCATTTAAATACAATGTAATGCAGTGCATAAGCATTTTACAGGGTTAATATACATTATGAACAATGAATTTTGTCAGGTCAAAAAAAAAAGGATTTGGCATCTAGAAAGAGAATGTTATCATTCACCCAGATCTCTTTGGAACATAAATAGCACCTCTAGCTAATAAATGATTGTCAAAAAAAAAAAAAAAAAAAAAATCTAGCCAATATATTCAAGTAAAAACCGTACAGTATTGCAAAATACAAAAAGGAAGAAAAAAAATTGTTAGTCAGCAACAATGGCCACTGCATGTTTAATTATTGCATAGCAATACCAAGTTCTGTTGGTAGAACAGAACAGTAGATATGGTGAACTTTTGAAGTAGGCTAATACGAGTGAAAAATGCACCTATGTCACACTTCAGGAAGGGCATTTATGTAAGTACTTAATGAACCACTCTGAAAAAAAATCTCTCAATAACTTTAAGGTGGAACTTTTGAAGAGTCAGAGACAAGTGTAGACTTTTCACTGGCTTGCCTACTTGCAGACAAAATAAAAAGTCCAGAACCTGGAAAAGGTATGAAAAATTGTCAGTGTTTTGAGAGCATAGTGTTCTGGAGAGTTTCCCGTAAGAATTTAACAGGAATATTTTTTACAGGGCCTTGAGTATCCTCATTCTCCATACTTTTTACAAGAATATCATGTCCCTCAATGCCTCATATGATCTTGTCATACATACTACAGTAGATGAAAACTCAGTCTATGTGTTGCAGCCTGTCCAGAGATCATCTCGTTAATACTTCTACAGCAAAAACAACCAACACCCCTCCACCAACAATGTAGGTTTCACAGTCTAACAACAACAACAAAAATTCTCAGTGATCTTATGCCACTTTGAACTGAGCCATGGTTGAAATACCAATGTTAGGTAATATTGCAGTTTTCTGAATGAATTTCTAATATAAATAAAACCAGCAGAAACTGAAAAATAATAAAATATACTCTTGTAGAAAACCTTTACATTTTTCTGTCATTTGTTGAAGTCATTTATCTGCTTACAAATATGCTTCATTTATCAGGCACAGTATGCAACTTACTCTAAGACATTATATATATTTTATATATACATAAATATATATAATATATATAAATTAGAGTTTTATATATAGGGGAATACATATATACACACATATGCATATATATTCCCTTATATATAAATCTATATATACATTCCAAAAGACATAAAACATTTTCTTGGATATAACAAAAATGAAGATTATAAACTGCTGAAGGAAAGCTTGAAAGGAAATAGATAATTTCCTTTGGTGTTAAACAGATTTGTTCGGATATTTATTTAAATATATCCTCTATATTTTATAATCTACATTCAGCGTTTATGGTTTGTTTTTTTTTTTATTTACATAGGCTATTAAAATAATACATATTGTGCATTATTTCAAGGACTGATTCATTAGGGATATTATGCAGGCAGAGATAAATTGCCATTTGCCACAAATCCTGCATTTGCTGTGTTATATTCGATACTCCTGAGATTTGATATGGAGAAAATAAGGCTGAAGCCTCCACTGAAGCCACATCACCTCCAATGTCTGATAAAGCTTTTTGACATTGGAAGGGTTGTTTTGTGTTGACTTCAGTGGACTTTGTACTAGGTCCTAGAAGGCAAGAATGGTTTGCAGACTAAAAAGAATATCTTTGAAAAAACAATCATCTCTGTGTTTGTAAAGAGCATATGAAGAACAATCATTATTCCTTGGCCCCAGTCCAACATTTTGTGTCCATCTCCCTCGACTGCCCCACAAAAGTGGGGGCAAGATAAAATTCTCTATTATAGCTAAACCAAAGAAACTTTTTTTTTTTTTTTTCCCCAGGGATGCAAAATGCAAAGTATCCTGTAATACTTTTTAAAACTGTTTGGCTGTATTAATTATGTAATGTTTCCATTTAGTTACTCCGACTAACTCAAAAATGGAAAGAAAACCAAAAAAAAAAAATGGAAGGTCGGCATCTCAAAAAAAGGGCAGTAGACTTTGGATATCTAAATGACATGCTGAGTTTTTATACCAGTTCAGTGACGTAAAAACTACACCAATGTGAGTTAAATTTTTATATTTAATAAAGCTATGGCAATTGATACAAGAATTTGGTCATAAATATGCACTGCCTTAAAAATAGAACTCTAAGTAGCTTCAAATAGTTGGGAGACTTTTTAATAGACCGTACAGCTTTTATCACTATGCTTTTTGTTAACTGTATTCTTCCAGGGTAGTGCAATTCTCCAAACTTCAATTAAGAGGTAGATGATGAGAAAAAATTGAACTGCAAAACAACAATATGCAAATTATGTTGAAATTACTCAGCAACGCTTATGCAAATTGTGATCAAAAAGGTGATAATATATGCAAACACTTTAATATACATATATGCACAAATATCAGAAAAGCATTCACCCCCAAAAAATCCAGAAAGCCTTGTTAAAATTGATATGTCATCTCGGAAAATAATTATTTAAAAATTCCCTTTACATTCCTCTCTGTGAGTAGAAAAATAGTCATCTATAGAGAAACTAACAAAAGTTGCCTCTATTCAATTTTGTTATAGGCAAAATTGTCAGTATCAGTTACAGCATGTTCATCTATAAAAATGGTCACTGGCTTTGTTAATGAAATCCTCATGGCTGCCCCAAATTTGACTGTGTGTGGTATCTGTAGCTTATTATGTATCTGAATACTAATACTTGCAGCCATCCAGACCTAAAAGTATCAAGTGAAAATGTTGCTTAGGCATTTGAGGAAAGAGAATGACAAGAAAGCATTTAAGAAAAGTCCCTACATGCCAGGCCCAAATTCTTTGTGTTGAATCGCAATGGAGAACAGGGCTGGGCGTGGGGAACCTTCAAGAGGAACAAGAGTCATCCGGGAGGAAGTTACATACACACTGCCAAATGTTTTTTAAGCACACTGGATGCTGATATGCAAAAAAGACCATTAAAATTCATGTGAATTTTGAATCATGATGTCAGTGAAATTGCTGCCACTCACTTCAGCAGTAAGTAAAGTTGGACTTCTTCTCATAAGGACAGCATCATTAGAAAAAAATCTATTTGAAGATACTATAAGACCTTCCCTAACTCTGTCAAAACAGTTCACAAATCATGCTCCTGAAATAAAAGGATTGTAGTCTGACTACTTATAAAAAGATGCTTTTGTGAAGTTAATGGAAATGTAGAACTGACAGCATTTGCAACCACAGTTCAACGGCAAGAGGTGGGAGGGTGAACTTTCGATATGTTCTCGAAAAAGTGCTGAGAATTATTGGTGAGAAGTCTTTCTCTGGAGCTGGGAAGGGCACTACAGAAGAATCCTCCAGCTACTAGAGAGTACGATGTCAAAAAAACATAAAGAAAGATGTCTACTCTGAAACTACTTGAAATTTAACCTCGATGTTAAACAAGAAAACATATTATTGATGTTATCCCCTTTCCTACTAATTTTAAAATTTTGGCATTTTTTTTCTCGGTTGATCAAGTAAGAGCAAGATGATAATTAGGCTTAGTGATATCGTGGCAGAGAAATGAAGAGGATAAGTATGCATGAGTATAAGTGAGATTAAGAGCAATCTTGCACTGACTGACAGAGACTACAGACTCCATAGTGTAACAGATACATCTGGTATGTCTTGAAGTTTGAGAGTACATTTCTTGATTGTAGGGCAGGGGCATCTCTTAGTCTTGACCCTGCAGTGGTCCTGATTGGCGGCGAAGTAATTAAAAGAAAGCAGGGGGATTTAGAGAGATGGTATATACCCAGGTCTTATCCCGAAAGCAGAAATGTAATGATGAAATGATTTGCAGTACAAATTACAGCTCAGTGCAAGTAAGAGTGATATTCAGGGATTTGAAGGCAAGTTATACTCATTTTGCTACTTTGCTGCTCAGTATAGAATTGATTCAAGGCAATTTATTATTTTTATTACTTTTAGAAATAAGAGCTACATATACAAGGCAATTGCCCCTTTAGGACCTGTTATTTGGAAGACACAGTTTTTTTAATTCCAGGCAGTTTTTGCATAGATATGGTTCCAATTTTATTCATTCATGTCTGGATTTTAACTTCCTTAGTATGCAGTAGTAACAAGAATGTTCCGATATTTTTTATTTTCTTGCTAGTATTACTAGGAAAAGTAATAAAACAGGTATAAGGGAATGTTTCACTTGACTCAGTTCATACTTTATATTGCTCCAGTTGCCTTTTACATCATTTCACCTTATGGGATTAAAAATTGCACATTGGTGAGTGGTGGTAAAGCAGTTCTTTCATTCCTATTATTTTTGGACATAATTGATCAGAGATGAAAGAGTAGTAGCTCTGCAGAAGGTTGTGTTTATATAATTTTTTATTTCCTCTGAGATAGTAACATGATTTTTGTTACTGGTGGTCAGGTGTGTCTATGGCTCGAGGAACCTTGCTTTTCCCTTATTTCCTATGCCATGTTGCATCGTATCTTGTGATCCTGCATAGAACAGGTAAGTTGCCTGCGTGTTTCCTGAGAGCCTTTTTTTTTTATCATCTTTCCTCTAAGTCCATCATTTATTCAACAGCAACTTTCAACAGACTTAAGTCAACACTTGACACCTGTTGTCTTCTGCTCTATATTCTTAATCATGCTGTTTTTTGCAAAGAGATAATAAGCACCTAGAATTTTGCCTCAGTCATTTTGGTTCACTCTCTATATTCATCTCTTTTCAAATATCTCTACCTTTCTACCACTTGCTGTCAAGAGCAGAGTGATGTTCCTGATGACTACTCTTTAGCTAAAATTTCAGTTCATCTTTCACAATCCAGTATTTATAACTGATATTCCTCACTGTATGGAAGCTTAGTGGCTATGAAACTCCTCATCACTTTCTGAATGTGGGCACGCAGGGCCTTCCCAGGTCTTGGAATTCACCCTGTATGTTTGTATAGCCAAAAACAGAGGAACGGTTTTATCTCATAGGGTGCTGGCAGGGCTGTGGTTCAGAAGGAGGTGCAATGTATTTATTTCTTCTCTGAAGCTGGGGGGGGTGGGAGACAAACTGTAATTTACTGGGACTAAATAATTCTCCTTTACACAGTTCACTGCTCAACCCATATTTTCTCCCAAAACTCTGAAATGCACGTATTTTGTTGCTGATGCCCCTATAAAATTAGAGCACTTGTAGAAGGTGTTTGATTTTCTTGCATATAATTAGGTAAAAAGTAGGTATTAATTGCTGTACCATGCTGTGAGTAGATTCATGATGGTTCTCCCCCAAAACGGTGCTGAGATAATGAGAAAGTTCAGCACAACTGTGGTAGTTCATAGTATATAAGATGAACCCAGCAAAACAGAAGCAAGTACTACCAAAATTTTTAGAAGAATGAAAATAATAATATTGAACACTGTTCTTTCTTAAAAGCACTCACATATTTGCTAGTTTACTAAGTTGTTTCTTCTGTTATTGGTGCTTCAAAATATGTTTAACCCAGCTAGCTGTCTGTCCAATATCTTTGCAACTTTTTGAGATTTAAAAAAGGGCTAAAATGAATGGTATTCTTTTCCCTGAATTGAATGTATGTGTATTCTGCGTAAAAAGTGCATAAATGTTTTATGAATCACACCCTTAATTTTCACAATTTCTGAGGCATTTACATGTATCTCACCAAAACGAATAGCACCTTTCCTCACCTACAAATAGAACAGAAATATTTTCACTTAATACCTTCAGAAGCTTGCACTTTAAGCTTTCAAGTGCAATGCTAATTTCTGCAAATTAAAATTGTTGACTTATACTTTGTCTAAAGGAAGAGGAACAATTGTGTACTTCTTAATTGATATGAGTGTCTGTGTGACACTGCAGGCAGAAGACCAAATATCCTGCCCCAAAATGTTACCTTAATACAAAGCTTCCAGGCTGGCACTTTCAATGTGCCTTGCAGCATTTTTGCTCAAACTGGCATTACATAAAAAAAGTAGCTTTTCACTAAATACATGGGAAAGGGAGGTGAGAACTGGTATAAAGTTACTTGTCTGCAAAGACCTGAAGTTAGACCTTAAATCTCCTCTCAGCAGACCACCAAACAACTCATGACTTGCCAATAAACCCAAGCATCTACTAGGTCATTGCCATGAAACTGGTGCAGGCCACAAAAGCCAAGGGTAAGTATCCTTTTAACATCAGCAGGTTCTGAATCTAGTCCCTTTAGCAAGAAGGTTTCACAGTCCAATCCAGTTCCTTCAGCCATACAGGAATACATAACCAAACAATCTAATTGCCACTCTTGTTAGCAATGTAAATCTTGCTTTTAAATCATTTTATGTACAGGCAGATTTTAGCTTAGTTTGAATTAGTGAGGTCTGAACGTACTTTGTGTTCAAATGTGTATGTTGAAGTACAATGTAGCCATCTATCACAGCTGTCACAGGAGGAAACAACTTCTGGAATATATTGTAATTCAGCTGTTTATTGTATTTTAGAGATGGTACCCACCAATCGTTTGTCTTCTAGCCTTAACTTTTACATCCATATTATATTTTTTTTATACAGACGTAATGCATCTTTTTGATCTAGTGGCCATACAAAAGAGAAAAAAAGTTTCAGTGTGCTTCACTTCAGATACTCTGTCTCTTTTGAAACAAATCTTTGAGTTTATATTCTTTTTAGTATCAGTGGTAAATACAATTTGGGCAGATTATTTCAACAGACTGTAACAATAGTCTAAAGACGAACACAAAGTATCTTCCCAAATAAGAGTTAGAGATACTTTTGCATTAGATATAGAATTTTAAAACAAAACTGCTTGTCATTGGAGGGCTTTATATATAGTCTAGTTTACCTGACTCTTGATTGTCCAGAGTCACAGTTTGATGGACTCATTTGCATGGAGTCACTACCTCTGTAATCTCAATTTTGCATCACTGAAACAAATAAACTGTAGATAGTAATTTAACTTAGAGTCCTGCCACGGGGCAAAAATCTGTTCCCATCCAATATTGTGACTGATCATTATTACCGCAAAACCTGGCCTGTGTCTTGAAGACATATTTCTAATGGAAGTCATAAATGTTGCCTTCTGAGCTATATTGCAGATTAAATATTGGTTTCTCTTTCTGAAGGATCCTCAAGAGCTTTATCGGCTCTGCTGGCAGCATCTTCGTTCTCATTATTTGTTAATGGTTCTGCTTCCTTCGAGTCAGCGTTCTTCTGTGCTTTCTGCTTCTCATCTTCTAACTTCTTTTCTTTTGCCAAAAGCCTGTAGTTAATGGTATTGCCAATGAACAACCAGATACTGGCCACAATCACAATCACTCCACAGACAAAATACATGTACTGATATTCACCAGTAACATCCACTAACCAACCTGAAATACAAAGACAAGAAGAGAGAAAAAGAGTCTTTAGAATAGAAGACCCAATACAATCTAGATCTTTTCCTAGGAGAAGTACCTATATATTGCCTGCTTTTGAAGTTGGAGCAAAAAAGCCTTTTCAACATGTTCAAATGGTCTGACATATACAGCGTAACTCTAACGAAACCTGTATTAGTCAAGTTAGCAATTGTTATTGCAATCACTGACAATGATAAAATATTGAAGAACAAAGTAAGTAAAGCTTAAGGAATAATGACAGACAGTTTTTTAGTTCTTTCATTTTCCTTCTTTCATTGTCTTCTTATTTTATTCACCTCCTAATTTTGTTTCCTATTGTTTTGGAGTGACTGTCTGACACTCATGGAGGCTGCATACAGACAATAGCATGAAGAGGTATGTGCCTTTTTAGGCTGCTGTCACTGTGCATCAACTGCTTGCTTTTAAGTTTTACTTTCCTGTGACTAGTGAAAGAGATAGAAAGGCTTGTCCCTTCAGCTATCATGCTCAACTGCTCAGTTTTGAACTCTGAAGCATGTACCTAAAAATTACATCCAGACCACTGAGATTAATTTGGTCATGACATGGAAAAGAAAATATAGTTTCTTCCATTTTATGAGCCATTCTTTCTAAATTTTCCCAACTGCCAAATCAAGATTTGTATGTATCTAACTATTTAGCTCTGAACTCTGCTACACTATCATTGAAATTCACAAGATAACCTGCACGCTTCAATTTGGTATGTATTTAGATGCTTTTACTGGGTTGAAGCCAGCCTATTCACCTGATATGTATTTACAAGCCATCCAATTATTTTAGTCTTTTCTTTATTTCACAAGCTTAGTATTAGGAAAAAACTCAAATAGCACTGCAACTGTATAATTTACCTATTAGTGTAAATCGTACAATTTACTGTTTTTTATCGATGAGCAGTCTCGTAAAGGTGACAATTAAAAGTGAAATTCTGCATTAAAATTACTTTAGCATAATATTTTAAAGGATATGAATTAGTCAAAACTGGAATTTAGCTTTTAGATGTGCTCACCTCCTGTTGTCTCTAATTAACAAGATAAATCAATTATTCATACAGTTATAAGACAAAGACATGCTTTTCAAAACTTCTGAAATGCCAATATACTGAAAAATAAATAGTTGCATATGCTACTGCTCCATAAATATTAGATCTAATATCTTTAGAGTTAATATTAATATTGATTTCAGAACCCGACTGAAAAGGCTGGATCCAGCGGTCACAGGCTCAGTCCCCCCACTAGGTGGCATAGGAAGAGTCTGAGTGAGAAGAATACATTTTGCTCTACCATTACCAAAAAGAATTTGTATGTTAAAAGATGAGGGAAATGTGGAATATCTTGAGGACTATTAAACATTTGCTTGTATAAATATTATTGTACTGAAGTGAGTGAAATTGTTTTGGCATATTTGAAATTTCACTCAACAATGCTATTTTCATACAAATAGTGAGAGTAATCCTTAAAACATTTTGATAATTATAAATGGTTTTAGTCACATGTAAACTTGCTGACTGCTTTTGTGGCTTTGTGGGTATAGTGCATGTTCACAAGGCTGGTAATCTCAGTATCCTTATGTTTTCATATTGCTGGGTTTACACTGCAACACACACACACCTTTAGCAAATATTTTTCAGTAAGATTTGAGCATCTATTTCTTTAGTGTCTTATAGCATCAGAAGCCTTAAGATTATAAAACTTACTATCAGCATTACTAAATACTGACTAAAAAGCTAGCAAACAGAAAATACTTTAGGTAAGACTCCTTATCATTTTTGGTGCTAGAAACCCAAGTTACAAATACAGTCCAGGCTACACACCTAGCCTCCCTTTAAGCTCCCCTTACACCTGAAAGAGAGAAGCTGGCAACATTACCATCTGTTAGTCAATGTAGGATGGTTCATACTCTGAATTGCTTTAGACATATCTGTTGGCTACAGAAACAGGCTAATGGACCGGTTGAGAGTGAGTCTCCGTTGTGAAGTCATGCCAGGGCACAACGCTCCACAGCACTGCTCCGGAATCCCACCAGGCTCACACCCTGTCTATGCTGCTGAGCATGCCCCTGTCCTTTCTGGCACCTCCCTACTGCTTTCTTCTCTCTAGAAATGCCAGTCCTCTCTGTTTAGACAAACTAAAGTTGCTATTTTAAATTTATGTGGGTGGTCCTCTAACTGCCATTAGGTTAGAGAAACCATAAGTGACTGTGAGATCTTCACAAAAACTGACCAGTGGATTTGACCAGTTCAAGAGAGTACGAACTGTGTTGGCAAAGAGCAAATTGGAGCTGAATACATGCAAATCAAAGCTGCAAAGTTGGCGCTACATGCTATCGGGAAAACGTACATTTATCACATGGATTTATGGGCCAGTAGAGATATGCTCTTTATCTTACTGCACATGTACACATTATATGCCTTCAGGTTCTCAAGTGGATCTGCAGCTGTAAAGTGCAAAGATAATTGACGCAGTGCACTGCTGCCACACTACATTCCTAGTCACACAGAAAGCATTGAATAACATTAAGAATAATGTTTATATTAATTCAATACTGAATTGCAAGATTATGCCGTAATGTCTGAAAAAAAATGGAAAAAAAGAGACTCTTACCTCCTAGAGGAGGGCCTATGAGCACAGGGCAACATTCCACGATGGTGACAAGTCCAACTGCACTGGAAAATCTGGCAGCCCCAACGAGGTCCATCAATGTCTCAAAAAGAACGCTGCTAACCATTCCAAATGCAAACCCAAAAAATACAGCATATATCACCAAGCCAGTATAATTTGTTGCCAGAGGGCACAAGATATGACAGACACCATTGTACAAGACAGCAAAACTGAAAAAGTACTGAATCTTTGGCCGGATAAACTTGGAGTTTGCTACGAGTCCCATTGAAGGCCTAGCAAACATGTCTACAAAGGCTAAGATAGATAGCAAAAAAGCAGCAGAATATTCATCAATTCCCTTGTGCTTAGCATAAGGAGCCAAGAATACTATTGGAGCGAAAAAACCGATAAACATAATGACATTTCCTGACAAATAGATCAGAAACCCTCTGTGTTTGAAGAGGGACAGATCTAGATATTTATTGATAGTTTGCCAAAAAGATTTCTTGTTGTTTTTGTGCAAGGTAGAATCTCCTGTGCCTTTTTCAACATCTTTTTTCGCAGGAGGGACTGGTTTTGGTCCAACAGGTCTCATAAGTGATCCAGCCACACAGCAGTTCAAAAGAAGTCCTCCCAGAATGAGAAAGCTTCCTTTCCAGCCAAACGCATTAAAGAGGAATTGATTGAGAGGTGCCAATGTGCTCAGAAACACTGGACTTCCAGCCATGGCCAATCCATTAGCAATGGGACGCTTCTTATAGAAATACTTGCCAATCATGGTCAAGGCAGGCTGTAAGTTGAATGCTAAACCCAGACCTAAACAAGACATAAAAGACAGTATTATTGGAGGTCATACACTAAAAAACATATCACGCTTCTTTCAAGTTATTTTTTTAAATGACCCGTATCTAATCCAGTGATTCCCAATGAAGACAGAAACCAACTAGCATTAGAGAATGAAATACAGCTTCATTGCTGTCCATGTGTTAATGCCAAGACCATGTCATGGTGGCATTCTACTATTTCCCCCTGTAGCACTGCAATAAAAGCCCAAACTCCTTGTTGCGTTTCAGCAATGATAGAGACAGAGGAACTGCAGAGGAATGATGGTATCAGAGCCTCGACTCACCATTTTTATGTTTACTAAGCTGTAATGCAATTCTCTCTTGGCTCATTTCACCAAAGTTATTAAATGTCATCTCAACTACAAGGAATACAGGGTATATTTAAATGCATAAATCTCCTCATTTCTTATTTCCAACCCTATTTAAGATCAAACTTGTGTACAAAAGTGGAGCTTAAAATGGCTAATTATTTTGGAGCACGTTCAGCTCCACTTCCCCAGGTATGGAAGTCACTACTAAAGGTGGAGGAGTTGTAGAGGACATGCATGGGAGCAGACTACCCATCCACATCAGATGAGTGCACAAGCTGAACCTCTAGGCCTCTGTATTAAGACATCTAGGCAATAAGGTCAAAGGAGCTATGCATCTGCTGAATGGCACAAGAGAGAAGTTTTCTTCTCTGATAGGCCTGTTCCTGGACCCTGACTTTATTCTTTGAGTGAGCATTAAGTTTAGGATGTAAAAAATAAGAGCTTTAAGAAATAATCACCGAACAAAGCAGGACTCTCTTAGTTCCAATATAAAGAAAAACGAGCTTGAATATAGGAACAAGTATTATCTCATTCATGAACTACCTAGCAATATTTCACCTCACTTGCCTTCCTTATTCTGAGGAGGCAGTTTTAAAAAAATGCCACAACTTTTGATAAGGAGGTTATTTAATTTACTGGCTTCATGATCACTTTAGTTCATTGCCTTAGGCAATATCCAATATATGAATAATTTTATTTGGGGATTGACCTTGGGAGATTTTAAACAGAAAGCTATTGTACTGAAAGTTGTTATACTTATCTGTGAGAGTACATACAAACCTGTATATACAAACCTACAGAAAGCTGGTACTAGCTTTTGCATTTTTACTAGAATTCTACTAGCCTTTGACACCCCGTTTGAAGTGCAACATGATTGAAAGCTAAAAGAATGAATGTGAGATTCTACACAAAAGACTGTAATAAGTGCTGTCATGAGCCAATCCATTTTTATACCATAATTACAGTGCAGTGTGGAACAGTACATACATACAGCATTTATTGAATAAAATCATCGGTTGTTCCTGAAAGATCCTAAGAAATAATTTAACATCATACCAGCTGATTTAAAGGATTAGATAGATCAGGTAGCTGAAATGAACTGATCTTGCTACCTTTTTTTGTTTGCATTTGTACAACACCTTGCACAGTGGGTTCTTGATCAGTAAGGCTCATTGGCAGAACAGTATTAAAAATGAAAGAATATAATAATATAATATAATGAATAGAATAGAACAGAACAGAACGGAATAATTCCTTCTAAACAAGACTCTTACCTCCAACGACACCAATACATAGATAAAGTTCGAGGACGCTATTGCAGAAAGAGGAAGCAATCATACCACATGAACACAGGATACCTCCTGCTATCATCACAGGCCGGCTACCATACTTATTCACCAAAATGCTGCTTATGGGACCTGTTGGTAGAAAGAAAATACATTAACAGGTAACAGGTAACTCCATCACGCGTGTCTTTGTGTTTAGTTTAGATATGTTGGAATGCCTTCTCTTCCATCCTGGAAAAGGCTTAGCTGTTTCTATACCGATTTGTGTTACAAACACACTTTGTGAGTTTGCAGACACATGAGCCTGGATGTGGATATATTGCCTCCATGACAATATAAATATTGATTAGTCATGGAGATGGATCAAAAGATTAAAGACATCAGACAAGTAAGAGGGATTGTTACAGTTCACAAGCAATCAATACTGAGATCGGTCAATGGAAGTTTTGAAAGTGCAAGGACTGAAGAATTTCAAGTATAAGAGAGATATCAAAACTCCACAGAGCAGGAGGAATCTCCAGGCGAGCAAACTAATAACTGATCTTAATACTGTAGCATGTCCTGGACCCCTACTTAAAACTACACATAGACTTAAAAATATTGTCAAATCAGATTGTAAATCCCTGGCCCCTGAGGCTCGTTTTCCCTTACCTCATCCAGAAAGGAGTGTTAATGGGCAGTAAGATGACTATAGGTTGTCTGGGAAAATCTAAGATGTGGTTTAGCATAAAGACCTATAAACTTTGAAAATATTGCTACAGGACCATTTTTCAGTTTCAACTGCAATTCAGTTTATGGTGTAATTACAGCCGTATTAAACGAACAGCTAGTGTGCAATTTAGCATGACATGCATTATATGTTTTTTAAACGACCGTGACTAGAATAGATGGTGTGCTACATATCAAGATTAAGAGGTTGCCAAAGCTCTTTAGGTAAACCTGCGTAGCAGCTGACTGCACTATATTTGGCCCAAACCATTACGAATAGTCTTGCTTTTGCAACAGCTAAGCTTATCCGATTCAAAAACAAATTAAAAAAACCCAAACATAATAAAAAGCAATAAATTTCAAACTCAAGATAAAGCAGGCACCTGGCATAAAGTGGAATGCCAAGCTCTACATTTGGTTTTACTGCAAATCATACACCGTACTCGTAATAGTTTTAAGTCTCTCTCTTTATAAATATCTAAAGGAACAAATGCCAGAAACTCCATGATGGGAAAAAGCTAAATCCAACCAAATTTGAAAGTATATTTTCATAGGTACAGTGTTATTTTAGACTCCATTGTTTGAATTACCTTAAATGTTTTAAGTACTATTATGGATGTACTGTAAATGTTAATTATTGCTTGCAAATAGAATCATAGAATAGAATAGAATTGTCTAGGTTGGAAGGGACCTTTAAGATCGAGTCCAATCATTAAGCTAACACTGCTAAAACCACCACTAAACCATGTCCCCAAGCACCCCTTCTACCTGTCTTTTAAATACCGCCAGGGATGATGATTCCATCACTTCCCTGGGCAGCCTGTTCCAATGCTTGACAACCCTTTCGGTGAAGAATTTTTTCCTAATATCCATCCTAAACCTCCCCTGGCGCAACTTGAGGCCATTTGCTCTTGTCCTGTCACCTGTTACTTGGGAGAAGAGATCAACACCCACCTCGCTACAACCTCTTTTCAGGTAGTTGTAGAGAGCGATAAGGTCTCCCCTCAGCCTCCTTTTCTCTAGTTCCCTCAGATGCTCCTCATAAGGCTTGTGCTCCGGACCCCTCACCAGCTTTGTTGCCCTTCTTTGGACATGCTCCAGAACCTCAATATCTTTCTTGTAGTGAGGGGCCAAAAACTGAACACAGTGTTTGAGGTGGGGCCTTACCAGTGCCAAGTACGGGGGGACAATCACTTCCCTAGTCCTGTTGGCCACACTATTTCTGATACAAGCCAGGATGCTACTGGCCTTCTTGGCCACCTGGGCACACTGCTGGCTCATATTCAGCCAGCTGTCAACGAATACCTCCAGTTCCTTTTCCACCTGGCAGCTTTCCAGACGCTCTTCCCCAAGCCTGTAGCGCTGCATGGGGTTGTTGTGACACAAGTGCAGGACCCAGCACTTGGCCTTGTTGAACCTCATACCACTGGCCTCAGTCCATCGATCCAGCCTGTCCTGATCCCTCTGTAGAGCTTTCCTACCCTCAAGCGGATCAACACTCCCACCCAACTTGGTGTTGTCTGCGAACTTACTGAGGGTGCGCATGATCCCCTTGTCTAGATCATTGATAATGATGTTAAACAGAACTTGCCCAAGTACTGAGCCCTGGGCAACACCACTTGTGACCAGCCGCCAACTGGATTTAACTCCATTCACAACAAGTCTTTGGGCCCGGCCCTCCAGACAGTTTTTTATCCAGCGAAGAGTACACTCATCCAAGCCACATATCAACAACAAAAGTCTTAAGCTTATGCCAGATGATCCATTTGTATCTTACTTCCTTATGGAAACAAGCTTCTATAACAGTTTTGCCCTGCGTCTGCCTATCTTTTCTAATAGCTTGGGAATCCAGAGGCCAGTTTGAAATTAACTTCACCAAAAACAAAGATCTGAGTGACGTTTAGATCCTACAGTCTGTGCATTCATTAAATAGCTTGGGTCATAAGGAGTCTAGGGCAGCATCTGTTTAAAAAAGGAGGTTCCTGCCCAGGCAATACAGATGCTGGACAATGTACTCAGCTTCCCACCAGTAAAAGCCATCTATCTTCTTTCCCAGGCAGCTGTACTGTTCAAGGTAGGTGTGGGCATAGAGGATAAACAGGGTGGCTGTTTTACTGGGAAGGTAAAGGATGCTCAGACTGAAGGCATTAGGGCTTATCTTACAGACACACAAACACAGGAGACCAGGCTCTGCTGCCCACTGAACTGCAGTTTAAGCATAACCGTATATTGAAATCAACAGGCTTGAAAGTCCACAGCATGGAATGGCTCACCAAATATACAATAGCCCAGAGATTTATTAAAAGACTTTAAACCACATATGAAGCACTAAAACTTGTCGCTGACAGCTTATATTATAAGATACTTAACACTTCTTTATTTCCATTTGGGGGGAACCATTGAGCAGAACAGTGACAGTGAGGTGGGGTTTCTCCTTTGAGGTGATATGGAGACAGCAGTGAAACATGAAGGACGGCCACATTACACTCCAAACACTTTCCAAATATATCATGCTTACTTCTCCTGTCTTAATAAACTTGTGCTCTCTTACCTATGCTGAAGCATAACTTTGATCACTGTTTTTTTATTTATAGAGCTATGTTTGGACAACCAGTAGTTTGGCTCATGTTTGACTTAGAAAGAAAGCCCTTTTGAAATACGTGAACAATACAAATATTTCCTCTGTATCAAAAAGGATCCTTTTAACTTGAACTCATTGTTTAACTCAAAGCAAAAAGTTTCACCACTTATCAATTAATATTTATATTTTTTAAAAGAAATTAAATTAAAGGCAATTTTCTGAAAAAAAAGTTTTAATCGTTACCATTGCTAAACACAATAACAGTATTTCACTTCAACGATACCAAAATAATGGGGTTTTTAAAATTCTTTTCAAGTTCTTTTTCCTGTGATGAGATGAAAGTATCTACAAAATTGTAAATGAAAAATTGGTGTAGTATTTGATAACATTCTGACCTCCCCCCAAATTACTACTGTAATACATGTTGCCTTCCTGTAGTCTTACTTAAAATGCTCCTTTGCTAATCCTTAGAAAAAAATTTTGGAAAGAGCCATCATAGGAGGTAAATATTTGACCATACAATTTACAGATTTATTCACTACAGGCAACACCTTGAATTGTACCCTTACGTAAATACTTCAGTTATGATGCAGATAGACTTGTTAGCAATCTGCTTCTTTACTCATTAAACAAAGACAGCACGAAAAGCCAGAAGGACAGGTGTGAGACCAAACGAAAAAGATGAGGTAAATCCACACATAGCAGACTATCAAGTACTGGAAAGAGAATAATGGCATTAAAAAAGATTGTTGCACAATATTGCTATATTGCTAGCATTTTAAATAAAACTATGGATCAAAAAGACAGCATTGCACAGCACTGACAAAGTTTTCCAACCATAATCAAGGGAAAAGATGAGCTCTGCTCTAATAGTCACCTCAGAAGAGTACTGACTATAATAATCACATTCTTTACTACTGTTTGACCCATCCTTCCTTCCTTCCTTCTCCTGTAGAACATGGAAATGACCCAGATTCTTGTCTGTTTAAGGTTTTGGGGGAGAGGTTTGGTTTTAGTGTTTGTTTGGTTGGGTTTTTTGGGGGTGTCCAGAAATGGCAAGTTCCATAGAACAGTCCTTTGAGGAAGAACATTTTGCAAACAGCTCCTTATTAGGCACAAGAAAACTTGACCTCTTAACTGGGGATCTTAACTGTGGCAGTCAGGACAAGACTGTAAGTTACAGCTTTTCAAGTCAAAGCATGCCATGTTAGCCTCACCTACAGGACCTGTTAGCTAGAGGTCAAATATGGATGTATTAATTTAGGTAGGCAGTGGATGAAGACACCAGAGGAAAGACGAAGCTGTCTGAGGGGTCTGAGCTCTGTACTTTAAAATGACCTACATCTGGAATGTATTATGAATTTAAAATGCCTTTAAACATAATATTCTCTTTGAGATGTTTTCCTTAAGTTAATGATGTGTATTCACCACCACAGCTCCATTTAATTATGGGTTTTCTTTTAGTACATTTCAGTATTTTGATTTAAAATTTGCGCATGTGGGAAATATTAATTGTTCTATAAACCATAAAGTTAGTTTATCCTTACTCCCTAAGCTATCTAGGAACCCTTCCAATCTGATGAGTAGGTTAAATGTTTTCTTGTGACACCTACGTATATACTTGGGTTTTGAGTCTCATAAAATGGTGCATATTCATACATTAATGTGTATGAATCTACACAAATTCCAGCTGTTTGCTTGCCATCGTATGTTTTATGGCCATGCACAAATTTAATTCCACATCTAACAGCTTCTACAACTATTTAAGCAATGCTCACATGCCAGCATGTATCTATATTCCTTGCATATCTTTTCTTTTTAGCAGAAGGCAGATTAAGCTGTTTAAGTACTGTAACACTGCCAAAATCATGCTATACATTAATGCACGTTAATGCACTAAAGGACTGCTGGATCTCTGAGTCTACTTTCCTGAAGCCTGAAGTAACTACATAACAGATGTTAAGTCAGGAAGACCACAAGAATATTTACTGTGATCTCTCCCTTAGCACCAACAAACCTTCAGCCGCTAAAGACTATACACTCCCTAAACCAAATTTAAGGCCATTATCATAATATGCTAACAGTCTCCTGGCTATATTTTTATTTTATATCTTTCTGTTTGAGGCAAATGACCAGACTGTGAGAAGGAATGGGACAGCAACTGTAACCAGTGCCACTGAAGAACAGTTTCAGGGCTGTGCAGCAGGACACAAATGCTTTAGAAGAAGAGAAGAAAAAATAGCAGCTTTTCATACTCTTCGTCATATGTTAAGGGAAAGATGGCAAAAGTTATTTCAGCTACGTGAGCAGAGACTGGCTCATGCATTTGGGAGCTGTTTATGATGTTTTATACAAAGCCTGTAATAATGTGACACCTATGTTCTGTTTGATGGCTCAGCAGAACCTTCACTTGCACATTTGTATTGTGCAAGATGTGAGGACAAAGCTGCTTTCACTGGTCTTCAGTGAATACCAAGACCTCTTGGAAGAAATATACTGCTTACAAATGAGTTTAATTATTTCTTATAATAATAAAGGTAGCAATAATCCATATTTTCCTCTCACTTCCAAGTTTAACTTTTCAATCACCATTTAAATCTTCCTTCTTCTGCTAAGCCATACTGTGGTAAATTAAAAGCAATAAAGACTACATAACTGAATAATAACCAGATATAAAAAGCAGATGTTTTAAGAAATAATCACTTTTTTTCCCTTGAAAAGATGCTTATTGTGCTAATATGGTTTAAACATCCCTCGAACATTAAAGTTTCTTTCTAAAGAAACATATTGCTTGCTATATTTGAGGAAATGAATAGAGGGCTCAAACTATGCTCTATAAATTTAATATTCTTTCTCATATAGTTACTTTCTCAGAGATACACACTCATATACATATATCTATCCATTTATTTCTTTTTTCAGCCCTAAGAAAATATACACTTTAAAAAAATGATCTGACTCTGGAGACAATGCAACAACTTTATATCTAGTATCTCTAAAAGCTTAAAGGATGCAAACTAGATAACAATATTTCCATTTCGTAATACTTTGAGGTAATGGTACAGACAGATCAGTTTTAAGGCCACGAAACAGACTAAAGGAAGATTTATTTGGCATAAAATCTATATCTTGCTCAGCTCTCAGGTAGAATAACATTTATAAGTCCAAATGTATTAGGTACACTCCATTAATTTATAAGAGGAAGAGAATCTAGGACACTAGAATTCTTGCTGCCTTTTCTCTTTTCCATCAATTTTTTTCTTGACACAATGAAAAAAAATATATTTACTTTAGACAGTTCTCCCGTAAATAGACACTACTTTCTGCGAGGGATGAAAAAATGTTCTGCAACTTAAATGGATAATAACGAGTCTAAATCGTTACAATAATAGGAATCAGTTTGTAGCAGTATCAAACTGCTATAATTGTCTTTTATGTCTTTAATGAGGTCATCTCTGGGTCTATTCTGTATGTACATTGGCTGTAGAAATGAAAGTTTCTTTAGAAAGTATACAATCTAGGTTTTAGTATTGAATTTATTTGTCCTGGTTTGATTTCTCACTGCTATAATACAGTGATGTAATTAAAGATCGTTCACATCTGTAATTTGTGTCACATACACACAGTGCATTTATGCTTTTTCTTTTTGCTACCTGCATTATTTTATTATGGAACTAGAGATGAGCCTTCTCGATATAAAGGTAATTTTTTAACATAAATTGACAATGTCATACAGTCTTCATAGTGTCATTGATCCAAAGCAACCTGAAATGACTCAGTCTGAACAATATGACATTTATTTAAATAAAGTGAATTGCTGAAAGAAGTTGAAAATAAATGCAGTAATAATATTTCAAGTTGCACTAATGCAATATTGTAGATTGCAACCTGTCAAGTCAAACCATTTGAACACAAGTCCATTTTCAGCCATCTGCTCTGCAGAGTCAATGCAGCTATCTTTCCAGTCCAGCTTTATTTTTTAGTTCTGTTTCATACAAGGCTGGAAAATCCCGAGGAGCTACAAGAATTAACATTAGGATAAACTACTTGCTAATATCACTCAGACTTTTTTTTTCTTCTTCTTTTTCTTCTTTCTTTTTCTTCTTTTTTTTTTCTTTTTTTTTTTTTGTTTTCTTTTTTTTTTACACAATGTAAAATCCACTTGCAGGAACTGTTTTGCTTTGTTTGGCAAAGAATCCCCAATATTTTGCTATAGCAGAGACTTATCTCTCACTTTACAAGAACTCCTTCAACCACAAAAGCTTTAAGCAAGTACTCAGTACTGCTATTAGAATGTCATCTCTGGCATCCAGAGGAAAACCAACTCAAAATAATTGATTCTGATCATGTTTAAAACCTGTTCATTAAGTTGGAAAATGCTTTAAAAATATGCTGCTTTTCTCAAGTGGGACTAAATCAAAATACCGAGCGTTCTGTAACAGCCTTATCTCTAGTTCGAAAATCTTTGGCTAAATACTTTTAGTACTCTGGGACAGGCATTTAGAGAAGGCAGACAGAAAAAAAAAAATCCCCCAAAATATTGAGAAATTTGAAAGTACTAAAATTTTATGCAACTATTTTGTGCAAGATTCTTTATCACATTTCTGGGAATGGTAACCTGTGTTTCTGACATATCCTGTGTGTTTGTGTAACAGCAATGAAAGTAACATCATTCAAGAATTGTTGGAAAGCTTTCTCTGTAGTTTCTCTGTGCATTTGGCAGGTGGTTTTTTTCCATTTCATATAACATTTACAACTGGCTGCGCTGATTCTATAAGCTCAGATAATATAGTAACCTTGAGAGAAAGCAAAGAGCAAAAAATGCTCTTGCAATAAATATCACCAAAAAGAAATGGCTAACATTGAGTTAGGGTCGCTAAACTAAGAGTTAAGATAGGTCAGCAGCTGAAAGCACGGCATGCCGGGGAGAAAGCAGTCAGTCGTTCAACCATCCATCACACTTTGCTCACCACTTCCCCTCCTCTAACTACATTTCCTCAGTGCCATTACCCTGAATGCACACATTCTCACTTGTGTCCTGAAGGATCCTTGAATTCTATTACGCTTTTTATCCTTTGATTACTAATGAGGATTAAATTGACCTTAAGATGTTCCTTAGGACTTTTATAAGAAACACAGTAATCACGTGTGTGGTGACCGCCAGGAGCTTGGCTGATGGTAGAGCGCCTCGACACATTTGCTGCTTCTTCATGGTTCCTCCTCCCGAAAGGTTACATCTGATACTTTTGAACTGATGTGCTCAAGTCAAGAACACACAAGTCTGGCTGCAAATATGAGCTGTCTTTCTGCCGAAATGATCCGAAGAAAGAAAATAAGTGAACGGTGGTGCTGGTGCTTGCTCTAAATGTATTGCTTTTATGTAGAAATTACAAATCCTTGATCTGTTTTGTTATTTTGGCTTTCTTTTTCCCAGTGATACAGCAGAGATATGAACCAAGGGCATTACGTGTTTTGATTAAAGCTTTTGGCTTACAAGTTTTTTTCTTGTTTGCTAGTGTGCAAACGTGTATGGAGTTATGGACCACGTAATTCAGAAAACATCTTCAAGTTAGCAAATTACTCCATGTGAATTTTTAAAAAGCTGGAAAACTGCCTGGTTTTTAATCAAGGAGTAGCCATGCTGATTATTATTTACATGGATACATACCGATGCTTTATATTAATTAACTTTTGCATGCTTTGCTAGAGAATTTTTTTCATGAAAGGCTAAAGCACTTGATCACAAAGCAGAAGACCTTAAGATGATTTATGACATTTCTTTTGAAATCAGCAATATGAAACTTCATAATATTTAATAGGAAATTAGTGTAATCCTATGAGCTGCTGAACACTCAGAGGTTTTCAGAAACATTTATGGTCACTGACTACAAAAAAAAAGCTCTGTCTCAAAATTAATTGCCCAAATTTCACATTGACACATTTGTTGTGAAATGAAGTCAGATGCAGCAAAACATTTCAGCATTTTTTAAAACTGTCCTTATTTTTTTATTCCTGTTACCTTCAGTATCACTGAGTAAAGTGCAGCCCATGCACAGATATTTGCAAAAAATAGTCTTTCAACTTGGAAAAAGGCAAGAAACAAGAAAGAAGAAAGGAGGGAACAAGTTAATGATGAGATGGAACCAAAGCACCCATAAGCGAGATGTATATGAACAGAGACATTGTAAGACCGGGCATGTTTTTCACAAAGCGGCCTGTGTACGTCTGTAATGGGGATAGCTGGAAATCGCATCAGCACATGATACGTGCACCGCAAACCGTCTTCTCAGGAAAATATTATTGTCTTCCCAGAAAACTGACGCAACCAACTTGTAACTTAAGCAGTACATGTCATGTACTGTATGAACACGAACATTAGAAAATTCAGTGGCAGATATGAGGTATTTGGAAGAATTAATGAAAGTTTCCTGCAGAAGAGAAGACAATGAATTTTTGAAGTTTAGTATTTAACTGCAGTTAACTCCTCAGGACTTCATAGGCTTGCATGAAACTAAATTTAAAACAGCTTCTAAGACCCAAAAAATGCATTGGGGATTTCACCTAAATAATACTACTGTTGACACACACAACGAACCTGTGCCATTAAAGGTTACTTCTCCTTCAAACGAAAAAACAAACAAGGACTTACTCATTTTTCCTATCTGGAAATATAGTAAAGATAATAATACTAATATATAAATATTAGTAAATATATTTCTCTATAGCAGTAGTTAATATGAAGGTATTAATAATAAACTTCACTATATTTATATCCTTTTCAGGGTTTCACCAGGAATTTCAGGAGGCATAACTCTGCTTCAATTAAAATTTTTAGTGGTTTTCTTCCAGGGGTCTCATCTTTGAATATTATTCATTCATCTCAGTGGCTGCTCCTTCTTTCTCTGTGGATGGTTGCAAGTGAAAGACTTAGTTCAATTTGGTAATACGTGTTTGAGCACTTGTACTGAAAGAAGCATCACATTTCTGAAAAGATTAAAACAAATCCTATCTAATATGTCTGCTTTCCGGGAACACAGGAAAATTAATACTTACCGAACTAGAGGTTCATCTACAGCTATGCAGTACTTCTACTAGTTTATCTTTCTCAAAAATCATCTTACTAAAAAACTGCTATGCCCAGACATAGAGAGTACATATTCACACAAACACACACACACAAAAATATCCCAAAAAACCCCACAACCTTTCCTTATCTGATTGCTTTAATCCTAGTGATATAAATGAGTTGGTTTTTCCAGGGATAACAGAATGTACTCATCCCATTTATACGTATTTTTCACCTGGAAACTTCTGAACTCACTCTTTCAAGTTCAAAGAACTTGAAAATCTGTAACTGAAGAAGACAGTGTTTAGTGACTTGTGCCTTGTCAAAGCAGATTACAATTTCTACCTATAGAACTTGTCTTTACAGCTTGTTAACTGCAGGAACCAGATTGCCAAACAAGTTTAGCATATTCTGCTGTTACAAAGGGAGAACAATTTTCTGTATTGTTGTAGATCATAAAACTGGAAAGAAAGACAGAGGTTACATTGTCCCATTGTTGTGACCATTGTCACAACTACAATTATAGCAACTGGAAAAAAAGAGATATGTTGTTAATCTCAGAGCTAATTATTGGGAAGAAAAAAAGCAAGACAAACAGTGCTTGCAAATATTTATTTTAATTCTTCATAGACGTTTTCCTAAATGATGTTAGTTACAAATATTTTCCTTTTTTCTTTCTTCCTCTTTGAGGAATGCCTGTCTTTTCTACAAATCTGTGTATGCTCATGTGAACACAATATTCACAAATGTATTCATAACTCACCACTTCCTGTTTATTATTCCCTATTATCATTCAAGATTTTTATACACCTTCTTAAAAATCTCTCGTTACTTTTCCTGGAAGCAGAACCGTACTTTGTCATTTGAAAGCCTAGCAGACATCACAGAGAGCAAAAAGTCATAGCAAACACTTTCAGAAGACCTTGCACAGACTATTTAGTAGTTCTTATGAACACAGGGTATATTCTATGCAACTCAAATCATTATCTTTTTCAGATAATGCGTTCACTGAAAAATTCAGCCAACTTCAGTTAGGATTAATATTGTCATTTGGATTTCTCTGTCTTCTTCAAATTGCCCATCATATTGATGTTCATACGCTATCCCATTTTCATCCTGCATATCATCTTACAGTTTATTTGTTTTCTTCCAGAATAATATTATAACTAGCTCAACTTGGAAATGATTCCTTATATATTGTTACAGGCAATAATATGTAATTTCAGAGAAAGCAAAAGATAATGCTTCTTCCTAGTTGCTCCTTTATCATATTACCTTCTGGTCTTAATTTTGCACTGTATAATTAATTAAATTTAAAATAGAAAATATTCAGTCTACTACCTATGATGTTTCCGTGGACCGCTTACTGAGAATTATGGATCATGAGTGGAACGTTAAATCTCATCTACATATTCAGAAAATGCGTAATGAGAAGTATAAATCTGGATGTATTTATAACTTGGAAGTGTCCTGAGAAGTCACCATACTTAGGTCATTAACAATAACATTGTAAATTTATTTCCAAATGCATTTGCTGTTTAACACATATGTATCATTAAGCTTAAAATTCACTTTATACAAAAGTCTTTCTAAAACTTTCTTTTATCATTATTTTAATTATACTTGTATTTTTAATAATATCCAGTAAAACGCATATGGTGACTTTCAGTGGTAACAATTAGAAGCTTAAGAGTGGGAATGTCCCAAATTCTTTTACAGTCCATAAATTAGATCGTATCTGAAGAACTGCGTAAAGTAAATATATGTGAATAATCTTTAGTTCACAGCAAACTAGGGGAATGGGAAGAGGGAGGAAAGGGGGAAGAGGGAAGAGGGAGGGGAAGGGAAATGGAAAAGGAAAGAGGAGGGGGAAGGGAATTCATTTGTGTTTCAAAGATATCGTACAAAATGGGAACTGAGCATTCTCAGTAGGTTTTGGCACCTAAGCTATTTAGAGTGTAATTGCACGCAATGGTAATGTATTAATGGGATCACATCAAGTACAAAATTTACATTTTTCCCAGTATTTTGCAAAAGGGGAGACTAAGAAACTGGGGTGAGGGGTGGGGGGAGACACAGCTACATTCAGTTGTCAATTAAAAGTGAGAACCTTTGGAGTGTGGTTTCTGGTTTCTTTTTCCTGTTTTCAGACAAGTGAAAAAATAATATGTATGTATCTTGAGAAAATGTGTTTAATTGCAGAATGATATGTAAAGGTAACCCTGAATATTTTGTCTTCCAGGTCAAAAAGACTAAAAGCAATATAAACTGTTAAATGGCTAGAAACATGAAGACAAAAATCAAAACTAGACTAAAGAAAAACCAAAAGTTATAAAAAGATTATCCTCTTCATCAACAATAGTAAGATTTATGTGATGTTTTCCATCTTCTAATGCATTTCTTTATTTCAGCTGTGCCTGATTCAGTGACCTTTATGACACCCTGGAGGAAGCAGAACCTTTGGAGAAAACGTGGTGAACAGGCTCAGAATTCTGAGTGTCCCACGGGGTTCAGATCAGAACATTTCCCAATTTACTTAAACTTTAGACAACCCACATTTAACTGCTTTTTAAAAAATTTGAATCTTCAGGAAAATATTTACTGATTAATCGGTAATTTAAGAAGGAGTATTAATCTCTTCTCTCCTCATTCTTTTTTCCTTGCTTCTCCCTAGCCTTTTACAGCAAAATAGACATGCCTGAGAATAACACTCTATCCAATAGAATTGAAAAAGAAATCAGATACATTTTTTCAATAAATACATTATCTCAGTGGATGTCAGTTTACATTTGCATATTCCCATACCCACCTCACATACATTATGTCATCAGAGTTGAATTTGTCATCAAGTTGACACTTTTAGATTTCTATCTACAATGGAAAGAACTTTACCTGATGGGTCTTTCAAATTTTCAGATGTTTCCTATGTATATACACATGCTATTTCTTTTGTGGACTGGATCAACAAACACACTTTCCATGGACTGTAATCAACTAAAACATGATGACTTCCTTTAATGACGGGGAAAGTATGCCTTCCCCTACGAAAACAGTATTTCATAAAATATGACCAAGTAAGGAGTGACAGAATCATGAAAAACTAGTAGAGGAAGCCTGGGACTTAAGCAGTGGAAAGGAATATATTATAAGGGAGTTGAGCAAAGGTCTTTATGGCATTTGTGTTTTAGCAGGACTAGAGAGCAAACAACATGTATGATGCTCTCTACACAGTCCTTTCCCGTGTAGCAGCAGAGGATATATCTCCATAGAGAAGGTAAAATGGGGGGGTGGGGGGTGGGGGTGGATGGGGGGGGGAAAGTCTAGATCAGGTCTGCTTACATGAACAGGGAATATTTGAGCTCTGCTGCAAAAAGCAACAGAAAGTGGCTTGGTGACTTAAGGCCATCTTATTGCACTTGAAGATAATATTTGTGTGGCTTTTAAAGCAGGCGTATTTTCTTACCGAGTGTGAAGAAATAAAACAACCCACCACTGGCAGAAACCTTATTCTCCACCGAGTAATGTCAAGCAGCTTATTTCTAACGATTATGATGCATCATAAATTCAAAATAAATTAGTGCCCATTAAAATATAGGCTTCTCATGATTTGTACTGCAGATGCTGCCTAAACATCATGCATTCCTGGAGCCCCCTTTCATCTAAGGAGTTATGTTGATATTCTTCAGCCAGAACACATTAAAATAATCCAATGAAATATAGCCGCTTCTGCAAGGATTTAACACGTGTGCCTGTGAGGAGAATATTCCTTAGGTTTACTAACGAAAGAATTATTTTCTTCGCACAGGAGGAACTGTGTTTCTTTAGTAAGTTTTAACACATCTCACTGAAAAGCATTTGGTTAGAAAGTTGACTGATCTAGGCAATATGTATACCTGAACACCTTGTCAGGTAAATTTTTTATAACATCAGGAGAAACGATGCAGAAGAAATTCTATGATACAAATTTGTTCTTGTCTTAATCCCATATGCCACTTCAGCTCCGTTTCTCTGAGCACGGAGGGTCAAGTGCTTTGCACTCAGGTTACTGTTTACATTTGAGTAAGTAAATATAAAAAGCTTCTAAATCACAATGGCAATGGTTTAAATAACCTTGCACACTCTTTGCACAGGTATAAAATATCGCGCTGTGTGAAAGACAAGAGAATCACTCCCACACGTACTATCTTTGAGACACGCTATTTGATTTTTAAGGAACGATACATAAAATTAGAACTAGCATTGCATGAAACACTCTTACACTTTAACATCCATTTTATTCCCAGGTTGAAGTAAAAATTTCAAGCCTCAGAATTTTCGGCTGAATTAAAAATCTTCAAATAAGTCACTCTGAAATACCTCAAACATCTTCTGTTGTACAAATAAACACATTAGAAATACAACTACCTGGCATTCCCATGATCCAATTCTTCCTCTTAGCTTTTCAAAATAATTGCAAATGTTTTGTTTCAGGTAATGCAGTACTATATTGCATTTTATTACCATACAGTCTTAAAAAAAATTGCAGCACAACTGTTTCTTAATTTAGTATCAGCCCAATTGCTGGACTGTGTTGCTCATTATTGTATATGCAGTCGTATAACGCACACTGGACCTTGCTCTGAGATGAACTGCCCCATCACATTTTGGCCGTGTGGTCCTTCTGCAAGTCCAGCCCATAGGAGAGAGGGGTTTGTGGGGTTTTTTTGTCAAACTTTTATATATATATATATATTTTCTGTAACTTTCTATGACAATAAAAATGTGTTACTCAAAAATGATTATTCAGGCCATCAGCCCCTTACAACCACCTCGAATATTGACTACATTCTCTTCTCACGTGAGAATCATACAATTTCAGGTCACTACCTGTAAGTGTTTTGCTACATAGTTTGTTGCTTCAATGAATAATCACAACAATCCTTACAGTCAGGGTGCCCGATTCTCCACTCCACAGTGCACTTTGCAGCACTGGGACTCTATGGATTCCAGTAAATTAAAATTGAAGTTAGGAGACTCATACTTAAGGTTAAATTGTACTGTCTCCTTAGATTTTTATTTTTTATTCATGAAGCAGAGATAAGCTTACTGACAAATAAACCAAAAGTTTAATCAAATTATTATTTTACTAAAGTGAATACCACCAGTTTTACTCAAACACTGTAAATCATTAAACTTTATCTTTTATATTTTATTTTGGGGAAAAGACATGAATCCTTTATAGATAATGTCTTTTTAAGGTTGATATAAATAAAAATGAGATTTCAATGAGTGCCTCTGGGAGCACTTAAATCATTGAAGGTACACTGTCAAGAGATCTTGATGTTACAAACACCTATGGATAAACATATTTGCATAAATATATAAATGTGTTTATATGTTGACTTTAAGCAGGTGAAAAATTTATTTTAACTTTGAAATTTATGAGATTACTAAGGTGTTTAAAATTAAGCACGTATTGCAGGATTAGCATCATGGTCCCTACACCTGGAATGGAGTCCCAGACAGTTATTTTACATGTCTCTGATAAGAGCATAACATTGTCAGTGAAAACTGTCATTCATCACTATGTATATCAATGGATCTGTTGTAAATTTTCCTACTGTCAGCTTTAATTTTTTTCCAGTACCACTAGTCAAACTGTGACTTTAGAACATTTGGCAATAAATTCAAAGATGACTTTCAGTTTCACCATATGTAGTACATGACCTAAAGTTCTTTATCAATAATGTAGCTATTTGACTTTAATTCTTTTATTTTACTGTATTTTGATGGGCAGATGTCCAGGCAAACTAACTAACTAACTAACTAACTAACTAACTAACTAACTAACTAACTAACAAACAAGTCTTATTTCACCATAAATAGTGTCATGCTGCTTCCCACCAGCTTTAAAACCTTATGTTCCTTAATTAAATATTTCATGGTAACAGTTACAGAGTCTTGGTTTCCTATGGATTGAAGAGTTCCTGCAAAGACAGTCTTTAGAATACCCAGAAGTAAAACCTCCTGCACTTTGTTTATTTACTTGCTGCTCTGGCAATTACAACAATTCTGATTAGGTAAATAACAACAGATTCAGCTACTTAATTACAGACACGCAAAGCTTAGCAATGTCACAATAATGAGGGATTAATTCTGCCATTTGGTTATATGCCAATAATTCAAACAATTTAGATCAGAACTGCTCTTGAAGCTTTTCTGAGAGAAATTTGACTTCCAAGGACACAAGATTACTCCCCCTTCCAGGGAAGGCCAAACAGGACACCCGCCTTCTCCTCTTGTGCCAGGCCTACCCTGAAAGCCATTGCAGAGTCCTTGGGAAGTCCTGACATTAACTTTTATTCCTCGATTTAAAATATAACAAGATAAAACCTGCAAATCTGGAACCAGCATGTGCGGGACAGAGAAGCTCATTCTTGTAAAAGAAGAAAAAAATTCAGTCAAGTAATTTCTGTTCCTGGAAAAGCAAAGGAGTCCTCCATAGGAGAGCAGTATAAGTAAGGTTGGTACCATGACAAAATTGGTACTGCCAGCTGATACTGACAGGGAAGTGTTTGGGGATCTTGTTACAAAGAGGCTGAAGTGTACTCAACTTTCAAATCATTCACAGAACAGAAGAAAATATAGATTTCTAGACAGATCCATAGATTTCTATCAGCTTATAATCAGCTACAAAAGAATGTAAACTTGGTCAATCATTAGACAAAATAGCTGTTCTCCCAGTTGTGTTTTTTTCTTAGCTGGTGATGGAAGAAAGGGAATTATGGGTATGTGGAAAGTCATTGCAACATCAGAGAAGATTTACAAGCTGATAGGTAATCTTAAAATTACCAAGTATAAAAACTAGTACAACTGAGTCAGTGTCATTGAAATGTGTGAGAATTACAACCCATGCAACATACAAGAGGAAGATTAAAGTAGAAAATCAAAGCTTAACCAGAACAAGCTCAAAATCACTAACCATGGGTGCACATGTCTAACAGGAACATTCTTCGATTGCAAGGTCTCTAGGGAGTGAAATATAATGTATTAGTATAGGGCAACAAAAACGTAGGGTGGCATCACCTCAGATTTGTGGAAAATGGACATCTGAACTCTTTCTCTAGGTTCATTTAGCACTCCAAAGAGAGAGAAGTCTTTCTAAAACATGATTCATTTGATAAGTTTTGGACATTTAACTTAGGAAGGGAAGAATCAGAAATTCACATTTTTATTGACTGACACCAGATGATGTCTAGACAACTGGATCAGATCTAGGTGTCTATGGAGAGGAAGACTAAAGACATAAATCCTGTCCGTATAATCTCTAGTTATTATTGTTAAAAAGTTGTAAGGGCAGCACTACTTCCTTCAAAGTTTTCTAAAAGTCAAAGGACTTAATGGTAAGTGTTTCAAAGCAGTACACATAGAAAACCAAACAGGCACATGTTCCCATCATCAGTGGGAAAGTGTTGCAAGAAGTGTTTGAAGTAGATGAGGAAATCAATGTCGTATTTCACAATACAGTCTCCTATTTTAATCACATTCTTTCATTTGGTTGTCAAGTCATAGTACATATTCACCCGAATGAAAGTCAGGTAAAACTGCAATGAAAATGCTTAACTATTTCTTCACAATTTAAAAAAAAAAAAACCTGCCACAACTTGTGGAAAAGAAAGGTAAGGTTTTCTTTGGTTTGTATGCACCAATGAAATACACATTACCTACTAAAGCTGCAGTTGTTTGTGCTTTTTGACATGTGTAAGCTTAATAGAATTTCACTGTTAGATGAAAAGGTTCTGACTGATCAAAAACTCTTTGCGTGGTATACATGTTTATCGACATGTGTCATATGTGATCTCTGCAAAAATCTTCAAAACCAGAGTGTTTAAAGTAATCCTAAAAGTTAATTTAAAACCATGTCATACTTTGATTTCTGTAGTTACCTTGGCATCAGCATAAAACTGCTAAGTTCCTGGTCCACTTACTTCTGTTAATGACTACAGACTAATCTACAAATCTTATGAATCGCAGTAAAAATCTCAGCTGTTGCCATCTGATGCTGGCTTAGAATATCTTCTAAACATATCAGTACAACTCTGTTTCCCTTGAATATACCCTTCAAAATAAACAAGGGAATAGTTCTTAGACATTCCAAAACAATGGACCAGTAAAATTCTATAATAAGTTCTTTGTAAAGTGCTGGGTTTATTATTTCATTTGAAGTGCTGGTGTGACTACAATGGTATACACAGACTTTTCCTTCCCTACAGTACTTCTCTGGTATCTGCTTAAATTATCTCATGATTCCCAGTTGTGTTAGACCATTGTTTCACTACCTTTGAATTATGCGACACACATCACAAGTACAACCATTGTATGATCCAGTGATATGAAAAACTATATGGGAACTAATCCAACATTATTAGTACACACAAAATAAGCATTCTTTCGTCAAAGTTCTACAAGCTCAACGAACATATCAAAGGCCTGTGTCTCTTGATATCTTTCTTAAACAAACCCAAGCTTTTAGCCCCTTAGAAAATGTTTTATATGATGTATGTTATTTATTATTGTTTGACTTTGACCCATTACTTGAAACTAAGCGGGAGAGAAAAAAGAATCTTCTTTGCAGAAGCTGTCAATATTGATTACTTCTATTTATTGAAACCCCTGGCTATAAAACCAAATGAAGATGAAGACAAATCCAAAGCCTTAAATAGGAAAAGAGTGCTTAGCTAACGTTCATTATGTAATCCATGTTGCCTACTTGTATGCAAATGAGAACTGTTTTAGTAAAAGGCTTGAGCTAATTAAATTTAAGTTACCACAAATATTTCTATGATATGCATCGAATCATTACTAATAACCTATGGTTTGGATACTGAAAGAGCTTGGTAGAAAGCACAGTGGGAATTCTTTGTCACGTAATGTCTTTCTGACAAGTACTCAAAATTAACATAAGCATACAATAAAAGACACAAAAAATCCTTCTTTCTCTCAGTGTCCGCATGCTTTAACTTTGAGACTGGCTGCCTGAGCGTGGCTAGAAAAGCAACTACGTTTCATGAAAACGTGGCAAAATTGGATCCCCAAAAGGCACTGACTATTTAACAATTAGATCTTATCTGTTCAGCCAAACATAACAAGTTGCAGAGTAAAAAACCAGCTTGCTCTTATAGATAGGACGACAAACCTGTTCGAAAAAAATGTATAAAACCATCTACAGCAGATCTGCTTTTTCTCATCTTTCTTCCCATGGACCATTTTAAAGAGTGTTTTCTAAACATTAGGGAAGGCCTCTGTTTCAAACAGCTATTGCTACCGCAGAACGCTGCCTACAAAATACAGTTCTACCAAAACTCAAAGCCTTCCAAGGAACATAAGTGGCTGTATTACCCGTCAGAGCTTTATCAGGCTTCCTTAGCATTTGGGTCTTCTTTTTAAAAACTGAACTGCTGTAAATTTATCATATTTTTGTTACTCTTGATACCTCTTTTTTTGTACTTATCTCCATTTGCTAGTAAGACTCAAAATGCTCTGTTCTTGCGTCACCTCATTATGACTTCTTTTCCTTTATCTGCGAGTCTCAAATTAACTTGACATAGATGTTTTACATATATTTTAGGCTAAATGCGAAGTATTCCCTTATGCCCATGAGGCATTCAGAAAGTTGATAAGTTCTGCTTTCAAGGACACTCTAAATGAGGTTATTAAAATTCAACACTTTGCATATTCTGATGGCGAAAAATGCTTGTCCCTGACAACAAAGGACATAGGTCAATTTAAGAAAGCTTCTCAATCTCTCTTATCCATGGCCACTGAAATGCTTGTGCCAGTATTTGTAAAACCAAAATGAGAAAACGTTACCAGGGAGGAAAAAAAAGTGTAGGAGCCCAGGTCCTGTCCAAAAGTAAAAATCCATAACCATCTGTTGTTTGTGTTACATGGATTTCACAACTGTCATCTCCACTGTGCACGCCATTTCATCTTCACAGCAATACCACCAAAACACCCACTGAGATAAAATCACAAATATTTTGAACATACCATATGATATGCTATTTTCCAAATTAATATTTGACAAAGTCCAAATGAGAACTTGTCTATAGGTTTTTTCTGTTGTCACCTGAAAAATCCTTTAAGGGTTTGCTACTGTTTGGAAATACTTAACCTCAAACTTGAATAACTTAAGAAATACAGAAGAGCTATTAAATGCTGCATTTTTTAATTATAAGCACGTTTTGAAAAATTGTAATGGCCACTACTTAGACTTATATAGCATCTTTCTGCAAAAGGGGTCTAAACGTCCTTCTTACATTATTTACTTAGAAACACCATCTAGAATTTAAATGGACCTTTCTTTTTTGAACTCCACACCAGCAAGACCATCCTAGATTTCACCGCTGGGTATGGCTTGAAGGATTTATTAGCTCTCAAGCTAATCTCTATAACCCAATGTCACACCCAAACATTTATTTTGGGAAAACAAGCAACAAACAAACAAACCAAAAAAACCAAACTGAAATTGTCCTTGGAAAAATGACAGAAAAAGAGTTAAAGACAAGTGAGTAAACCAATTGCTTTTTCCCTAAGGAAATTTAAAACTCAAGGTCAGCTGTGTCTGAAATCACCAGACCTGTCACATGGCTTTCATAGCTGCCACTAAGGCTCCTATCAAACCTACACTGAAAGCAATGAAAACATTTTTAATGAAAACAGATCAAGCTCCGATAAGAAGCTCTCTGATCACCTTCGGCTGTTAACGCTGCGCAAAGTGAGAGGTGAAGTTTTGAAAAAGAGAAGAAGGAACTGAGAGAACTTGAGGTCAAATGAATTTGAGCTTTTTCTTGAATTCCTTAATGCTTGTGTGTGCTAGAGCATAAATACGGCTCTATGAGTATATGAATACACATATACTTTATGTATATAAGAATACATACATGCACACACATTTTATATACGTATGTGTCCATAAACATACTGAAACACAGGTTGCCCTGTCAGGATAACTCAACTAATTCCATTTTATCCCAGCTCCTGTCCTCCAGTAACAAAAGTTTGGTGGTCTCAGTCACAGTCCTTTGGGTGTGGGAGTCCATCACAAAACCATCACCCTTAATTTCATACAATTGACAGTCTCTGCTCAAGAGAGGCAGAAGAAGGAGTTGCCATGGAGACTGAACTATTGCCCTTCTCCAGAGGATGCTTTTTTCAAGTACGGGCTGCACGGTAGAGGCTGTGCAATACCTGTAACCTTCACATCACAGGATCTCACTTTTTGGGATAGCTTTTTAGTAAACTCTAACAAACATCCAGAAGATGGGGGGGGGGGACGGGGGGGAAGAGAGAGATTAAGAAAACAAACAAACGAACAAAAATAAACAAAACCCAACAAAAATAAGCATGAAAGTGCGTATTATGCCAGACTGAGAGGGGAAAAGAGTTTCATATTGATTTGATTTATCAGATTTGTCACCTCTGCTTAGTGCTTTCCTAACAGGGTGAATGCTGTGCTTGACCTATTTGCTGGAATTAACCAGGACTGCAGGAGACCATATGGATTGCCAGATGGTCTGCTATAATTTAATGCCATTTATTCTAAGTATGAAGTAAGTGATAAGCATAATTAACATTCTTTTAGCTCCTTACTGGATGCCTTTCATTAGTTTCTTTCTTTTTTTTTTTTTTTCAGGCATTGAAAGGTAAGTTAATACCTTGTTACTGAAACACAGATGCCAGCTAATTACTGCAAGAGGCTGCAGCCTCCAAAGCAAAAAGTGTCTGCACAGACTCTAACTTATTCACTGACCCCACTGTGATGATTAATAGGTTGAATGCTAAGCTGTAGTGAAGATGACAGATCTTAGATGTTTTCAGGTTACCTTAATTAGTAGTACGATGAAGAGAGTGTTCATCGCAGATGTACGTACCACACTTCATAGTGAACAATACACCTTGTACTCATGTTCTGAACGTGTATTTCGCATTACAGCACATCAAATGCTAAGGAATCAAACTACCTTCAGATAGTAAAAACAATGGAGTGATTTCCTTCAGAAATGTTTTTCCTGATTGCTATTTCATATTCTGCCAATGATTGTCTAAATGGCCTATTTTTTAGGAAGTGATTCTAGAAAAGCTATGGCTTCAAAGAGTGTTTATATCAGGCAGGGTCGTCATTCTCAGCATTTTAAGACTACGAGTCTGTAACAAGATAGCCAAACAACTTTGCCTACTGTTCCTGTGCTGATAATCTTCATAGTGACTAGGGCAGGTGTTAGCAGAATGAATAGTAAACCATTTTGTAATTTTTCATGTCAATGTACAGGTGAAGTTAGCATGTTGGTACTCAGAACAGTAAAAGAAGTATTAGACAAAGGGCAGAAGTACTGCATGCTTTGTATTTTACATGAAAAGTTGTGCGCACTGAACTTCACAGATAAATATGACCACAGCTACATGTCCCGTGATTTGCATCTGTACTGTTAATAAAACTTGGGTGCACTTTGAGATGACAGAAACAGTGTAAATTAAAACATTGTTCAAAGATTAAAACAAAAGAACAGCACCCGCGCTATAAAGCAAATCTGCCCTTAGAAAAATCAGCTCCCATTAGAAAACGTGGTGAAAAAGAGTCCGTGTCAAAAGTCACAGCACAGAGAAAGAAGAAACAAACTCCGTCTTTTCAACACCTTTGCTCTTCCCTTGGTCTAGATGGGTCCAGCACTTGTTCAGGGCCCTCCAGAGATATACATGTACACTCCACAGTGCAAGTGCTGATGTGTCCTTAAGAAGCAACTTATATTAGAGGGGACCTGAATGTGACAGGACATACCTCCTCTTTTATTTCACTCTTGATTGCATTAGTTCAAGTTACTTCTTCACCCAGTGAATTCTGGTGAATCACTTGGTTATTGCTGCTGGTCCTATGAAATCCTTTATGATTCTCTACTTGTATACAAATAATTTATGAATCTCTACTAGTATATGAATATAAATGGGATCAAAATATCTGAACAGCAAGCTTTTGTTGATATTGACACCACTTGTCAAGACATCTTTATAAGGTCTCTGTCCCTGCCAGCATTTGAAAAAAGGATCCATTTTTCCATCCCATTAACTGAAAAATATTTACCTGAGGTGCTTAAGCTAATCCTACGCTGGCTGCAGGTTCATTTTTATAGTCAGAGACAAAAAATGGGTACTTAGAGACAGCAACTCAGGTAGCCTGAATTCCTCTCTGTAGGCACCTACCTTTCTGCCCTGACTGCTAAAGGAGCTTGGGTCATTCAGGTGTCAAAACTTACACAGGTTGAAATCAGAGATAAAAAATTACCATGCTAAAAATGAGACTTCATGCTTCCTTCCACAGGTTGTTTACTGGATCTGTTAGTACCATACTTTGCTATTACACAGAAAAATATTGGAGTGACGCTCTTCAGTGATTATAGATATTGAAACTCAATGTGCTATTGGCACAAAGTTTTCAGTTTCTAACTATATACATTTATACATATGTACATAGACATACACACATACCATGCATACCAATGCATACCATAAATGTATGCATTTAATTGCTCCATCATTGCAAACAGTCTGAGACATTTCAAGTGGTTACCTCATAACATCCAAAGAAAGGGCAATGCCAGATCTATTGACTGAAATAACCTCTTATTCAGATCTCTGGACTGCCTGAAAAAGTGTTTTGCCTAAGTAGCACCTAGTTCCCACCAATACTTAACAAAACATATTCAGAAAGAATGAAGAAATCAAGCCAAATTTAACTGCTAGGCTTTGAGGTTGATCGACACAAAACCTGCCAAAGCAGGTTTGACACTTACTACTTAAAACATGGCTTTAGACTTTAAAATCCTTTTTCATCTGTCTTGTTCTTCACTTGCTTGCTCACAAGAAAAAAGACATCAGAGAATTTATGTTCACCATTCATTTCAGTCCCGAGAATAAGATTGTCTGTATCTTAGCTGTCATACAGATGGCATGGATGAAACATGGCTCTTGGCCTAAATGGAAGGTAGGATTTTATTTTAGGACAAATAGGGGCAAGATATAAACCCCCTGTCTACAGAGGAATACCTGTGCCTGACTAATGAACCTTCATTGCCATAATAATTTTCTGTTTAAGCTCCATCATCTGGTCTACTGAGAGATCTCACCCAGGCAGTGGAAACTGAGCAAATACATCCCCAGTTCCAGGAGAAGTTACTTGGGCATTGCTTTGATGGAAAATGTGACTCTTAGAAACTGTGAATGTAGGGCAAAATTGCAAAATAGAATTAGGTAGAGGAACAAACAAAACGCCCTAAGGGGAAAACCAAAAGGAAGAGAAAACAAAATGTTTTAAAAGAGAATGTAAACAGTGCTTTAATGATGATGTGGCTACCAGTGCTCTCTGACAAAGTATGATACAAAAAGAAGCATATAGTTGGGTAAATTCTTTAGGTAATAATGATAAAATCAGGTAGCAATTAACTTTAAATGCTTTGAGACCATAGGGAAAAAGAAAATTATGATATTTGCAAATTTCGCAAATGTCTTACCTCCTGCATACATGACAGCCAACATAATCGATGATATCCAAGCTATCTCACTATATGATGTGTGGAAGATTTCTTGTATTTCTTTGAAGAATACCGTGATGGCTTTGGGGAATGCATAGGAAAATCCAATGGAGATAAAAGCTCCAAAGACCACAACCCATCCCCAGCCTCCATCTGGAGGTGGGTACTGTGGCGCTCCCGTTGCTGGTGGCATTTTTGGTCTCGGTCTCTTCTCCAACTAGGCTGAAAAAGAAGAGAAGAAACAGAGTTTCAAACAGTTTTCCTTTTTTTTTTTTTTTTTATCAAACTGCAGTATTCAATCATCATCTGCAGGGATTATAAAGAATCCTCAGAGCAGAGACCAATTTCTAGCTTTCATGTGACCACAGAACACAAGTACCTGTTTTTAGAAGCAAAATCTGTTCTGCCAAAAAACTTGTGGCAAGCATATTTGCAATATCCTATTCAGTATGTGGCAACTGTTAGAAATCACTGGTCTCAGTCACTGAAGTTGTATTTGCAATTAGTCACTTACTGGAAAGTGACGTGTTTGTGTAGGCTAATTTACGTAGCTCTACTATCTGCAGTGTGGATTTAGCATAGGAATGAAACAGGAAAAAAAAAACCAACCCTGGAAATTGGACTTATAGGAATTAATGGAAAAAGAGTTACAGTAAATTATCACTAAATGCCATTGTGTTAGCAAGATTTACTGGTACCTCAGCAAAATCATCAGCAACTACAGCAAGGAATAAATTTATTACACAGTTTTTTATCATATGCTGTCATTATCCAGTTTTTGACCATGGTTGATGTCTCTTGCTTATTTCATAAGAACATCTAAGAAGCGGGTTCTAAGCAGAGAATTAAAATTCCCTGTGTATCCATAAAATAAATACAAAATATTACAATTCCATATTGTACTCTTATTTTAAAAATTTTCATCTTCATATTAGTTGATGTCGATATTACTTGCAGGAACGAGGTGGAGCTTGATGGTACTATTTTTGCTCTGTTTCCACATGTCAGAAGACATCAGGAAGTCTTTTACTAGTAACCTCACAAACTTTCCACAGCTATTCTCTAATTTAGAATTTACCATAATAGATATCACCAGAGTGATACAGAGATTCTTAGAGGTGCAGCCAACACTTTCAGGCAGCTCGAGACACCATAGGTAATCCACATAAAACTCCTAAGGCCTGAAATAAATTGTTATTCTCATCCTGATATCTGAAATCTTAAGCTTTCTACATTCTGCATAACCTTTTTAGAAAACATGTAGTGCCAAGAATCCATTTTGTAATTCTGAGATTTTTCCACTACCAAATCCCTTTATTATTAAACACAGAGCTGGAGTCCACTGTGTTTTCTTCTGTGTAATTCAGCCTACACAGACAGCATGAACTGAAAATTCCTCCTTCCTCCCTGTTTCTTTCTTGGGCATTTAGGCAACTTATTACTCTCGATTGGTCTCCTGCCATACCAGTATCAAAAGCTGTGGATGATAACAGCGTGTAGGTTGCTGTTATGCTTATGATTACCGGCAAGTTTCTATGTGATTTCTTCTATGCCGCTTACAGCATATTCCAATTTCTTGCAGCAAACGGCATTAGCAGTGGGAGTGATAAGATTACCTTAACAAAAACTAAAAAACCGAACTGTGTCAGCTTATATTAATCTCTCGGGATAGTGCCTGGAGTACTTTCAAGGTAAATGCCACGTAGCATTGCATGCAATACATGCCACAAAACTAGCAAAGTGTTGCTTTTAAGATTATCTATCACTAGGCTAGCCCCGTGATAGAAACCCTCTTTACTGCTGATTCTCCACTTTACTGAAGGTGATTCCGGACATCACCCTGATATTGGCAGACCTCTGGGGGGAACTACTAAAACATCTGGCTTCTATGCAAGGTTGCAAAAGCCCAGGTAGTTTGGCTTCTGCATCATATCATACAGATTTGCTGCTGGCAGCAATAGGTAGCTGTTGTTCTGTACACAGAGCATATAAATCTTTTTATACGCATGTCCAGAAAGAACTTCTGCCATGTACTTTGTTTCTGCTTATCCTAGTCTCAGCTTAATATAGATCACACAGATCAGTGAGGAAAACCTGGGCCTTCCAGTAGAAGAAGTTGGACAAGCAGAGACAATTCTGGTTGCCAAGACTTAACTTTGGCAAAGCAGTTAAATACCAGTTTGTTTTTGCTAAGTCAGGGCCCATTAGAAGGAAGAGTATCTCAGAAAGCCCATAGTGACTTACAACACACCCAGTGATGATCGATTGCCTTCAAAAGCACAAAACCTCAAATTGGCATGAAAAGCAGAACTCTGTTTCTGTGAAATGAGTGACAGTAAACAACGGAGTTCGCTATCTGTCCCAGAAAGCTGTTGTTCCGCTCATCTGAGAAAACTTTTGGTTATTTCCTAAAAAAGGTTAACTATTGTTTTCTTACACTTCAAAGGTTTGAGCATATTTGTTTTCATATTTCATATGCACATGACAACACTTCTATCTCTATTATAAATTTTAGTAATGCCACACAACATCAAGGCATTGCTCTCCATAAAAATGGAAAGGCATTATCAATTTTTTGAGGAAGCACTCCTTTTCCTAAAAATAACACCCAACCACTTTGAAAAATCACTGCCACCATATCAGTCAGAAGAACGCTGGAGGTTCCTGAAAGTCACTAAGGCATCTGCGCTTTGGAAAGATCCCATTATATCCATCCCTTTAGGGCAGCAGAACAGGCTCTGGCAGTTCAGTGCTTTCCTCCCTTCAAAGGCTTCACAGTAAAATAAGGGGGCATTAAGGAGACGAGCAAAGGAGTATTGACTGCTAGGCATTCCACTGTCACAAAGAAGAGCCTGGATCATTGTATCTTACACCTCCTGTTTATCCCACAGAGTAGAGTTAATAATAGCTTCCCTGATGTTCCTTTATGATCGTGATAGCCAACTTTAGCTCCAGTTAATAAAAGGTGAAAAGGAAAAAAATAATAAATACGTTTGCTCCAGGAGGAAAAGTACTAATTTTGTCAGAAATGTTAAATCCAACACCTCAAACATCCCATACGTGCTCAGGAGCTAAAGCATCTCTCTCCTGTAAAATCTGCACTTAATATCCCTGAAACCGAACTCCTCCTAATTCAGTCTAGTGCATTAATATATCTAGCTCTAATCTACGCCCAACCAGTAAGATTTGGGTAGCATAGGTGGTATACAGAGAAGTGAAAAGTCCATTAGCAATCAAAGCAAAACAGCATTTCAGATGAGTGGATATAAACGTTGACAAGGGAGGAGGCAGAAGAGGGAGGAATGAAGCAGTGATGAGCAAAATGACTTTCCAGAGTTCTCTGAGCTTATTATGGACTATGAAGAATAAAAGAAATACAGTAGGAAGCATGAAAACAGGCATGTGTGATGATGTTCATGTGAAGGACACAGCACCAGATGCGCACACAAACACACACACACACAAAAAAAAAAAAAAAAAGGCAGCACTTGAGTAAATAAAGGTCACCACCAGCATTTTTAGTCAGTCATGTGAATTCCATCATGTGCTTAAAGCTACCGGGCGAGCACTGCTCATACCTATGCTTTTATAGACAAGCAGTGGGTGAGGAATGCTGCCTGCCCCCTGCCCAGGGAAGCAGCCGGGGAATAGTGACTGAAGGGCGTCCTGAGTGTGAAACGATCAATCTCCCTTCTCTCTGTCAGATACAGGGACGTTGCTCAGCCTTTCCATGCCCTGAGTCTGACTGTGCGCAAGAATCTTCTCCTAAGTTCCTTCTAGTTCCCCTGTATAAATCCCATTTATGTAAGCAGTGAACAAGAACATAGTTCACTGTAGTAAGAGCTACATGTGTCTACTCACAAATAGTAGGAGAGAAACAGGCTAAGAGGACACTTTTAAAACATCTGATATGCAACGTTTTTTATTATATAGGTCTCAGCGCATTTTAGCTTAATTAGGCAAATGAGAAGTGAATGAAAAAGAGAAAGAGAAATAGGGAGGGAAGGAGGAAAGGAGGAGGAAGGAAGGGAAAAGAAGGAAAAAAGAGGAAAAAAGAAAAAAGAGAAAGCAGCAAGCAAGCTACAAGGTCAAACTGAGAGCAAATGCTACAGACAAATAATGTATCTTGATATCATGCACTGCAGACTTCAGTCAATCATGATCAAACTGTTCAGACTGCTCTTGTACCAATGCTTCATTAATATTCTGCAGTTGCCAGCCGCCAGAATCAGCTATCAATACAACAGCCTGTCAAAGATCCTTCTGAGGACGGGTTATGTTGTTGTCTTGTTTACAGAGACTCTGATTTTACCGGGAGTTTTAGGTTTGGTTTTTTGCAACATTAGAGTAACTGTTTGCTTTTTTGCTTGCATTTTGTCTGCCTTGTCCTCAATGTGCCCCATCACCGTTTGTCCCAGAGTAAAGGAGATGGTATGTGAAAAATCTGTCCCCAGTTGCTGTAGGATAGTAGGAATATTTGGCATGTGCGTACTGCGTTCTGGTTCCACACAGCAAGCCACGTACCGCAAAAAAGCTTTGCAAACTTGAGCAAATTCAGTCTTATAACATCCCTGTGTGGTGATTGAGAAGTATCATCCACTTTCAGGCATGGGAACTAAATATAACAGGCGAAATAACCTAAGTCTCGTCCCAAATCAGTGGCATAGCTGGGATGTGGACTAATATCCAAGCTGTGAGTTATGACTGAGATTTTTAAGTACATGTGTGTTTTAGAAGCTCATTAAGTAGCAAATGCAGATTAATTGTACTGCTTAATACTTGAGTTAGGTGCAGAGGTGGGTTACAATGTTTGCTTTATATATTTGAATAGTCTGCTGCTCTTACTTTCCCCTATTGAATGTTAATTACATTGCTATATTTGAAACAAATGCCTTTGTGGTAGCATTAGTAAAATAATGAGCTACAAAGGAATTATACTCTTATAAAAGATCCTTGCTTAAAAGCTGCAAAATTTTCAATTTTCTTATTTTTATTAACCGCTCTTTAACGAGTTCCAAGCAAGATGGCAGGATAGCAGGTATTATCTCATCAAATGGTATTGCCTCACCAACTTTTACAAGCTATTGCCATTAGCTCGTGAGCAGTATTCAGTATTTGAAAGAAAAAAAAAAAAATATCTCCTGTTAGTTTTGTGAGAAGGTTTTGCTCTAACTTGGAATTTTTTCGTGGAGAAAGGGAGGGTGCAGAAAGACTCTGACTGAAGGGATCAAGACAGCTTGCTCTCTGCTTTTAGCTCTAACTGACCAGTTCTGGAGGCAAAGTAGCTCCTAAAGAGCTCTGGTACCCAGCCTTAAAGAACTGGCTAATTGTCCCGAAAGATGAAAAGAGTCTCCATTTTGTCTGAATGTCTGTATTCAGAGACTGAGGGGTATGCGGTAGATGAAACCCAGGTAGATGAAAGATACACTCAGAATCTGACTTTACTGCCTTTTCTCCACTGGGGTCTAACCTGCAGGACAAGTACACCCAATGTAAGACCAAAACTGCTAAAACATGCCCAGACTATCTAGCATTTTAGAAAGCTGCTGGTTTTTGCAGTTTCTCCAACAGCCTTGAACCAAAGGCCCACGTCTGTGAATGCTTTCCAGACTTTTATGTGACAATAAAGTAAATTATATACATAATATATTATATTAAATTGTATTTATGGGGCTTATGTTAGGATTTACTATTTTTGCTAGAAGTCTAAGCAAATTTTAATAAAAAAAAAAAACAACCAAAATCACCAGCCTTACTTAATTTTAAAGCCTATTTCACTTCAGACTTTAATAGCACAATCTCGAACAATATCAAAGCATGCAACTACAGGTATTCTAAGTATAAAGTTACATCTTATTGAGAAAAAACAAAATTTATTTTTTCTTGAAGAGGAGATGAACAAACTAGTTCTTAATATTCACATCTATGAAACAAACATGGAGTTCTTCAACCCATCAATAATTTACAGTTAAGAATCAATATTGTAGTACACTTGTCACCCCACTGAAGCAGTAACAAGACAAGTACGTGCTTGAAGAGAGTGTGGGAAAGTAATAGCCCCTCACACATCCAAAGCAGGCGTATTAATATCATTCTTCCAAATGCCTAGGAGGCTGGCATAGGCAGGCTCCGTGGAGGGAAGCAGAAGGGAGGGAAAGGCACACGTTGTAAGATAAAAATAAACAAACAATCCAAATAATTTTCTTTCTTCTTAGGGTCTGGCACTGTAATGAGCTGATTCTTAGTAAGAGCATCAGCTGAGCAGATAATTGGATGTAACAGCAAAAACTGTTTGCTGAGTTAAACAAGGATGATTACAGATACAGGTCCCTGATGGCTGTGCGAATAACAAAAGTTCTAATTCACTTTTACCAAGAAGTGTGGAATAAAGGCACATGCCATGTAATTCCTTCCTCCTGTTCGAGGACTCAAAATAGGATTACTGAGGCAGAAATGAACCCTGTAAGATATTGCCCTATAAAAAGCAAAAATGTACAAATAATGCTGTAAGAGTGTAAGTAAAATCCCATTTGTACTACGGCTCTACTACATCGTGGTTTAAACAGAGGCTGAGGCCAAAAGCTATTATGAAGTCTGTCACTAATGTTAGGTTTTTAACCCCCATCTGAAAAAAATCCATTGAAACTACCTTGGAATTGTTACATTACTTAAATCAGATTTTGAGCACTGCTGAGTCAGTAGTGAGATGACTAATGTAATTTGTCAAAACCAATATTAATGCAGCATTTGTAATTCATTGGAGTTTTGTTGGGGAGGGTTTGTTGGGTTTTTTTTAGTTTTTTTTAACCTCATACGTTCTGCTGCCACATTCTCCTGGGAAACCATAATCTGTATTCACAGTCACAGCCATGGGTTGAATTTCCATTCATCATGTCTTCTGTTATTACCTTTTTTCATTGACTTCAAGGGAAACCTAAATGACTGGCTTACTCTGGATGACTAAATGCCTAGATGAGTAAAGTTAAGTGAAACGAATTCCAACTATAAAGTGATTGCAATTCTGTTTTAATTACTTCAAAAAAGCAGTCAATAGGATATCTAGCCTAAAGAGGCTGGCACTCCACCCAAATTGAAGTGCACTGAAATGAAATGTTGATGGCTAAATTGAAAATGCCAGTGATCCAGTCTGAAGAATTAATCAGTTTTAACAATAAGTTGATCAAGGCTGATGAAAAATTCTGCATACCTGGAAAAAAATAAACCGTCAAACTAATCAACTTTTCAAAAAATATTCAAATCAAAACTTTGTGGTGACATTAAAGGACTAGTTTTAATAAGCTCAGTTAAACTGTTCCTTTATAACTCAATGTGTTGGCTCCCTGCACTGCAAGAATATTGATCCACTTATTAATTCATTACTAACCACTCACACCATCCTTTAAATTCTACTATGACCTCCCTCATATTTAACTATGATAGTTACCAACTTTACAACCTATTGTATCAGCTTATTAACTCTTTATAGACCAATTTTGAACCATTTTTGGTAATATAAGCCCTTTCAGTACATCAGCACATTCATCTTTAAAATTCACATTGATGAATGTTATAAAAAACAAGAATACCCAACATAATGGAAGTCATGTAAATCTGGAGCTGTATGTTTGATGCATATTTTTAAAAGTTCTGATCTTTAGAAGATGGGACGTTACATTTTCACTCATTTGTAATATTTTATAAATGGAAGAACTAAGGTTTCAAGTCAGTGTTAATGGAGTTGTCTGCACAGCTGCTGCACATTGCTTGAAAAATAAATAGGACAGTCTTTCCAAAGCAGCAGATTTTCCATTATTAATAATAACAGATATTCATTTTAATATCATTCTCTCAATACTAAGCTGCAGAAAAAAAATATCAATGATGGGAAAAGCTAGTCTATTCTTAAACTGTGCTATTAGTTAAGGTTTTCAAAATCAAAATACATCTCTTTTTACATAAACATATAATTTGGAAGTGGCCGTATTTAATTCATTTATTGCTAAAGATAATATTCACATCCATCTATCACCCTAATATTTGACATTAAGGGCATGCAATAGATTCCAGTTCAAATTCTGCTGACCCTAATTTCTGTAAACTTTAACAAAGTTACTCTGTGCTCTTGAGATAAGAAACCAACCCCTGGCTGTCTTCTCTACTTCAATATTACAGCCCACTGTACTTTCTGCATGTGTCCTAGCACTCGCCTAAATCCTGGCCTGGATGCATCATCTCACACATACTGGGAAAATATTTTTCTTCTATTCTTGTGCAGCACATGACTCCCATGGATGGAAATAGTTACTAATGCTTAAGTCTCAGCGACAACTACTTAGATTATGTAATAGGAAGTAAACTGATCTGGATTCTGTTCCCAAGAGCATATGACTGGAAACACATAACAGGCCAAGGCTGGAAAATAACTCCAGTCTGCAAAAGCTTATACAGGGTTCACATTTCATTTATTCCTGCCAGTTTGGAAATTGTTACTCGTTTAAGAAATAGTTTCTATATTATTAATAAAATGGAAAAAGTTAGGAACACTTCCGATGACATGGAGACTTTTAGAAGTGTGAACTGGGAAATCTAATGAATTATGAATTATCTGTTAGCAAAGCTACAGTTAAATTATGTACTATATAGAAAATTACCTAAATAAGGCCAAAAGGAAATGGTCAGAACCATCAAAACTTACAATGAGGAAAATAGCTTTTAAAAGAAATTACTTGGGAACCATTGTATCTTGGAAAAGTCAGAATAGTTTCTACAATTGTAGGTACCCAGTCTAAAAAACTCTCCAGGATTTAGGTCATAAGCAAGAAGCTATTCAGTTAATGTAGATTTTAAAAGCTGTGTGAGAGTAGAGAAAGTAAGCCATCTATTTGTATGAAATAAAATTGATGTGTGAGTTCTTTCTGCCAGGGAAAGTTAAAATGTGAGCCACTGATTCCAAGCACAATATAGCCAAAAGATAAATTAATCCAGAGGTCCTTCCAGAATGACTAAAATGTATTAGGTCAGTAGAAAGAAATGAAGATAGGAAGAGAGGAAGAGAGGAAGAAAGAAAGAGAGGAAGAAAGAGAGGAAGAGAGGAAGAAAGAGGAAGAAAGAAAGAAAGAGAGGAAGAAAGAAAGGAAGAAAGAGAGGAAGAGAAAGAGAAAGAGAGAGAGAAAGAGAGAAAGAGAGAAAGAAAGAAAGAGAGAAAGAGAGAGAAAGAAAGAGAGAAAGAGAGAGAGAAAGAGAGAAAGAGAGAGAGAAAGACAAAGAAAGAGAAAGAAAGAGAGAGAGAAAGAGAGAAAGAAAGAGAGAAAGGAAGAGAGAAAGAGAGAAAGGAAGAGAGAAAGGAAGAGAGAAAGAGAGAAAGGAAGAGAGAAAGGAAGAGAGAAAGAGAGGAAGGAAGGAAGGAAGGAAGGAAGGAAGGAAGGAAGGAAGGAAGGAAGGAAGGAAGGAAGGAAGGAAGGAAGGAAGCAAACTTCACCTTAACAGAATTTATCAGAGATGAAAACTTTTATACATTCATAAAAAACTGAATCAATCTGGCTTCATAAAATTAAGCAGAATAATTCTAAAAATGTCAACATTTTTCTCACAGACATAGTCTACCTGAGGGTTTTTTCAAGCCAAAGACATTAATTTTTTTTTTTTTTAATCTCATGATCAGTGATAACCATGTCTCTGAAAAGCAAAACATGACAGCAAGGTATGCTCCTCACTCCAAACGTCTCTGGATCCAGGCAGATAGATAATCACACGGATATGTTACCATGGTGCTGGTGTTTGGGGGCCATGCAGGGGCCAGCCTTAAAGATGGACTTGCCATTTCTTAAGTACAGAAACCACATTTTAATAGCACCTTGAGGACCGTACAGGGGAAGGTAACACCTCTAACCAGATAGCATTAAAGGAGACAGCGATGTCCAATGCACTCAACTTTCAGCCTTTCTTATGCCGATATTTATGCTGGTAAAAGATTGTAAAAGAAGATCTATTCCTATTGGATAGCCTGTAACTTTGAGCACAGAGCTAAGCAAATGAGGAGGTATATATTTACATGGAACAGTGTGGTACTACACAGATACACATGCTATCTCTTGATGGCTAAACATGGCCAGTAGAAGCAGAATAGCTATGTTAGCTCAGAATCCCACTGAGGCAAATTAGCTCTACTCACGTATCATGGCATTGTGCTACATAAAATAAGTACATGTATGATGATTATTTGTCCTGTCTGGAACATGATGATAAAACATTCATTTGAAGTAGGTACCAAAACTAATATAATTTAGGCAATGGCAATGTTTTAGCACAAACAAATACAGGGAAGGAAGAAGTTATGATTGTATTTGATTTCCATAGGAAGGAAGAGGATGTTTAATTACAAACTTACTATGTACTTTGTCCAAGTGTTAATGAGATGACATGCTGATATATATACAAAACAACTTTAAAGACCAAGACGGTTTAATCAAATTCTGATGTGTACTCCTCCACCCATTGTGAGAAACTGGACATGGGGAGATCAAAAAACCTCTCTTGTCTATTATGGAGGACACTTTTTCCGACCACAGTACACAACACCCGAAGAATACAAAATACTGCTGTACCTCTCAGAGAGTAGTTCTACAACGCTCCAGCTAAAACCATCTTCAACTATTTTGTAACAAGCTTTAGCATTCATCAAGAGTTTAATATAAATCATACTGTATATACATGTATCATTTGCAACTTTTTCATTCTGCTGTTTACTAAATCCCCATAGAACATCCAGAATATATGTGTGAAGCCTGTGGTTTAGCTCTGGCACGGCAGCACTGAAAAGTTGTTCAGTGCTTGTCAAGACACTCAAAGAGATGAAGAGATGACCAACCACTGAAGGATGCAAGAGAAGTGCTACATAATTCTGAAACCCCTCCCCTCTCATGCTGGCATCAGGAATTTCTGAAGAATCTAGAAAACCCAATATTTTTTCCATAGTTTTTCACATTTTCCATTTAATTCCAGCACTATGCATTTATCTTATACAACATCCATTTCCCCAGCTTACAGTGAGGAACATAAGCCTTTTGACCATGACTCCCCATCTATCTTAGCCTGTTACAAAAGCGCTGCTTTCAAACATTAAGACCAGAGGAACTCCTTTTCTTACTGCAAATGGATGATCCAGACAGGCCACTGTCTGGGTTGCAGACCCAAAAAGCACACCTGAAAACTGAAGTCCTGAAGTGCAACAGCCTGCTAACTACGTGATATGAACTTGCTATTGCAATAGTTCCGGTTTAGCTGGTAAATTACTCCTTTTTGACAGAGAATATGGGGTAGCGTTGCTTCATTACTCAAAAGCAATCTGATAAATCCACAAGATGCACTTTTGTTGATATATGCGGGACTGTAATTGTAAAACTCCCATGTACCAAAGTGCTTTGCTCCACATAACCCTTCTTTGCCAAAACCACACCAAAGTAAACAGACTCAAAAGTCTGTTAGCTTTTACATTTCTGCATCATCCCAAGAAAAGCTTTACACTTCAGATTGTTCTCCTGTGAACTGAGATAACATAACATGTATTATTCTCATTATTGAGACTCTAGATCAAAATAATTCAAATCCTCAAAATTTCATTTCACTATAATAGCTGCAATAGAAACAGCAGTACAGTTCTGGGTTTTTTTTATAAAGATACAGCAAATGAGACAAGAAATATAAAGATCTCGGTGGTATTTGCAAGTTTCCAATTAGCAAAAGGGCACAGTAAAAATATTCACAGAAGAGACTAGTTAAATCATGTTTACCTGGAACCTTAATAAATCAAGAGCAAGCCCTAACGAATGTAGGGCAATGAGCGCATCAATCTAAGCAATGACTCTGTTGTCCCTTTCAGGACAGAAATTTAATCAGTTCAGAGGCAAAAAATTGAGTTGTGTTTTTCCTCATGAAAAGCATACACGCAGTTGGTTGTTACCATATAATTTCTACTGAAGGCCAACTTACACATAAACCCAAGAGTTTAGCCAAAGTTTCTACATGTAAAATTGTTCATAATGTGTAAGAACATGTATGGCACATTCCACGTAACTTTTCATTTTGTCTTGACAACAAGACAAGGAAGCAGCAGTGGAGTTCTGTGAATCTCAAGGTTCTTCTTTGAGAAAGCAATACAATGCTGGGATTCACAGCCTAAAAGTGTATAGTCCACAGGAGATTACTTCTTCAGTCTTCAAGACAATAATACCTTTCTTTGTGTACGAAACACCCAACTCTGGAGTTCATATTTTTTTCTAAAACTTTTAAAGACATCTCTTTGATTTGTTCCTACTGCAGTCTTAAACTATTATCCTACCTAGGCATAGGTATGCATAGACTATGCACAGACCTCCTATACATAGACTTTTACTTTCACATACAGCCCAACTGACTTCAAAGGGGTTTAGATGGATTTGAACTACTAATCCATATTTCTAATTGCCATTTAGCTAGATCCTTTCTCAGTCAATAGCTGCAGATGAAACAACGACCACCTTCTGGGATGACTGGATTTAAGTAAGAATATTTTTTTTTTCTTTACGAATTCTTCTCCAAACACACTTTTCAATATTCCACTTATCTCTCAAAATATTACTGGATGTACTGCCAGGTGTTCCCGAGGGGAGGTTGTACTTGTTTTAATCTGTTTGATTCAAGCACAAAATCTGTTTTCTGTTCAACCATTCCCTTTTCATGATATTTTGTATATTAAACATGCAATTTGGGTTTTGTTCTTCCTGCCCCCCCCCCCCCCGCCCTCCTCCCCCAACCCGTAAGTTATATAGGTTGAAACTCATCTCTTCAGTCAACAAAATGTTTATACTAAGAGACAAAGATTGGGTAAAATGAACTCTGCCCTAAGTGACTCTGAACTAATCTGTATGCCTTTCATGTATAGCAAGAGCACAGGTTGTTCCTTTCTCTTCTCTCTAGTATAATTTACTGATTCAAAAACTATGTCTGTAAAATGCCTCATACATTTATTGCACCGTTTACATGACAGAAGAAGCATATGATGGAAAAACATACCTAAGTTGCATTTTTGTGGCTGCGCATCTCAGAAAAACGCACAATGTAGGCAGGTGGTAGTACCTATGAAATGAAATTTGAATGCACAGCATTTTTCATTTTCCCTTTGTGGGGAAATGTGTGATTGGCCCCTGCAGAATAACGCTGACCGTTAAAAGATGCTGCACTGATAAACCTTGAATGTTTAGGAAGTGAAAAAGGACGGTAACAGAATGTACCTGTTCAGGAAACCTGAGCAAATATCAGAGTGCAAAAGGATGAAGCAAATAGTGTTGTTTTCATCTCCGAAATGTGAGTAGAGCTATGACTCATCTCTGCAAAACAAAACAGGTCTTTGAGGAGAAGCACATGTGGTATCGTCTAGCTTTGGCTATTTATGAATTTTTCAACTGGCTTGAGTTTTTTATATATTATGCATCAGAACTAAACCTGCCTTGTAGGGTATATGCATTCTACAAAGTCATGCATACAGTTGCAGTACATGTAGGTTAAAAAATAGCTATTATTATTACCTATGACAACTGTGCATATTTTAACTGGTAATTTAACACAAAGTACTGTTTAGTTTGCCACCAATCAAGGAAAAATCTTAATCTTTTCTAGCACCGCCCCTAAATAAGACTATTGTAGGATTTTTTTATATGCTAATTCATAGATTTTTTTACAATTATTCAAGTGAAAACAACATAGTAATGTAAAGGTGATGTACAGATTCTGTACGTAAATGAATAAAATATTTTCTAATGTACACTCCTTCAGTCATATTTCTGGAAGAGACAGAGTGGGAATTCCTTACATTACAATCTGTCAATTCAGTAAAACTGCAGAAAAGCAACAGAACAGAATGCAAAAGTTTGATTTTGAATGATAGCAAACTTTTATGTACTTCTGACACTTCTCATAGCCCACATTTGAACATGCAGGTAGTGGTTTCTAACAAGTGCATTTTTATGTATCTATCTCCTGCAAATTTAAGCATGAGTGCTCACTGAAGAAAAAAAAAACCAACAAACAGGTCCCTCAAAAATAAAAGATTAAACCTGTTTTAAATAGAACAAGTACTGTAATTCTGGAATTTTTCTTCGGTATAAAATGAACAGATTGAAGCTCCGCACTCAGAATACTTGTTTGGTTATACTGATTTTGTACTATTAGAGCAGCCAAACACAGATACAATGTAGTTATTAATAAGATAATTTGACCAAAATTGTGACCAGAAGCACTGTAAGAAAAGAAAGCATAAATAAATAAACAAATAAACCAGTACTCCTGTCATATAAAGTTGCATGCCTTGTATGATCCAGAAAGAAAACAAAGCAATGAACTCCTTTGAGGCATGTAGGATAAAACTACATGTAAAATAGATATTAAAGGAATACTTTGGTAGACTCAAGGATAAGACTGAGTGATTACTCATTAGTTAATGCATAGCACATGTATTTCAGACCAGTGGCTGGATCACCTCATATAAATTGGCCTTTTATAAACACTCCTGTTTATCCTGATTCCTTAAACGATCAAGAAAAAAAACCCTCTTGAAAAATATATTGTATCTATCTGCATATTTCATTGCTATGGGCTGCCCCTAAGAAAGTGTTGTAAAAGGCTACTCTAACCATTACCTGAGCCTTGAATCACCCACGTTCTCCCTCATCAAAGCTTTTATATTGCTACCTGAAATTCACTGTAGTTTGGCTTATGCATGAGGAACACCTCCAAGGTTTATTAGACAAATACTTTAATACAACTGCCCTAGAAGTATTTATAATTTTTAAAAAATTATAATAAAAGCATAATTACTTTCAAGTTAACATAGTTTGAAAGAAAAACTTTAAAAATAGTATCTTTCTCTAAAAAACCTAAGGTGACATACAATATCCTTTGTGAATAACGACTATATAATGCCAAAAAATAATTCGAAATTGTGAAAATTACTTAGAAATAGTAATGATGTTGACATGAGCTAGACAATAAAGTTGTACTTGTCCCTCCTCCATAATTATATAAGGAAAAATTAATTTAGAGTTACATATTTCACATACACTATATATCTACAAGTCTTTACGATGAAGATACGCACAGCTACACCTTACTTTAAGAAAATGCTTTCTTTTGTCTGTTAACAGGGCAAAGCGCTGGTTTCTTTGCTCTAATATATCGTACATACCTGCTCTGATGAGATATAATGTGATATTACTCTACCAGTTGCTGCCAAGTAACTACAAAATCATTGTTAATTGCTAGTAAAGCACTTGAAAGAAAGTGTTTATTTAAGTAAAGCAAAGATGGCTCTAGGGCATATTTGCACCATGGGACTGACGTAAAATGGCTACTATCAACCTGAAATGGAGTCTTTATCCTTCTCAATTACAAAGAAAGACATATTTTATCAAAAAAAACGCTATCCAAAATAGTACTATTATGTGCATTCCAGGATATTACACTTCAAGGAAGAGTGTGACATACAGATAAATTTAAATATAATAACTAGTTGTAGATTTTTTTTTCTCCTGGATATCCATGCTGAGTAGCTGAATGTGAAAAACATGCAGCCTTTCTGAAGTATGATGTTTATTTTACAAATAAGTTGATGTACACAGGACAGGAAACATGAAGCAGAAAGATGTGTTAAGTCTTTCAAGGTGTACATTAGCTCTTTCACCCTGGAACATACTTCCACTCCACTATGAGTTGATTGGTATGTGTCAAGTTGATTGACACATTTAATTCTTCCTTTTTTTGCAATTCCTTGTTTTTAGTAGATTCCACTGTATTTATTCTTTCATCTCAATGATGAATTTTTCATCATCTATATTTATCGTATAAGTGTACCAATAGTATTAAGTATACACCTGACAGTTTTTAACTCCATGCCTGACATGGAAGCATAGTCTTCCAGTCAAGGCAATGACTGAGCTTTCAGGTGACCTGGACCCAATCTCTCATTCTGCATCAAACTTTTCTTGTAATTTTAGGCAAGCCTTTCATGTCTCAGTTCAACAAAGATCTTAAGAATGCACATATATCCACTTTTATTTCAAACAAAACATTTAGGCTTAATAGCTTTTCATACTGATTGTTGGTTACAGGTGTCTAACATGTCTGTAGCGTGAAGACGGTCACTTCAGGAAAATCTGAATTCTACATATCCACCCCCAAAGCAGCCATTTCTTCTGCTCCGGCTAAATTTTGTTAACACTTGCATTTTCAGAGGCCAAAGAATATGAGATTATTGCCTCCAACATAGGATAATTTTATCAAGATGGACTGACAATGTCCTCCTGAATAGTCTCACAACTGAAGTACTCTCCTGAAATCGAAAAGATGTTGGCTAGAATTTACTTGGACAGAAAACAAACCTGAACGTTAGGTAATATCCTAATCATTGAGTAAGTGACTAAAAAGGAAGTGCCAGTGCCACTTAACACAACCAATAGTGCGATACCCTACTGACCGGGTAACCTCTAAAAATGTAGAACAGCCCAGACCTATCAAATGACCTCATCTTGTTTACTTAATGGACCCCAATGAGAGTAAGACATCCAGCACAATCAAGGCTGGGGCATTTCTGACCATGCTAAGAAAGAGAACGTTATCACTCTGAATCAACTAGGAAAAGAAATGTAAGGGCCTTCACTATCTTGCTCTTCGAGGTTCTGATTACTGAACTTATTATATATGAGATTATGTTTATTATCATGTATGTATGAAGCTTATATATCAAGCTTACATACGAAGCGTATACTGCTTTCTGTATCAAACTTTATTGTAATGAATTGAGGGATGATGATAACTGGCCAAATACATGTCTCTAATGCAAATACCAATCAAGACCATTTTCTCCAGCCACGAAAAGCTCTCCATTTAAGTGCCTATATATGATCAGTTTTGTTATCTTTATTTTTTCCATTAAGGGAATCCAGTGATGAGTGGGAATGTTGTAGAATATATTGCTTATCAGCTGCTTCTTTCCTCTTTCGGTCTTCAGAGTGAGAGAATGTGTATTCTTCTCAATGGCAAGGTCTTTAACACTGTATTATTTTTGCCCTTTAAAACTGCCTTTTGCACAAGCCAATGTCAAAACCTATTTAATCTATCTGCATTTTTAAAGTGTTTATCGTGGTGGCACTGCCCTTAGAGTGGTGTACAAAGATTAAAAAACAACAGGCAGGCTACCTGCAGGTAGGCAGTGGAATCTAAGTGTTCTAAGTGCAGTGACACCATGAAGTTTCTCTGGAAAAATCGAGGGATACAGAAAAAAATGAGACTCTGCACAAAACTTTGCAAAAGGAGAGCGGTAGTGGGGAATCCCAAATTTCAAAATATTTTTTTTACTTTATTTGTTTTCCCATATTCATGGAAAAGCATCAAAGGTTTATTTATGCAAATAACCTGAACTCAATGGGAAAAAGGTTATTTTGGAAACACTGTTTCTCACTCTCTCTTTCAAAAAGAAAAAAAAAAACACCCAGATTTTTAAATGTAACTTTCCTATTTGATCTAGCACACTCATTCAAGATTTATAGATGCGTATATTTTGCAGGGTGAACAATAATAAGTCTTTTTTAGCTGAAAAAGAGATAAAAAGCATTAAAACAACATTTCAGATGAGGGGAATTTTTAGTGATATGAGCAACCATAAAAGATTAAAGCCAATGTTTCAGACTTTGCAAAAATATTCCCCTTTGTCTACAGTATAAACTTGGCAATTTCAATGCCAGTCACATTTTTAGTTGAGAGTGAATGAAGCCTAGTAGCAGTGTTAATTTGTTGATTATATGATAGCAACAGTCTCTCTATAGTTTAACCTACATTATTTCTCTCTCCTAGGCAAAGATTAATTTTTTTGATTATTCTGAATTCAACAGATTGCACCTTCAGGGGAAGTGGAAAAGTGGAAATCCAATGTCCAAGTTCTTCTACTAGAAAAATACGACATATCGATTTTGAAAATTTGAAATCATGATGTAGCAATAACCTCTTTCTTTTACTTGTTGCAAATGAAAGAATCAATCCATAAAAGACCCAGTATTCATCCCAAAATGTAAGGATTTACTGAAAAAAAATCAAATCAGTGCTGGCTTTGGTGTTATACGTCACTTGGCTGAAATCATGTATGCAAAGTCCACACGTTCAGCACTCGCCAAGCTATTGTCTCTTTGTATTTTGCAGCATGAGCAAGTGCTTGCTAAAAGACATGGGAAGAGCAGCAGATTAGCGTATTTTCTGTGCCAAAGTAGAATTTACTCATAAAAAAGAAAAAGTTGCCATGAACAAAACAAGAAATCATTTTGGGGGATTAGCATGGCATGTATAATATTTTTGGAAGCCTGTATTGTATTTGTCATCTGTTCTGCCTTCTGTATCATCACATTTATCTTATTTAAGCTGTCTTTTATTTCTCCAGTATTTTAATATCTGTGCTCACACTCAAGGATATCACAGAAGGACTCAGCTGAGATTTCAGATGAAATATTTGGCATCACAGCAGAACAAGGTCACCTTTTAGCCTCATGACTAGTGGCTGTGGTTCACCCTCATTGACCCTGCCTGTACTATATTCTGAGTTAAGTCATGCAAGGAGGTGGTAAAGATTAGGCCAGAAAATGTGGGCAGGCTCAGTAACGTATATAACCTTACGCACTTCTTAGAAAAGAAGCATTTGGCTCTCCCCTCGCAGTAGGGTTTGCTTCTTTCTGTGGTCTTTCAGTTGCCTCTTCATTTCTGCTCTTTTCCAGTCAAGCCAGAGAAAAAATCTGTCCTTTCACACAAATAATTAAGGTATCTTTCCTTTGTACAGTACACTATAGTCACAGGTGTTTTAAAAAAACTATTTGTGGCTTGCTGTCACTCTGCAGCACTTTTTCCGAGAGCTGTTCTCACCGCAGCTGACCAGAGCAGAATGCCACAGCATTTCTGGAGAAGAACTGTCACGCCAAACAGCTTTCAACTGTGAAATCATTCAACAAATTTAGGAAACAATGTAGATCTGGGCCAAACTGCTGGGTTTTATTTGATAGAATTTATCAACACAGAATTCCACAAAAATTTAACAATTTATACCTTCTTCAAGTGGTCTGATTAAACGCTAGTTTTAGAAGTGAATATAAAATAATTTCTATTCTCTGTAACCCTTTTCTTACTCTTTAGTTTGTTCCCTGGCATCCAGCATACACCCAGTTGTTTCTTTGCAATGATCAGATTCATTATTTCGTGCAAGAAATACAGATGCATGGGCTTGATACCCTTTTCCAAAATACCTCTGGCTAACAGAGTAGTGTGAGCACAGCCAAGATCAGCTATAATGAAGAAAACTCAGCAGCAGAATTGTTTTTTATGTTAGAACAATCAGGTCCTGAATCAAATTAGAGAGGAAGGACGGAGGAGTTTATAACTAGGCTCAGAGGATAGGAATATCTATCATAAACCTTCTTCCTTCCCTCAATTTTAAGGGTCTTACACACAGGAGGGGGTAAAAATGAGGGGGCAAAAATAACGAGTCTTTATTATTGGAACAAAATTATGTAAAACTTTGCACAGATTCCTTTAATAGCAGTTTCCAACAATTAAATCTATATGAAACTGGGGCTATGAGTTTCTTTTTCCCCCAACATATCTCTGCGACAAAAGTCACATGAAATGTTAATGTTGATGCCGTAGCAGTTGAAGAAAAAGATATTGATTGAAATAGGTAAACAAACAAAATCGATATGATTTTAAACCCCTAGGAATTAATTCTCCAGACTCGTGCTCTCTTCGAAGCATGTCTGTCTCACCTGTTCATGCAAATAATAAAAAAAAAGCCACTCCGGAAAAACAAATTGCTCTCAACAATTAAACTTTAAATGAGGAATCAGAAAGGATTATTTTTAAAATTGACGAGTTATTTCATGAATCTCAATTTCTGAGTAATCAACTCATGCCATGACAAAAAGAGGACTCATTTTTAGGAACTGTAGAAAACTAACACTATGCAAAGTAACACAGTACAGCTAGGGTGTAAGGCAATAGGAACCTGCTTCTGTGTTTGCAAGGCACTGACCAAGTTTCTCACACAGAAACTAACAAGATTCAGTGTATTTTGAAAGCAAACACATCTGCATCTGTATAGCTCTCACCATCATCTGATCCCAAACATCACAGGAGCTTTAGGCTTAAAGAAGACTTCTGAGCGTTTATGAGTTGAATATTCAGATTTCAGATTAAAGCTGCCTAAACCTGACATATTTCTGCCTGAGATTTTCTGGGCAGAAATAAGAGCATCTGTTTTATATGACAAAGAAACAGTGAGTTTCAGGTACCGAGCTGCAGGAGACCACTGTGGATCCAAAACAGACATATCTGAGATTTCTGGAAAATTGCCAAAAGTTCTAAAATTCTGACTTGAAAGGATTTCCAGATGAGGAACAAGGAACTGCACATCAGGGTACAAATATCTTCTATATGTACTGAACTAGGCTATAACCTAGTTGCAATGAAATACATAGATGAATGCTTCCTCCATCTATTCTAATAGTTTGGATAATATTTATATGTTTCATATTATCATCTGTGTTTTAATTTGCTTTTGGCAATCCCATTTTCCATCATTCATCCTTTCTTCATCACTTTGTCGTATAAAAAAATAGCATTTAGAAAGAATTATTTTTGCACTTATATATCATTAAATTCCTTATGGTTTCTTTTTATGAAGAAGCAAAAGAATCTTATTTAGAAATTTTCTATTAATTCAGAATTCTTCAAGCAGCAATGCTGTCCACTTTACTTTCCAATTTTAAAACTAAAATTTTCTTTCTAAGGACGTATATGAAACTTCACCTTGATAACTCAAAAGAAGAATAGGATCAGAGTATTTCATATCCAAGACATTGATTTATATGTAGAAAAATCAATTTAAGCATATTACATATGATATGTAGCACTTTATGAAATGTGAGCAACAAGGCAACTAAAGCACAGTGACAAACACTGGAAATTATATCAAAAGGAATAAAACCATACCAAAACAAAACTAGTCTTATTTCACTTTTATTCCACACACGGCACCTCAGAAATAACCCTGCATTTTACAAAACTTGTTGCGGGACTTAAACTGCAAAACGCTTTGCTGTTACCTGACAGGGGTAATTAATGATCCACCAAAGTGACAAGGAAGTAAATTTTATGCTAACAGAGTCATGTGCTGAACCACCCTCAGCTGGCTGAATCCAGATAAATGAACCAAGTCATGCCATACTATGTCAAGGCTTAAGTACAATTTTCCTACTTGCATGGTATGCCTGTGACAAATACAGCCTGAGGTTTCCAACAACAGACATGCTGTTATTATGGCAACTGCACAGGGTAATAAAAGAAACCCTGTGAAAATCACATGTGACAAAAGTTGAAAAGAAAGTCACAGTAAATAATTGCTTCCCTGAAGCTGGGCCTGCTGCTCCTTTTTCAAGTATTTCCGTGACTGTTTGTTAGTCTGTGCATTACACTAATTCTGCAATAAAATAGTTTTTATTAGTATCACAGGTGTGCACACAATATTAGATGCTGAAATGAGAATTTTGTAAAGCGGGCTTTAGGCTAGAAGAGTGTATTGATATTTGATTATTATATCATGATAGCATCAATCCATTTATTTTTAATGGACTTCCTCACTTACAGGGCATAGGAGAGAAATAAAGTTGGTTCTCTACTCATAAAGATGTTAAGATGATCAAAAACAGGAAAAGGTGGATGTATCTTTGGGATTTCCATGAAACAAAATTGCATTTTATCCCAATACCTGTTTAAATAGGTAAGGCACTTCTCATTATTAATATATAGACATGTGAATTTGATAGAAGAAAGAGAAATCAAGGTGAAAATAAATTAAAGAAAAGAAGAACAGGAGATTAAAAGATGAAATTCAGCATAAAAATTTAAAGAAAATGTGCTGATATAACAACAGGTAACTTCAGGGCAATATTAAACTAATGCAAAGTAATTTTTACAACTTGCACTGCTTTCAGATTTTTTCCCTGACATCTTCTGCCAGAAATATTGTCTATGAAGAGATGAGGATCTTCTGGAAACCTAGCACTTCTAATGTTGGCTAAACCTTTTCAGTTCTGAGTAGGCAGAATCACGTTTGTACTGTTTATACTGTGCAACAAAAGAAAAGGTCAAGAAGTGGGTGAATGTCGGCAGCCAGGCACTTCTGACTCATGCTACAGGTTCAGAAAAATCCTCTTTCCAATTCATTACAGAGTCAACATATTTCAGAAATCGTAGTACTTACCAGGAATAAATAAACAAGCAATGCTCTGAAAGCAAGTTCAGACACTGTCCTTATAAAAGAATGAGGAAATGGTGGAAGTAAGCCTTCATGTGAAAGTACGCCTCTCTCTTACATGCTATTTTGAGATATCACATTGAGATACCTCAGAGACCAAGATCTAGCTCACCAGTTTAAAACTGCCTCCACACTCATCAGCAATGCTTTTTTATCTGATGCCCCGTACAGGTGGCCATCAGGATACAGACATCAGGACACTCTGTACTTCACGTGGACATTTCGTGTCTCATATAAAAAGCCAGTAACTCCTTCATGACACTGGATTCTATTACCAGGTACCCACACACTGAGCCATGTGGCATCTGGAAAAACAGCTTTAGTAGTATCTTGGTTAGATAAGGACGATGTTAATGTGTGTATTTAGACAAAGGAAGAGAAAGAAAAGGGAGAGAGAAACAAAACATGCAAGAAAGAGTGAGGGAGGGAAAGAAAGATGGATAAAGTGATACCTGAGAGAGAAGAAAGTTAGTTTTCTTCATTGAGGATTGCCAGACAAGGGAAAACAGTTTCATCTTCTGCACTATTATGGTTAGCACGGAAAGAGAGATGAGGAATTTATATTTAGCTAAAGAGCGACATTTCCCTAGTGACATAAGGAAATTAATGCATACCTACTTTTCTATGAACTTAAGGTTAAATTGCCCTTCAGACACCTCTCTGTTAGAAATGAAATGCTCCTCAAGAATAGATATCAAGTGTTATCCCAGTCTACAGAAGCAATTTGGTGACTCAGCGGATAGGACAGTAGCAGTAACTAATGAAGCCACATTTCTGTCATTGATATATTTCATTGCGATATGTATAATACTTCTACTTGTGAAGGATTTGCTTCTGTAATTTCTCTTTGAATCTCCTATTTCAACTGTATAATACACAGAAAATCATCAGCCTTACAGTATGATGTGATTACGCACAGGGCTAGCACTATTTTCCTCAGTTTATATCTACTGCTTGAATTACAGTAACTTTTATTCTGGAACTAAATACATTTTCCTATATTAACACATCTCAGACTGTCTCTGCTTTGTCAGTCTCTTTAACCAGCATTGCATAGGAATACTGGGCCCTTGAGCCTAAAATTATGTATGTTTGCTTGCTATTTTCTTCTCTTACTGCTGTCGCACAAGTAATTCAGCTGCACTGTGCAGCCAGATGTTAGTACATACTGTTGATCTATATCATTCTTGCCAAGTCAAAAATGAGTATCACGGGATCACTTTGAACAAATAAAGTACTTACTGAGGGACAGAAAACAATGTGTCTTATGTGAAGGATGCAATGCATCCCACAAGGCTTTTTTATAACCTGTAATTAACTCTTTAATAATTTCATACATTATAGAAAGTCTTCCTCATAAGTCAGAGATTAATTACTAAGCAAAAAATGTTAATGTTTGTTTCAATGGTGTATTTCATACTGATTAATACAAACTAGTTTCCTAATAATATGTGAATAGGGTTCATTACTAAAGCAAAGATTCCTACTCTATGGAGTTACATTTCTGTTCACCATTTTTTCTTATTTCCAAGATAAAAATGACTCATTTGGAATTTAAAATTGAGGACATATCAGTAATTTTATGTATCACAGTGATACTAAAACTCAATTCACACTCTCTGAAAAGTCTTACAAAAAATAAATGAAGAAAGAATGAGCCAGTTAAGATACAGAAATAGACACCCAAAAGCACTTAAATGGTTGTTTTATTATACCAATATTTAAGTACAGTGACGGTCTACTTATGACTACTGATTTAAAGTATCTGTAATGCCAGATTTGGTTAAAAGACTTTTTAAAGATTCCTGATTTGTCATTAGGTGGGATTTCTTCTCCCTTTTCTATTTCTTTTTATTTCACTACTCAGTATCTTTATTTTAAAGGCCTGCTTTGTGGGTATGAAGGTGCATAAAATGAAAAATTGCTTCCTCCTCACACTATGCTTAGACGTCTGATTTGCAGAAGGTGTAATTTTGCCCTCATTCAAACAGATTTTTTCAAGTCTTGACTTGTACTCTTAAGATGAGCGGTTGTTATAAAACTACCTGGGTAGAAGGAGGATGGCTTTCCCTCTCACATCTTAAAAGACTTCTGCGTTTGAGCAGCTAAGCTTAGATAACCATGCCCAAAAAGAGCTGATTCTCCTTCTTGTAGCCCCATCTCAATTGTCTTAATACAGAAAACACCAGAAGGAAGGTTTTTTTGTCTGCCTCTCATGGAGCCTTCTTCATGTTGTACAGTCATATACTTCATATTCTCTTCATGCCAGGTACCTCCTCAGTCTTTTTGTCTTTCTACTGCATGTTTCAATGGTGCCTGCCATCATCCCCTTTGTGCAAAGGGATAAAACCTAAGGGTCTCAAAAAGACTTTCTTTCCCACAGATGAACGGTTCTAGTTTTACTTCTCTGCCTCCTTCTCTCGACCTCGCACACTACCAGTGCAGATTGCTTGAGTTGCACACCACCATCAGGCCATCAGCTGAAGTTATAATGACCTCAGGCTGAAGTTACATCAACCCGCCATTTACAACGTAGATTAAGTTTTTCTTCTCCTGGTGCTCTAATCCAGGTGTCTTCAGGCAAGGGACAGCCAGCAGCGTAGGCATGTGTGCGAGTTACCTCCTAACTTCTGGGAGCGCTGGCTGCTGCGTGCAGCCTGCCAGGGGCTTCCCTTCCACCAGCAACCTGGGTACCCAGGCTGCACCAGCATGTCTCCATGTCTGCATTCCCAAGGAAGTGCAGGCTGCAAAACAAACACAAAGACCAAGCCAAAAACATTCACACTATGTTATCTAATGAGTATCCCTTTTTTGCAATATCCGTTCTATCACACTTTTTCACAAATACCCGAGGTTTACTGTCAAACCAGGGCAAGCGCTTCAGCTTTAATGACTCTGATAGCAATGAGGGAGAATGGAAAAGTGAATTAACACTTCATACAGCCACCACAAATAGCCACCTGGAATAAAGTGGAATGCATGAGAAGTTTCTTCCCATCAATCTAAAGATGATGTAACGACATCAATCACATATTCTTGCTGGTTTATGTCTGTGACTCTGTAAAAACTGAATGATGCAGAGAAAGATAGCAGGTAAAAACTACTTGCTATTTCTCACAATAAAAGGATGAGGAGCCACTCAAAGAAATGATCAAGTAGATTCTTTAATGATGCATGTTTTTAAGGCAAATCCACAAAGAGTGAATTGTATTCCATTCTACTTCCCTAAATAAACTTTGAACCTTGCTTGTAACCTAGGGGGAAAAAAAAAAACAAACAAAACCCCACTGCCCTTTCCTTAGAAATCCTCAAATAATCCTAACAGCCACGTCACCATCCCCTTCTCTCAGAACAAACATTAAAGAGGTATTTTCTTTGTATTTTATCCTTCTCCCACAGGTCTAGATTTCAAAAGACACTGTGTGGACTGCCACATTTTGCCGTCACTGTCAAGATTATTTCCTGAACATATTGCAAAATTAACCATTCTGAAAAAGGGAGAGTAATCGTTATTCCCAAATGTGGTAGTTAGACCTTAGAGACAGTGATGAGAGCTCTCTTGACACAAGGCAATGGTAAATTTTACGAAATATAAAATAGGTTGTTCATTACTAAGCATTGTAAATTGGTGGTTATGAGGAAAGCACTCATTTTTTCCAACAATATTCCCTATAACAAACCTCAATAAAAAAAATCTCTTTATCTCTCCTAACAAGGACTGCATGCTTCTCTCTAGAAAAAGACACTCCAACGATTCAGTGGCACAAACACATGCTAAGTATTTTTTTTTGGATGGGAGCTAGAAAGCTCGACACACCCAGGGACTGAATTCTAGACAGGCAAACGACTGCGAAGAAGTGCATCTTCCCCTTTTGATTCATGTTTGTAGCTCAGCTGCATGATGGCTCGAGAGCGTAACTACGGCTGTCAGGCTGATCTCCTGAAAAGGAGGGGGATATACAGGACAGCTGGCCAGCAACAGATGGGGATATGCTGTTCCATCTCGCGGGCTGGTAGAGCTCCTGTTGCAGCACATGCTGTCCAGGAAGAATCTTAACGCTAATGTAGCACCGCTCTTGCAAAGGAGACCTGGCTTTAAGCCACAACCAAGTCCTAGAATTCAAAGTACTTCTTAAATTGCCTACCTACTCCTTAAACAGTCCAGTCGTTTAAAGTTCAGATCAGTTATTTTTGCTGGAAATTAATTAGTTCTTTAAATCCCTTTTTGTTTAAGTAAGGTGAAAGCATGCCATAACCTTCTCCGGTTTTGTGAACAGAACTTGATATACCTGTTGACAACTTAAGATTTCTTGTCCTTGAAGGAGAGAATTCTTTGCCTTTCTAATCACATGATAAATGCAAAAAGGTCATCATCAGTCCCAGTCACCACAAGGATGATTGCTTTCATTCATTCTGCTTTACAGTAACATTGGCTTCGACCATCAGTTGACTTCTAAAATAGTTAAGCTGCATTAAAATTAGACTGTTGTTATTGAAATTCACAATGAACTGAATTTATCTTTTATTCATTCTCTTAACTTTGTATAGACACCTAGAGTTTAATTTTGTTCTTTTGATATTTCAAATTAAATATTACTTGAAAACCAAAAAGTAAAACTCATTTGAAAACTCATAGAAACAGAAATGAAGATACCAGTTCATTCTGACCTCCCGAGTGGAAAGAAATGAATAAATTAAACATTCATACCATTTCTCATTATCAAGGCGACTGGACGCAATTGGAGGGAGCTCATTCTACTACGCAAACTCACCCTGACCCAACTAGTGATTGTATGTCAATATAAATTACCATCTTGTCTTATCTCCTTAAAATAGACATACTGTCTATTATGGATAAAATTATCTATACCGTGTCATACAAACAATATCAAAGTACAGTATTCATTTGTAGTGCGTGTAGTTCACGCCAGGGTTCAAATTACAAGACATTAATGTAAACTAATGGAAAAGCTGAACCAATATCTGAATATACAAAACGTGACAAGCAAGTTAAAGGGTATTACAAAATAGGATTTGGCTGAGAAATACTGCTTCTTTGCATTATCATTTGTGGCACTGCGTACAAAAAGTGTTATAACTTCACAGTGTGTGACAAGACACCTTGAGCTTATACTTGGCAGATTATTAAAAATCTTATACAAAAGGTGCCTGTACAATCCCACACAGAGCCATAACTGTTCAGCAGGGCATTTTTTTTCTTTATGCCTTTTTCCTCTTTTAAAATGTTTTTCTAAGTAAAAGAGAAATATATTAACAGTGATGCATAAACACAACTCTGTAGTAAATCCTTTTTAAACACACAAATCAGAAAAATGGATATGGTCTAATATTAATTAAATGCTATTTTTGCATTATCTATTTCCTCTTTTTTTTAACTGAAGGATCTGTTTACAGAAATACATATACAGTCTGACCCTTTTGAAATGCCTTCTGACTTCAAAGAAAATCTGTCAAGAACAGGAATGTGTGTTTTACAGCTTCTTCCTCATTATCAACAAATATTTCAGTATTTGAACTAAAGGAGCAATTCTTGTGAATGCTTACACACAGCATTTTAGTACTTGTGCATATTCTTACTAGACCCTACAGCATTAAGTTTCACTCTGATGCGCCTCTTAAAGGGAGTCTTGATGAAAAAAACCCACAACTTTGCATAATGTGCTCGATAAAAAAACAATAGGATACTCAAGAGTACTCATACAAATAAAATTAATATTCAGACTAAATGTTTACAGATGTGGGCCCTTAAACAAATGCAGTGAGCTGGAATTGAGTTTACCTTACTCTTTCAGATACTAATTCACCCTCACCACAAACCAGAACATAAATCACATACAGTTCTAACCCAGAAAAAGAAGTTGAACTTGCTAAATAGAATAGTGCCATTTTTATGTCTTCTCTTTCTCTGCAACATCACAGTCTACCCTTTTCCTTTTTCATGGTCTTTCCATGCTTAAACTTGAGGCCTACAGTGCAAGGCACGTCATCAGCTTATCAAATATCAATGATTTTTTTTAACTTCTTATTAAAATAGTTAGAATTATTATTCTAATCTACTTTTGTTTCTCTATAGTTTCTTCATGTATCAGACATGACCATTACTGTTTTACACACACGTAGTAACATATAGTATCTACATAAATCAAAATTCTATATCAGAATTCAAAATCCAATGTAAAAGGACAAATATAAATATATTACGATTTACTGCTGCTAAACATATGATACTAATTCGCTGCAGGATAACAAAGGAATGGAAATCTGATGACGGACAAAGTTGAGTGTTTTGTCAGTTTTTGGGATCTTCAGGACCAAGCATCACATATGGCAATTTTATTTGAGATTGATGACCAATTCCATTTGTCATCTAAAAGAACCTGATTTTATCAGTTTTGTATTGTTTTGAGTCACCAGATGGCACTTTTCCCTGCTCTAAAGACTCACCATCTGAGCGTGTAGGAGTTAGATCTGGGAGAAGCATTGCCAGCTGAACTGAGATTCTGTATAGATGTTGAGTACATTACCAGTAACGAAACACTTGTCTTGTTTCAATCTTCCTCTTTAGCTGAGAAAATTCTTTCTCAAATTAGTTGCTGTAGACAAGCTATGTCTACAGAAGTGGAAAAAAAAGAATTTAAAAAAAAACCACTTCTGTCAACACATATGCACTGCCCAGGGACATCTTCTAAAGGATTCTTTCACATTCCCCACAAGACTAAATTTAAAGCTGCACTTCTAACTTGAATAAAATTATATTGACAAAATTAAATAAAACTGTGTTGAAAAGTTTGTCCACTTTTAAGTACTATTATTTTGTTTCTTCTATTCTGGCTATGTTCTTCAAGTAATTTCTCTCCCTTGTTTCCATGTGCAATCCACAGGAAAAAAGAAAAAATCAGAAAAGTATGCAGTCATGGCAAGAGCCCTCAGTGAAGTACAATCATGATTCATTATCATCACATACTAATGGAATATCTCAGTGGAAACACCATAAAGCAATGTTTAAACATCATGCAGTGATTGCTTTATAATGTCTGTAACTACATGGCACACACATCGTTCACTCTCCTGCTTCCTTCTGTTATGTGGGTCAAGCACAGCCATTCCTTTCGCTGCGACTTTGGGGACAAGAGACAGGCTGATTTACTTTGTTTTCCCCTCAACTTCTTTCCATCTTCTAGCTGTTTAAGGGGATAGGGAGTTGTACTGGTAAATCAATTTTGTGTGACAATCTGAAAAACAGTTTTTTAGGAGGTAAGTTAAAGCAAAAGGAATTTTCCCTATATTAAAACTTCACTACGGTTGCATGCAGCATCAGGAAAAATCACTTATTCAAACATAGCTCCATTATGTAAGGATTTGGGGACCTCTCTACCATTACCCTGTAGGAATACCTTTCTGTTATCTCCTTCTATTTTTCTTAAAAGGCAAGTGACTGGTTTTTTACTGTTGGAGAGTTACATCAGTTCTACATGAGGATGGGTCTATGTGAATACACACTGGGGTCCCAGCCACTGGTGAAAAACAAAATATTACTTATTTTTTGATCTTCCCAATATTTTCTTTTTTCATAAATATTTTATGAATAATATTCCATGTAGATGTATTGAGAATCTTATAATGAGCAAATACAAATGAAAAAAATACAAAGTATAAAAATGCCCATGGGAAATAAGCGTGAAAACTGTCACCATTCACCAGTTTTGTCATTTTTTGTTTTGCAGTTTGACCCATGTAAGTCCATAGCCTTACTATGTGGTAAGCCATCACGGTGCTTCTGCCATCAGAAGAGCTGTGAAGATGACTGTCAAAATTCTGGCCTCTAAGCCATCAGCCTGCTCTAGTGAAATCAAAGGCAGCTTTGCACTCGGTTTTGAGCACAGTAAGCAAAGAATTAGACCTTGAGGCTTTAAACTTTGATAACAGGGGTGACAAACACAGTACCAAAAATCACCAGGTTATCTCCACAAAATAAACTCAGTAAACTTTTCTCCAGAATTATGTATGATCAGCCATTGTAAAACTTCTAGTGCATTAACTATTGGCAAAACTGTTTAGGTTGGTTGGAGGTTTTAGAGGCATTGTTGTATGTGAAAAACAGAATTGGAAATTACTTTTGCACTTCAGTCAAAGGAATCTAATAATTTCTAAGTGCCTACAGCTAAAACTAGGCATAGGACACTGAGTTCCGAGGTTGCAAAAGACTGAAGCAGAGTTACTTGTGTCAGTGAAACACCCACCTACGCTGCTTGCTTTAAAGCAAGCCCTCATTCTTTATTACAAAAATCTCTGGCACTGCAGAAGACCCAACTGTCTAAGTGCTCAGCAAGGCTGAACAGTCTTCATTCCATTGCTTGATTTCATGCAGGGGGATTATATTATTGCTGCCCTCCCAAATCCTTACAAAAATAAGATGTTTATTGTGAAGACTTGTCTTGTAAGTAGAATTAATACTGCATTTATAAATTGCGTGTTACCTCAGAACACATGGGATTAATTCTCCCTGTCGGCCCACTCTAGTCCCACACAAGCTGCCACAGCAACCATCTACCTTGCCTGTTGCCTAAGCTATGTTCAACTTGTCTTCAAATCTTCTCCTGCCCTCATTCATCTTTTTCCATATTAGCTGTGAGCTTCTTGAGCTTCTTCAAATCTGTGTTTCTGCCAAACACTTTGCTTGCACTCTTTGTCACTGTCCTAGCATTCCTCTAATTCAATCCAAGTCACACAGCCACAGAACCACTCCCAGAACACCCTCCACTCTAATTCTGATTTACATTTCACATCCATCAGTTCTGAAGTCTGACCTGAGCTACACTGATGCTTCCCTTTCTTTACAGTTTCTCTTTAGAAGACTCATCTTTGAGCTCTTTATTATCTCCGAAATGTTGGCAAAATACATGAACAAAAAATGTCAATCAAATCTATAAAGCCTGACAAGACCAGGGAGTGTCACCATTCAGTCATTAATCCTTGTTATAACTTTTTACGAGTAGAAAGAGTGTAAGAATATTTCTTCTTTAAAGTGCCTCACACTCTTTTGTCCATATATGCTAGATAATCATTAAAAAGCCAATAGCAAATATTGTGCAACATGCGCTGGAGCATTGACTTGTCTTGCATTCAATTAATCAATTAGTTTTGCATGGATTACCACAATCTGAAGCTACCTATTACTACTAAGTAAAGCTAAAAAGAATAGAAAATCAGCACGTTACCTGGCAGAGCTCTGCTGTCCAAGACAATAATCTCAACTTGGTAGATACAAAGCCTTTGTTCAGTTTGAACATTTAAGGACTCTTTGGAGACCTGATTGGCTGATCATCACATGTTTGGATGGTTTATTTTGTGTGACCAATTGCCAAACCAACAAGCATCTCAAATTACTGAGGTTATGGTGAAACTCAACATTCAGAACACGATCCCACAGAAGGGCAGCCTAGGTCTATGAACTTTACATCATCTCTTTAGGGTTTCTTTCACAGTTCCTTTGTGTGACATGCGGGATTTTTCCTTATCATCCTCGGTGCGCATTCAAAAGTATATTTAGATGCTATAGCCTTTAAAATGACTGCTAATATGTGGGTACACCTGAACATAGTTTGTGCCTAATGCTAAAGGAGTTCCGCATGTACTGAGATGCTGGGTGTGAACGTGCCTTTTAAAACATATAGTAAGCTAAGATTGGCATTAATATGATTTCATTCAACAAATTAAAAATGTAATAAAAATGCTCTAAAGATCATCAACAGAAGCTTAAAGGCAAAGTTGCAGGCATTCAATGCAGCTAACATTGCAAAAGTCTAATTTTTTTCTCATTTGAATAAAATTGTCCAGCAATTAACAGTAAATATGCAATTAACTTAGACTTTTTTAGAATGCTCCATTTACAGGCATAGTAAAATACCGCATTAGCCTTTACAGAGGAATTAGAAACTTCTTTGTATTAATAAGCAATTCTAGCCACTACATTATTTAAAAAGCTGTATTTTGCTGGAGATAATGCGGTATTTGCTTCAGAGCTCCAAAAATTATTTTCCATTATTTCTTAAATTATACAAAAATTCACCATTTTTGTGTAGGAAAAAAATTGAATCATCCGCAATACTGATGATAAAATAAACACATACATAAAAGGCAAGTTGTACCTTAGACCAAATCATAACTTTACTCAAAAATTCTGAGCTTTTACAAATTCACATCAAAAGCCCTTCCTCTTTAATTGCAAAAATGATGTTGACTATTTTGTGGGAGAAGCAAACAAAAAGGTGTATGTTTTATTACAATTGCTATTTTTCACCAGTCTTGCCTTGATCCAAAAAATGCTGGAAGGATGAAACTGCATGGACAAATGAAATGGGAAAACACGCTGATTACTCAGATTAAAAAAAAATTAAACTTTTTCTTGCCCTAGATATTCACTATGCAACTGATATTAAAGTCTCAAAGCTCTTAGAAGTGCTTTGTTTGGGATTTTTAAGCAGTCTCTGGGACAGATTCTATGAGAAAACTGCTGTTACTTTCACTGCCCACCACTTTGAATATTCACAGGAGAAGAAGCAATTCTCTCTACGAATTTCTTAATTTATCTGAAAATAATGATGCTAATGATGATCTGCATTTCTAAGACCTGTGGCAATCTCACATGAAAAGTGAGAGGAGTTCTAGCACTACTGGAAGCACACCCAATACGAGAGTTGCTTAAAGGAAAAGACCAGCCTAATCATAAGAAAATATTATCATTTAATTGATCTCTGTACTGTCTAAAACTTTAATTTGAATCTGAAATGGTTCCTTCGGGAAGAATGAAACATATTAGAGGTAATACGTGGCAGTGATAGGTAAGCCTCTAACGCCAAACGGCGGGGAGGACTCTGCGCGGGGTGTTCGTCTCAGCACTGGGGACAACGGCAGGAAGGGAACGTGTTTGCTGACACAAGCACATAAGAAGAGGACAAAAAGGAAGTAAACATGGGTTGCTGAACTCCGATGGAGACCCTGTGGTAACAACAATGCCACATTTCCTATTATTGGAGAGAAATAGGAAGCGAGGCATTGTTCGTGCTGGACACCCTCTGTTAGATTTTGACAACTTGTGTTTAGTCCCGGGTACAGCTTCTCACTTGTGTCAGCAGAGCCGTTCCCCCCCGCCGTGCCCTTCGGTGGCAGGCCCTTCCTTCCACAGGATCCCCATCCCGACCCGGGCAGGGGAAGAGAAAATCACCTCTGGCCTCAAGATTTCTGCATCCATGAAAAAGCAGTCACAGAAAGCGGGATTAACAGCAGGTACCACTGCGGTGTCCCTAGAAGGTGAGGCCTCAGCTGTCCTCTAGGGACCATGACAGCATGGTCAACACCAGCCAGCACAGCACAGCACCAGCTTGGCATCACGGTGGCGGAGCACAGCTGCCTTTCGTCCATCCGCTTCAGAGAGCAAACAGAAGGGCTGAAATCTGTGCCTACACCAAGGCTGATCTTCTGAATTCAGGGAACCGAGCATGAGGTAGAAGGTCAGAGCTAATGTTAAAAGTCTGCTTCTGAGTGACAGAGTTAATTGGCAGAGGGCACGCCAGTGGCAGGCAGCTGGCCTGCAGTTCACTGTCATCTTGAACTTGACAAAAATAAAAGTTAATACAGCCTTGGATGGTTGTCTATAAAAATGTATAGACATCAGGAGGGCTATTACTCGACTGACCATACGAGACTAATCTAGCAGTGTATTTTGTGAATAATAACGGCAGTGGGTTTTAAAACATAATATAAATCCAGCTACTCAAGAGCTCCTCTGAGATAGGTGCCTACATTTAGTTGCTTTACTGCACCTTTCTGCCCACTCATGAGCTTAAACTGTTAAAATTGAAGTAAATTCACCATAACCTTTTAGTCTGGGTGCCAACCTGAACTTCAGCTCAGGTTTGCTATTCACTAACATCTGTTCCAGTACAATTTCTGTTTATTAACAGGCACTTAAAAAATAATCTCTTTTGCACACGCACTTGTGATATTGTTAATATTACACCACAATCTTTCTTTCAGTCACAATCCAGGGATGCTGGTTTTCTTGAAAGAATGCTTTACATTGGCAGTGGCATTAGTACTTAAAGTTATATAGCGTTTGTTCTAATGATGGAGGTTTGGTCACAAGCTTTTTTTCTGTTGGTGTGTTTGTTTGGGGTTTTTTTTGGTTCAATACCCTGCAAGTCCTCAGATATTAGGTGACAACCGCAATTTCTCCTGTTTCTCCTACTAGTATAGACTTTTATCTTTTCACATTTTGGGGAAGATTTAAGTTTGTGATAAAGCTCTGCAAGATATTCACAGAATTTGTGACTCCTGATTTAAGAGAGGGGTTAATCACAGCCATCTTTAGTCAGTGCTGACATCTGCATGTGATCTGGATACCTACATTCCAGACTGACTCATAGTCAATGGGCAGAAATGAACTTCTGGGACATATCTCAATGACCTGTTTTATATCTACACTATAATGAAATGATACGTGGCCTACAAATGCTTATATCTCTCCATTATAAAAGGTGAGTCTAGATAACTAGCTGAATTACAGGTACCTATGCTACTGAACTCTACATTTGGATGAACCCAGCCCTATGTGCTCATAATACACTTTCTTGGTATTGCAGGGAACTGGAAATAATGACCCAGTTCCTTCTACCATTTCCGTGTTTCTAAATCTGAAGTGTTTTGGGGTAGGTAGGAGAGGGTTTTCTTGTTTTTTTATTTAACTTATGAAATAAGAAAGTGAAAAATACATGTTCTGGATTCTAAAAATGTTCTTTTCATCTTCTTTGAAATAGATACACAGTTTAACAGTACAGTGTTGAAATCTGAAATTTTGCAATCTTTTCTGTGTTGCTGAGAAAAACAGGTCCAGTTTGGCTGAGTAATGAGTCTCTGAAATACCCATATTTTGTGCAGGGTTTCATTTTGCTGTGTTTGTAAAATGTGCAACTTAGCAATGTTGCATTACGAACATTTTTGTGGCTATCATGGCTGCGTAGAAGAAAATTATGGAAGGTGCAGATAAACTATCTCATGCTTTATGTACATACCATAGCGAACTAATACCATCTTTTTTGAAAGTAAATCTTCAAGTCAAGTCTTATATAGCAAAAGCAAATCTCTAACTGTCTCATTAGACAAAAATACAATGACAAATTTCCTAAGTGCAATTTTAATTCATAATTTACTCAACTAAGTCATTGCATAAACCATCAAATTAAAACTTGAAACAATGTTCAATGCCTTACAGAACATAGAGGGCAGCTTACCTTATGTAAAGACTGGACAGCTGCCCAGAGCTGCAGAATTGGAAAGGCAGCAGTTTTAGATCCAATTTGTGACTTCACTGATTAAATTGCTAATAGGACAGTAATTTTTATAATGTATAAATACTTTGTGTCTGAGATTTTGTGAGTCTGTACATAATAGCTGAATATTTGGCATTCTAAAATTCTATAAAAACACCTGGTATTAATGTGATTTCTTGCAAAAAAGTGGAGGCAGCAGAATACATTTTACTCAAGGCAATGAAACTGCTAGGGCTGTCTCTGATGATACAGATACCAAATATGCATCAGGGACTGCTCACAACTGACCAGAAAAACAGTAACTGTTTGCCAGAGAAACTGGCAGGACTTTTTGAATAAGCTCAAGAATTCCACAGTAGATCCGTTTGCAGGAAAAAAGGCAGTATTAATTTAATGCTATTCTCTGTGAATTATTTAAAAAGTATTACTATTCAGGCCTGAAATTTTGTCAGTTTACGTAACAGCAGATACACAAGAGCTTGAGTAATAAGATATGCCATAGGGTGTGACAGCGCACAAGTTTGAGTGTGTTAGGTATGAAGAAAATGCAAATCTGAAAGGTATGTTGCACGTCACACTGCCCAACATTGTGTGAACATGCAGCCTTTTGGGCTGGTTCTTGCTTGATTCTCCTGTAAGCACTCTTTTGCAGTGGTTAGCATCAAGGGATAGTATGCAGTGAATGAAGAAGACCATAAGGAAACATGAATAGACAACAGCAGGACCAGACTACCTGGGCAATGAGAAACACAGATTTTCTCTTCTGTCTCCAAAATGGCAATAACTCTCCCCTCTTGTACGGGACCCTTGAGAATGAGCCAGACACACTGATGGATTAAAACCTGCAGCGCACAGAGGGCTGCATGTGCCTGTGCACAAGCTGCACACACACAGGCTGAAGAGAAATATCAGTAGTTTCCTTCTCACCACCACCTGTACTTTAGCACTCATTGCAATGGCACTGTGGCAAAAATACATGCTCCTCCACCAGCCCTAGGCTGTTAGCCCTGTTAGCCCTAGTCTGTTAGCGACTGCTGCTTCATCCTGCTCCATGGGAACATTTGCTGCCCTCCCTCCACTCTGCCTCCCTAATCCCCCAACCTCAAAGGCTGGAGGTCTCACTCCCCCTTGCTCTAACAGCTCTAGTAACTCAAAAACTTACCAGCATACAAAGTCCAAGGTAAGGAAAAACTACTCCATACCTGACTTAAGGCTTGCCCCACACAAGACTGGTACTTTGTGCTTCCCCTGGTGCCTTGATTTCCCTTCAGTTGTCCTCACTATCTTGTATTTAAATGTATCTAGATGAATATATAGATAATTGTACACAAAATAATGCAATACCTTCAAAATAATTTTTAAGGCTACTCTATCTGGCCAGACTTAAGTCACAATTATTTGAATATCACCTAATGCCTTAAATGAAGAAGTATAAACTTGGCCACTAACTTTCTTACTTATTAAAAACACTGCAGTAGCTCATGAAAACAAAGTATGTTCACACCACTAACATATGCTTGCAATGTTTCTTTTTTACTCAGACCACCTTATATTCTTATACCAAATCACTTCCTTTGTCTTTCATAAATTAAGAGTAGAAAAATATCTTTAGTCAGATCAGATAATGTATGTGAGCCTAATTCAGTGGCACCGACTGTGTATATGAGACTTAACTAAGTATGAGAAAAGAAAGAGTGTTCTTCAGAGGGGAGAGGACGCTGTGAGGACATTGCAAAATATAAGCAAAAAGGAAAGTGAGCTTGCATGAAGTGGTATTACTGCCTTCACTGGCATCTTAATTTTTAATGGTGTCCATCTTGTGAAAGCCTGTAACTCTTAGCTTTAACTTAGCAAATCTTTGTCGTTAGTTGCATAATTATTACGTTAAGCAAAAAATATTTGTTTGCAGCTTGTAAGAAAATGCAGGATGGCCTCCAGCTTGAAAGTTTATGATTTACGTACAGATATATAATTTGCTAAGTATGTGTTATATTCGCTGGAGGTACACTCAGCTTTTCAGCCAAATTTGGACTATGATTAAGGGAGGTATTTAAAACAACTAAGCAATAAATATAAGTGTACCTTATAGTGGGAACATGACAGTTGTATTTGGGTATACATTACTTTAACATATAAGCATAGAGATAAAAACATTCAGCAATTGAAGAAGTAATTTTGTTTGAAGACAAGAAAGAGATATAACAATAGTGATTAAAGGGTGTAGTACAATGTCTTTCTACTTTGCCTAGAGGGGCAGCTGTGCTGGCAGAAGCTTTCACCCTGGAGGGATCAACTCTTGGCTGTAGTTTCTACCAGGGTAAAGCAGGTTTATTTTTATGGGCAGAAATCCACACAAATCCTGCCAACTGAGGCTCCTCAAGAGACAGACAAATTTTATGCAACTCCCAGCTGGCCTGAATACCGCAACAACAGCACCTTTCCCTTACAGATCACTTTTCTTTTTTACTCTCTGGGCTAACCAGCTTCTTTCAAGCCACCCTGAGTATGTCTATTTGAGATAAATGCAACACTTAGCTACCACAGGTAAAAGATTCAGATCAATGTACAGGTTCACTGTAGCTCTATGGCAGCTATTTTGTGCATGTGTGGTTTTTTTTAAAGATGGTAACCCTAGCAGTAACACAAACCACCTCAAAAGTCAGCCCATGGTCCACACCGGAACCGCTCAATCTGCTCTAATACTTATGCTGCTGCATTTTAGGATTGAAATGAAAGCCAGTGCATTCCCTCCACTTTGAGGTACAGAGGGTTTTTTAGGTAGCTCATGCTACTCTGGCTTTCCTCTAAAGCAGGGAAGAAAACGAGTTGGTGCATTGCTGGACTGCCTGAGAATTAAAGCCCAGCAGCCTGACAGTTTATATCATGTACCTTTCCTTCTTTCTCTACCTTCAAGACCTTGCGTCTTCTCACTGCTGTCACCAGCCTTCCTACTCCTGCTTGAAGAATCAGTGCAACGCCCTCCAAGACGTTACCAATTCTCTGAAGGGAAAAAAAAAAAAAAAAAAAGAGAGAAATCAAACACCATCTTACATAAACTCTCCTCTCTTTACGACAAGCAATAGTCTCTCGTGGTTCCCGTTTGCAGAAAAAGTAGGCAGCCCATTTCTCCTCAGCAGGGCCCAGATACACAGTTCTACCAAATGAAGAAACAAACAGGGATTCCCTCTGGCAAGGTCAGAGGAGCAGATGCAAATGACCCTGGGAGCACAAGTTCAACCAAATACAAAAGGTTCCGTGCTCAGTGGGGTTTGGTTAAATAATTCAGGTCCAGTCTTTTAGGAACACAAATACAAACCATTCCCTTCTCAATAGGGTAACAGAAACAAACACACAAAGTTAATGAACCCAGCAGGGACTGACCAAACAGTTCAAACTCCCCTTTGGAGCAGTGAGAATAGCTAGGAAGCAAACAACCTTAGCCACTTGGCCCTGGAAAACAGAACCTGCTCTGCTTTCATTGGATGAGTAAAACCTTCCCTGATTACACGAGTCTGTCATTCTTTAGGGGGCTAAATTTACTATTAAATGCTGACTGAAGAGTCATCTATTCAGTTCTGATGGTTCATGTGCTAAGTCACAGCAATGGCACTGAAATGTCTTCTCCAAGCATTTGATCCCTTTGTTTTCTTACTGGGTCCATAATCTACATCTCCTCACACTGTACTGCAAACATGCAAGTTCCCTTCCTTCAGACCCATGCTTTCTTTCACACTGTTCTCCTTGTATGAAACACTTTTCCTTTTTTATCCATCAGTGTTCACTATTGCCTCTATGCATCTGGTCATGAAACTGTTCCAAAGGAGTCAAAAGGATCGTACGAAAAATACATCCACATGTACCTGCGGTACTCATGGCAGACCAATATAGCCTGTAAGACACTGGAACAGGTTTCCCAGAGAAGCTGTAGATGCCCCTTTCCATGGAAATGTTCAAGACCAAGCTGGATGGAGCTTTGAGCAACCTGGTCTAGTGGGAGGTGTCCCTGCCCATGGCAGGGGGGTTGGAACAAGATGATCTTTAAGGTCCCTTCCAACCCAAACCATTCTATGATTCTATGAAATACCATACTGCAACACTAGAACTTCCTGAAACATCAAATCAATCTACCCATGCTTCTTTTTCCGGTGCTTTCTTCTTTTACCCACTTCATCTAGTATTCAGCATCTTGCACATTTCTTCCTATTTTTTCTATCACTTTCTGTGTATGTATATATACATAATTTCTATTAGAAAAACTATCTCCTCACTTACATATATTCAGTTGCCATAATGAGAAGCAAGTAGATGCTTCTTTGAGACTACACCAGAACACAAGATTCTCTACTTACAATACAACTATATCTGCTGTTCAAAGTACTTATAAACTAGGCTGTTCAGCATACAGTTATAACTTCTGATTTCATCCTGTACGAGTGTTAGTTAGAAGAGAGAGTTGATTTAAAAGTAGGATTTAAGCTTCAGTTATTAAGAGATAACAACCTACTTACCCAGGATCCAGTAACACTGAAATTAAAGATCCTAATTTAGGTGGCTAATTTAAGTTTCACAAGACTATTGTGCTGCATACAAAAAGTGTTGTACTTATACACCTGGGATAAAACTGGTAAATAGCCGAAAAGGAAAAAAAAAAAGGGGGGGAAAGAAAAAAATTGTAACTACCTTATTAAGGTTAAAAACATATTCTGTATCCTCAATAAAACATATCATCCAGTATTCTGTAAGAATCCAATTCTATCAGACTAGCAATTTAACTATAATAATTTAGAAGTAAGCTTGGACATGGCAACTACAAGAGCTTTGCTAGTTTTTCAGCAAATAGCTACGAGAAAAAAAAAAAAAAAACATGGCCTCATAGCTAAAATACATTTGTATTGAGAACACTATGATTTAAGTCACCATTTTAGGTACATAATATTTCAGCAATGCTAAAGTATATCTGTAAATGCAAGCTGATTACCTAGTTAAGCAAGAACATCTTGTTTCATTAACATCTTTCTATGTTATCACATTCAGAAGAAGAACCTATTTTAATCGTGGAAAGGACAGGCTTTTGTATCCTGTTACATTATGAACACAATATGACTCTATTTTCCAGGTTGCATAAAACAATCAGCTTTAGTATTAAGCAGAACAGTGGAAGCCACTATTATTTTTTTTAATCACAGAAACAATTCTGAGCTGGAAATCATCAACTGGATCAACACTCCCGCTTCCATGTGGATGCTAGAGTACGCAGCCATGTACACATGACTTATTCACCATATGTTAGAGTTCCTTTTTCATGGCACACGTGAGAGGGAGTCACCGGCGCATGTGCAGGTCAACTTAACGAACACGCAGGCTGGCATGGGGCTTCCTGGTGCTGTACAAGCCATAAATCAGAAACAATCCCTTTTTTGCCCACCTACTGCTAAAGTACCTGAACAAATCCATATTGCAGAGTCCATGTTGGTTCCCACTGAGGTAGCAGGACATCATTACTCAAGTAAATCTAAATGATGGTTCTAGCCCTTATTTAATTTTACAGTGTGAAGTGTAATGGTTTTCAACGTGTTTTACATTATTTGCAAAGTACTTCTGGAAGTCAAGATATTCTCAGCCACCAGGCTAAACAATGACCGTAAAATTCAACATTCGTCTTTTATTTTCAAGTTTGCAATATTAATGTTTGAGAATTGGATTGCTCAATTGTTTGTTATTTTTTTCTCATATCATATTTCATATTCATTTCTTTATTAACATCTTGTTTGGTGGACATACTGGTATACACAACAGCACTGCAAAGAGTGCATCCCCGTTTGGTGATCAGACAACATGACTGTTCATCAACAACAAAAACCTTGCTATGGCCTACAATTAACACACAGAAATAATAGAAGCAAAGGCCAATATTCCTTCTAGTCCTTTCTCAAAAATAAAAACATAAAATCAGAAAATCTGAAGACAACCAAAAACCACTGACTGAAAACAGGATACATTATTCCACTTCTGCTAGCTTGAAGATATTTCCCTCTGTGAAATTCCTGAAAATAATAATAGTTCCTCAGGTTAATGTCTTTTTCCCTTTTACTCTGTTTTCAGCTTCTACATTTGTCATTTTTCTGAGGCTACATTTTTTCTTTACCCTAATCATAACACGTGAAAGGCAGAATTAAAAAAAAAGAAGGGTAAAGAATGTAAACATTTGTAACTCTTAAGATAAAAACAGCATTAAAAAACCATAAATACTGGTTACTATGGAGGAGCATCATCTATGCCTTACAAAAGCTATCCTACCAGTGAGCACATCTCTGACAATTTCCAGTTTTAGTGTGGAAAACCCAGTATGCCAGTAGGATGAGCAGAGCAGCATTGTAACTTGATCTTTTACCTTGAGTTTTTTATTCTAATAAATGGGGAGAAGGAAAACGCTCTCACAGAAAGAAGCAGGAGAAGAGAAGGACAGAGAAGATGGACACATGAAACTATTTGTCTGGAAACAGAGAAATAATTTTGATAATCATTATGAGAAATAATTTCCATTTAAACTAACTAGACAGGTCAAAGCAAGTGATCCAAAAGACTAACTGAGTCTTGAAAAGCAGTCAGAAGAGTCTCTTCAGCCATTACTGGGTGTAAACCAGGAGTAACCCCTTTTAACCTAGTGGAACTGCTCGAGAGGGAGCTCAAGTTTGGACCTGGAGTCACAGAGCAAATGCCAATCAAGCAACCCTGACATATTCTTTGACTGAGAGGAAACACCACAGTGCTTTTAGGTCTCAGTTTTAAATGCCCTTCCTGGATTTCTCTACCTCATGTGAGTTTGGTCCTTATATTCATTAGCTTTGCTTATAAACCTACTTCACTGTTCTAATGTAGCTAAAACTGAAACAGGCCGTGTATGGCTCTCATTATACTCTACTGTTGTTATGTATGAATGAGGAAATAAGCTAAATTTAAATAAAGGACGCTCATATCCAGCATAACTACATCAAAACATCTCTTTTTGGATAACTACATCAGAAAAACAGGAGAACAAAAACTACCTTATGCCTCTAGCCAACACAATTATATCTGCACAAGAACAAGAAAACAGGATCTCCTTTTTTGTTATTCTTCACAAATACAATGCATACTTCATGCTTTGTAAATACAGGCTATTACAGCATATTCTTTTCTACCTATTTTCCTTAACTATACAACCCAGAAGTCTTAAAATACCCAAGCTTTTTTCAGTGCTTGCTAAAATCTCTGTTGAAACTTCTAATCATGGACTATTGAGTCCCCTGATTCACCTTTTGTAGTGCTGGTGAGAAGGGAATGAGGCTGCCTGATGGAACACAGGGACTTAGGACCCCTGTGCAATACAATGAGCAGAGATCTTATAAATTCCTCAGGGCAGAAAGGAAGCCGTTAGTTTAACACTATGTACAAATTACTATAAAGATGTATGTCTCAAAAAAGGGTCTGGTAATGGGATAACAGACCCATTGCCTTCTTCAGCTTCCAGCGTCAATTACCCTCAACAGTCTATTCTGTTCTCTCCACCTGCTCCCAGATGCGACCCCGTTGCTTAAGTCTCTGTCCTAGGCACATTTTTTCTGTCTCTGAAACCAGTCTTCAGTTCCAGTTTGCGGTTTATAGCTCACCAATTCCCATTTCTAACATCAGCAGGAAGCATTGCTGAGAACACTGGGTCCAGTACCCAGTTTCAGACCCAAATCCACCCCTGGCATAGCATGCAAAAGCAGTTAACTTCTAGAAAAGATTTGCTCAGCGGAGAGTGTACTCAGCAAAGGCAGAATTGTCAAGGAATTTAACACACAAAATTCCAATTGTTAAGAAATCAGACACCTACATTCCCATGGGGAGCTTATTTGCATCATTAAGTTATTTTTTTTTTTCTTTCTTTTTTTGAACCTGCCATGAGGTACATATTAAGAATGCAAACTATAGGAGCTCAATTTAGTAATTGCAACTCCTATGATGGTATTTTAATTCAACAGCATGGCAAACTGTTGAGACGTCCTACATTTTAAGTTTTCCAATTTCCATCTCTCAATAAGGTCAGCAGAGAAAAGCAGCTCTGTCTCTCAGAAGCCACGTTGTTATAGTTGGTAGTTTGAACATAGTCCTGTGTCACTTAAAAAATTCTAACCTTCACCACCAAATATTTATATCATTATCCCAGAGATCTGAAAAAAAGGCCACAAAGCACTTCCTTTCTAATGTTAAAAAATCTACTCTAATACAATTGATTTCAAAAGCATATGCTGAAAGTGAGCACATTTCTCTTTCTGCAATACTAACCAAATACATTACAGTAGTAACTGACTTAGTCCAAAAAAAAAATCAAATATGTATTTTGCATGTATACTTTTGCTATTTTTGTCACCAGAAATGGTAAGTTCTTTTTGGTTTGCTTCTTCATATGTTTTTAGTACTGTAAAACACACATTTGTTCTCAGTATTTCTTGAATTCAGAAATCAAGCACAGAGAAGTACAACTCTGAAGTTGACACCCTGGGTTTGATACTAACACAAGAGACAAAATGAGATTTCAGTCTCCTTTTTGCTCGTACCATTTACTGCAAGAGTGTCTAAGTGATAAGTGGCGAGCATGAATGCTAAAATCTCAATTAATCTATGTCTATGAAAAAAAATGGTTTCCATCTTTTGAGATGAAACAGCGCTGTTTTGTGACTGATGCTACTAATTTCTATTGCATGGAACACATGCAAAAGGCAACGTACATCGTTGCACTGTTGTTACCACCACTGTAGTGACAGCAAATGGCTAAAGTTCTTTGATGCCAAATACATTTTGAACACCATTACAACACTTTGTCACATGCCAAACTTGGGAGTGCTGCCAACAGTTTGCTATCGCTGAATCCATATGATGGAAGAGCACTACAGAACAGCAATGCTGAAGCTGCAGCAGGAGTTTGCTAGCACATGTGGGAAGATAAGCTATTCTAAAGGCCAGAGCTTTAAAAATATATAAAGATAAGAAAAGCCACAAAATACAGGAGGTGTTCTGAGCTGTCTTCTGTACATGTGCTTCCCCAATGTTCCCACAGCACCTTGATCATCACCTACAGCTGAGTTTGGAAAACCTTAAAGAGAGTTAAAAGTGAAACAACTACCAAGCTTGCTGGAAAGTGTTCTTTTGGGGGATACAAATGTCCACACTGGAAGAAAGCAAACACTGTTTAAGCAATCCTGCACGTTTGGGCAACTCCAGCCTGCGGAGTTTTATGCTTTGACCATTAAAATCAGATGCGGTCATCATCCTTCATAGTAATCATACGAAAAGCATGTCAAATCCACATATTCTGATATATTCCAACTTCTACAATATTTGGGGTTTCTGTAGTTTGTCAATACCTGACTTAAAAGTACAAGTTTCCTACAGTCAGAAGTTACTAGCCAATTCTATACGATTTACACTATTATTCAGAGCACTGCTTTCTTGTTGAGTGGAACTGAAATACGTTCAGTACTTCACATTCAATAGTCATGACACCAAGTTAAAAGAAAACGCATCAACAGCTAAACTTAAAAAAAAAAACAAACCAAGCTTAAGTTTGTTTTCTACTGCTTCCTATTTTGTGAATTACGATTAATTCCATTTCTTAAGATTTGAAGTCTTAAAACCACAAAGAAAAAGAATATATTATGCTAAGGCCCCATTCTTTTCCATTAATTGTCCTCCTTCATGTTTGGGAACTTTTTAATTGCCATAGTTATGTTAATATCCTTTTGGAGATACTTATTCAATTTTTATCAGCACATGCACTTAACATACACCTCTGATTACATATTACTGCAAGTGCCATGAGACAGGAAAGCACCATGTCCCAACAATGAAAAAAAATTATTAGCATATAACTGGGGATTTGACCTTGAAGATAACAAATAAAGGAGCCACTTAAAGGCACTGCATTAACTAAAATTAAGAATATAGTCAACAAAAGAACGAGCTGATGATGATGAATCACTTCCCCCACAGACACAAATATTATGAATTAAAAATCTTGACATCGCAAGGAAAAAAGAACAAAATGAGATTCTTTCTAGTTTGTCAGCCACCATAACCTGGCTAGCTAGACATTTGCTCTTTAACAAAAGCTTAACATTATCTTGATTGCTTGACTATAAGACCAAGAGCGATAAGAAATATTGGAAATACGTGATAGACTGTAAAGCCAAATAGAGTTCCCCACTCTGTTTGTCCAACATCGTCTATTCCTCAAGTCATGGAATATTATCTCCTTACTCCTATATCCCAATTACTTTTGTTTGAATACTGCAAACTTTTCTTCAAATGTTCCAAGATTCACAAAAAAAATTGTGAAAGTTGGCACAACAGCTCACAAATACATGCAAGTCAAGGAACGCAGGTTTGGACTAAGATGCATCTGTGGGATGCAATCTGTTTCTCACTTTCATTTGACACATAAAACAGTTGGTCAATGAGGTCCTCTTTTCCTATCTAACCTCCTCCTTGGTGCTGTGCAAACATGAGGCCTTATATATTACACAAACAGACATAGAAACTGGTAACATTCTCTATCAATGATTAACGACTATGACCTAACCCTTTTTTAATAAAAATCAAAAGACAATTACATTTTCATAATCATAGCGACCTTGAAACAAAATTCATTTAACAGTACAAATTACTAGCACAGAGCAAGAACATTCTTCTTTTCTTGATCCTCACATAAGAAAATGGACAGCTTTAACTCTGGCATGTGGTGTAAGGGATACAATTAATGGAGAATTATATTCAGACACCATCTTTGCTAAAGCAAACATCTCAAGAAAAATAAAGCTCTTCAAAAGCATCCTGTGATGTTGTAATAGGAAAAAAAAAAAAAAAAAGAAAATCAGGTGAGCTGTAGTCTCTTTTCTTGAATTGGAAGAGGTACAATAATAACCAGAGTTATTGGAAGCAAAACCACCTGCTCATCATAAAAAGAGGACAAGATAATTTACTTGAGAAACAAAGGATACCAAAGGGGACTTTTTTCTAAAATGAAGAAAAACAATGGGTGCCAGAAACATATTTCTCTCCCTTAACTTGCCTGTCCATAAACAGCAGCACCTCCTTTAAGGCTGTCCAAAGGATGTCCTGCCTCCATAAAACTCAGATTCTAGAATGAGGATTTTGCCATAGCAAGAGCTGAGTGAACTTAAATCCAATATATTCCACAGAAGTGACAGATGGAATTAGGTTAAAGAGCAGGAAGAAGACTTTTTTTATGTACTATTAATGATGCATTGATTTACACTGAAAACTGCTGAAACAGAATCCCACCTCTCTTCGCTGCAGCTGCAGAGCCACGGTATTTAACTACACTCTGTTTCTTTGATGTTCCCTTTGTCATATTGCAAAGTCTCCCCCTTTACATGTAAAACGCCTGTTCAGATCCATTGTATCACTAACCAATCCAAAGAGTTTTCCTATCCACAAAACATGTGAATTCAGTTTTCTGCCATCCATGAAGACCTTCCATGAAGACCACAGTTGATATTTAGGCTATTCCACATCTCCACCATATAAATAAAAGAAGGCTGACTTCATTAACCAACATCATTTACTGTTGCCATAAAAGAAAATCCATAACTTCCAGCCAGTGTTCGCCTATTCAAAATGATTAGCTGTTTTTCTCTGGAGCCACTGAGATTGTAAACGCTATACTGCAAACTAAACTAGCTGGGTCCTTACAGATACATGGAGTTACAGTTCTATAACAAATTGCACAAATAATAGAAACATGTGGAGTATAATTTCTTCTCTGAATTTATTCCACCATGTGGAAGGAGTAGATAGTCAGCACTCATGCTGAAGTATGATATTCAAAGTTAGCAGTCAATAACGGAGGGAGAGAGGAGAGAGCCGTCTTTAAAAATAAGAAGGGAATCACTTATACATTATTCACAGATTTAATACTTGTACATAAAAGCATTTACCACTTTTATTGAACTATTTGTCAGTTTTCTGCTTCCTTTAAATATCAGTCCACATCCCTCTGTCTTCAAGACTAACTTTTGTATCATCATTCATCTAGACAGAGCTGAGGCAATATTTTGTTGGCTCGATTGGTGTGCTGTTAAGTTTATGGCCCCATTCCTGCAATGGAAGCTGCAAGCACCGATTTCATTACTATTTGATAAGTAACTTGAGAGCCACAGATGGATGTCACTATGGAAACATGAGTGATTATTCTAGAGACCAATGAAACAAGAATGGACACCTCCATGAGGCAGCAGCTTCCTTCAGTTTCTTTGTTTTTCCCAAAACAGCTTTCAATAATAATTTTGGTAAGACTCCTTTTCTGAAAGCTCAGACTGGCATCTGAAAAACCAGCTATCTCTAAATGTTATTCTTTTTTTCTTTTGTTTTCCTATCCACCTGACTGGAAAAGCAATGGAGAACCCGTGTCAGTTTTGCATCCCTGCAGGACCGACAAGTAACGTGCACTCCCAGGAGTACCAGGGGACTCTCTGGTCTCCCAATTGTGAACAGGGCAACTTCTCGGGCTCTTCCAAGATTGCTTTCGTGTCTTGTTGGTGCCACTTCAACAACCACGAACCCAGGACACAGAGCTCTCCATGGGCACAGAGAACTCCTTTTCTCTTGGGATGATTGCCCCTCATCAGGGAGACTCTTCAGACTATTCCCTTCAAGGACCCTGAGTCCGCTGTGCGCTAGCAGAGGGCAAGTGAAGAGAACGATGGAGGAGTATTTTCCCCGCTCTGGTACCAGTTACACCAGGAGCTCTGTACACAAACGCTAAGTAAAGCCAGCAGTGTTTGGAGACAATAATGCCAGCACCGTCAGGCTCAGAGCAGCCCGGAGCAGGGCAACTAGTGCTACAGCTGGCATGGTGCAGCAGAGGGTCCATCCATCCAGGACCCACCTTCCCCAAGGTCATCCCGACCCCTGAGCTATGACATCAGCGCTTCTTGCAGGCCCGTTTCTGATGACGGCAAGGGCGGCAGCACGTTTTTTCCTTTGCTGCTCTCGCCGCCGCGGCTCCCCGCCCACATTTCCCAGGGGAGCTGCCCCCCGGGCTGGGGGCGCCCGGGACCGCGGCTCCGCTCGGGGCGGGCGGTGCCGCATCCCCCAGGGGATGCGGCGGGAGGCGGCCCCGGCTCGCCGCCCCGCCGGGATGCGCGCAGGGGGCGGGATCGCGCCGCGCTCCCCCCACCCCCCCAACCCACCCCCCCCAAGATGCGGCCTCGGCCCGGCCTCGGCCCGGCCCCGCCGCCCGCCTCCCTGCCCCGCTGTCTGTCAGAGCCGGGCGCCCACATGGCAGCGAGGAGCCGCTGGCCGTAGGGCCGGCGGGGCGAGCGGCGTCTCCCTGCAATGGCTGCTTTGGTACCGGGGGAGAACAGCGCCCGCGGGGCATCCCTCTGTCCGTCCGTCCGTCTGTCCATCCATCCGTCCCTGCGTGGGCGGTGGCTCGTTTGTGTGTGTGTGTGTGTGTGTGTGTGTGTGACTGACAGTTCGGCGCGCACAGCGCGGGGGGCAGCCGCCCTCACGCAGCCGAGCCGGGGGCCACGCCGGCGCGCCCCGGCGGCGGCAGCCCTTTCTCCGTCCCCCGAAGCCCTCCCCGGCGGGGGCAACCTCAGCGGCCTCGCTGCTGCTCCTCCTCCTCCTCCCTCCTGGCGGGTAGGTTACGTTACCTGGTCTCTAGCTCGGGCTGGATCTAATCCCGCGGCCACCGCCGGCTCCTCTCCCTGCCGCGGGGGTGAGTGGGCTAATTAATTTATTTATTTCCCATGAGGTGTCCTCGGCAGCAGAGCAGCGGCGGGACAGCCCGGGCCGAGCGGCAGGGAGGGAGGCCCGGGCGCTGCTTGCGGGGCCGACGGGGCGCCGCTGTCCCGGGGGTGCTGCCGGGGAGCGGCCGAGGCGCTTCAGCACCGGCGCGGGGGGGCGGGGGCTGCGGAGGAGACGCCTCCCGGGCTGCCCAACCCGGCCCGGCGGGGGCGCGGCGCCCGGCCCGGGGAGACGGAGCCAGCGCGGGAGGTGGGACGGGACGCGCCGCGCCGGGCTCCGCCGGGGCGCAAGGACGGGCGGGCAGGACGGGGCCCCCGGGGCGAGGCGTCAGCTCTCCCCCGCCTACCTGCCCGCCCGGGGCCGCCGCCGCGGGTCCCGCAGCCGCCGAGCGCGGAGTTTCCCCCCGCCCCACCCCCCCAGCCTCACCTCGCTCGGAGGCGCGGGCGGGGGAGTGTGCGCTCGCCGAGGGGTGGAAGGGCACGGAGAGCCCCACCGGCCGCCTGTCGCGGTCGTCGCCTCACCGCTGGCAGCGCAAGACGTGTCCACCCACCACCACCGCCCCCGGCCCCACCCCGTCCTCCTCCTCTTCAGGGTCGAGGGTGCCAAATATTTCACATTGTAATGCTGTTTGCACTCGCTATTCTACGAAAAAGTTACAAAAAGGCGCATCAGTTTGCTTGTTTAGGGAAAAAAAGAAAAAAAAATTTAAAAAAAAAACCAGAAACAAACGGAAAAAAAAAACAGAGATCTTTCAGTGCCAAACGCGGGAACTTTGTTTTCTGAAGCAGGAACTGAAATTTCGCCAGTCAGCAATGAGTTGTTGATTAAAATCATGGTCACCTCTTCCTTTGCTCCGTTTTTCTCTCCCTTAAAAAAAAAAAAAAAAAAAAAAGAAAAAAGTTACAAGAACTGTTTTGTATATATCATGAACATATTTATGAAAGTGGCCACTAAATTCTCCAAAAATTCTGTCCTTAAGGCTGAAATGTAGGGAAGAAATAGGACATAATCATATAATTGCATAATTAAAGCCTGTACCATAATGCCTATTCTCATGGAGAAGGGTTGCACATTATGAGCAACATTTAAAGTGGTGTAATTACAGTTGTTGAGATTATGTAACAAAATATGTACAAAAGTAATGTTGTTATCATGTGATTTTTTTTTTTTTTTAACTTTACTGCATGTTCTTTGTTTAGCGAGAGCTTTATGAATAGGATCTTCACAGACGTGTTAGGAACTGAGACTGCCTGTGTAGGGAGAGGAAGAAAGAGAACTTGGGTTGTAGTTGGGCATGTTCCAGCTTGCTCAGCTGCTGGTGAAGGAGGGAAGGACTTGGTAGGTTTGTCTATTTTCCATTAATATCATTTGAATCCCTTAACTAGCATCAGCTACAGTGAACAAAAAAGTTTGAAAAATAATCTGGAAAGGAGCCTGGCACCCCCAAAAAATGCTGCAGCCTGAGTGGCAAAACACATCAAAGAATCCGTCCACAGAGGAGTGACATCTTGAAGCACAAATTCCGTTGCTTATGAATCTGTTTGGTTTTGCGTGAGAAGTGTTAGGAATTATTCTGTGTTTTAAACTATAATCATTAAACCAGAAAACACAGACCCAGAAATCTCAGTAATGTAACATTTTATCATTCCTCCTTTATGTAGGATACTATTTTTATAATTAGTGTAGCACCTGCTTCTACTGCAAGTTCTTCAGATGCAGAAGAGAATACTTTGTCACATGTTTGTAAAGTAGCCAGGTCGCTGCATTCTCTGGGCAGATCCTGGCACCGTAGTCGTAAAGAGCAGAAAGTAGTTCACTGGTAGGCACAGCAAACGCTTTATTCCTGAAACAGACTGACTTTTTTGTGACATCACATAAGCTAAGTAATACTTGAGTTACATACCGGAGTCCAGGGACAGTTTAGGAGCAAACATCCACGGTGATTACCAGGACGGCTCGTGGAAGTCACAGTTCCATTAATTTAGGTAGCAGTGCCTGTCTTCTCTTGTGCAAGCGTGTGAAGGGAGCCTGTGCCCAGCATCCCCACAGTCACAGTGTCTGTCCTGGCAGCAGGTTGCACTACAGGCTTTGGAAGACCAACAAGCACTCAAGAGGGGCCCACTGAGCCAAGCAGAGGGAAGAGCAAACGCTAAGTGTACAAGCAAAGGAGGCTTGGGTACAGATGCCCACAGTCAAACTCTCTGTCACTTCCAGGCAGGCCCACAACTACAGGATTAAAAATGTGTAAATGAGGATGAAATCTGATGTAAGATCTTTCATAGAGAAGCTGCTAGTGCTGAAATCAGTGGTATACTTGGCATTGCAGCTCTCTTCAAAATATTCAAGTATTTTGTATGCCCTGAAGAAAATCACAGGACATATAGAACCTCAGACAGTTCCTGTAAAATGCAGAGCATGGCTACATTGTCTTTTACAGTGAAATATTAAAGTTCACATATTGTTTTATAGAATGTTACCAAAGTGATTTTCAGAGGGAGCTGAAAATTAAATACCTGAAGATTGAAATGGTACCTGATCTTGATTGCGTGGTTCTGTTCCCTCTACTGATGTGCCTTAACTACAGTAAATATATATTTATATAGATATAAGTATAGACATTTTTCTGTAGATGTATACAATATATATTACAGACAATACATTTTACTCAGTGATATATGTGATAAGGTATATCATAGACACTGTAGTTGCTGTACTACCTAGTATATACTGCACGCTATGTATACTACAGTGCTGCATACAGTACAAATGGATGTTTTCTATGTTTATATGTAAGAAATTTGTATTTTATTGTATTACATATATTAACATATCTATATAAAAATAGTAGATTATATTAACATATGTTAACCATTACATAGACATACATTTTCTCTAAATACGTATGTGCTTCATGCAGTTTCTTTCTATACTTCTTTTCAGAACACCCTCTGCAGGAAAAGTATATGTGTCTTAATTGACTTACTGTTGCTGTGTGCTTCACCGTATTTTGCGTTTTCTAATCTGAAGCAGAGACTGAACCCAAGCTAACTGCAGTTACAACAGGGTGTGATTCTGGCCTACAGTCTGCCCAAGCTTAGATACTGCTTACTGTCTGCATCCTGCTTAAAGTCACAAAAATTACCATGAGCCCTCAGACTAAAATTTGATGTATGATTTTATTTTTTATGTGGACCTCAATTGCAGTGGCACTGGGTTTTTAAAGTGAATGCACTCCTCTGCAAGTGCTGCAGAATGAAGGCTCTGAGTGATTCAGTTCCCTGTTGCAGACTGAAAAAAAAAAAAAAAAAAAAGCAAGAAACTGTCATCATTCTACATCCTTCCAAGTCTGGGAGCACCTTCAATGTAGGAAGCCCATTATTCAAAGTAAAAGTGTTCACATCCACCCTCTAAGGGTATGAATTAAAAATTTATTAGTGATAGTAATTAATAATTTACATGTGAATTTCAAGAAGCTAGCAAAGGTTCAGAATTGTGTGTGCACGTGTGTATGTGTCTGTGTATGGGAGGGTGGCATTCTGTATTTTTCAGTGATCTAATTGTAGAGAAGAAATTAAACAAATTTATCTATATCTAGAGTGTGTGTGAAAAGAAGTCATACATCTGGTTATTCATTCTGTGTCCATTCAACAGTGAGATAATCTTCTGGGAGGCTGCATGTCATACACTCTCCTGTTTCAGTTGATAACAGCTTGATGGCATTTTACTGATATTAACGGAAATCTTGAATACCTAATGGTATTTTCTGTGAGTCTATCCACTAATTATTTGGGTAAGTTTCCCAATGGAATAGTCCATTTCCCCCCATATGCCACTTGTCATGCAGTTCCATTTGAACCCAAAATTTTACAGGTCCTCTCCTAACCTTAGATTTCTCTGCTACATCGCAGGTTATGTCTTCTAGTCACAGAGGGTTCATGTTTATGATTATCTGTCATTCTGGCCTACATAAGATTACATTCTGATTATGTTGTTTGGGTTTTTTTTCCTGGACTGGTTTCTGTTCCATAAATACACAACTCAAACTCCTCTCATGTCCATTATGCAGCCTGGTGTGGTCTGCTTGCTCGTGATATCCAGCAAATCCACAAGGTATTGTCATTAAAATTATATTGGTAAATCACCTAGGCCACCTTCTGTAAGCTTTGTATCAGCAACTAATCATTGTCAGCCCGTGTTTCGCTCTACCCTCATTCATACACACAGATAGCACCGTCGCTAGCATAAAACTTTAATCCTAGTTCTGTCAATGAAAGAGATATGTATACTTCAATTTTTGCGATAAAATTTGTAAAATATGATTAGACTGTGGAATTATAATGATAAAACATAGCCAAAGCATGTCTTTCTATTGAGGCCAGTTTTCTCTATAAGCATCAACCATGTCTTTTCCAGGCCCAATAAAATTCTTTTCTTTTACAGCTCCTGGGGACACAGGACACAGCACATTGTAACTACAGCAATAGACTCAACTGCAAAAGATCTCTATCAGGCATCACAGAGAATTTGAGGCAGCTGGCAGTTATCAGCTGAAGCAGGTAGTCAGTAGAAGTGTAGAAGATAAATAGATAATAGAAAAGCAATCTGGAAACCTGGGAGAGATAATAAACCTCTCTTCTAGAGGGGAGGTAACAACTCGGGTAGGTCACTGATGAACTCAACTCCTAGATCAGTGCTGCGTCTAATACTGCTGAAAATACAGCAGCAGTTCATGCCTGTCTGCTCTGAAGTTGTATTCAGGATGTTGTTGGAAATGCAGTTTGACATACTCAGTTATAGAAATCACTATTGCAGTAAAGTAAAGAAGGATCATGCTACTGGAAGACAGCTGACCAAAATCCTAGGGATACCATGATCCTCTATTAAATTACAGTTGCCAGAATAGAAAATTCAGTTACATCCCCTTCTTATCCTACGTGCTGTTCTGTCTATGCTGCCGGTGCAACCATTAGGTAATATTCCTGCCATACTGCCCATGATCATCTGTGGGGCAAGTGATTTCTTTTTGGTGTAATTTCTACTTGTCTTAAAATAACTGATCCATTCAGTTTTCCCTACCATGAGCACAAAGAAGGCTGTCTATGAGCAAAAGAGTGTGCCGTTCTTCGTAGCTGGATATTAAAAACAGTCCTACAAAACGCCTTTCTGTTCAAGTCACACTTAAAATTCTTGAATTCCTGTCTGCGGAAAGTGTGAAATTTTTCATAAGCATGCAAGGAAACATCTGATAACTCTTCTTCCTGGGTTCTGAGATGTTGTAGGACTATATTGGTGGTAGGGAGATAGCATCAGGAGATATTTTTGTGAGAGTGGGCACAGAAAAGAAGTCTGTCAGTAGCCTCTTTCCACCAAAGAAGTGATAGAGTTGCTTCACTGTCGTCTGTTTTTATGTTGTTAACCTACTCAGGTGGACCGTACAAAGTAGCTGATGTCAGTGAAATGTGAATTCTTGTGGAGCTGAACAACAAAAGACAAAAAAAAGACTTCTGCTGCTTAATTTGCTTTGAAAGATGCTTTAAAAAAATCTGTCTGTGTCACAGGAGATATAAATCATTCTGTGTTCTGAAAGAGCATAAACCAAGACACAAGCATCAAATATTTTTAGTGTGTTAACTACCCTTATTAAAGAGAGTCCTAACCAGGAAAGCAACATACTATATTCACAAAATCCATTAATATATTAACATATTATATTCACAAACCCCATTAATATGTTAACAAAATTTAGATGTGTCCATGTTGCTGGTTGTGTAAATAATGTGTATCCTTTGAACAGTCCTCTTTGTATTCTTAAAAAGTAACTAATGTACATGGTTTTATTTTTTATGTAATGCTTTAATACTTGTTTTACAATGCCACTGGACATGAATTAATTGTGTGCCTCTATGAATTCTGCCTCTAGTGATTGCTGAGGGTGTTCTTCCTTTCATATGTCATTCTACGACTGCTAAAATAAGAAAAGGCCAAAATTTCAAAGCTTACATACATGAGAAGTTTAAAATGATCTGCTATTTTGAGGCCTGGTTCGTCTTTCCATTGTGCCAGTATAATCCCAGTCATAGACTCTGGGCAGTCAGGATCCCTTTTTTTTCATCAATTTCTCCATTCAGATATTATACAACTGCAAATTACTACCATTGTGTTATAAGACAGGCCTAACTCCATTAGATTACGTAACTTTTTAGGTAGCAGGAGAATTTTCTTTTTGACTTACATATTTGCATTTGTTTTTAAAAGAAGATGCAAGAGAAATAGCAAAAAAAAAAAAAAACTTATTAGATAAAATTCTAGAATGTGCCTAAATATTTATTATATAAGATTCCTGTATATCAGTAATTATCAGCTAACAAGATACAGACAACATGCCCTAATTGGTGCAAATAATACATAAGGAATATATATGGAGTGAGAAGTAAGAATGCATCTCTCCCAGGGAAGCATCCTTAGCACTAGGATAGAAAAAGATCTTTTTGTACTTTTTTTTCTCTCTCCCATGAATCCTTTGAATGTTTCAGTCTTTTTCTACACTGTGATCCAGATGCAACAGGAAAAGTGGAGAATAAGTAGCTCAACTCAGTCTCAGGCTACATAACTCTGACATTCAGGAACTCCTGTAAGAGGTGTAAACAGAGGGGGTACTTAGCATCTCCTTCTGGTCAGGTTCCCTAATTGTGCATAAAAGGAGGCATCCTTCATTATCTGCTTGTGCTCAAAAGTAAATTCAGTGCTCTGAATCTCAGGGGATGAAGGTGTCTGTTCTGTGTAGGTGCATGAGTTAGGTAAGTGTTCAGACAAACATCATGGTTGAGGATTCCCAAAGATGCTTGCTGTACCACCAGTGGAAAAGGAGAGGCTTCCCTCCCTAAGGTTTCAGAATTTCCTTATGGAGGCACTTAACCCACTGACTGTGTGAGAGCTGGGATACTTAAGGGACTAAGTCTGAATCATCCTGCCAGGCAGATGTTATAACACTGGCAGACGTAACAGTCTGAATACAGCCCTTAAGAGTACATTAGTTTGCAGAAACCTAAGCATAAATGAGCATACTCTGATGGAATCACATTCTTCACTCCAGGTAACGTGAAAACCCAACTCCTGACTTGGTCTACGGAATATCATGAACACCTTGAATATTGTGAGCACATTGAAAGCACAATTAATCTTCAGTACTTTCATTTGTTATTCATTGCGTTGAAAGTACTGGACTATATGACCAAAATCATACACAAAGAGCTTTTACTTCTTTCCTTTATGTCTTGTTAAAATCATGGTTTTCTTTGCAGCTCACCTCTGGGATAGTCACATTTTCTCAAAGTGGGTAATACATAACAAATAGAAGTGTGTTTTGATTACTAGTGCTTTGCATGCTTCCAAACTGTAAAAATCCTCAATATGTCATATATTTACTTTCTTTACTGATTAGGTTAAAAAATGTAGTTCTGCAATACAAAGGAATTATAAAAGATTTCAGACGTAGTAATTTGTTTAAGTTTTTCAGATGTAGCGATATGTTTAAGTTTTGGGGGCTACATACCCAACAGGTCCTTCTCCCAACACGCAAATCAACACCAGGAGACTTTTGAAGAAGCAACCCTTCGATACTTATGTGTGTGGTGCAACGCTGAAATACAAGGAAGCAAAATTCAGCTCTCCTTTTGGGAGACTGCTAGTCCAAACCCTGTTTTCCCTAACAGATTCGTGGCATGGCAGCTATGCGTTTGCAGTGTTTGCATATGTATTCTTCTTTTTGGTGACACTCTTATTCTGTAACAATTAGGCCTGCTGGAGGTTCTGATAGTGTCCTGGGATCACACTATTCTGTTTTGGTTATTCCACAAAATCAGTCATAAAAATTCCTTTCTTCATATTTCTATTTTACTGTCAGTCATTGTCTCATTGCCAGTAGTGGTTGTGGATATCTTGTATTGAAATATCCATTTCTTATCCAACGTCTTGAATTCTGCAGCAGTTTATTGTGGTCTAGGGTGAGACTTCAGTGGAGATTAAGATGTCTTAGGCATCTATATGGAAGTGCTCAAGTGTAACCTATATGTGTAAATTCCTGTTCCAGGCAACAGAGTCATCGCAATCCGTGAAGCCTGCTCGGTGCCTTGTCATCTGACAAACTGCTTTGCATATGTTTCAGAGTGACCTGAGTTGTTCTTTAGGCTCCATCTGAACACAGGAAAAAACTATGGCATCTTGTAAAATGTACCATCAGTTTCTGCGTCTTACAGTTCTCTGGAACTCCCAGAAACTGGAAAAATATTCTGCTGTAATCATTAGGCTTCTGACAAAAATAGTGAAAAGAACTTTCTTGAGTTTCTCCCAAAGATAAATTAGGATTCCATGAAACTGTCCAATACTCTCTTGTCATTTGCTATGACTTGTGCACATCATACACCTGTATACTTTAAACCGGTAATGCATATTTGGCCAAGTAAAAACAATCTTGGGTAATCTTTGTGTGCCTTTATCCTGAAAATGTTTATCAATGCAATGATGTCACTTCTTGACTCTCTCAGGCTGATTCCATACATTTAAGATATTAACAGGATTATTTAAGTTGGTAGCCTGTAATAATGGGATACTGGAGACTGCATTTGTTGATGCAGAAGGTTACTCTGAATTCGGTGTCAGAGTGCCTCACTTACCTGTTCCATGTGAATAAAATACTTTCTTGTAAACATAGTTTTTCATTTCCTTTGTAGTGATTGTATGTATCAGGGGAAGGGAAGTGATTTGTCCCTTAGCCTAAAGATTTTTATTTCTAACACCACCTGTTTTGCTTTAGAGCACTGGGTTAATCTGAAGGTCACCAGCTAATATACCAGAGAGCAAGTATGAATCCAACCATCAAATAAAAATGGAGAGCAATAGCAAATGACACAATCCAAGTTATGGTTGGACTAAGGCTACATAGGGAGGCTACTGACACAGGACAGCTATAGAGACAGAGCCGAGACAGCTGCAGAGCAGTGGCAGCCAGCCAGCGCTCCTCGACAGATGAAGTTAAGGCCAAAAGGAGAAGGACTAAAATCTCAGCTATTAGCTACTCCAATATAGAACAAACAAGCTATATAAGAACCTTACATACTGTGACAAGAATTACAACAGCTCTTTGGTAACAGAGGCCTTAGAGCTTCTTGTGCAACTTTTCAAATGGAAATTCTCATAGCCAAAGTATTTTGAAAAGATTAGCTTTTGAAACTAAAGGTCTAAAAATTGTATACACTAGGTACATCATAAACAATTTTTGCCATCAAATATGTCATATACTGAGTCACCAAAAAAAGGCCATGGCTTGACAGGCACATTTCAATGTATGCAAAGGTAATACTAGCTATCCTTTGGCTGTGAATTAGAATATGTGAGCCCAGGTATATTGGTTTTAGTATCCCAGCTGGCCCACTCTTCATGATGGTACACTGTGTCTTGTGTACTTTAATTGTTCTTTGAAGAAGCAAAAATTATTTATGAAAGCCTTATTTCTCTCTGAAAGGCTATTTTTCAGATACAATCTTAAGCTATGCGCATCTCCACTGGCTGAAAAGGTTACTTTTCCTATCCTATTTATAAAGCATATTAATGCTTTACCAAATAATTGCAGACCCTAACACAAAGGCCTGGCAATTGAAAACCAGACAACAGCTTGAAGAGGAGGAGAAGAAATGCAGTACAAAAAGATCTCTGCAGAGAACCCTTAGCTGTCCGTGACCCTTCCCATTATTCTGTGTAGGACATACTCAGGTAGTTTGGATTAGCCATGGACACAGATGATGTCAGAACCAGTCCTCTTAATCTTTTCAATTTTCCATTATGAAAATATGCTATAGAACAGTGGTATCAGATATGAAACAACCCCTTACATATTTTTTTTAATATCAATAGAATTATTTTTCATTAAGTTTTAAGTCATGTGTGCTGGATATGATGTATAATTTTTTTTTCCTATTAAATCCCCACATCTTTCCTGATAAGGGCATCCTTTCTCAAAGTACTTCTTAAAATAGAATAGCTTGATGCTGTGGATAGCACTTTGACATTGAAGAAAACCAGGGAGATGCAAACAAATTCTAGCAAGTCTGGAAGTGGTGCCTATATACTTCAGAAATGGTTTGACTCATTAGTAGATTAATAGGCTGCACAGACAGCTGGATCTTTGAAAGAAGTCAGTGAATTAAGGGCAGACTATTACCCTGTAGCTCCCATTAGCCTGCACATTAACCAAATAGATCTACAGATATTTCTGTTCCATACAAATCACTGGAACAATGGATATAGGTTTTATATAAAATCAGCACGGCCATAAAATGGAATGTAGGAACAATTTACAATTACTGCAGTTAGAATGGCCAAAGCTTTTGAATACAGCTTTGTCAGGATTTTTATTCTCAAGACCCTACCACAAATCTGAGGTAGCTGAACATCCCAGACTTAGCTTTCTTAGTATGGTTTTGTGCTCAGTGATAATTGATAAAACCAATTAACAACTTTGAAGTAAAAATATATTTTGATACATCTGATAGAAAATATACCTGATCTTGGCTGAGGGCAAAGAATGGGTAAGTTGACCTGATATCTATGATTGCAAGCCGCTGTTCCTCTCCTTCATCTTTCAAACAGGGATCAGTTGTGATGACAGATACGGTGAGATTCAGCAGTCCCTTCCAAAGGGCTTGTAGTGTTCTGTGTGCGCAGGAAGGTCATAGGAAAGGTCAGCAAGGTCCCAGATACTGCACATTAAAGAGTTCAGTTGCAGGGGGGGAACCTCTGCCAGGCACATTTTGGATTTCAGTTACTTTATGTGAGATTCATATGACCAAATGGAACTTTTGCAACATAGCAGCTACATCGGAGACAAAGCATCTAGGCTACTCTCATTCTCAGTGGTTAGAAGTAGGCATGTGAAGGATATAGTTAATTTCATCAAAAAGGTCTAAAATGAGCCAGAGGAATTGTGTTCTGGAACTGCCCATTTGTCTCTATTCACTAAGAAGACAACCCAGGGTGTTAGTACAAATATAAACATCTGCAGTTTAAAAATCTCAAGTTAAGTGAAATTACTTCCATCCTAACTTTTCCCTTGTTTGTATATTACCATCCTCTTTGAGGGAAAAATTGATTTCTGGCTTCAAAACAGATTTATCATACTGCCTTTAGCTGATTTTTGACTGCTCAATAGTTCATTATATCCACTCTGTTTGTGTCCTGTAGTACAATGACTTGTCACAGGCTTCCAATTTTGGCTGAAAGTTCTGCACTAGATAAGCACATTATTAGTTAAGCTGAAGAAAATAAAAACAAAAAGCCATTAAGTTAGGTATGAGAACTTAGGAATTTCCAGACTAATGGACTTTCTCCTATAGTCTCCAACACTGAGCGATGACAAGGACAGAAAAGACATGGATTGTGTTGTCTTTCCTGATTTTGCTTTAGATATCATCCTGATTCTCCTGCCCGTCAACTTATGCCCCTAAACATAAAGACTTAAAACTTTGTTGGCCAGTTCACTTTAACTGCAGGTTACTACTTTTATGTACTCTATACAGACTATTATTGGAAAAGTGTGCTTTGAATAGATCCTGTAGTGTGGATGTAATATCCAATAGAAGCAAAAAAAAGGGCACAATTTTGCTTCACTTGTATTTGGTGTAAGGTATAAAGAATCAACTTACAGATGGCTTGAACCTCCATAAAGCTCTGCAGAAGCAGGGATGCTTTATGCATTGACAACTCCAAAGCTATGGCTAATGAACCCAGGCCAGCAATGCAGCTACCATAGACCTGCCCATAGCTGGCACCTGATCTGTGATATTCATGGAGAAGATATTTTTCTCCTGCATGTAACACCTCTTTGCCAAGTGTATTCAGACTTGGCACAGGTAGAAATGTTTGATCACAGAATCATAGGGTTGGAGGGGATCTGTAGAGATCATCTAGTCCAACCCCCCTGCCAGAGCAGGGTCACCTAGAGCAGGTTACACAGGAACACGTCCAGGCGGGTTTTGCATGTCTCCAGAGATGGAGACTCCACCACCTCTCTGGGCAGCCTGTTCCAGTGCTCTGCCACCCTCAAAGTCAAGAAGTTCCTCCTCATGTTTAGGTGGAACTTCCTATGTTCAAGGTTGTGCCTGTTACCTCTTGTCCTGTCGCTGGGCACCACTGAAAAGAGTGGTGCCCAGCGCTCAGCTCAGCTATTGATGCTCAGCTATTTTCTGCTTTGATAGGAAATATTGGTGTTTGGTGGGTTTTTTTCCCATGTATGAGAACCATATTCTCTGTTTCTTACAGCCTTCATCAAATGCTTAGCTAACCCTAGTTACAAAAATACAGTAAAAGAAATAATATTCATTAAAAAACACTAGCTACCAGTCTTCTTGTAGTGGTACTGATCATTTAGAATTATCAAATGAAATAAGGCTTGATTTTCAAAGGGGACCAAATTGGATGTATATATAATGAATTCAATTTCCATTTATGTCTCAGTGAGAATTTTTAAAGGAGAGAAAGATGGAAAAATTATAGACATTTGTTTTGAGCAAGCACAATGAGACTGATTTGTTGTTTATAAACCAACACTCATATTTTGTTATGCATATATGACTATACAATTAATTTTGCATCTTAGAGAAGTGTGTTTGTTTAATCCTTTGTCATACATTCCTGTCGATATCCTAAATGAAAGGGATGAAGACAGAGTGGCTTAAAAAAGTAAAAAAAAAACAAACCCAAATCAAAACAAACAGTCTCCACCCCCCATCCCCCATCCCTCCCTCCCCCACAAAAAAACCCAAACACTAAAAGTTCAGATGGGGAAAACTTCCCTCTATATTGGGGTAACATTTGGGATAATTTACTGGTGTTTTTCTGAGTGTTTCACTTTGGTGGTGTTATGGTAATGCTTTTATTGTGAATTAAGTCAGAAGTGCCCAGATTAACAAATGAGTGCTTTTCTAAATCTTAATAATGAAAGATCGATAAGTGATTCTAAAATTAGTTGTGACAGATCTCAGCAATAATAGAGGAATATAGTTTTCAATTCACTTGTGTACTTCAGCACATTTATGTCAATGAGACTGATTATGTTTTAAGGCTGTGCAAAGGATTGATTTTTCAATTTAGCTTCTGAATTAAACAATAGAAAAAAAATATTCTGAGAAGCCAGTGGGTTGAGTTTCCTTTCTTATTTTTTTTACTTTAGGTCCCAGACCGATGGGATAAAAAAATCAATTAGTTTGAGATCAAAGTATTGTGTGGCTGTGTACAAATGATTTTCTTGGAACACAGGTAAGAAAAAGCAAAGGAGAAGATGTACCAGATCCAGACAAAGCTGCTGGACAAAGCCGCATGTTTCTTTCTGTTGGAGTGTCTGTTAGAATGTCCGCCTCTGTTGTGCAGCCTAGGTTTAGTTTTCAGTTCACCTTAGGGGAATTAAAACTTAAACTCCTCTAATCCGAACTGCCAAGCTGTGGATGGTTTTGTAAAGAGAAGAACAATTCTAGCAGAAGTAGCAGAAGTCTTATCTTCTTTTTTTTCTCTGCATTACCCTCAGAATATCTCTAGCTTTGGGAAAAGGTATTAATTTAACATATGAAATAAACTGTTTCAGATTCCTACCCTCCTCCATCAGAAAGAGAACAGATCCGAGTTCAGACAAGCACTGTAACAGGTGGAATGTGGAGCATGCAAAGGCTGGAAAATCTCTGGATAGGATATCTGTATGTTGGAGGTACTCCATTTTGTGTAAGACATCATCACTGAGCCAGAGAGAGCAATAGCTTGATAGCATTGGGTTCGTGAAACCCTTCGGGAGCCACTGGGTTTAAAAGCACTAATAGAAAAGCTCAGTAAAAGGTAAATATGATCTCCCATTTCTGCTTTGCATTCTGAAGTTAGGATGCTAGCCTAGGATCTGGGAGAAAGTTGGGAATTTAAGCAGAGACTGGCAAATTTTGTGTGAATGTCAGAAGCACTAGATTAAGCAGGCATAATGATAGTTCTACATTTGTGTGTAATGAAATTTTCAAAATTCTGGTAATGAGCAGATTTGGCTTGCACTCACATCATTTTGAAGTGACTGAAAATGCATTTTTTGAGGAATTTATACTTTGTCAAATCATCATCAGCATCATCATTATCTCTGCTCATCTCTGCTCGTCTGACAACAGCCTTAGCCACAGTCCTTCATCGGATTAGGATAGAGCAGAATTAAAGGATACCATTGGGAACACTTGGCACAATGAGGGTGTTTGATATGGAGTAGGTTTCATTTTGCATCATGTTAGTAAATTACTGCAGTTACAGGAAAGGGGAGAAGGACTATTTCTAGTTCCTCAGATGCACTAAATGTTGGAGTTACAAAATTCAGTTGTTTGACTTAAAGAATTGAAATGCATAAATGCAGATTCAGGAAAAAAAAAAACGTTAAGATGCTGATGTGTTGCAAATTTGTAACATGACCGTATGAACAAAGACAATATGGTGACATGGCAGTCACTCCCTGTAGTCCTCTGGTCATTGGGTTTAGTGACATATCTGACTCTATTTTCTTTGTCATGTGTCTCAGTGTATTTCATAGACTGAGCTAAGGGACATCAGACAGAATTAAACAGATCCTATTTCCTGCCACATTACTACCTGCTTAACACAAAACTAGGCCTTCTCTCTGTCCCACCTAGACATACACAGATACACACACAAAATTAAGAATAGGTGTTTTTGCATAACCCAATGTTTAAAAGTTTGTAGATGGAATTAGAGCCTGGCTTAAATAAAAATGAGGAAGAGGAAACGAGGTCATTTTAAACCATAATGTTGTGCAAACTTGTTTTTGAAAGAAGAAACATAAATGATGGGTTGGGTTTTTTTCAAGCTGCAAGTTGCTCCTGGTAATTATTATTAGCTACTTATCGACTCAAGAAAGGATAAAAGTTATTCGTTCAAATAACTCAGGATGTAAATCTGAGAGTGAAATATTTCACTGCATGGTGTAGTTAGGCCAACCTGTCCATTAAGTGTACTAATACAAACATCTTCATTAATTTATGGAGGTTATGCTTGTTCTTGATTGAGACCATTCACAATAGTAGTCAACCATTGATTTAATAATACTCTTGGGCTGAGTCATGCAGAAAACTATGTTTGAAGCACACCATAAAAATTATGCTAAAAACCAAATAGCAATTCCTTCCAAAGTTGGTGATCCTTTGCTGCATTTGCAGAGGCCAGGCAGATTCCACCCCCCCCCCCCCAGCACTTTTTTTTCTGCTTCAATTTCCTACACAAACCAAGAATATAATTTTGACCTCCTTCAGGTCTGGGTTCCCTATTCCCTGCAGCTATTCTAATTCAGATAGTAGCCTTTATAGTATTTTGATGGAGCAATATCTTTCTCTATGACTTTTAGAAGTGATTTTCCATGGGGCTCTTAAGTTGAATTTTGCATTCCGTACTTTCCACACCTGAAATGGATCAAGATAGCTGAATCTCAGAAGGCACATACAGTGAATTGTAACTTTGGAGATGTCTGTATTCAATTAGCACCTCTCTTTTGGTCTAAAGCTTTGTGCATACGTATATGACTGCAGAATTACTTTGTCTTGAGCAGCATTGCCTTCTCTACATCTGCATTCTGTTATGATTTAGAAACCTAAAGACTGTTTCGCAAAGGATGCAGTCTAGTAACTGTACATCGGACAGTCTCATGAACTGGCAACAGAGAGTTCAACCTGTGCCAAGCCACAACCTCTTCCTTCAGAAACCATGGTTGGGAAAAGAGATGGGATTACTGTGGTGTGTGCCCTTGGCACATTGTTTAGAGGCTGGAGTATTCTGACGGAAGGCAATATATACAAATGGGGTTTAATCATTGCCCCCTAGATAATTTATGCATGTTAAATTAGGTTTGGGATTAAAACAAAATAATAGTAATAAAAATAACAACAACATAAATGTATGGAGTAGATACAAATCTCATCTTTCTAGTGGGGTGCTTTGGGTATCCCTGATAGCCCCAAGCTAAGCTATAGCCTTGTAGGTAGGGCATTTGCTTGAGATATGAAAGCTGTGAATTTAAGTTTGTTGGAGTTGAAGGGAAATAAATAATTCCCTGCAATATATTTATGAAATGGGCTACATTCAAAGGGTAGGTAGCATCAGGTGTTTTAAGAAAGGTGAGCCCTGCTTGATTGTTTATATATTTAGCCTAAGGAAAGGACTTAGCATTTGAACACAAGAACAAGGCCCTCTAGATTTAAAAAAGAAAAAAAAAAAAGTGATCGGTCAAATATACCTATTCACTTTTCCTCTAGACTCTCCCCGTACTGAGAATGTGTTACTCATGAATAGCTAAACCTTGCCAGTGACTTTCTGCATCACCAGTAGCGCTGACCTGCACCCCCTCTCTGGCAACAACTGCTGACACCTGTACTTGAAAACAGGCAAACCTGTGAACAGCCAGGGAGGCCTCTTCAGCTCTAAGGGTGACTGATATAAACTGGACACATCCATGCAATATTCCTAACCTTGGACCAGTGCCTGGGATAGTATCCTTCAATCCATCAATATAATGATGACTTTCCATTTTCTTTACTTTTTCTTCAGTTAAAATGTTAGAAATAATGAAAGAACATTGCAGCCCACTGGCATCTTGTTTTCAGAGCATGTTGCCGAGGGCATCTGTTATAGGTTCTGGGGTGTCATAGACAGAGCATGTGGGTGTATTTGAGGTACAAGACTTGCTGGAGGTGAGCAGGGATGGGAAGAAGGTTAGTAGAGGATATCAGGGTGGAGAAAGCTCTGTGTGCCAGAGTGGCTCGGCTCATGCAATCCCAAGCATTTTCTTGAAGATAGCTAGATGGTACAGGTGAAAACCATACCAGAGAGTATGAGTGGTTGGGTTCAGGGTTTGAGCTTGGTCTCTAGTCTTATTTTATTTAGCACTGTAGACATAGCCAATTGAGATAAGGTTTTACTGTGGGGCTCATTTTCTCCTAATCCAAAAAAATGCTCAAACATGACTAGATAAGGAGACAGAGGCAGATAACATCATGCTGGTTTCATGAACAAGGATTCAACAAAGATGGCAGAAAATACCTGCTTTTCCCATTCACAGCTGAAGTAAATGATGATTTTACCCTCTGCTCCACATACATGTCTAATGGATTTTATTAGAATGTGAACACTGCAGGGACACCAGAGCAGAAACAGAAAGTAAAACAGAAAAACAGAAGTACAAAGAAAGAACTATGAACATATTATATAAACCCAGAACTACAGAAATGGCTAAAGAGGAGTCTTAAATAGGACTTTCATAAATACAATAAAGATTGCAGTAATGCCTTGATCCTAATCCTACAACAGATCTTTAAGAAGGGCTATTAATGTTAATACTGTGATACTGCATTTTATTCAGATGTTTGTTTTAAATAGAAGATCAAAATCATAAATGAGCCTAGAGATACATCAGTAAAACAGAAAAAATGGCTTGATTTTTAAAAAATGAACTAATCTTTGGCTAACCCTGGTGTCCAAATTTATTTGTCTTAAAAATTATGAAAATAAATGTCATCCTGTTTCTTTGAAAGGTCTTGAGATCATGTATTCATAAAGTACAATAAAATAATAACTATCAGATACATTCAGAATATAAACAAGGAAATACAGCAGTTTAATTACTTCTTATTGTGTGTATGGATTTTTACATTAGCACTTTATTCTAAGTGATGATTTTGTAGATTGCTGAAATATACTCTTATTCTTACTGTTCCTATTATTTATGTATCTTTGGTTGAAAATTATTATAGACAACTCACTAATGGCAATAGAAATGACAAGAGACTTTGCAATCGGCAGATTTACAAAACAAAGTAACCATACATATTGTATCATGTGAAACCTAAGGAAAAGTAAAATAATTGTAATTATATTAAAATTCAGCTGTGACAGTGTTTTTAAAATGCAGAACATCAGTGTTGCGCCTTGAAAAAATCTCTTTTCATGTCATTTTCCTCACAACACTCCATGCTGTTGGTTCTGTGCTCTATTTATTTAAATGAATGGTAAATCACTTTTTTAAACATTATAGGTGATTATCAACTACATGCTTATACTATTTATTTCAATACGACAAATTTAGTGCTGAGACTACACCCTCAAGCAGGTGCATTTTCTACAGTAGAAATGCATATCTGTAAAGGACTGAACTGGCAGATCGTTCTCCATGCAGGGCTTTTACCTTTCAGTTCTGTTATGATTTCTGAGAGTTAGCCTGAGAGGTACTTCACGGAATAATGGCCTGAAGTGAAGAAGTGCTGATCAGGCCTTTTGTCATTGCAAAGTAAATCATCAGCCTGCTGTTTTTAGAATCCCATGGACATGACTCTGAGAAATATTCTTTCTAATTTTTCAGGGGGATGAGCAAATCTGCGAGAAATGTTTGCTGAGAAATCAAGAACCCAAGTTGGGAAGGAGGGGTAAGGTATAACTTTAACACATTTAATTCCTTTGACTATCCCCACACTATAACTCTGTCTACTTCTGGCAAGGGCACTGGCCTGTTATTTTTTAGTGCGTTGACAGCCATATAAAGTGGCAAAGGTATGGAATCAAGTATGTTATTTACTAGCAAAGATGACAGTGGGAAAAGTTTCAATGTCAGCTCTACGTCCTGCATTAACATCTAAAGATGAAGATCTGAGAACAAATCTATCATGAGGGTTTCGCACTATAAAGACCTCTCTTTCAGATGGTAGCCCAGAGAACTGCAATCACGTGCTGATGAACCTGAGAAATCCAGGTCTCTGCTGTGAGTAGGAGAAATAGTGCTGTACTGCTTCTTCTGATGGCAGGTTACTAGCACAAACTCAATAAACTTGGCTTGTGAAGTGTGTGTATGCTGCATTAAAACACTTTTACACTGTCTTGCTTAAAAAGATCTCTGATCTGCATAGATAAGATGGTGATGATCAGCCTTAGCCAGCCAATCAAATAATTTACTAAGATAATGACTTTCTTCAGATTCTGTTTGCTACTGTTTTGTAAGTTGCTGCCTTGGAGATGCTAAATTGTGAGGCAACATCATTTAAATTAATTTCCTCATCTATGTGCAGTTCTTCACCTCAGTCATCAGAGACAAATACTGGCCCTACATGACTGTAAAAGCATCTTTTTTGTTCGTATATAAAAGTAAAGCACCTTGGACCTAAACAACTAGGTGCCAAAGCTCTTTTTTTTTTTTTTTTTTTTTTTTTTCTGGGCTGATGTGATATTTTCAGAGAGCAAGAAAGACTGGTTTGTGCTGTAATCGGGCACTCTCCACAGGTGGTGTTACTTGACAGGGAAACTGGGAAAACCTTTCTCTGTCCTTGTGTCTTAAAAGGCAAGAAACACGCTCAGATGAAGTGTACAAATATCACTGTGGGTGAAGCGAGACGGCCAAAATGCACTCACCAGGACTGGAAGGGGTTGCTGTGAGACTTGGTGATGAAACGTCCTTTTTATTAATCCTCTTCATCAAGGAAAGAATATACTTCACACAACAGATGTCTTGAGTCAAGGTGTTTGGGAGGCTCTGTGAATCCCTTGTCAGGATGAGTGTGAATCATTTTTTGGAGGGGAGCAAAAACGCAGATTAATAAAAAGGAAAGGAACAGCTCAACATCAGAGAGCTGTTTATCTGAGAGCTACATTCGGCCTCCTGCTCCATGCGATTCAGAGCAGAAACTATAATGTTGGTCTCATTGTGCCTTTAAAAGCAGAAATCCCATTTTGAGAAACTCCAATGAGGAGAAATTATTGTACGTGTAATTGTGTAAATAAGCCAAGTTATGCTGTAGCTGAATTTGGCTCAGAATTTTATTTGAATAACTACCGTATTTCCAAGTAAATGGGAATGTATATTTGACTGCAGGTATTTTCCTTGATGACACAAATGTCTCATACCTTATTTGCCAGTAGTTGTGGTAAACGTTCTGTCATTTTTCCTGTGTATGTGGCTGTATATCCACAACATTCTTCTGCTAACTAATAAATCAGCCGCAGTATCACACAACACGGGGTTTTTTTTACGTGTTATGGCTGTAGCCGAGGAAAGCATTTCAATGGATGTCTCTCAGTAAACAAAGGAGTGGCACTCTTGACTTCAGAAATGTAAAGCGGAGCTCGTTTGCTTCCTGCGTAAGATAACTTCATTCTACAAATAGATTTGACCTTTCTTCTCCTAGATAATGAGTCTACCATTATTTTCTAGAACCCCCTTATTTTGTAATTTGAATTTGAATTTCATCTTTAAAGAAAGAATGTACAGGATCAGTAACAGTTGAACCCACATTTATTTAATAAATTGTGAAAACTACAGAAACAGTAATTTATATGGAAGAAAAGGCTGATTTTTCTGGTTAACAAGTTGGCAATTCCTGTTGCTAAGGATTGAATTTCTATCACTATAAGCTATATTAACGCAGAATTAGTATATTGTAAAAGCTGTGAATGCAAAGCTTCATATTAAACATCAACGTATTTTGTGACATAGCTTTTTATCCATAACTTTTCTAATTTGTAATGAAGCCTGGTAATAGTAAAAATAGCATTATGCCAGATGGGCAATAAAAGCAATAAAAAAATCAAGGGCCAGGTACTTGGATAGAAAAATCTATGAAATAATTGCTTACATAGCAATGAACAAACAATTCCAGAACCATTTTTTTTTCCTTTCTGTTTGTGAATTATTTCCACACATTAAAAACTCAAAAGAACATCATATAAAGAAAAGGACAGATATGTGGATGTGAGCGTTGTACCAGAATGTTTCTGAAGCTGATTCTGAGCAGCTGCAGAATGATCTAGGTAACGGGTTGTTAAAAACTGCAGAGTAAATTCATCACCATGCCCTTGGAAAAAAATACTGGGAGCTCTTTGGTTAGTTCTCTGGCAATCTGACTTGATGGTCAGTAATGGTCAGAAAGCAACCACAGTGATATGAATTATTAGCAAAAGAATGTAGAGCAAAGCAGGAAACATAATTATACCAAAGTATAAAAGAGGTATTTTAAAGTTGTAAATATCTCATGAATTTCTGAAAATGCAAACACATAAAAACCTCCAAATCTGTAAAAAGAATGTAGAAGGGTGCGTGGCGTGATAAGAGGTATGAAATTGCTTATGACAAGTGAAAAACGAAATAAAGGCATTGGGGTTTCCAAATTCTGATTGCTTTCCCTTCAGATATGCAATTTCCAGAGTACATGCTTGTCACGTTTCTTTATGAAAAGAACAAATAATGTAGTATATTCCATGATGCACTTTAGGATTGTAGGTATTTGCTTTAAATTAAGCGTTTGAAAATGAGACACCTAAGTCTCAGCTATTCACCTTAGCTATGCTATCAAATCAATAGGGGTAAATAGACACCACAGAAAAGTTTCATCTCAGCTAAACACAGTAGTCCAAAATGGCTCCAATTAATTGCCCTTGAGATGTCTATTTCTGTCCATTAATTTTAAAGATGGCTTAGAGAGACTATCTCAGCTACAGTAATGTGCTACTGGTGTTTCTGCCATATATATGTAACCCTGCTTATTTACTATATATACAACATACATATAACATATGCATAACGTCTATATAAAATATACACATAACAGCTCAAGGACTTTCTTGGTTTTGGTTTATGCATAGAGACAGAGAAACAGCACACACAGCAGCCTTGCAAGCTTCCTCACCTTGTTGGTCTTCAACATTATCCAGAAAAAAATCCTCTGTAAAGATGAAAGGTTGATCAGTTTTCACTTTACTTCTGTGATGGCTAACTGTTGGCCATTATTTTATTATACAGACCTCTAGCCAAGGAGAAATAAACTACGTAGCAGTTTATACAAGAAAAGCCTGAAAAAACAGTATTGGCTGGGGATACAAAACTATTTCTAGCATTCATTTGCAATAGCAATGGGGAGAGGAGCATCTTCATATTGTACGTACTGTTCAGCTCTTTACAATGTCTGCTTATTTCAAAGAAGCTTTACTGTTTCAAGACATGTTAGTAATTATGGGAGAAAACATATTTTCAGTGGAGTGTGATGACTTGAATGGAATGTGAAGACATGAAGTAATAATAATGGCTAACAGGTCATGGGTTAATGAAATAGTTTTTCAGTTTCCTTGCAAACCGTGGTGGTTTTTCCTACTTTTGAAAAAAATCAGAATGTTAAAACCTGAGTGTAAAGAGTTGGTTGCAAAGATTGTAATTAAAGTTGAAAGCCAGTTGTAGTAAGAGTCAGTTATAGCCAAAATATTGCATTGTATATGTGGGTAAGATTTTTCTGCATGGTTTTATCAGCTTAAAGCTGTAGTATTTCCATTTTTATTGTTACCTGAGAAATCCATTTCTAGCATAGTTTGTTCATGATGCTACTAAGCCATTATAAGTACATAAGACTTGTCCTTCAGACACTGCATAGCCTTCCTGACAGATTTTGAAATTATTTAATAAAATTATTGTTGACTTTGGCATGCTTAATGGTCTGGAACCTTTTTGTATTAACCATTTGCATATTCCTAATGGATGAAGAAAAACTGCGAGGTATATTCCTGTCAGCTGTTTGTCAGTCATAAATATCACCTTATAACGTTTGGACAGAAAAGCATTTTTTTCCCATATTCCCTTACCATATGTTTTTGCTTCTTGGTTTTCTTTGCTTAGCATTACCATGTATCTTAAACTGAATTTATGAATCTGATGTGAAATGAGGTGAATAAATATGCCTTTTGTTGTATATCTATGCACAACATGGTAAGGTTGTGAACCCGAACCTTTTATGTTCAGTAGGGAAAGTCCAACTTAAAAATACTGGTGTTTGATCAGGTCTGGTGAAAGCACGGTCTTGTGTTAAAGGAGAAAAATCAAAGTATCAGGAGTGAGTGTAGATTTAGATATGGAAAAATATTCAGTAGAATTAATTAACATTATCCTTTTATTCCTAATGAGTGAATATAAAAGTTATTTTATTCCAAGCCATTATTATTCTTTATATCCCATAAGAACTGGGGAAAAATGTACAGTGATTTGTAGTATAAAGAAGAGAAGTTATGTTTGTGCTAGAATCAGAAACATGAAATATGTGATAATTTCATTCTTGGAGTGTCCCTTTTGTTATGACAACTATTACATTTGTTTTTTATTAAGTAAGAAAGATTATCTTTCATTTTAACAAATGCCTTGCTCTTTTACTTGCCAATGAGAAAAAATGCCTTTCGCAGCAAATTTAGTTGTAAATTTTGTCAGGAGAAATTTGCCCTATTTAACATAGTTATCTTCTGGACTTCTCTGTGTTCAGGGTATTACAGAATGCTATTGGTATTTTTGTAAATTTTTGTGATATTATTAGTATGGTGTCAGTATATACATGGGACAGTGACACTGGAGTTGGAGAGAGAAAGTAAAAAAGAAAGCAAAAATGCTTTTCTGTTCCAAGCAGTTAGTAAACTCTCACGAATTCAGAACTAAACTTCTGGGCAGTAAGTGGAACAGGAGAAGATCCTTCTGAGGAACAGTTTATTGCAAAGTTCAAATCAATCAAAAATAGTTCAAAACAACACACATTCTAGATTTTCTTCCTCATGAAAATGTTTTTTCCTTTCCAAAGTGAGACCTGTCCATCCTCCATTAACTAACATTTTTTGAACTTCACTGCCTCTGGTCTCAAATTAATACCCAAAACATGAGACAGCTGTACAATCAAAAAAGATCTGTCTCCATGTCTCCAATTGAATTTCATTTTCCATATATATAATATGTATAAATATTAACTGAAGAATAGATTTCAGCATTACCATGGTCCTTCAGAGGAGTGAAATCTAGTTTCAGAATAGTTTCTTGGTTTCCCTCTCTCAACCAAGAATATTTAATCATTTATAGGAAAAGAAGCAACCGCATAGAGATTTTAATGCTTAAGACAATGACCTGGCAAGTACAAAGGGCAGGTGAGTTGAGGAAACTCTCCAAATTTGAAATAAATATTGGACTTATTCTTAAATCTACAAAGTTCAATACTTTGTCAAGAGGACATAACATGGCTGTATGTAGCCAAAGTCATGCTGAAAGCATGGAAAAGTAACCTATATAATAATGTACAGTATGTTACTGGGTACTGAAAAATGTGTGAAATGTTTGAGAAGGAGGTAGTAGTTTAGTTCTGTTTAGAAGTGCAAATTAACTGAGAGTTGACACATAACTTATTAAGAAAGCTTTATGAGATTTCATGAGATTTGGTCAACAAAGATCAAACAAGAGACCCTGCTGTACTGAACTTGAAATGAAGGGTGGCATAGCTTATGCTGTGTTTCCTCATCCTTTATGGTCAGGGTGCTTAAACCTTATCTGGAATCTTTACAGATTTATTTTCTAAACATTTTTTTTTTTTAATATATATGTAACAGGAGTTTTCTCTGCACTCCTGACCATTCCCACTTATTTTTCAAGCATTTCCTTTCACACCCATGTGATCTATGCATGGCCTCCATTCTTCAACTTCCTATCATGCAAATAGGCCTAATACCCCCATTAAAAAAAAAAAAACAAACAGGTTTCTCTCAAGTCTTATCTTAAATAATTATCCTTACATATTGAATTCTAATAATTTCTTTCCCTCCTTGACAGATTGCTCTATCTCTACAACATAATGAATTACCTGTGCTTCACAAGCATGGCTGTGAACAGAAGCTAGTTCATGGATGTTCTCTTCCCTTTCCAAGGGAAAGGAAAATTTGTAATGCCCCTCTTCAGAAGGGATTTTACAGCTCTAGCCTCGAGGAAACCAGCCATTTATGCTGAGGGACATGTAGTCCAGAGCTCTGCCTGTCACCTTTGTGCGTGTGTGTCTATTCCAAAAGAAGAGTGCCTGATTCAAAAGCGTTTTGTTACATACTTACTGAATTGGACACACAGGTAGTCTCAATAAGAAATAATAGCTGTCTTACAGATACTCAGTTCCCTAGCTTTTGATAAGCTACAATATAAATTCAATAATTTTTCTTCTGTTTTTCTGAAAAACTATTATTGGTAAAATTGAAAATGAAAAATAAGTCTGTGACAAATAAAGTCGGCCTTGCTCCTAAATATGATTTGCTCTTAGCATTCTGGTATTACTGTTATGGCTATTATGACATTTCTATGAATAAATAGTTCATATTATAAAGAGATCTATTTCCATTCCAAGTAATGCTTTTTTCATTTTTCACCAGAAATATTCAGGCAGAATGTGATTTACAAGTATTACCTAGTTTTTATGTTACAATGTTTTTTTTCTGTTAGATACTCACATACACATTTTTACATATATAGGCAGACATATATTCATATATATTTTAATACAATTTTGAATCTGCCAATTTGCATTATGAAATCATATAACAACTGCAAACAGAGCAAGCAATTTTTGTTGCATCAAAAAAGACTCAATATATGAACTATTATGATTATAATAAAAAATCATGACAGTGAAAACATTAACATTTCACATCTGGTGTTAGAGTGACAAAATCCCCTTTGCAGTGTGTCTTTACATATCTCTTCAGTCTCAGAATCTCATTTTTCTGTGAAAATTCTGTCAAAGAAATGAATGCAGTATGTTTTTAGGTAATGCTGGAATCACAATGTTCAGAGCTCAAAAACAGACCAAAGGAGAGCTGTAGGAGTTAAAGAGAAAGGAATTCCTTATGTTTTTTCCACATATGAGACTCTATGGAGCATATGTTTGAATGAGTAAGAAAATAGAGCTGCAATGATTAGACAATTTAATGTTATTTTAGAACAGTTACTGCAGATGAGCAGAATTTCTGTGAAACGAGAAGACAGTCAACCAGTTTAAGTTTGCAGGTATAATGTCAGAGGATAAACTGTGCCTCATAGAATATTTAGCCTTCTGCCAGCATGAAAGTACATTCTTCTGTTTTCTATTTCTAGATTCTGAATGCCATACTCTCATAGAGATTACATCTGATTGCAAAATTTCAAAGCAACTGGGTTTTTTGTCCGTATGCTGTTACGGAGAAATGTGTACCTTAGGTACCAAAGCTAGAAAGATTGTTGGTTTTGGTTGTTGGGTTTGGTTTTTTTTTTCCACAGGAAAAAAAATTGCATTTGACAGGGTAAACTTTACATGTTTACACAGTTGAATAAATTTTTTACAGGGAGAATATCAATCAGTTTTCCATTGAGATGTTCTGGGATATATGGAAGACATACTTACTAAAATTAATCTTATATTTGCAGGTTTTTTTATTTTGCTCTAGTACATAAAATGAAAACAAGTTTTAGTTTGAGAAAACAATTAATGGCTGCCTGCAACTATGCCTAAAATATATAATATGGGAACACTCAGTCTGGGTCTTTGGACACAAACGCGTGTTTGTGTCCAAAAAACCAGGAGTGCATTATCTCTTTCCCACTTGTGACCTAGTTAACATAAAAGGAAATCTGGAAGTGTGGCCAAGCCAGGAGCCATGGCATGTTTCCCATCTCCCTAAATCAGAGAAACAAGTCTGCAGAGCGTGATGGTTGTCTAAAAGAAGCCAAACTATACTAAGTAAGTTCAAGTAGAAAAAACATAATTTGACTAAACACATTCCCATGTAGACATTTCAGAAGAAGTCATTAATAAAAGAGATGCTGCTTCGGCAATAGAGAACATCTCTTAAGTTTGAATACCTGCAAAATAAAAGTACATACCAAATTACAGCTGGATTGGAATCAGTCCCTTTTTGTTGTGATCGCTTACTATCTCACGTCTCTCCTTGAAGTGCTTTCTATAGAAATATGAAAGCTAATTATGGGAATTTTCCATTTTCTTTTAAAGGACAAATAACTTCATAATATTTTGTATTACTAGTTTATATTATACTATTCAAGATGCTAACTTAGTGTACGGTAATTCCTTGGTATTATCTTCTCTGTTGCCAGGCAAATCTTTCAAGCTCCATGTCTGATTAGAAATAGCCTGTATGAAAGTACGACAATTTGGAGAAAAGACAGTCCAACTTACCAAGAAGAAGAAATATTCAATTAAGCAAGAATCACTCAAAGTCTCTTGAATCTTTGTGTGCAAGAATGCCCCAAATAACAGACTAAAAATATATTTGGGCCTATTGCTTCTGTGGAAGATGACTGTGTGACTACTAGAACTAATATAAGCGAAATATGCAGAGTATTTATCATTACTGTTCACTTAGTGAAATTGGAGTTTCAAAGAGAAACACTTACAGCAAATAATATGTGTGGAGCATTATTCTGTATTTTGTCATTATTCAGTGGACTTTCTGAATGGAATACAAACTTATACTGTCTTGTTTCAAGTTTCTCTAACTAGTTTTAAATTTGTCTTACATTAATGTGATATGCACTGTACTTGGCTTTGTTGAACCTCATGACGTGGGCCCACTTCTTGAGCTTGTCCAGGTCCCTCTGGATGGCATCCCATCCCTCAGGCGTGTCAACCACACCACTCAGCTTGGTGTCATCTGCAAACTTGCTGAGGGTGCACTCAATCCTACTGTCTATGTCATTGATGAAGATCCTGAACAGTACTGGTCCCAGTACGGACCCCTGAGGGACACCACTTGTCACAGATTTCCATCTGGACATTGAGCCATTGACCACTACCATCCAACCAATTCCTCATCCACTGAACAGTCCACCCATCAAATCCATATCTCTCCAATTTAGAGAGAAGGATGTTGCCTTGTCAAAGGCCTTAGAGAAGTTCAGCTAGACAACATCCATTGCTCCTCCTATTATTTTACCAGTCTTGTTTTCCACTCTACTTTTCTCGCTGCCTTTGAGCTGGTGCCTGGCTAAACGGTCCTGCAAATCTACAAAAAATCAACATCTACCATCCTACTTCCCCATGAACTTTAGCTTAACAAATATTTTGGACCAGATCTAGTTATCAGCACCCATGTAAGGAAATATATCAAGTGAGACAGCCAGTCCTCCAAGTCAAGTATATCCCAAAGAACCCTTGATGAGAGGCATTCCAAAATGCATTTCTTTGAAAAAGGACAGAAATGTTTGTGTTAGTTACCTACATAACATCGTTGTGCCTGACTGCAGATGGCCGAGGCTGTCCTGCTGTGCTTTTGGATTTAGATTAATGATGTGTACATGACGTAGAAGAAAAAGACAAAGCTTAATACATGTTTTAGCATTTTAACTGTCTTGAAAATCTTTTCAACTGTATACTATTTCTTATAGAACAATTGCACTATGACTATATCACTGAGATTCCTCATTACTTCAGCACTAAAAACCTGTAAGGAACAAAAATCTCTTTTCAGAACACTTTATCAGGTGATAAAAAAAGGCTTTATTTCCTCTTCTAGTCAAGATAACTACTAAGGTAACATGGACAAAAAGAGCTTTGTTCATCATTAATTACACTTGCACTAAGGGTGGAAGATCTTTAACTGGTTCTTTGGAACATGGTTTTAGAAACATCTTTGCAGTGTTGGTAGGTTGTGGAGAGCTGTTGTTCAGCAGTGAAGGTTGGGATCTTTATTCCTGGACTGGAATTTGAATTTGAGTGAGTAAAGCTGAGAAGCCTTCTGAGGAGCAGAAGCTGTTTCAAAGCAAAGTGATAAGTAACAGAATACAGAAGCAGGAGTTGGGGAGACTTTGCTTTGCTTTTTGGAGCCACAGGTAAGGACATGGTAGAACTGTATTTTCCCCTTCAAAGAAATAATACTGCAAGATGCCATTAATATCCAACTCTTTATTGAAATAGAATTTCCTGACAAAAAGTGGGAACGCAGCAGAGCATCGTCAGAGCTGGGAATTTTTGAGAAATATAAATCCAAAGGCTGGATTTGCTCATACATTTGTAGCATCTTCTTTCTGTGGTGAGTGGAAGGGGTTGTAATAGTGTCAGTTTATTGCTGATAAAACTGTATTGTTTGACACAACTCCATATACTGTACTAATAGTGTAAGTACAGAGAAAAAAGTGGCTCCAGAGAGGCCTGTTTTAGAATATGAAGTAAGAGCCATTGTTTTGTGGTTTTGCTTTTCTTTTGTTTTTCTCACGGAAATAGAAAGCAAAACTAATGCTAATGAGGATTTGTACGCAGGCAACAGATGATAAAGAGGCGTCAGAGTGTGTGTTTCCATCGTGAGTTTCCTAAAGGACCAGTAGGAAATTAACCAAGACAGCAGTCACAGCCAGTTCATATCAGGCTCCCCTCAAATTCTCCTTGCAATAAAAGCAACCTCAGCTGTTGGAGATATCAGTGGGCTGCATAGGAGATACGGAAGACTAACACATTTGGAATTTTGTTGTTGAAATAATTTCTGTTAATTTTTTATTATTACTATTTTCTCATAACTGAAGCCTGGGACATCTTTTAAATAGCATTCTATGCTATCCTATATTCTATACATATTTTATTATAATAATTTAAATTTAAGAAATAAATCAAGAGTTTGACATAGAATGAATACTTTTTTTTTTTTTTTTTTTTTTTAATTTCTGTCCTCAGCCAAAAGTGTACAATACAGTTCAACACTGAGTTTCCCTCTTGGATTATTGCAGTATCCTTTTACAGTATAAGAAAGATCTTAGGGCTCAGAAAGGCTTCACAAAACCTTTCCATGTAAATACCATAGTGTAACGTATTTTGATATATCATCTTCTTTAGATTCCAGACCAGTTAACCAGATTCAGCCACACACGTCTGTGTTTCAGCTGAGAATTTCCAGGCTGTCTGTGAGGTGAAGTGTGGGTCTCCTGTTGACAGTACCGAAGACTACAGGGACTTCATTAGATACAGTATGTGTAGAAAAACAGGCGTGTTTATAGATGGTATCTAGAGGAATGGCACAACAGGGAAACATCTCGGTTATGCAATGATCCTTTAGTAAGCCATCAGGATTATCAGGAGAACATGGTACATAGAGGAATGGGTTTATGTAACATTTTCCTTTTTTTTTTTTTTTTTTTTTTTTTTTTAATTAACAAATTCCCTCAAGAAACTCAAGGTATAGCTATATGTCTTTCAGGAACCAACTTTTACGATCAACAGTCTTACCTGAGGAAAGGGAGCAAATAAGAAAACAAGACTACAGGCCTAAAATTTGGGGAATCATAGGAACTGTAGGAGGTGACCAACTTTTTTGATCTTTTGAACTCAGAACTTTCAAATGGAATAGGTGAACTGCTTATGTTCCTTGATGTTAAGTGGTAGAACTTAGTTTAATAATAATGAAAATTTGATGGTATCTCTGCTGCATCATCCAGCATTATAAATTGGGGGGAAATCTTGTTAAAGTTTATGAACTGACAGTTTCTAATTCACAGTTAATTGTTTAGTTAAAAAAAAAAAAAAAAAAAAACAAACCAAAACTAAAGAAAAAAACCAAGCTAAATTTGCAAGCTTTTGAAATGCATTTGAAAAGCATGACATAATGTTACAGGATGCGTGGGGCTGCTCCTATAGAGAGAGATTTCTATGTTAAACAGGGAAAAGTGTGGTTAATTGTGAAAGTTGTTGCAATGGTCAGGTTGCATGAGCGCAGTTTGCAGCATTCTGCAACAATGGCTTTGTCCAAGTTGAATTTTGGAATTGTGAATTTTGGAATTGTGAATTTTGGATGACTTTTGGCCCAAGCTTTTGGAAATAAAATCCTTGTTTACTTGATAATACAGTTGTCATTAGAAAGATTGAAAGCATGCCCATGGAGCAATGAACAATTCAGGAATGTCACGCATCCCAGATGGAAAGGTGGGATTGACCAACAACAGACCTCCTCTCTACAACCCTTCTCAAGGCATTTGTATCTAACTGACAGTCATGTGGAATTTAGCTCTGCGAATAGATGATGCAGCTGGAGACATGTAATGCAACTTCCGTTATATGATGAGGCACGTCAATAAAAGGAAGGACTATCAGTACGTTAATCAGTTATCAAGTCAGCAAAATTAGTTTTGGGTGAAAAAATAACTAATAGGAGAAGGCAGAGATTATTTCCTGTAGAGGTAGAGTATTAAAGATGCAGGTGTTGTCTTAAGCACTAAGTTGTTGCCTTTGATGATCAAGACAGGTAAGCTGCATAAATATCTAAATGATGAGAATGAGTGGAGAATAAAGGCCAGTATTACCAGCAGATATTGCAAGAGCGAAAGAATACCTGTGAAAAAATATTTTTGTTATTTATAAATATATCAACAGAATAAAAAATATAGAAAGAAAAATACAGTATTAACCTTAAAGGATGGCATATGCCAAAAGTTGGCATATGATCAAATTATTATAAAGTTACCATGAATCTATTTAGGCTGAAAATTTAGAAGCTGCCTTCACACAGGAAAAAGAAACTTCCTTAGACTGATAAGTTGACTGTAATCAAAAGTTTCTGTGGATCTTTCATTAGTTTTCAGTGATGCTTCTACCAAATGTGCTCTCTGTAGAGAAGACTTTGGCTATTTGTTGCAGAGATAGGGTTTTGAAAAAGAAAAAAGGAAATGTAATGATATTGCCCCTTTGATGGGCAATGAAATGTTGCCTCCTAGAGCATGTACACATTGTTTCAGACATACTGGAAAAATTTTAGAAATTGGTAGCCTGTAACCATTCACATAGAGATGACCATACTAGACCAATACAGGACAGGAGACTGAGCTGACAAGATAGGAATGAAAAAGATACTAGCTCACATTGCATGTGAATTTGGGTGGCAAGAGTAATAGAAATTTGGGGGTTTTGTCAGGTCAGAACTTTTGACAGCATGAAACTTATCACTTCGGTCCTGCATTACCTGCAGCTTGTTCATCACTTGCAGTTCCTGTACATCAATGTTGTCTGTACATCTTTTAAAAAAACCCAAACCAACAGATGGGGGATAAATAGGAGCATTCTGAATAAAGCAAGGATATTTACCAAGCCTATTGTTATATTTTCCCCAGGGTCCTTTGCACTGGGTAATGTTCAGTGTTGACAGTTTATGTTTTGAACAGGTAGATGAGATAAAGTAAATTAATTTCACTGCTAGTATGCTTTTCACTTACAGGGCAAATATATCAATATCAATGCTCAGTACAGAAGGCAAGGTATTTTAGACCTCTTAAATAATTATTTGGCTTGAGAAGTGAATAATATGGCAAGAATAGGTAGGATGTTGCAGTCTTATTTTTCTAGAGGATTTATAGATTATGACAGTCCTATATGGTGAAAACAATACTTCCGGGTTGGTCTTTCACAATGGCTTTGTACTGAATTTGAACTGAAAGTAGTTACTTACCCATCTAGTCTCAGGTGAGGGTGATAACGTGGAAAAGACGGACCATGACATTTGCAGAAGAATGATCTTAATTGAAACAATTTTTGGTTCCATGGGTATGTTTATACAGCCTCTCCAACAAAAAACATGCAGAAAATGTTGCTTAAGTTGTATAGTTATATATTTCAGTAGTCCAGAAAAATCAGTTTAATGAGGAGAGGCATAATTCACCTGACATTTCAGGGGAACTGACAAATATTTTTTTTTCTGTTTTTACATGTAGATGTGGTCAGAGATGACTTATGACTCATTTTCTAACACCACTGGAGGTATGCCATAGAGCCTCCATAAAGATGTTTTCTCCCCTGAAGACACTTTGATAGATTTATATGCATGATGCAATATCGTGCAGAGATATCCAAGTGTATTGTGAAAGAGCTAGCTTGGTTACTTGGTTATCTGAGTATTGCTCAGCCCATACTAATATATCTTGTCTCTCAGACCATTGTACTTCTGCTCCTTTGTACGGCAGTGCATTTGCCATTAAAGTACAAGTTTCTCGTATTGTATTAAGCTGTATTTCTACTGAAAAATTCAAGTGGAGACGTTGCAGCACCGAGGTCCACAATTTAGGAAAATAATATTTACAAGAGTCTCAGGTAATATTTTTGACTACTTTTGGAGTTTTTGACTCATGCTAAACATGGTCTTGGAATACCTTTAAAAATAAAAGACAGCCCCAGAAACAAACATATATAAGACCTGATTCTGGGACAGATGATCTAGATGATGAGATTGTGAAATAATTCATAGAATCATAGAATGGTTTGGGTTGGAAGGGACCTTAAAGACCATCTAGTTCCAAACCCCCTGCCATGGGCAGGGACACTGTCCACTAGACCAGGCTGCTCAAAGTCCCATCCAGCCTGGCCTTGAACACTTCCAAGTGTTCTGTCTTAATGTCTGTATTGGAGACCCCATGGTTTTTCCATCTCATCTTCATTTTAGAGATAGCAAAGGACTATCTGGGAAATTGGATAGAGGTTACACATTGTAAGTTTATCCTGTTGCATATTTTTCCTGAAGCCATTAAGTAATGCCTATATGATCTATGCCAGAGGAATATAGATTTCTGTCACACCCCCCTTTAGGTAGTCTCCAAATATTCCATTGTTATACACCAATACCTTGTAACTATCCAGATGTAATAGAAAGACGAGCACAAATTATTATGAAATTTATCAAGAGTAATATTGGGCAATGACTAGAGATCTGGAATCGCACAATTCTGCTGATAGCTTTTCACAGCTCTCTGCCCCATCTTCCTTTCTTCATTAAGTTAAAACAACAATCTGCTTCCATTGTGAAGTTGCAGTGAGTTTTCCCGATGGAAAGTTTTGTCTGAAGGATGGAAAAAATGACAACAGTTACCTAACCACATTTCTGTTGCAGATGCATTTATATGCAGGTACAGCTTCACAGGTATTGCAGTTATTATGTAATAGCTGCCACACTTGTCTTTTAAAAAGACATTGCTTTTTCAGTTCAATACAGACATTCACTGACAAAAGAAGGTGTTACATTGATGCTGAGTTAAGGTTGCCTGTGGATTTGTGCCCTAAGTAAGGATTAGGACAGCGAAATTTAACCTTTTACAGCCAGAAAATTCTGAATTATAGGATATGAAGTTGTTAATCTGCCATTAAAATGGCCTCAAAATTCCACAATATACAGATTTAAACTTAGTCTTTGCCAACAATGTCATATTTCAGAGGAAATAAAGCCCTTGATAACTTTAGGACAACACCTAATACCTCTTTTTAACTTTTGAAAGGTGTGGCTAAGTGAACTACAATGAGCTGAAGCTACCCCCATGTGGGTTACAGATAGGAAGCAACCCCAAATATGCTGTGTTTTACAATCCCTTGATACACTTCCGTAAATTTAGTTGATTTTTCTGCAGGATTTTCACTCTCACAGCACTAAAAACTCCATGACAAGAAAAGGTTTGATTTTTTTTTTGCACTGATATTGGATTAAGACACACATACACCCCTCTCTCCTTGAAAACATCGAGTACTGGCTCAGACCCAGATCTCTTCATACTGCCAAGCTGCTCCATCTAATCCTTTCACCATTCAATATCACTGCACTTAGCACAGTGAATCCAGCTGAAATGCGTGTGGATTTTTGCCATCTGGGCAGAAAGAGTAGAGCCAATGCTTCAATGACATGTACTTCAGCATTATTTTTCTTAATATTCACAAGTTACATACACATCAGCTCCTTGCTTCCTGGTTTTCGGATATCTGAAAATCACTGGATTAAACACTCTGGAAAGGAACATCACTGTACTGATATTTTAAATCCTGGTAAAAGACATTTTTTGTCAGGCATTTGTTATATGCCACACACTTCAAGTCCAAACAAACACGATTTTGCTACATGCCAAGGTAAATTGCCAAGAAACATTTTACAGAGAGTGTGGAGAAACGGGAAGGGGGATTATGTGGCTTCTTGGAGCCTCTGTATGTATTTGGGGACATGAAAAAAAGTTTGTGGAATAGAGAAGAGTGAGAAGAATGCATGGGACTCAGTAAGAAAAATAAGGTAAGGTCAGAAGATACTTTCATGATTTAAAGCTCTGGGGTTGGGATCTGAAGTAGATGACAGACACAAAGGGTTTCTCTGTAATGCAGCTGACAGAGAGATTATAGCTGTCCTGGGACTAAGCAGTAGAAAACAGAAACACTATGAATACCAGAAGGAATGAGATCAAGAACAGAATCTGCAAGAATTTCAGCAGGCAGTTTAGCCCAAAAATAAAATATAGTTTTATGGATTTCTTTTGAACTTTGGGATGTCTGTGACATTGTTTTGTATGGGGAAAGTGAATAGTTATGTTCTCTCTCCTAAGAGAGAAGTCTCTCTCTCCTCGAGAGAGAAACATATTGCCAAACCCCAGTCACCCAGCAAAACATGAAAAGAGACTATGATAACTGATCAAGGATTTGGTAGGGTCTGTGGAAGCAAAAATAGAATAAATGTTAGAGAAAATGCATCATTCGTCTCTGGTGTGGCTGTGCTGATGCAATGACATTGTACAAGGGCTGATTACTGATGAGGTGATGAAAGGCAGGAGGGAGACACGAATAAGGATATCTAAAGAAGGTCATAAACACATGATTCATCAAAAAATGAGAATCCTTAGAAACATTCAGTTTTCAAACTGTTGTGCAAGGCTTCCTTTAGGAAAATGACTTTTTAAGTATGGAATCAAAGCAGTTCCTAGTTCCCTTCTGTTAACGAAATACATACTTCAATTTTCACCTTGGAAAGAGACTACACAGTGAAATCTTTTCAAAAAATCCATCAATGACTTTGCCAAAGCTGTCAAAGTTTATAACATTATGAAAATGAAATACCAGATTGCCACACAGTCTGGATCATAACATACAAGGTAGGTGTTTTCATGCTGCAGGATAATTACAAATACATCTCCAGTTTCTACCTGCAGGAACAGCTACTGAAATTGCGTATCTGTAATTAACAGAATAACTCTATCTGATAAAGTTGCTGGCTGAAAAAAGGAGAGAATGTGAAAGAGAAAACAAAAAGTACAGATGCTGTCTTTTAGACACTAATTTGACTGTGCACAAAACCTTTGGAGTTCTAGATTTTACCCAACAACCTTCTAAATAATGTTTTGTCTCAATACAGTTTTAGAAATGCATGGTGGATAATAGCATGACTCTGAAAAATTAATGAAAATACCCCAGTACAGGATTTTTTAAATAATGCCTTTATTACTGTAACACAGAGGCTGCATGTGAATATAGTACTTCTACAGCTGTTATTAGGGAGCTGAATGTAGAGCTAGATTGGAGTTATCAACATTTAACTGTGTAATTGGAATAGCAGTGCTATACAGAAAAAACTCTCAGTATCTGGGGATATTCAGGATTTCTGGATAATACTGTTATTTCAGACCTTTATAATAGTGCATATGCACCCTAATGTGTAGTCCACTGTCCCAGATGAGCTCATGAAGTTTGGATCCTTGACAACTTATGTCTTTGGAATGCAGTTTTCATAACATGGTCTATGTTTTTATTCTTTCTCTTGTAAAATATCCTCCCCATGATATAATTCATCACTTCCTAAGACATTATCAATATTAAATAACATCTTTCTCACCTACAATAAAAGGAGGACAGATTAACCCTAATATTGAGATTTTTTTTTTTGTTTTCAAGAGTGGCTGCTCATCAAAGGTATCCCACCCAAAATGTCAAAATATTTTATTAATTTCTTATATGTAACATCTTCTCTCCTTTAAATTCTGAATGAAGCAAAGACAGACCATGCAAAACCTAAAATTGTGAAGCTCTGAGTTCACGGTAATCATTTCCTAACATGGATACTTTGTGCTGATACTTTGTGTTGCATGTTGAAATTGCAGTTTTATTTGTTATCTACCTCCTTTTAATCTGAGATAATTCCTCAATGGTATTTTTCAGTGTTGTTAACAAAGAAAAAATGTGTTCTGTTTATTTTTAGATAACACGGACAAGTTCAAAGTTTCTTATAGGAATAAGCAGTCTTTGAGTTCATATTGCTTATATTATCTTTGGTTATTTTTCCATTTAGAAATTTCAGCCAGTGCTTAAGCTTCATTAAAGTATATAGCAGATATGACTTACTGTAAAGTCATTAATAAATAAGACCATTTTTAATTTTCCTAGCCACTAACAAGTATGAACAGAAGGAAGTGATTTTGACTTCCTACATTTCTTGAAGAATTTCTGTCATAGGTTCTGAACTATGTAACCAGTAGCTTAAAATTATGCAGTTATCTCCATTCAGACCTTTGCTTACATTTCGTATGTATTATGGCAGCATCTGAGGAATTAGAAATTAATGATAAAACTAATGACTATTCCTAAACTCTGAAATAGCACATTTTATTACACTCTGTAAAGAAAACTTAGAAGAATGAAACATTTATTGCTTGTCATTAAACATCTTTTAATGATGACAAGTATTATTTATGATTCGTGTCAAACAAAGAAATAATCCTAAAGATCCTAAATTATGGAAGAAGAAAAAGAGACTAAAATCCAGGCACCCACTGAGCTCAGATTACTTTTCACAGTGACCCACAGACTAGCAGTCTTCAGAATTGAGTGTATCATCACAGACAATAGGGTGATAACAGCTCGTAAAATAAAATGGATCATGGTTGTATAGGGATTTGTAAATAATCAAGAGTACTTTAAAGAGAGTTAGTCTCACCTAACTGAGACTCATTGCTGGCACCTCCAGGGAAAGAGGGAATGCTGAGAGAATGTGCAAGTAGCTCCTTTGAATTAGCTTTCACATGTGTAGTGTAGGAGTTATTTCTAAAGGTAATCAAACCTCAGGTGATCCGTTTGGTCTGGTTGAGCATCATGTGTGATCTGAATCAAGTAATCAAAATAAAATGTAACCAGCAGTGCATTAGAGAGGTGGATAGAAAGACATCCATGGGCCAGCCTACCTGGCAAATCTCATTCATCTGTTTTGAACAATGAAGGCTTTATACCAAAAAGCCCTGTCAGGAAGTGAAGGATTTGACAGTGTTAGGGATGTATGTTTTAGTGCTTACCTACATTAGTGCAAACTCTGAATCAAGGTATGCTACACCATTATGAAGCTGAGCTTGCACACGCAGACTGTAGCTCAGTCAGCCTCTGCATACTGACAAACTCAGCCTGTTTTGGAAATGTCATCTTGCCAGTAATCACTCATTTTCAAGAGATTAACTATAATGAATATGAATTGGCCACAGTCCACTTCAAAGGAGTACCCAAATTTTCAAGATTAATATCTCTCAGGACCCCCCACCTTCACCCACTCTTCTTCTGATCTGTGAATTTTGCATTGCACTTTGAATTATGACATAGGACTGTACCTATATCTCTATTGGGCAAACAGCAGTGAGGAGAAGAGAGGAACATGGGCCTTACTGACTCCTCCCACACTGCCTTTCATAATCCCGAAAGAAAAAAAAAAGTGTTCCTGATTCTAATTCCTTATCTAGATAGCTGTTTGTGTATGTATACTAATTTAGGCAAATTTCCTAGCTAATTCCAGCTATTCTAGCCTGGTGAGGGGTGATACTGATAATTCATTAGCAGTATCTCATCCTCCTTGACATGGATGATCCTAGCTACAACGTAGATTAATCTTCAGGGGTCTGCAGAAGCAAACGTAGCACCCCAGAGGTGGAGATGCAAGAGAAGGTGTGAGAAACAGAAGTAGTAGTGGAGCAAAAACCGAGACTTCATAGCGAAAATGAAAAGAAATAGACAAATTAGTTTTAGCCAAAATGAAAGAATGATCCATTAACATGTAAAGCTTTTAGATTCAATATCTCCATCCATTCAGGGCAGTATACTAAAAGAGGCTTCTTTTCTCTACAGTGCTCTTCAAGAGAACTGTACTTCTATTTTAACTAAATCAAAGAAGTAACAGATACTTTAAACATTCAGTATTCATTTAAGACAACCCACAAACATTTTATTAATTTTATCTTTTATTGTTTGAATAATCTTTTTCCAAATTCCTTGGGAGATTTCAGCCGTGTGTTGTCTACTTGATTATTACCAATTGACAATTACTGAAGAGAACCTTTTGAAGACTGTAAAGCTGGTCGTTCAAAAATTGATGAATGTCAGAGCTGTTTGTCTATATAACCTTATTTAGATTGTATATGGATTTTGAGATAATCTTTAATGATAAAATTGCTATCCAATTTTCTGCCTTACCAGTAAAAACAGCGGTCTGTGTAAAAGCTCCAGTATATACTGATATAGTGATAAAGTAATAATTTAAATGCCATATTGAGTAAAGGGATGGAGAACCACATCTTTAAAATAGGTATAGATTACTGGAGGTGGGGTCCAATATTGTAATCTAACTCCTAATCTAACTCCTGCTTCCAGATCCTAGACTGTATGTCCCATCTCCATCCTAGTGCTGGCTTATTGGCTTTTTTGTTTGCTTGGTTGGTTGTTTTTTCACCCCTGCTGTTCTGATGCATGTCTGCTGTTCATGGAATTAAAGTGGGAGAAAGCTTTTTATGTTTTTGTGGGTCAGAATACCTTTTCCCTGCTTTTTTTTCTCATTGGACGGGCATATTATAAGGCCCACAAAACTGCAGAGTTGTCAGAAGGCATGCAGCAGAATTGGGAGTTCCACACTGGAATCTATGACATCAATTTATCTTTAGCCACGCTTTGAATTTTCATTTAATTTTTCTTTTTTTCTTTAGCAAATACAGAAAATTTAACCTTCCCAGAGGAGGGTCCAATTTTAAACCAGACAATTCCTTCCCTTTTTTTAAAGAGGGAAGAAAAAACCAGGTAATAATAGTCAGAAATAATAGGAAGTGTGCAGTACTTCTATTCCCTTGGGGTTTAGTCCATCTAAGGAAATAATTATTGATGGTCATATGGACTGAAACACAGAGTGCATCACCTTCATAGCAGATTCGAAGATCTCCTGGGTGAATAGGCTCTTCATTCCTTCTCTTAAAATTGAGCCATTCTCATTATGCCTGTGGACATAAAAGAGAAAAGGGAAGAGGAAGTCTGACTGCAGTAGATTATTAGGGCACTCAGCTGGGAGTGAGGGAGATGATTCTAGTTCTGCCTAGCAGGTATGATAGGCAACTGGAGTGCCAGCTGAGAGGTACCCAAGTTTTAGTGGAACACACTGTGTGTCTACAAGGCAATGAAACACACCTTTCCTGCACAGAAAAAGCAGCAGCAGGAGAAAACAGCAAATGTATTGATGGAGACTGTTCAAGACAGCTACATCTCCAAAACTGAACATTACATCAAGCATACGTGGACACTGAAAAGCAACCTATTGCTCTGCCTGCAGATACAGGAAGAAATGTGGTGAGTAATCTTGGTCTAGTGCAACACAAAAAGATTCAGACTGAGAAGCAGGGAAATCCTTCCTACTTTGGGTGGTTTTAGCTAGGTGCAAAGATAAATCAAATCTTGATAAGATGGAATTCATAATTGTTTGGGAAAAAGAAACACCGAGGCCAACAGATCAGACATGCTTTTTTTATAGAAAAAAAAGACTGCATACTGTAGAGCAGAAATCCTTAGAGATATAAAATATCTTTCCAAGACATCTTTAATAGAAGAGATAATACATCAGCAGAATATGAAACAGATAAGAGAACCCAATTATCCAGGAATGCACGTAATAAAAATAGTCCTACCATGCTTAAAAGAAACCTCTCAATCTGAATCATAATTTAGGTAGATTGGTTACGTTTGGTATTCTGGAGAGTTCAAGAGCATGCTGAATGGATTCTTTCTTCAGTAGCTAGATTTCAGTGGGAGGAGATGATCACAATGAATTTGAACAACAATGGTAAAAAAATATTCTGCATTGATTGTGATTTTTTTTTTTCTTTAAAAATAAGTTTGTAAGATTTTAATACTTTGTTTGTGGAACAGTGGCTCTGCTGGCTTACAGTTAGAGTTATGCTTTGTACCTGAAATACAGTCCCAAAAGATATAAATAGTTGAGGCTATTCAGATCATTAAGGTATGACAGAGAGGACAGTCTAATGTAAGATGAAACAGTGCAGGAACATAACCAGACACTCAGATAAGCTCTGAAAATGGTTCTTGCAGATTTAAAACACAACAACAAATATAAGGTTGAAGAAATCATAGAATTAGGAGAAGTGTCTTGTGGGATATGCATAAGTCCCAAAAGGGCAGAGGTGATTCCTTGACCTATAGAAAGAAAACTATATACAAAACTTTGTGGGAACACTATGTTTTGGGGAAAGTTTTTACCTAGTCCAGTTGTTTTCTTAAGGGCCTTTCTGAATTAGTACAAGTGCAGAACAGGTGAGAGATACCAATCAAAACATGGAGTTTGAAATTCTTACACAATTCAGACAGAAAGCAACTGTCCTGACATTCGAGTACAATAAGTGCCAGACAAAGCTGTCACCTGATGCTTCTAAGCGGGGCCTTGGGGGCAGACTTGTACAAAGGCAGGGTGATCACTTGAGACTCGTAGCATATGCTTCCACAGCCTGGCCTGAACCTGAGGGTCGGCGTGCAGAAGTAGAAAAAGGATCTCTAGCTGTACTGTATGCAGGGAAGGAAACATGTTGATTTCTTTTTCCCCGAGGGAGACCAGGTTTGGTAGAAAAAGGTCATGGGTTTTGAAAGACGACTACAAAGAAAGAAGTTATAAAAGTCTTCTGGATTTCAGAAACTTTTCTTTTTCAGTTTCAATTGTATGATTTACAAGCAGAGATGAAAGAGGCAAAGACTCTAACAGAAAACTTGTTTTCATCTCGGCATAGAAGTGAAGTAGGAAGACATAGGAGTCTGATACTGGAACTAGATGAGCCTGCTCAGAAAAACTGCTCCACTAGGTGCAACAGTCCTCTCTCAGAGGATATGTTCTGTTGCTGCAGAAGCTGCAACACAAAGTCAAACTGCAGAGATAATGACGGCTATTAATACCTTGCCCTTATAAACAACTTTGAAGCAGATCTTTGTGACACAAATGATACTGTATTTGAGAACAACAGGCTTTCTGTGTTGATTTCAGATGGTTGCTGTTTTCCAGATGTGCTAGTACCAGAAATAAAAAAATTAAATGTAAAATCAGGTAAGCTAAGTTTGTAGTTAAGTTACAGAGTAGTATCCTTGAATCTGATCCTTTCATCTGCTCAAGTTTTGTTCAACTGAAATCAGAAATCAGACCTTTAACTATTTAGCCAAAAATAATGGTACTGTATGCTGTTGTAAATACTCTAAGAGATTGAGAGGAGTGTGTACGTATATATATCTACATATATAAGCCATATCTATAGAGGGGGGATAAAGATGGACAGAGGCAGATAGGCACAATGGATCAAATCCATTGACACCGTAGAACTGGGTTTATGTGTATATTATTCAAATAACATGTAAGAATACGGGCATAGAAAATAGTGGTCTTTGAGGAATGTTGCCTTATTCTGTGGAGGTGGTAGTTAAACAAAAGCAACTGTACAAAGAATATAAAACATATTTTCAGAGCCTTCATCAAGAGGAGACAGGAAAGAGGTGGACTCCGTGTGCCTGTCTTCTAAAAAAGAGCAAACTGTAGAGTGCAAAAGGATCAGAGGAAATGCTGAGTAAACACAGAGCAAATATGTAGTAGTGTGTATTGTCTCTTTGAAAAGGGTTGTTGAAGGACAAGTAATGTGTAACTTTGTGTTGCAAGGTAACACTCTGGAACATTCTTGTAAAACTGGTTTGACTTCTGCACACAAGGAGAGCCAATTTGGATACAAGGACAGGTGCAGACCTTACCTCCTCTTTTTTAGTTCTTAGAAAAATATTTGTAGCTTGCTTGATAAATAACAAATGTTTGCCTTAGAAATGAGTCCAGGGACAGATATTTCATTACCTGCAGGATAGCTGCAAGTGCAGGTCTGGTTCCTGGATTGTGAAGGCCATGGGAAGCTGTTGTGCCCACCGCAGCTCCTGTCCTGCCAAGATAGCTGGTTTTCCTGTTTTCTTCTCTACAAGATCTATACCACGACCTGCTCCACCATCCCTTCATTTGCTCCCATTTTTCCTTGCTGAGTCTTAGATTGGGATCTTATGTCCTCTTTAGGTTAATGTCAAGGCTTCCTCCTCCGTATTCCTTGCAGCCTGGAGAAGCAGAGTGTACCACAGACAGCCAAGAAGAGACAGATTCTCTATTTTTTTTCCAGTTCTAACATCTGTGCGGTCCCACTCCTGCTTTCCTGGGTGTGAAAATTGGAAAGTGAAAAGTCTGACTTTTCATACAGTGAGTTTATATTTGAGTTATACGAGCCTGTTGCCTAGTCCATGACTTACTGCAGAAGCTATAAACGAACATACGGTCTAGAAGCACTCTGAAGATACGATGGGACTGAGCACACTGAGCTGCCCTGCAGATCTGGTGCCTGTACTAGCTGATCTGGAGCTGTAAGAAACTCAGAAAAAGGGATCTTTATTTCTCTGGCAAGTCTTTATTAAGCTTGTATTGGTGCTAACTGTCAAGCCTCTGAGGGCACTAACAAGCATCATCTGCCCCAGCCAGCCTCACCTGGGGCCCCCCACCCACATCCTGCCCATTGCTCCAGGATCCTCATTAAAGCTCAGGTGAGGGCTAGCAGTCCTGGTTTAAGCTATAGTGTAGTTGTACCTGTGTTAAGACCTGCTTCTGGCCGACTCCTAGATGGATTCCCAACCCTGGGTCATCACTCACTCTCTCTGGGGCTGTCTGCAGACTCTGTTAGCAACCCTGCCCAATGTGGTCAGCCCCAGTGGGACAGCAACCACTGGGGCTGATGTCACTCCTGGCTCCCCAGCCCTGAGGGAGCAGCCATCCCTTGCTGTGCCCTGACAGCAGTTTGGCTCTCATATATGCCAGACTGAAGGCAAAAAAAAAGATATATCTGTATCAAATGTTGGTGTTGAAACCGAGCAATGATACCAAAAAGAGTACAGAACTGCCTTTGGTTATCCTTTCTCCCCACAGAGCTTCACAGTTTGCAGCTCCACGGCAGCTTTAACATCACGAGGAAGTTATTTATGGAAGGCACTGTAGGTGGAGAAAAGAAAATTCCATCCCTTTGAAGAGTTGGCTGCTTATGCAGTTTGTCCATGTGCTAGATATCTCTCGTAGGTGTTTGTCTCCATGGCAGATTTCTGTCAAATGTTGTACTACTTCCTGCTGTGCTCTGACTCTTCCAGCCCTTTACTTGGGTCCTGACCTTGATTATACACTCCTTTTTATCGATAATAAGTGCAGGCCTCAAAAAAACTCTTGTCATTGTACTTCTTAATTCCCTAGCCAGTTCCAGATCCTTCCTCTCACAGAAAATGTGTGAGATCAGTACGTGACTTTTGGATTTGCCTGAAAAAGTAATGAAGCATTTGGACCTTTGGCTTGTGTGCCTTTTATTTAATTTTATTCCTCTTCCTCCTCACAGCTTGGATCATGGAGCTGGAGCTGGGGGAGCAGGCGGGCATGCCTTCAAATTCTAATTTGCCTTCAGCTGTAGCTTTTCGTGGCACATGAATGCAGTCCCCAAGTGTCACTGCTGAAGTGCTCCCATTCATGCTGCTTCTGTAACTGAGCATTTACAGCATACTGATATAGGAGACTCTCTTTGTTTAAAAATGTGTGCAGTATAGTTTTGTACAAAAGCTATTACACTGGGTGACTATGAATTGTCTGAGGGGCTGGATGAGTTAATATCTAAAGACACTTTTCTTCTTTCTGGTTGCAAAATTTTCTTTCTTCACACTTCTTACTCTGAGTTTTGTGATCTTACTCTGTTACTTGATCATTGTTTTGCCTGTTTATGTTGGGTAGGAGGCTGTTAGTGTATTGTTTGTAAATGATGAGTTTTCAAAGAAGGAATGAGTTGGGTTTTTTTCATTTCTTCTATTTTAGGTTTATCTCATTTGCTAATTATATCAGCTAATCTTTCCAAAAATTTGACTGTACTGCAGGTCTGATCGTATGACTGGACTAGTTTCTTACGAATCTGTGATCAGTTTCTCCTTAAATACAGGAAGGGCAGGGTGAGAAGGGCAGTGTACAACTTCTATTTATCATCTAGTGAACAAGACTTTTATTTAAAAACAGAGATTTTTTTTCCCCTTTGGCTTGATGTATTTTTCTTTCACCATTTTAAAAATAATGCTTTTTTCTCCCAAGCTTTCAAATTGAAATAGAAACAGCTGTTGAAGGATAACTTCTCTTTCCACATTTTTTCTCTTTGTAATTAAAGTTGTTTTGAGCCTGCAGTATTTATATCTGAATTTCACTCCCTAGTGTGGGATTCCGTCTCGGTATGGAAAGGTCTCAGGTAGAAGAAAACATCAATGGAGATCCCACCCAGTACAAAAACTACCTTATATGTGTTAGGAGGGAGTGGTATTAGCAGATCTCAGTGAAATGCTTCCAGACAATAACATGCACCTTTGCTAATGACCGCTTATGAATTGGGTTCTAGGGGAGCAGAAGCCTTATAAACTTAGGAGGGAAAGAAAAAAAAAAGCTGCAGATATTCATAGAATCATAGAATCTTCATGGCTGGAAAGGACCTTTGTGATCATCGAGTCCAACCATACACACACACACAAAAAAAAACCCTACAATCTCTGCCACTGCAGCATGCCCTGAAGTGCCAGATCTAGACGTTTCTTAAATACTTCTAGGGATGGTGACTCAACCACCTCCCTGGGCAGGCTGTTCCAGTGCCTGACCACTCTTCCAGTAAAGTAATTCTTCCTAATATCTAATATCTAAACCTCCCCTGCCCCAACTTCAGACCATTTCCTCTGGTCCTGTCATTATTCACCTGGGAGAAGAGGCCAACACCCACCTCTCTACAACCTCCTTTCAGGTAGCTGTAGAGGGCAATGAGGTCTCCCCTCAGCCTCCTCTTCTCCAAGCTAAACATGCCCAGTTCCCTCAGCCTCTCCTCATATGGCTTGGTCTCCAGACCCCTCACCAGCTTGGTAGCTCTCCTCTGGACATGCTCCAGCTCTTCAATGTCCCTCTTGTACAGAGGGGCCCAGAACTGAACGCAATACTCGAGGTGAGGCCTCACCAGTGCCGTGTACAGAGGCACGATCCCTTCCCTACTCCTGCTGGTCAGGCTATTCCTGATACAAGCCAGAATGCTGTTGGCCTTCTTGGTCACCTGGGCACACTGCTGGCTCATGTTAAGCTGGTTGTCCACCAGCACCCCCAGGTCCTTTTCTGCCGGGCAGCTTTCTAGCCACTCTTCCCCTTGCCTGTAACATTGCTTGGGGTTGTTGTGACCAAAATGCAGGACCCAGCACTTGGCCTTATTAAACCTCATACAATTGGCCTTAGCTGTCCATAAATTTGACTTCAAAGGAGTACCTAATTTTTGGGACAGGAAAGTTGCATGTGTATCAATGCAATGACAGCTACATCAGTTCTTTGCAATCTGTTGGGTATGAAGCTCAAATATGCTTTCATCGCTCTGGGCTACTGCGACGTATTAGTATGGCAGGTAGCATGCTGTACGGCATGTTGTTCACCCTCCCTCCCTGTTAATTCCATGTGGATATATCACCCCAGTGCAGCAGATCACACAGCCTAGGAAAGGATGTGATAATAGTGCCTCAGTGAAGGCACTCTCAGAGGATCCTAGTGACGGTACCTTTTAGGGAGATTGGAACTTTTACTGGGGGAAAGCCAGTTACCAGCATTCTTGCATTGGCATCTGACCTGCCAAAAATGTAAATCCCAAACTGTTTACTTTAATTTCACACATTTGCTCTCTGAATCAACTGGTTTTTCACAGTGCCTTTTCAGTGGCAGCTGTATTGAGTGACTGGGAAGGTTTAAGCTATGTACATTAGAGACAGGTGACTCCAAGTGTTTATATTTGCAGGGGAGAAAAAACTTAAAATTAGCTGCGCCCATCCAGTTTTCTAGTTGCATTTCCAATATTTATTATCACAGCACTACCTCCTCCTGCTATTTCTATTTACACTGCCAGTTCTGGCAATTTCCGTTTCTCTGTAAAACTCCTGTAAGCCTGGCCCGTATCTTTGCCAAAGCTGCCATGTAAATAGAGTGTTTATGAAGCTGAATGGCTACTGTGGCAATAGCAGTTTATATTTGATTTTGTCTGAATATCAGACAGTCATGCAGAAGAGTTACACTCAGCAAGGTGGGAGGGTGAATCTCCCCTGTGTATTTGTAATGGTTTGCAAATACAGCCGTATATTCTTTTTCATTTTTTTGAGCTGGCTTTTGGTATGGAATGCAGAAGGGAAGCTGTGGTTCCTAGAACACACAGGAGCAGCAACACAAACTCAAAGAACTGATTTATGTCCTATTTCCACTATGTTATGCAAACTGGAAAGCTTCAAAAGCCTTAGCAATCTGATGCAAATGGTATGTTGTTGGAAACTGATTTCCATGTGTGTATGTGGTATGCATGCCTTCAACAATATACAGCCGTCTTCTATTAGCAAAAGGAAGCAGCATGCATTCATTTAATGACTGGGGACAACCTTGTTTTCAGAGGGAAAGTAAAGAAATAATTTTGTCATGAACAGACACAGCTGGGGGTAAAAAGAAGAAAAGATGAATTGATAATTTACTGTATGATGTATTCATGGATTTTCAAAAGGGAATCAAAAGAATGTATCTAACAAACTCTGCATACAAAACAGGATTAAAACTGACCTGGAAACTAATATTCAAAATGTGTATTATGTGACTGAGGGAACTGGGGTTGTTTAGCCTGGAGAAAAGGAGGCTGAGGGGAGACCTTATTGCCCTCTGCAAGGAGGTTGTAGCGAGGTGGGGGTTGGTCTCTTCTCCCAAGTAACAAGGAATAGGACAAGAGGAAATGGCCTCAAATTGTGCCAGGGGAGGTTTAGGTTGGATATGAGGAAAAATTTCTTCAGCAAAGGGTTGTCAAGCATTGGAACAGGCTGCCCAGAGAAGTGGTTGAGTCTCCATCCCTGGAGGTATTTTAAAAGATATGTAGATGTGGTGCTTAGGGACATGGTTTAGTGGTGGACTCAGCAGTGTTAGGTTAACAGCTGGACTCAATCTTAAAGGTCTTGCCAAATCTAAATGACTCTATGATTCCATATTCAGTCACAGAGTCGGTCGCTATCTGTATAGTCTGTTAAGCGTAAATTGTTACATGCGTGTTGAGGTGGAGGGGGTGGTGCAAAATACTATAAAAAATTACAAGACTACAAAGATGGGATGGTGGTGGGGGGAAAGAGGGGAAGAGCTTTAATTTTTCCTGTTAGCACCAGAGCTCCAGTATTGCATACGATATTCACTTCCTATTAACGCAGCCTCACTCCTTCCCCTTACCTTTCTCACCTTGTTTAGTTCCTATGTTTGATCCTGATCTTGTTTTCTTGCTCCAGCAATACCCACACTGTTATTCTTTCCCTTGCCCTGTGTATTATCTTATATATAATTGTTTTAAAGGCTGGCTATCCGCATACATACACTACATAGAGTGCAATCCCTACTGTAGCATAAGAATATTGTAAAATTAGCATAAAAGCATAACTACATTGCAGCTGTTCTCATACTGCAATTGAATTATGTTTTTATGCTGGGTGTATAGTCAAGACTTAAGTATACACAGAAAGAAGACTGTTTCCTAAGCAGGGTCATCTGTGATCCTGTAGAATCAAGGAAAGAGCAGAAGCCTGTTTTGGAAGCTGGTCACTGATTCACAAAGAAAGGGTGAAGAGCCCTTGGGATGGATATACAGATGCAAACCAGAGAAGATAAGTAGTCAGACTTCAAGAGGAAGTCTTCATTGTGCTTACAGGCTTTGCTCATATCAGTAAATAAAACAGAATTACCTTGTGGAATCGAGCACTAGTGTGCAAACGTATGTATAATTTGTTAGCACAATGACTAACTGTCAAGATTTTGAATCAAATAGAACTATTCCAGAAAATTGGCAGTTTCGCTTCTCTCTCCTTTTGGGTGGAGAGTGTTCAAGCAGACAAATATGAACCAGAGCACCACCCAGCCTCAGGGTTAGAAAATGACTCTGGCCTCTTTTATGTACTTTTGTAGGCATAAACACAGGCCTCAGAAAGAGGACAGAGCATAGATAATCCTGTGACAGGATCATTGTACTGAGAAATGGGCAGTAAAAAGTGTAGTCAGTCAAGGTATAATGTTGATTAAAGATCTGATCCCAAGCTTATTCTGCATTTTCAGCACTCCTATGAAATTCCCAGGGGACATTAGAGGTGCCTTTCTACGCAGTCCCTAAGGGGAACAAGCAGCTGCTTTCCCTTATAGTGCATCTCTTCTAAAGACTAATGGGATTTGCTGACAGGAGAGAAATAATTTGCACCTGTCTATACCATCTTCAGAGCATCTGGTCAATTTAAACCAATTTACATCAATATTCAAAAAGTGTGAATATTGATGTAATACTACACTTTGAAATTGGTCCATTCGTTATTTATGATGGATGTTACTATGTGTCAGTTTCTTTTTGGACTGGCTAGAAGAAGGATTGCTTGTTTCTGTTGACCCACAGTAGTGTGGAAATTTCTGATTTTGTTACAAATGTGCGTGAAGAACCTTCATGTTCAGAGACATTCCTCCGCTGCAAAAAAAAGCTACTGATACATGGATCAAATAATAATTCTGGTTCTAAATTACTTTTGTGCCTACAAGTTTTTATTAGGACTCAAAATAGTCTGAAATCATTTTATGAAGTTAAGTTTCCCAAGCATTTCAAGAGCTTGCCTTCAATTTCGCACAACTTTGCCAGGTTCTAAGTGTTTGGGGTGAAACCTTCCATCTGAGAGATTTGCCTTAGTCTGAATTTCTCTGGAAACCAACCGTAAACAGTGTATGGCCATTTCCTAGAATAAGACTGAAGAAAACTACATTGTCCTTTCAAGTTAAAACTAAATAAAAACATTGCAATGGTGTTACTGTGAAGCTCTAGTAACTCAATATGGAACAGGTGACAACATTTGGCACCGGAGCAGGCCTCTGTGTTAAGAGTGTGCCATTTGCCATCTGTGAAACCTACTGGCATAACTTCAATCTGTAGGGTAGATCAACATGCTGGATAAAAAAAATCAGTGATACTTTATATGAGATGCGTTATTATGTCCAAGAGCAGCAGGCTGTGCCATGGATGAGTTTCCAGTCTTTTCTTCGGTGCTCTAGAACATCAGGAGTATGCGTAATGGTTCCTTGATTTTTGGTTTAGTTTTAAATCAGAGACCATATTCTTCACTAAGACAGCAAAGTCAAGTGCTGGAAAGTTAGGAGATGGTAGGATTTATATTATCTTTTCAGCCTTAGCAAAATGTGTATATATTAGGATGCAATTTTGTTTTCTGTGCTTACAGTGTTTTGTTTTGGGGGGATATTTCTTTTATTCATTGCTCCTGGTAAACCATGTGAATCATCAGGGTGATTCAGAACTATAACATACAGGAGGTGCTCTTGCCTTATTTATTACTGAACTTAGAAGATATGTAGAGACAAGGCAGGGAACAGGAAACGTATTTAATGCTGCTGACCTTAGAACTACAGTGTGATTTTAAGCAAGTCAATGAAACCATGTTTTCTACTGGGGATATCTAGAGTCTTAGTCAAGAACGAGTCTGAGTTTGCATTGAAGCACACAGTGATCTATGAGATCTTCTTCTTCAAAGCACCCTTATCACTTCCTGGAAGTTTCACAGGCAGAACTGCTGAAAACGAACTTGAGATCAGGTGTGACTCACTCATTATCTGGCTGCCCAGTTACTTGTCTACTTTGAACAAAGAATAAAAAACAATACACTGAATAATGGAGCACTGCACCCTCAGAGTAGTCTTTTCTTAAGTGGGGTCATTACATGGAAGAGTCTGTACCATAATGTGCTTCCAGAAGGAGACTGACTCTGCCATTTCCCAACTTGTCAGGTCTTAATTTTGCAACCGTTCCATTCTATTGCCATTGTGAAGCTAAAAAATAGTCTGGAGCTTTATAATGAAAAGCTAAAGCATACTGAACTGAATCATTTTAAAATAATTTACATTTTATACACCTTTTTTTTTTTTTTTTTCCATTTTTCACCATTTTTTTGCACAAGCAGGATAATAATTATTTTCTTTCACCTTCTTTTACTTGTGGTCCTATTTACCTTTGGATACCATGTGGTATCTCCTTTTTTCCATTTGTTTGATCCCACTCACAGTTGGTTGTTCTGACCCTTTCTCCCTCCAAACCTTCCAACTACCCAACAGTCACAGCAGTCATGATTAAAACAGTGCCGTAGTTTATGATTGAAATGGCACAGCTTCTGCTCTGCAGTGTTAGGCAGTGTCATTGCAGAAAAATGTCAGGACTAATGAAGAGAAGGTGAAAACAGTGAGGGGGAGAAGAGAGAGGAAGATAAGGATGGGACAACTGGTGTCTGCCACAGACTGGGTCCTTCTCAGTGTGGCTGGCAGCTACTGGAACAGAGCCAAGGCAGATGTGTTGGGCTCAGTGAGATACTGCAGTCTTAGTCAGGACCCTCATTTCCCTAATAATTATTGACTCTCTGTGTAGAAACAAAGACTTAGCTTAACGTGCACTGGCCTTACTACCTGCTGACCTTGTCTCCCTTTATGTGAACAACTGATTTGTTCCTTGTTATTTATCTGCATTTCAGCTGATTCCCAAATTGCTTTAAATTTTTCCCATCACTAATTAGAAAGTGGATGCACTGAGGCATAAGGTGAAATCTCATCTTTGGCAGTTACTTGGAGATGCTCAATAGTTCTCCTTAGTAGTTCTCTGTATTAGCGTGATGATCCCATCATAAAGAGCCCTGGCAGGTTACAATAGCTACTGTCTCTAATTCATGCCTGCCAAGCCTGTTCACTTAACAGCAGGCGACATTTCAATGAGAGTTTTAACAAGTCTCTCCATTAGACAACATCTCGTTGGTTTCCTCATTATAGCAAGATCTGATTTCCTTCATTAGCTAGAAGACTTTTACAAATATCCAAGAACTGGTAATGACTTCAGACTTTCTAAACCGGTATCCAAGCCCAATTAAAGTTGGTTAGATTACTTACTGGGGCTGGGGGGGGTTGGGGGGGGTGGGGGGGTGGGGAAGAATAAAAAAAAATTAAAAAAAAAAATTAAAACAAACACCACCACCACGACCAAAACTAATTTAAATCCAGGACTTGATTTTTCATTTACTGTTGTAGTTTCTACATGTTATCCCATCAGTGTAACAAATGTAAAGAAAGTATATGCTGAGTGTCCTTTTATCCTGACAGGGTTTTGTACAAAAAGCTTACTTGTAAATGGAAAAAAATATCATAACCTTTCTACTTATATATGACAAGTTGATTCCTATTGTATTGATCCAAAGTAAATATAAGCAGGTTGCTGTCCCGCCTTGAGTTTTCTTGTGGTGCTTTTTGCAGGTATGAGAAGACAAGACAGATCCTGAGTTCTGATCCCTGGTTTATAGTTTCGTATCCTACTGCTTCATACTAACATGAACATGGAGTACCATGAAATAACATGGAGTAACAGAAATAACATGTTCAATAGGAGAAGATTTTCAAAGGACAATCTATTTTGGACCAGGATCCCGTGCTAGAGTTAAGCATAGGATATCAGCTCTGGGCTTAGAACTACTTTACAAGGAAAGAAACAATTGCAGAGACATAAAAAGTTCAATCTAGCATTTAAACAACATAAAATAAGAAGTTCAACAACAGATTATCATCTTCAGGAAATCATTTGTTTGCAACCTGCCTCAGACATACTGGGATTGAACGACAGAATTCATGCAAAGAAAGAATTACTATTGAAAGGATCCCCAAGGCCCTTCAGGGTGAGTTATATAGCCTAACATGAATATATCTTGAGGTGCAATCAGCTGTGTAAATACACTCAAGTGTCTGACCACCATTCCAAGCAAGCCTCAGTATACATTCAGAATACTGCTCCTTTGTTGCTCAGGTGCTTATAGATGTCTGGGAAAGAGGATGTCTGGGAAGAATAAACAGCACAGTGTATTCAGTAAGTATTGCCTGTATGGAACTGGGAAAGTTTGCATATCAGTTTCTTAAGAATCTCCCACATATTATGAGGTCTTACCGTGACGTTCACCAAGAGGACTGAATGCAGTTTAGGAGGCTGTTGCGTGTTTGATAGTCTGTGATGTTAAGAGGGAATAGCCTGAACTGCATTACACTGCTGATAGTTACCGCTGAGATTTACTTATGGAAAACTGGCACATTACAGTACTTCAGCAGAAGCTCCATGGAGTACCATTTGTGAAATACATTCATGTCATAGGAAAACTAGCAAAATTAGCAAATTCTTTAAGAAGTATTGATGGATAGGGAGGATTGCAAAAGCAGCGCATATTAATTGGATTTTATTTTGTTGAAAATCATTGAAATAGCTCCAGTGAATAGGTCTAAATCATAAGGTTGTAGGGTAAATTTAGGCTTTTGAATAAAACTGTCATTTTTGTCTTGCATATAATTATATGTTTTAACAATAAATGAAGAAAAACAACTCATTCCCTTCCTTTTATTGATATGCTTAGGTTTATTTGTGTTCATGGCTATCAGTGGTTGTATTAGCCACAGCTGATAGCTGATCCTCTTCTTAGTATGGCGGTCTCTGTCTTATTGCATCTCTCTCATGGAATTTATTTTGTGTAGTTTACAGACCATGATTCATGGGTTTTCATGGAGGGCTCAGGACTTTGGATGTTCTCATGAACATACTCCTGTGAAATACCGTATTTCACTTCTTTCATAACCTTGAGAGGGACACTGTGGCATTAGCTTTTTCTCATTTTTTTAACGATCTACTCAAATTCTACTCAAATATCTATTTGAAAACACTCAGATGCTAAATTAACTGGAAATACATAGGGTTCTCATAATATCTGATCCACAAACTTATTGTAAATAATAAAATAATCAATAGCAGATTATTTATCTGAAGGCTGCTCCAAATGTTTAATTTAGTTTGTAGAGTTTTTGAGTATGTATCTGGAAAGAATCAACAACGCATTTAGTGGCAAATTGTTAATAAAAAAGATACGGTATTTTCAAGACATGCAATTTTTAAACTTAATTTTATCTTTTTTTGACCAGGCTGTGGTTATGCAGATATTCATAAACACAGATGTCAGTAAAATTCCACACTTTTCTTTCTCGGAATATTTACAAATTCATTCACTCATACTTCTCTTTTTGATTATAACTTAAATGTACTCTATTTAATATTAGGTTATAGAAGTTGTGTAATAGGAGTAACTTGGACAAACATTCATAGCTAGAATATTGGTTCTTCTTTTTTTCATATCCACTCATATTCCAACTAACTTGAGAAGGATGATATTTTTGGTTGTACTGTTAATGGAGAACACATCCTTGCTTAGTGTTCTTTGCTTTGGATTTAATTCCTCACCTCCTGAACAGAGAAAACAATGCCTAACTTTAAATAAGTGGTTTGAGTTTTAACTTGATATACTTTCTGATAGGATACATTCATTCTCGTGACCAACTGCAGTGTCACAAGTCTCCAGAACCAATTCAGGTAAAGCGGGAAAGTCTTTTACCTTGCCTAGGCCTGGTGCTGTAACACTAAATTATTATGTTCTACTGCTCTGCTATTTGAAGGCACTTTAATTTTTCTGCTAGCAGGGAATGATGGAGGCAGGACTGTATGAAAAGCTCCTAGTTGCTTGTAATTAAGGTGCATTGGTACAGCTGAGTAAATGAAAATCTCTCACAAGTAGAGCTCTTACTGTAAGCAAAATCTAGTCACTGTTTTGACAGATGATGTGATGGATTTCTCCCCTTTGATCCAAAAGTTAACATTATTCATAATGTAATGAAGTAACAAGCAAGGTAGCGCTAAATAGCACCACAAAAATTACTGTTTAACCCTACATAACATCCTTTTTTGGGCATACTTCTATTTCAATGCTATTTGCTTCTTGTCCTCTGTAACATTGTAGTCGATGACAGTACAGTGAACCCTCCCACATTTTTATTTGATGTAGCTGAAACCTACGTGGCCTACATTTGTTCTTAAAACAGATTGTTATATAAAGGTGGTAGAGAAGCAGTCTGAAAATGGAATAGGTAGGTTCTATGTTGTATAAAAACGTTATATTTTTTCAGAATAATTCACTCCTACTTCACCATCTTGGCATATCTTTCAATAAAAAGCTTGGAGGAAGTGTACATGCAGGTATGAAACATGATGCTCAGAGAATGACTGCATTACACTCAGTATAAACCAAAACATTGATACTTTCCAAATTTACATGCAGCATGCAAAAGCTACAGTATAAACTGATTCCTGAAATGCTACAGTTTCCCCAGATATTTGCAGTTTAAACTTCATAGTAAGATACTCCCTGGAACATCATTGGTCCCAGGATCTCAAAAGGATCTCCTGCCTTAGAATTGGTTTTGACGAGTAGTATGATGCACTTGTTCATATTTCCAGGGAATTGTTTAAATTCTCAACAGTTCTCCAACTATTTAAAAGTACTTAATAATTATAATGACAGAATTCAATATGTGCCTTGGCTTTTAATTTGTGAGCATAATATACCATTTACTTTAGGGAAATGTGAATTCTCCTGAAAGAACATAGAGGATGCAGATAAATGTTAAATACTTTCAGTGCCACCTATTGGCTGATAAATTATTTGATTTAACAATAAACATTAGCTTCATAATTTTGGACAAAGAAGTGAGATAGGGCTACTTATACTAGTATTTATAATTTGTTCTGAAGGTAAAGCCAGCACCAGTGCCTAGGATCACATTCAAAGATGTTATCCCATCTCCAAAAAAATTTAACTCTAAACACATATTTGTTTTTTCTTTACAGAAAACAACGTATGAATGCATCTTGTGGGATGTTTAGACATCTCATGGTGGGACTGATGTTCTAAAATATGTAGTGAATAAGTAAGATGATGGAAGATATAGGAAGAGGTCAGGAAGTTATTTAAACTTGTCTTTTTAGCCTGACAATGGTTTTTTGTTTGTCTGAATATCTGATCTGATCAATTTATCTGCCGTTAACTTCTGCTTTGTAAAATTTCAAGCCAAAGATACTCTTCACTGCATCTCAGGTTCCATTTCTGGAGTATACTGTGCACTGTGGCATCTCTGAGCACTTAAGCATGTCCTTAACTTTCCACATTCATCAGGAACTTGAGGAATGCCATTCAATTCACCGGAACTACACACATACTTAATGGTAATCTCACAATTGCTTTCCAGAGCAAATCAGACTTTGCCATCTTGCATGAATGAGGAATGATTTCTGCCAGTCCTATCCTGAGAAAGGGAATTTATCTCACACCCCTTTAGCTACCTGAGAGTTCAGAGTCTCCTGAGCTGGCTGGCTAAGTTCCTTCTATAGTCAAAGGCAACCTCTCCAGATTGGCAACCTGTAGAGAAATTCTAGTTATAGGACAATGAACCAGAACAGCAAAGTATCTTTATGAGATGCCTGTCCCATATCAGGGACTACACAAGGAATGCAGGTGACCTTAAGTTTAACACAAAACCTTTTTAGGAGACTGAAATTTTGAGATGAGTCCTACTCTTACTCTCAGACCCTTTGACTTTGAACATGAATGGGTCCTTTGCGAGCATTTCCAGTTGTCTCAGTTTATTAAAAAAAAAAAAAAAAAAGACATTTTCAGATCAATATTACAAAATAATCTTGGGATCGATGTTCCCAGCTAAGGGCAGGCAGGGCAGGACCTCTCTGACTGAGGCCCCAGAGGTCATGGGACTGGCCCCAGCTGCGGAGGTCCACCCTGCCTGGCCCACAGGCAGCCTCCGCCATTCCAGTTCTCATAGTGCATTGACACTGTCAACGTTTTGGCACTGATTTAATCCCTCCTTTCAGACCTTTTCTACTCCTGGCATTAATTTTTGCTTCTCCTTTCTCCTTATGCCCTTGCTGAATCAGACTGCTCTTTTCTGGCACTGAAATGCAGCAAAGCAGCCTGAAGGCTGTGAACTTTTGGCCACAGACTCAGAAGCCATGACAGAGGCTGAGGCAACAAAATGACTCAAGGCCTGAAGCACATTTGAAAAAAAGAAAAAAAAAAAATCTGTCCCATAGGATTTGAAATAAATTAGGTTTTTACCGAATGACAACGCAATCCTTGGCCAAAGGACAAAAGAAATCGCAGAACAAGAGCAGTGCTTTCTTTAGGTTAACACAGTGTAAAAAACCCACTAGCTCCAGTGCTAAACTATATCCTCTTGGTGAGGGAAGAATCCCACACTATAATAATTATTTAATGACAGAACAAAACCTCTGCCTTAGAGTTCCTCTGAATCCCAGTTTTCAGACCACCTCCACCAGAGGAGAGCTGTTCCCAGTTTTCTCTAGTTTATTTCAAAGTTCTGGAAAAGACTGTAGTTCTTATATTCATTAATCTGGAAGTTATTTGCTATTTGGTAGGACACAAAACCATTACACTGGTGATCCTACTTTAATTCCCATATTGAAACTTGATACTATATGGGCTGAACCAGAAATGACCCTTAGCTGTGGAAGCTAGAAGAAAAATCATATGAGTGCATCTAGTCTTGCAAAATGTGAACTATGTAGGAGACCAGAAAAATAGGTATAGCAGCTGATTTGCGATACCTCTGATGTTGGAGGCTTTTGCTTACACAGGTTACAAGACTTTAGTGCTGTCACATCCAAACCAAAATTCATGTTTTAGTTAGTCTTCTGGATAAAGCCAAATATGGATCTGGAATAGAACCTGTCTTTTTTAATACTAAAAAGCCACTCATCACTTATGTAGCTTTATTTTCATAAATGTTTTGATTTTTTAATAGATTAATTTACTTAGCTTAATGAGTCTCTAATTGCCCAAATAAGACAATTTTTCATATTAAATTGTCAAGCACTGATCTTTATGTAGACAAACTTTTGCCACAGAGTTGTCTATGCTGTCATCCTCATTTTGGTACTTTCCTTTTCTAAAGAAACAGAAATCATGTAAGACCTACTTTTCAGATGAGTTGTTTACCATTTTTCAATGTTTATATCATTTGACTTAGAAACTCATTCCTGCTGGTCCATATTCAAATAATTTTAAATAATGTTCTTAGTGAAAAACATGTCATTACTGTGATTAATCTCAACTGATGACAACACACTGCTCAGCTAAATTTTCACCCTAGAAGAATAAAAACAGCTGCTCTATTTAACAGAGTTTCTTGGGTTATGATGCTTGTTCAATTATTACAAAGTTCGCAAGAAATTATCTCCATATGGTATTAACTATGTTCATGTCAAAGACATAGGTCTCAAGTATGGTGATTTTAAATTTCTACAAACAAATATTTGGTAGAATCAGTCACTTGAGAACACAGTGGCAATATAATTCCAGCACTAATTCGCTATCAGCAAGACTATCTCAACACATGCACTGAGCTGCTACTTTCTTTTAACAGTGGTTCTGGGTTGTGTCTCTCCACAAAGTATTTAAAGACACAGTTCACTCTTTGTTAAAGATCTCTCTCAATCTTGGAATTATAGAAATAAAAATTTAGTAAGACTTTTTCGTACATGCTAAACTTTTAACTCTTGGTTCTCTCTGCAGTTCTTCAAAAAGCTAACAGCTGCACACATTAGGCTCAACTACAGTGGAATGTAAAGAGAAAAGAAAGAAAAGTGTGGTTTATATTATTGAAAATTCATATCTATAGGACACCCTTGTCTGACTTCTATGATTCCATGCTTTTTAGGTCCCAATTAATTACTGAAATAATTCTGTGGCTCTTTTTAGTCAAAACTATGATTCTAAGTCACAGCCTGGTACATGTATTTTATCCAGGACAGTTTTACGATGTCCATCTCTGTTTATTAAGTAGATAAAACTCCTTTTGTATTTATTCCTGAATTTTTTATAAGAGCTGAGTTGGAATTCCAAACTTTCAGAAATTGGTATGAGCATTTAGAGTTGAACGAGCCTTCACTTGAGAGTTCTTTTTGTTTTTTTTTTGAAAAAGTAACTATATTCTGGCATTTATGTGAGAATATTATAACTTTATTTCTATTTAAAGTCAGCTGAAACCAATTCTCTTTGTTGAAGAGCCAAATCATTTATTTGCTATAGCTTAAAACATTACAGTGATTGTGGTCCAAAATTACGTTCTCTGGATGTGCTTCATGTGATGTTGTTGGCTTGTTAAATACATCCTTAAAAAAGATGCAAAAACCAATCTTAGCCCTCTTTCATAAAACAACTAATAACTCATAGTTTTATGGGAATCTAAAAAATATTTACTACAATTTTAAAAGATTATGTCAGGAAAAAAATTCAAATTCATGAGTGTGTTGCTGGACAGCTTGATTGTTATGTCCTGCAGCTGTGTCACTTATATTTTTGTGTACAGATTTATGTTGTAGGTTTTCAAAATAAGCAAAGTTCCAGACCAAGTGGATACAATATGATGATGGATTTTGAGAACAGTACATTTCCTTTAATTCTTGTTTAAAATGGTTTCTCAGTCTTCTGAGTACCGCCAGACACTCGAGGCTCCTTGCTTATTGCTGAAGTGGCAGATTGCTTATGGTGCCATTGGGATGACACCACACTGTATGTACCATTTGCTATGCCCACAAGCTCTTCAAAGTAGGAATTATTTGATTATTTAAATAATAGCCTGATTTTCTGTGAAAAATTATTAGCAGTGGCTGTTCACTAGGAAAAAAGAAAAAAACCCCGAACCCCTAGAACTACTTAGACTGGCAGCTGGTTTAGTCAATTAACTCCAGCATTGTTTTCCACTGTGGCAGTGTTCCTATGGGACTTGAGTCACGTTTGTGCCTGATTCTGGACAGCAAAATGGTAATGTTTATTTTATTAATGTGTTATGACACAGATTACCCACGAAAATTCTCATGAGCAATTCTTTGTTGATGAAAATATACTCTTCTTAGGTCTTTCTTTAATATATCTCAGCATATCGATTTAGCAGCTGAAAAGGGCATGAAAAGTCAGCAATAGGAAAAGCAAGGCCTAGGAAGGAAATAAATATATATTAAGCACAAATATTATTCCTAACTGAGTACATATGTCATATTTTCTGTGTCATTCAGTGTTTGCTTTATAACACTCTAGCATTGTCCTGTCGTTAATTTGAAGAAAGCCAATGCAGATAGCTTCAAGACAAATAGCAATATCATTGCGTAAGACCAAATTA